>JALJEV010001436.1:8587500-9787500 GCA_026586105.1 Hylodesmum podocarpum | reverse complement strand
AATGCTTTAAGAGTACATGTATAAAGCTATACAAACTAATAAAGACTCAATTAAAACAGAGCAAAAAAAATAAATAAAAAAAACTTGCTAACTCTCCCTCAGACGGATAATCCTCGTTTAGACGAAGGCTCCCCCTTAGCACCACCTCTCCTTCCTTCTAAGTTATTCTCCCCCTTGGGCTGAGAATCATCAAAGACTTCATTAAGTAGGAGGTTTAGACTTCTGTTGGACAAGGCCCATGACAATCTCCCTCAGCTACTGCATCTCAGTTGTAAGTGAAGCTTGATTATCCTCAAGCTCTTTGTTCTTCTTCCTAAGATGCTCGCAATTCTCCTCCAAGGCGTCGTATTTACGCTTCAGAG
The DNA here is from genome assembly GCA_026586105.1 of Hylodesmum podocarpum. Taxonomy (NCBI): domain Eukaryota; kingdom Viridiplantae; phylum Streptophyta; class Magnoliopsida; order Fabales; family Fabaceae; genus Hylodesmum; species Hylodesmum podocarpum. The sequence continues at coordinate 9,787,138 of JALJEV010001436.1, read as the reverse complement.
TGTGATACTCATCAGCATTCACGGCTTCATCCTCAATAACCGTAACCTTTACTTTATCATCGTTCTCCACAAGAGGCGATTGAGGCTCTTCAACAATAGGATTAGAATTATCTTCAATGAACACGGTTGGAGTCCTCTTCAGATACAGAGTAAAAAGTGGAAGTGTGAGATACGCAGTGAAGTCCCTCTCCCATTGCCAAGTAAAAACTTTGTTGGGTATAGATAGCTCAAGATCTGGATGTTCCTGAGAAGGTTGTGTATAAGCGAAAGCTTCTCCAGGATAAACCTTGCCACAGATTGTAGAATCTTCATCAAATGAAGTCCTAGAGCAAAAGGCAGAAGTGGCTTCATGATCTTCTATCATCCTTTGAATCTTAGGATCGATAGGCCTTGAGACTTTGGCTTGAATTGATTTGAGATGCGAGTATGCAGCAGACAGAAGTCTCTTGGGAATGTGCCTTGCAAACTTGAAGGTTTTGGAGACAGACAGAGTCTTCTTCTCTTTCCCTTTAGCCAAAAACTTGACCAAGCAAGGTCGTTTTCGGTTTAAGACGATGAAGAACTTGGTTACGTCTGAGATGAGAGAAGAGAATTGAGATCCCATCATGAAGGGACAGTGTCTCAACTCCTTCTTTGCTCTCCTTGCAATGTCATAGAAGGAAGCCAATCTAGCTTTTTCTTCCATTCTATAAGCATTAGCCATCAACTTGAATGTTGTGTTGTAATCTTCAGGAAGCTCATGAACAAATTCTTCGGGGTCTTCATATTCGTTAAGGAGGATGGAGTAGCGAGGACAAATTCCTGAACAATGTGGTCTTGTCCAAGGAAGAAAAATTCCAAGAGTATGTCCTAGACCTACATACTCTGTTTGGTTCATTGGAATTGTAAAGGGTACAGGATCATGGCGATCAATGGCCTCCAGATGCCAATGATAGCAATCTTGTGGCTCATAGATGGTGGAGCTGGGATCTCCATATCTGCAATGGTGAAATACAGGTGCATTGGGTTCATGCTGAACCTTCCACTTGATGTTTTCTCTTAAAGGAATGTGGGGTTCATAGCCAAGAGCTGGTCCTTCAATCACCGACTCAGCTAGATGATCATTGTACTTGTTTATTTCTTCTAAACCTTTGATGTCTAAAGAGGCCAGTTTTTCCCAAGGCAGACGCTTCAGCCATTCGTGTTGCTCTTCAGGGGTATAGATGAAATCTTCTTTGAAGTCTGCTGGCTTCAAGGGTTTGTGATAGATGATGGGGTTGACAAATCTCTCAAGTTGGAATCCTTTTTTACCTCTGTACTGATAAGGATTCTTCAACTCAATATAGGGAGTGTCCTTTACAAAGCAGTCTTCATCATCTGCTAAGTAACCATCTTTAGCAGACTCAGACGATTCACCCTCATCGGAGATATCTTCAAGTTCATGACCAAGAATCCAAATCGGGAGCTTGATCGGTCTTTCAAAGACAAGAGCTTTCAGCAAATCTCCTCATGACTAATTCGTTAAGGAACGAATAGTCAGTCTTGTGCTTGGGTGGAAGATCTTCTGGATTTATAACCTCAGCGTGAGATCTCACCCACGGTGCATCTATCTTCTTTATAACAACATGTTCTTCATCAGACGAAGAACATGCTGGTGCAGACGCAACTTCAGACGATCCAATGCCCTTTATGCTCTCGAGAAAGATTCTTTCTCTTTCAACTTGAAGCAGCAAGAGACCCCTCTTAGCCTCTTTTAGTTGCCTTGCTTCGTCTGTTTCTCCAACTATCACAGACGCAAGCTTCTGCTTCATTTTCTCTTTGCCTTTGACAGCCTTTTGAAGAGCAATCTCTCTAGCTCTTTCTTTCTCTTCGACTGCTTTCTTTTGTTTTTCTTCGTATGTAAGGATCTTTACAGACGTTACACCCTTAGATGATTTTTTAACCTCTTCATCTTCATCGGGGGATATCTCCTTCTCCTGCGTCTTAGACGCAACGTGTTTTATTCTGATAGTCCTCTTCTTCTTTCTAAGAGGCTCTTCTTGAGCATCTTCGGAAGGGACTTCAGATATGATCACAGGAGGATGGGGGATATGTGTTTGTGTTTGTGTTTGGGCTTTGGCGCGTTTGATGCGGGCTCTGTGAGGAGGATCTTTGGTGATAGGAGAAAAAGGAACTTCATCTTCACTCCTATTGTGATGAAAGCTAGGGCTTAGACGCATCTTGGCAAATGTGCTTCCTTTGACCTCCTTTCCTTCATCATGCCATACTACACCAGTGGCATCAAATCCTTGGTTTACATGATTTTGGAAAAGAGAGTGGCGTAGGGAATACTATTCTTCCTCCGAATGTTCCTATTCTTTAACGCATTTATCCAATGGTCAAGAATGATGTGAGGAAGACTCATCCTTGCTTTCCTCAGACAATAGTAGATGCAGAATCTGTCACGAGTACTCACATTGTCTCGTGAGCCTGTTCTGGGTGTGAAGATGTTGTAAAGAAGGTTGTGGATGACTCTGCATGTGGGATAGAGATTCTCAGATCTCAGAAACTTGGGATCTTCAGGGTCACGAGCCTTTCCATAGAGTATCTTGTCGACATGCTCCTTAGACTCTATCTTCATCCAGTCAGCGTTGTAGAAGCGCCCTTCAGCTTTGCAACTCTCAGCTTCAGCAATAGAGTCTATTGTGATAATATACTCCTTGTTGTCAATGGTACCAACAATACCATCATCAAACTCCTTCGCGTCACTCCGGAACTCCGCATAGGCCTCCATCAACAATGGGTCTCTCATCTCAGCGAAGTCCATCCAACCATTGTGTATCAACATCTTTGATACCCTGTCAGAGATGCCTTCAATGGTGGTCCTTGAGACCCACTTGCTAGGCAAGAAGAGATCTTACGCAAAGAAGGTTGCCTCGGTTGCTTTGATGTTCTTAGCGGCCATTGTTCTAAGTTTGAAAAGAGAGAGAAAGTATGTGAATAAAATACTTAGAGATAGTAAGAATGCAGTAAAGAATAAAAGAGTAAACTTTGAGAGTATTTATAGCCAGACAAAATGGTTATAATTCATCAGACGAAAGAAGTTGAAACCGTCCCTGATTTGACGTGGTCCTATAATTGCCCTTTTAATGATTGATTTGACTTCTGCAATTCACAATGCGTGCTCCTCAATGTCCTAGAATAGTGCAATAAATGACAGACACATTTAATGTTGACTTTAAGTTGTCCCTGCACACTTAACTTTAAATTAATTAAATAATAACCTTGTGTTTGTTGAATTTTCTCAGACTGATTCAACTTGATCAGACGCAATGTTTCATCTTAACACTAGAGTAAAAAAAATATCACATACGAAGGCAGTTAAAAAGTTCAGACGAAAAGAAATGCTCAGACGAAAAAAAAAACTTTAATCAATTAAAGAAACAATTCCCAAATTTTCTCTAATGAAATTAAAGCGAGTTTCGTCTAAAGCTTTTGTAAGGATATCTGCCCATTGAAAATCAGTTTGAACAAACTGTATATCAAAAATACCTTTTTGAACATAATCTCTTATAAAGTGAAATTTGATTTCAATATGTTTGGCTTTTGAATGTTGAATAAAATTTTTGCTGAGATTAATTGCACTTGTATTATCACAAAATACTGGTATTTGGGTTTCAAACCTGGAGTAATCCTTAAGTTGATGTTTTACCCAAAGTAGTTGTGAGCAGCATCCAGCTGCAACAATATATTCTGCTTCAGTGATTGAAAGTGCAATGGAGTTTTGCTTCTTGCTTGACCAAGAGATTAGTGATGAACCAAGAAATTGACATCTACCACTTGTGTTTTTCCTCTCCACTTTATCTCCAGCATAATCAGCATCACAATAGCCACTAAGATTGAAATCACTATTTTTCTTATAAAACCGAGAGAGATTAGTGGTTCCAATAAGATATCTTAAAATGCGTTTAACAGCTTGTAAATGTGATTCTCTAGGATTAGATTGAAAACGTGCACATAGACAGACACTAAACATAATGTCAGTGTAAAAGATAAACACAAGAATGGGGGGTTGAATTGTGTTAATTAAAAATTTTATCACTTTCGTCTGTGGGTTTCAAAGCTGTTCAGACGAAACAAAAGTTATGTTGAAAGATTGATTTTAATGAACAGACGTTATGATGTGATTACCCCCTGTTAGTTGATCAGACGAAACAAAAATAAACACAGTTATTTTTATACTGGTTCGTTTATTCAAGACTACGTCCAGTTACTCAGCAACCACTGAGTTTTCACTACAAACCGTGAAAATGTTACAAGTATTGTTTGAACCCAGCCACTTCTGGCTATTACAAGATATTCTTTGCTCCCAGCCTTCTCAGGCTAAACCAACAAGGTATTCTTTGAACCCACCTCCCACAGCAATACAAGAGGTATTCTTTGGAACACAGCCTCCTCAGGCTAAAATGCAACACAAGTGGACTTTGAAAGATGTTTTGAAAAACAATGTTTTCCTCTACGCAGAGAGGTGTTTACAATATAGCACAATCAGAGATTTTGAGCGAATCCTTAAGAGATAGATGAATATAAACGTATTCGCCAACTGATTCTTGAAGCTGTGAAGTCCTTTTATAGGCATCTTCTTCAAATAACCGTTAGACTCATTTGAATGCCGTTGAGAGTCGTTGAGAGATCTTCTAGAGAGCTTTCCAAAAAGTTTGTCAGTTGTACTTGATTGATTGATGTTGAGTCGCAGCGGATATAGCGGACTAGGTTGTGCGCAAAGATATTTTCCTCGACTTTGTACAGAGATGTGACAAAAGGTGAAGGCCTTTTTTGACTTTGTTGTGTAAGCTCGAATCCCTATACTGATCTTTGGATGCTTCTCATGAGTACTTCTTCAGATATGAAATATTGGCGCGAGTGTCTCAACTTGACTTCAACTTTTGGATAGACGATATGATTCTTCAGTCTTCAGTTGTTGTTGTTTTGTCTCATCCTATCGTCTTAGACTTCGCTCTTTGGATAGACGAAGGACTTAAGCTTGAGTAGTCCTCTTCCGTCTGTGCATGTATCGTCTGATGACTTGGCTTTTGGACAGACGCAGATCTTCACTTTGAAGGGTCTCGTTCCGTCTGTGCTGGTTTCGTCTTAGCAAGTCTTGGGTAGCTTGGTTTCGTCTGTCTTGTAATTAATCAAAATCTTGAGACATTAATCATCCTTGATCTAACAATCTCCCCCTTTTTGATGATTACAGACCATACCAAGAAAATATGCATAAGACATGGTTAGACAGAAACAACAATTCAATGAGCCAGATTTACATCAAGACGATGTTTTCTGAATAATACCTCTTTATGATTTATTGTTACATCAATGTGATGTAATCAGAGCCGAATATTACAATGGTATTACAAAGCAGAAAACAATAATGAATTACAATGTGTATCAGAGCAAAACAAACACAAAAAATATTGTATAGAAAGAAAATTTTACAATAATACAATAGTATAACTCCCTAGGACGATACTCCTTGTTCTTGTTTCTCCCCCTCAGACGAAGCTTTTCTTCCTTGCTCCCCCTCAGACTTTGCTCTTCTTTCCCTTGGGTTAGGCTCTCCCTTGGATTATGCCCATTCTATTCTCTCCCCCTTGGGCTGTGATCATCAAAACTCTGATCAAGAAGAAGGCTTCTGCTTTTTCTCTTGCAGCAGACCCATCACAATCTTCGTTAACTGCCCCAACTCAGATGTGAGAGACGCTTGATTTTCTTCAAGCTCCCTATTTTTAAGCTCCAAGGTATCACATTTTCGCTTCAGAGACTTATACTCTTCAGCGTCTGTAATATCAGCCTTTGCAGTTGGTTCATCAACCTCAGCTCTTTCCGTAGCCTCAACCACATTTTTCAATCATCAGTGGTGTTTGAGGGTACTCCACAATGGGTTCAGTGTCATTAATAATGATCACTGGTGTGGTCTTCTTCAGACATAATGTAAATAGTGGAAGAACTAGGTAGGCAGTGAAGTTCCGCTCCCATTGGTAAGTGTACCACTTTGTTGGAATGGACACTTCAAGAAGTGGCTGTTCTTGAGAATAGACGAATGCACTTCCAGGAAACACTCTGCCACAGACTGAAGAATCACTCTCATCATAAGTAGTTCCAGAGCAGTGTTGGAATGCGGCTTCAGACGGATGCTTCTTCTCCTTTCCTTTAGCCAAGTATTTTACTAAGCACGACCTTTTTCTATCTAAGATGATGAAGTATTTGGTTTCTTCAGTCACCAAAGAAGAAAACTGAGATCCAATCAAAAGAGGATGATTTATGTAGTTCTTCTCAGCTTGTCGCTCTATATGGAGAAAAGAGATGTTTCTTTCTTTAACTTCTCTCCTATAGGCATTGGCCATCAACTGGAAAGGGATATTGTAATCTTCAGGTAGGGAGTGAGCCAACTCCTCAGGGTCTTCTTTTTCATCAATGAGCAGGGAGTATCTTGGATGAATCCCAGAGCAATGTGGTCTTGTCCATGGGAGCACAATTCCCAGAGAGTAGCCTAAGCCGACATACTCTGTTTGGTTGAGAGGAATTGTTAACTTTAAGGGATCATGGCTGGTGAAAGCATCAAGGTGCCAATGAGTGCACTCTTTTGGCTCATACCTATGAGAATCAGCGTCTCCAAATTTACAATGGTGGAATACTGGAGTGTTGATCTCATGCCGAACTTTCCATCTTGGATTTTGTTTGTGTGGGATGTGAGGTTCGTAGCCAAGTATTGGTCCTTCAATTTCAGACGCAGCAAGATGATCCTTGTATTCTTTTTTTTTCTTTAGTCCCTTAATATTTAGTGTTGCCAGTTCGTCCCAGGGCAGACGCTTCAACCAATTGTGTTGCTCCTCTGGTGAATAGATGAAGTTTTCATCAAAGTTGGTTGGCTTTAGGGATTTATTGTAAAGAATGGGGTTTTCTAATCTCCTTAGGTGAAAGCCCTTCTTTCCTCTGTACACGTATGGGCTTTTCAACTCAATATAAGGAGTTCCCCTTATGTATGGGTCTTCATCGTCTGCCAAGGCTGCAGCAGACTCAGACGATTCAGCTTCATTGGAGAATTCTTCATCCTTCTCTCCAATGATCCAATCAGGTTTGATTGGTCTCTCAGCGCAAGTGCTTTCTTCATGTTTTCGCATGACTAATTCGTTTAGGAACGAATAGTCAATCTTGCGCTTTGGGGGTAAGTCTTCTGGATTGATCACTTCAGTATGTGATCTCCCCCATGTAGCATCCACCTTGATTATTTCAAGTTGTTCTTCATCAGACAAAGAATCAACTTCTTCAATGAGCACAAAGTCTTCAGACGGAAACTCCTTCGTCTGTTGGTGGGATGCTTCTTCGACGCACCCGTATATCGTCTCATGCGGGGCAAGCATTAAGCGGAGACGCAACAAGTGGCTCAGAAGAGGTTTCCATTTGTTTGTCTGGGAGTGTTGTTGATGGAAGAGTTTCCATTGTAGAAACTTCTTCACTTAACATGGTTTCCAACTCCTCCGCTAGTTGGGCATTGTCTTTTTGGATCTGGGCTGTCTCTTCACTGTTCATGCCCTCTGAGGTAGCTTGAGCAGATGCTCTCTCAGATGATCCAATGCCTTGAACGCTCTCGAGAAAGATCCTTTCTCTCTCAGCTTGAAGCAAAATAGAGATTCTCTTGGCCTCTTTCAGCATTCTTTCTTCGTCTGTCTCACCAACTATAACAGACGCAAGCTTTTGCTTCATTTTCTCCTTGCCTTTAGCAGCCTTTTGAAGAGCAATTCTTCTTGCTTCAGCTTTCTCTTCAGCTGTTTTTCTCTGCTTTTCTGCGTCTGTGAGTATCTTCACAGACGGAACTTTCTCAGACGGAATGGTGACCCCTTCGTCTTCACTTGGGGATACCGTCTGTTCTTTTGACTTAGCACCTATGTGCTTGATTCTGATGGTCCTTTTCTTTTTCTTGAGGGGTTCCTCAAGAACATCCTCAAAAGGAACTTCAGATATTATCACGGAAGGAGGAGGTTGAGGTTGGTTTGGTGTTTGGGCTTGTGTTTGGGGTTGTGTTTCGGACGGTGTTTGGGCTTGTGTTTGGGCTTGTGTTTGTGGCTTTGCACGCTTGATGCGAGCTCTGTGAGGAAGGTCTTTGGTGATAGGTGAGAGTGGTACTACCTCTTTTTGAGAGTGAAGGAGAATGCTTGGTGTTAGATGCATTTTGGCGAAAGTGCTAGCCTTTACTTCCTTTCCCTCTTGGTGATAGACAACACCAGCAGTATCAAACCCTTGGTTGATAATAATCTTTGTGAAGAGGGTGGCGTAGGGGATGCTGCTTTTCCTACGGATATTGCGGTTCTTCAACGCGCTTATCCAGTGGTCAAGGATGATGTGTGGGAGACTCATCCTTGCTTTTCTCAGACAATAGAAAATGCAGAACTTGTCTCGAGCACTTACATTGTCCCTTGAACCAATCCTCGGCGTGAAGATGTTGAAGAGGAGGTTGTGGATGATTCTAGCGGTTGGAGAGAGGTTCCCTGACCTATAGAACTTGGAGTCTTCAGGGTCGCGTTTCTTCACATACATGAGTTTGTCAACATGCTCCTCTGATTCATTCTTCATCTAGTTGGGGCTGTAGAAACGCCCTTCGGCCTTGCAGTTCCCAGCCTTAGCAATAGAGTCCACCGTAATGATGTACTCTTTGTTGTCTATGGTGCCCACAATACCATCATCGAACTCCTTCGCGTCGCTCCAGAATTCGGCATAAGCTTCCATCAGCCATGGTCCTCTCAACTCAGCGAACCCCATCCATCCGGTGTGGTCAAACATCTTCAATACCCTTTCAGAGACACTCTCCAGGGTCTCTCTTGAGATCCACTTGCTTGGCAAGAATAAATCTTGGGCGAAAAAGGTGGCTTCAGCGGTTTTGGTAGCTTTGGTGTTCTTGGCGGCCATTGTTGAAAATTTGAAAATAGAGAGAATGAAAGCTTAGTGAGTATTAGGTTTCGGAAAGTTCAAAAGATTGCAGATTGCAATAAAGAGTAAAAGAGTGAACTTTCAAGAGTATTTATAGATAAAGAATGAAACGGTTGTAATTCATCAGACGAAAGATTTCGAAAACCGCCCATGATTTGACGTGTCCACATCATTGCCCTTTTAATGATTGATTTGACCTCTGTAATTCACGGCGCGTGCTTATCATTGTCCTAGAATAGTGCAATAAATGACAGACACATTTATTGCTCCCTTTAATTTGTCCCTGCACACTTGAGATAAACTTGTTAAAAAGTAACAGTTGTGTCTGTTGAATTTTACCACAGTAACTATTCAACTTGATCAGACGCAATGTTTCGTCTTAACACGAAATAATGTACGTATTTTAACAAAATGTTCGACGAAATAAGTTCATCAAAACACTGATTTAAACAATTCTTTCAATCTTTTAAAGAGATAATTCCAAGATTTTCTTTAATAAAATTGAATCTTGTTTCGTCTAAAGCTTTAGTGAAAATATCTGCCCATTGAAAATCAGTTTGCGCAAACTGTATATCGAAAATACTTTTTTGTACATAATCTCTTATAAAATGAAAACGAATTTCAATATGTTTAGCTTTTGAATGTTGAATAGGATTTTTGCTAAGATTAATTGCACCAGTGTTATCACAAAACACTGGAATATGATTCTCAAACCTGGAATAATCCTCAAGTTGATGTTTAATCCATAGTAATTGTGAGCAACATCCTGCCACAACAATGTACTCTGCTTCAGTTGTTGAAAGTGCAATGGAGTTTTGTTTCTTGCTTGACCAAGATATTAGTGATGATCCAAGATATTGGCATCCACCACTTGTGCTTTTTCTTTCCACTTTATCTCCAAAGATAATCAAGATCACAAAAGCCTCTTAAACTGAAATCACTATTTCTCTTATAAAACAGAGAGAGATTAGTTGTTCTAACAAGATATCTAAGAATTCTCTTTACAGCTTGCAAATGAGATTCTTTGGGATCAGATTGAAAACGCGCACATAGACAAACGCTGAACATAATGTCGTCTACTTTTGCGATTAAATAAAGGAGTGAGCCAATCATACCTCTGTATACCGTCTAATCAACGGACTTACCTGACTCATCCTTGTTGAGATTTGCTCCAGACGAATGCATCGGGGTCTTCATAGGCTTGGCATTTTCCATCTTGAATTTCTTGATAAGTTCCTTTGTGTATTTCTGTTGATGGATGTAGATTCCTTCTTTCGTCTGTTTGATTTGAATTCCTAGAAAGAACTTCAATTCTCCCATCATACTCATTTCGAACTCATCCTGTATTAGCTTTGAAAAATCCTTGCAAAGATAGTTGTTAGTAGCTCCAAAGACTATATCGTCTACATAAATTTTGACTATAATAAAGTCTTTTGAAACGCTTTTCTTGAAGAGAGTTGTATCAACCTTTCCTCTTGAAAAACCATTTTTAAGAAGGAAAGAACTGAGTCTATCATACCAAGCTCTAGGAGCTTGTTTGAGACCATACAGTGCTTTCTTGAGTTTAAAAACGTGATCTGGTTGTGACAAACTTTCAAAACCAGGAGGTTGTTTCACATACACTTCTTCTTCAATAAAACCATTTAGAAAAGCACTTTTTACATCCATTTGATATAGGACGATATTCTTGTGAGCAGCAAAAGCAAGTAATATTCTAATAGCTTCTAATCTAGCTACAAGTGCAAAGGTTTCAGTAAAATCAATACCTTCTTGTTGATTGTATCCTTGTGCTACTAACCTTGCTTTGTTTCTTACCACTTTTCCAGCTTCATCAAGCTTGTTTCTGAACACCCATCTGGTTCCGATGATACTTTTGTTCTTTGGTCTTTCAACAAGGGTTCATACATCATTCCTTGTGAACTGATTAAGTTCTTCTTCCATAGCCAAAATCCAATCATTGTCTTGAAGAGCATCTTCAATATTATTTGGCTCCATATCTGATACAAGAGCAGAGCTTGAGATATACTTCACTCTAGATCTTGTTTGAACACCTTGGGATCTATCTCCAATGATGAGATCTTCTGTATGGTTTGATGCAAACTTCCATGTTTTTGCAGGGACTTGATCTCCCCCCGTTGATGAGTATCGGACGAAGAGGGTTAAATGCGTGCACCTATCGTCATCCTGTATCGTCTGACCCTTGTTTATCATGTTGTCTTGAATTTTGACCAGAAGGGTTAATCTGCAAATTATCAAACAAATTTTCTAGGTTTGATATTTCTTTATCAGCCTTTGAGTTATCTTGGAACTTTACATGGATTGATTCTTCTACAACTTGCGTCTTAGAGTTAATTACTCTATAGGCCTTAGATGTATTGGAATATCCAAGAAAGATTCCTTTAACCACCTTTGAATCAAACTTTCCAAGTTGATATTTGGTGTTTAGGATAAAACATTCACATCCAAAAGGATGAAAATAAGAAATGTTGGGTCTTCTTCCTTTCCATAGTTCATATGGAGTCTTATTCAATATTGGTCTTATCAATATTCTGTTTTGAATATAACAGGAAGTATTGACTGCTTCTGCCCAATAATATTTAGGGAGAGAGCTTTCATGCAACATAGTTCTAGCCATTTCTTGTAAAGTACGATTTTTCCTTTCCACAACTCCATTTTGTTGAGGAGTTCTTGGAGACGAAAAATTGTGAAATATACCATTTTCAAAACAAAAGGCTTTGAACTCAGAATTTTCAAATTCTGTTCCATGATCACTCCTTACAGACGCAATACAACATCCTTTTTCTTTTTGAACACGTTTACAGAATATTTCAAAAACCTTGAATGACTCATGTTTATGGGCTAGGAAGTATACCCATGTAAATCTAGTGTAGTCATCTACAATGACAAATCCATATCTCTTCCCTCCAAGACTTTCAGTCTGAGTGAGTCCAAAGAGATCAATGTGTAACAGTTCTAACGGTCTTGTCGTGGAAACAACATTTTACGATTTGAAATAAGCTTTGAGTTGTTTCCCATGCTGACAAGATTCACACAGACGATTGGTTTTCCAAGATATTTTTGGCAAACCTTTTACGAGATCCTTTTTAGAAATTTTTGAAATATACTTGAGACTTAAATGTCCAAGCTTTTTGTGCCAAATATCTCGTTCATCGTCTGATCACTCAGGTCAGAAAGACAAACCTCATAAAGGTTATTCTTTCTTTTCCCAGTAAAAAGAATGGATTTATCTTTGTTCTTCACTATACACTCATTAGAGTTAAAAGCTACTTCATATCCACTGTCACAAAATTGACTTATACTAAGTAGATTGAAGTTAAGACCTTTAACATAAGATACGTTCTGGATAAATGTATTGGGTGTCTTACCAACAGTCCCAATGCCAAGAATTTTACCTTTTCCAGAACCGTATGAGACAGACCCTTTACTTGGTCTGAGGTCTTGGAACATAGACAGGTCTCCCGTCATGTGTCGTGAGCATCCACTGTCCAGGTACCAGCTTGAAGTCTTGTCTCTTCCCATTAAGGATATCTCTGTTGAGATATGATCTCCAGCCATGAGGCATATGTTTGTTGTTTCTTCTCCTTCAGAGGATTCTTCTGAGCTTTCACTGTCAAGGTCTTCCCAAGTCAGTAAGCTCTTCTTACTTTTATCTCTTCTAGAACTCCACCTCTTTTTGAGCTTAGGGCATTCAGATCTCATGTGCCCAGGTTTTCTGCACTCATAGCAGACGATCTCAGAGCTTTCTTCTTTACTTGAAGACTTCTCAGGGAACTTCTTCTCCTTTTTCTTGAAGAAGCGTTGGCCTCTGCCTTTCTTCATCATCATCCTTTTAAAACGTTTGGCCATGAGAGAGACTTCGTCTTCGACGAATCATCGGACGATCGATTCAAATTGAATCCGCCTTCAAAATCTTTGCTTTCTTTTTCTTTGTCCTTCTTGTGATTCTTCTTTAGGAGTGTTGTTGACAGACGGAAGAGCTATAGGTTCTTGAACCTTGATCTTCTCCCTTTTACATAAGAGTACCTCATGTACCCTTAGAGCTCCTATTAACTCATCTAGAGTTAATGTCTTCATATCTCTTCCAACAGAGATAGTTGTGGACATAGCTTCCCAAAGAGGTGGGAGACTGTCCAAGATCTTCATGTTGTTCTGGGCCTTTGTGAATGTGATTCCCAGAGCAGTGAGTCCATTCAATATGGTTTTGAATCTTCCAAACATCATATCTATTGATTCTCCTTTTTTCATAAAGAACATTTCATATTCTCTTTGAAGGGTGGCGGTCTTCCTCATTCTGACATCTTCAGTGCCTTCATATGAGATTTTGAGAGCATCCCATTGTTCTTTAGCGGTTTTATAGGCACATAATCTGTTGTACTCAGTTCTGGAGAGAGCACACATAAGAGCATATCTTGCTTTGTTGTTCAGCTCCATCATAGAGTATTCTTCATTTCCCCATTCTCTTTCAGGCTTTACAATGGGGATATCTCCAGTGGTAATTATGTTCCATAATCTGTATTGGGTTGACTTGATGTACATCTCCATCCTATCAGCCCAGTAGGGATAATCATCTCCAGAGAACGCTGGAGGTTTGTTCATGGAGGCTCCTCCGGATAAGAATGACGGTCCTTGTGAGTCCATGCTGGATCTTTTCCTCTAGCAGCTGTGAGGCGCTCAACCCTTAGAGGCTGAGCTCTGATACCAAACTGTAAAAGATAAACACAAGAAGGGGGGGTTGAATTGTGTTAATTAAAAATTTTATCTCTTTCGTTTGTGGGTTTCAAAGCTGTTCAGACGAAAGAAAAGTTATGTTGAAAGATTGATTTTAATGAACAGACGTTATGATGTGATTATCCCCTGTTAGTTGATCAGACGAAACAAAAATAAACACAGTTATTTTTATACTGTTTCGTCTATTCAAGACTACGTCCAGTTACTCAGCAACCACTGATTTTTCACTACAAACCGTGAAAAGGTTACAAGTATTATTTGAACCCAGCCACTTCTGGCTATTACAAGATATTCTTTGCTCCCAGCCTTCTCAGGCTAAACCAACAAGGTATTCTTTGAACCTAGCCTCCACAGGCTAATACAAGAGGTATTCTTTGGAACACAACCTCCTCAGGCTAAAATGCCACACAAGTGGACTTTGAAAGATGTTTTGAAAAACAATGTTTTCCTCTACGCAGAGAGGTGTTTACAATATAGCACAATCAGAGATTTTGAGCGAATCTTTAAGAGATAGATGAAGATAAGCGTATTCGCCAACTGATTCTTGAAGCTGTGAAGTCCTTTTATAGGTATCTTCTTCAAATAGCCGTTAGACTCATTTGAATGCCGTTGAGAGTCGTTGAGAGATCTTCTAGAGAGCTTTCCAAAAAGTTTGTCAGTTGTACTTGATTGATTGATGTTGAGTCGCAGCGGATATAGCAGACTAGGTTGTGCGCAGTACTATTTTCTGACTTTGTACAGAGATGTGACAAAAGGTGAAGGCCTTTTTTGACTTTGTTGTGTAAGCTCGAATCACTATACTGATCTTTGGATGCTTCTCATGAGTACTTCTTCAGATATGAAATATTGGCGCGAGTGTCTCAACTTGACTTCAACTTTTGGATAGACGATATGATTCTTCAGTCTTCAGTTGTTGTTGTTTCGTCTCATCCTATCGTCTTAGACTTCGCTCTTTGGACAGACGAAGGACTTAAGCTTGAGTAGTCCTCTTCCGTCTGTGCATGTATCGTCTGATAACTTGGCTTTTGGACAGACGCAGATCTTCACTTTGAAGGGTCTCGTTCTGTCTGTGCTGATTTCGTCTTAGCAAGTCTTGGGTAGCTTGGTTCGTATGTCTTGTAATTAATCAAAATCTTGAGACGTTAATCATCCTTGATCTAACAGTCAGGTCTACTAGCAGTGAGATAGAGAAGAGATCCAATCATACCTCTGTATACCGTCTGATCAACGGTCTTACCTGATTCGTCTTTGTTGAGACTGGCTCCAGACGAATGCATTGGAGTTTTCATTGGTTTGGCATTTTCCATTTTGAATTTCTTTAGAAGTTCCTTAGTATACTTCTATTGATGAATGTATATGCCTTGTTTCATCTGCTTGATTTGAAATCCTAGGAAAAACTTCAACTCTCCCATCATGCTCATCTCGAACTCATCTTGCATTAACTTAGAGAAATCCTTGCACAAGGATTCGTTAGTTGCTCCAAAGACTATATCATGTACATATATTTGGACAATAATAAAGTCTTTTGAAACACTTTTCTTGAAGAGTGTAGTATCACTTTTCTTGAAAAACCATTTTGAAGAAGAAAAGAACTTAGTCTATCGTACCAAGCTCGAGGAACTTGTTTAAGACCATATAGTGCTTTCTTCAGCTTAAAAACATAATCTGGTTGAGATGAACTCTCAAATCCAAGAGGTTGTTTTACATATACTTCCTCTTCAATAAAACCATTTAGAAAAGCACTTTTTACGTCCATTTGATATAGGATGATATTCTTATGAGCAGCAAAGGCAAGTAGAATTCTAATGGCTTCTAATCTAGCTACAAGAGCGAAAGTTTCAGTGAAATCATTACCTTCCTATTGGTTATAGCCTTGAGCTACTAACCTTGCTTTGTTTCTTACCATTTTCTCATCTTCATCAAGTTTATTTCTGAACACCCATCTCGTTCCAATGATGATTTTACTTCTTGGTCTTTCTACCAAAGTCCAAACATCATTTCTGGTAAACTGGTTTAGCTCTTCTTCCATAACTAAAATCCAGTCATTATCTTGTAGAGCTTCCTCAATGTTCTTGGGCTCTATATTTGACACGAGAGCATAGCCAAATGATTCTTTAAGTCTTGATCTTGTTTGAACACCTTGATGTCTATCTCCAATGATAAGATCTTCTGTGTGATTTGAGACAAACTTCCACGTTCTTATAGGAGCTTGATCATCATGTCGGTGAGCATCATACAAAGAGGGTTCGTTTGTACTTCTATCGTCTGCTCTTATGTCAATTCTTGCGTTTGACTTAGGTTGATCATTTGAACTTGAGCTTTGACCAGAAGGGTTAATCTGCAAATTATCAAATAAATTTTCTAGGTCTGATATTTCCTTATCAGCCTTTGAGTTATCTTGGAATTTTACATGAATTGATTCCTCTACAACTTGCGTCTTAGAGTTAAATACTTTATAGGCCTTAGACGTATTGGAATATCCAAGTAAGAATCCCTTCACCACTTTTAAATCAAACTTGCCAAGTTGATCCTTAGTGTTTAAGATGAAATATTCACATCCAAAAGGATGGAAGTAAGAAATGTTGGGTCTTCTTCCTTTCCATAGTTCATATGGAGTCTTATTCAATATTGGCCTTATCAATATTCTGTTTTGAATATAACAGGAAGTATTAATTGCTTCTGCCCAATAATATTTTGGAAGAGAGCTTTCATGCAACAAAGTTCTAGCCATTTCTTGTAAGGTGCGATTTTTCCTTTCCACAACCCCATTTTGTTGAGGAGTTCTTGGAGACGAAAAATTGTGGAAAATACCATTTTCAAAACAGAAGGCATTGAACTCAGAATTTTCAAATTCTGTTCCATGATCGCTCCTAACAGACGCAATACATATTCCTTTTTCTTTTTGAACACATTTACAGAATATTTCAAAGACACTGAATGACTTATGTTTATGTGCTAGGAAGTATACCGATGTGAATCTAGTATAGTCATCCACAATTACAAATCCATATCTCTTTCCTCCAAGACTTTCAGTCTAAGTAGGTCCAAAGAGATCAATATGTAACAGTTCTAGTGGTCTTGTCGTGGAAACAACATTTTTTGATTTAAAAGATGCTTTGAGTTGTTTCCCATGCTGACAAGATTCACACAGACGAATGAATTTCCAAGATATTTTTGGCAAACCTTTCACAAGATCCTTTTTGGAAATTTTCAAAATATACTTGAGACTTAAATGTCCAAGCTTTTTGTGCCAAATATCTCGTTCATCATCTGCTGAAATCAAACATGTCACATTCTGATCACTAAGGTTAGAAAGACAAACCTCATAAACATTATTTCTTCTTTTTCCAACAAACAGAATGGATTTGTCCTTGTTCTTGACTATACATTCATCGGAGTTAAAAGCTACTTCATATCCACTGTCACAAAATTGACTTATGCTAAGCAGATTGAAGTTGAGACCTTTAACATAAGACACATTTTGGATAAGAGGATTGGGTGTCTTACCAACAGTCCCAATACCTAGGATTTTACCTTTCCCTGAACCATATGATACAGACCCTTTACTTGGTCTGAGATCTTGGAACATAGACAGGTCTCCCGTCATGTGTCGTGAGCACCCACTGTCTAGGTACCAGTTTGAAGTCCTCTCTCTTCCTATTAAGGATGTCTGCAACAAGAATAATAAGTGACTTTGGTACCCAAATCTTTGTGGGTCCTCCTTTGTTAGTGGAAGAAGATTTCTTTTTGTTTAAGGTTCTTTTATCTTTTCTATAGTTGTTTGGAACCTTATTGTAATTTTCGTTCTTCTTCTTATGAGCAGACGAAACAAATTTGTTTTTCTTTTTGTCTGACTCTTCAACATAACCAAGTCCACTCTTATCAGACGGAGACCTCCCATATTTTAAAATATTTTCTAGTATTGAGGATCCCTTAGTGAACTTTGTTAAGTCTTTGAGTTAGGATACATTTTCTTTCTTCAATCTTTCGATTTCAGAAATAAAAGTATCCTTTTTAGACTCAGATGATTTTTCATCTGATATTTCCTTTTGCAGCAACTCATTTTCAATTCTCAAAGTAGCATTTTCTTCCAAAGTTTGTTTCAACTTGGCTTTGCATACTTTGTATTGCTCAGCAATAAAATGTGAGTTAGCCAAAAGTGTATCGTATGAAATTTCTTCTGATTCTGACTCAGACTCAGACTCAGATGATGAAGAAGTTTCAGATTCAATTACGTTTGATGAGACAGTATCTCCAGCCATGAGGCAGATATTTGCAGTTTCTTCTTCTTCAGTGGATTCCTTTGAACTTTCGCTATCAAGGTCTTCCCAAGTCACCAAACTCTTTTTACCCTTGTCTTTGCGAGGATTCCATCTTCTCTTCAATCTTGGACACTCTGATCTCATGTGTCCAGGTTTTCTGCATTCGTAGCCGATAACTTCTGAGCTCTCCTCCTAGCTTGAAGGTTTTTCAGTGAGCTTCTTTTCCTTCTTCTTGAAGAAGTGTTGACCTCTCCCCTTTTTCATCATCATCTTCTTAAAGCGTCTGGTCATAAGAGAAATCTCATCATCAGACGATCCGTCAGACGAATCAGACTCAATGGTACCAGCTTTCAAAACTTTGTGCTTCTTCTTTCTTTCCCTTTTAGGAGTTTCCTCCTTTGGCATGGTGTTGACAGTCGGAAGAGCTATGGGCTCCTGAACTTTGATCTTGTCTCTTTTACACAGAAGTACCTCATGTACTCTCAAGGCTCCTATTAACTCATCAAGAGTTAATGTCTTCATATCACGTCCAACTAAGATGGCAGTAGACACAGCTTCCCATGGAGGAGGAAGACTATCCAATATCTTCATGTTGTTCTGGGCCTTGGTGAATGTAATGTCCAGTGCAGTGAGTCCATTCAATATTATTTGGAATCTTCCAAACATCATGTCAATGGATTCTCCTTTCTTTATTGAGAAGATCTCATATTCTCTTTGAAGAGTGACAACTTTCCTCATACGTACATCCTCAGTTCCTTCATACGAAATCTTGAGGGCATCCCAAAGCTCTTTAGCGGTTTTGTAGGCACAGAATCTGTTGTATTTTGTCCTTAATAGTGCACACATGATGTCATATCTGGCTTTGTTGTTGAGTTCCATAAGCGAGTATTCTTCATTTCCCCATTCAACCTCGGGTTTGACAATAGGGATATTTCCTTGAGTTATAATGTTCCACAGTCTGTATTGGGTGGATTTTATGTACATCTCCATCCGATCAGCCCAGTAAGGATAGCCATCACCAGAGAACGCCGGCGGCTTGTTCATGGATGAACTTCCAGACAAGAATGAAGGTCTTTGTGACTCCATTCTGGATCTTTTCCTCTAGTAGCTGTAAAATGCTCAACCGTTAGAGGTTGAGCTCTAATACCAAACTGTAAAAGATAGAACACAAGAAGGGGGGTTGAATTGTGTTACTTAAAAAAAATTCCTTTCGTTTGTGAGTTTAAAGGTGTTTAGACGAAACAATCTTAATCTTCAAAAGTTAATTTTAATGAACAGACGTTATAGTTTGATTATCCCCGTTAGTCAAACACTTAAGAAAACAAATACACAAGTATTTTTATACTGGTTCGTCTATACAAGACTACGTCCAGTTACCCAGTAACAACTGAGTTTTCACTACAAATCGTGAAAGGGTTACAAGTATTATTTGCGCCCCCAGCCACTTCTGGCTATTACACGATATTCTTTGAACACAGCCTTCGCAGGCTAAACAACTTGGGTATTCTTTGAACAACCAGCCTCCTCAGGCTAAAACACCACACAAGTGGATTTGAAAGAATTTTCTTAAAAAGAAAGTTTCCTCTTCACAGAGAGAGTTTTACAATAGAGAGCAGAAGCAACAGTGAGCGAATTTCACAATAGTTTGAATACTTGAAGCGTGTTCGCCAACTGAACTTTGAAGAAGCGAAGTCTTTAAATAGGCAAAGTCTTCAATTATCCGTTTGACACAGAAGAATGTCGTTGAACATTTTCCAAGTGAAGTCCAAAAAGGTGTCAAAGAGTACTTGAGTGATTGATGGCGTGTGCAGCGGATTTATGTAGCGTGCGCAATACTTTTTCTGACTTTGTACAGAGACTTTGACAAAAAGGTGAGGACCTTTTCGAGTTGCATATGTAAGTGCGAATCTTCATACTGATCTTGGATGCTTCTAATGAGTACTTCTTAAGATTTGAAATCTTGGCGCGAGTGACTCATACTTTGCTTCACTTCTTTGACAGACGATGAACTTCTTCAGTCTTAAGAGTTTTCGTCTTAGCCTTTCGTCTGATGACTTGACTTGAGACAGATGAATGACTTCAACTTTGAGGGGTCATCTTCCGTCTGTACTTGTTGCGTCTGACTTTGCTTGTTGATGTTCCGTCTGTCTTGTAATAATCAAAACTTTAGAGATGTTAATCATCTTGATCTAACAATCTTCCCCTTTTTGATGATTACAGACCATACTGATAACTTTCTCAATGAAGCATCTGCATAAGACAAAGTTAGTTAAGAACAGTTTAAGCACAAGTCAGATTTACATCAAGACGATGTTTTCTGAATCAATACCTCTTTATAAGAATCGTTACATCAATGTGATGTAAACCATATTCGGTGTTACAAGGTATACAGAAAACAAATGCTTTAAGAGTACATGTATAAAGCTATACAAACTAATAAAGACTCAATTAAAACAGAGCAAAAAAAAATAAATAAAAAAAACTTGTTAACTCCCTCTCAGACGGATAATCCTCGTTTAGACGAAGGCTCCCCTTTAGCACCACCTCTCCTTCCTTCTAAGTTATTCTCCCCCTTGGGCTGAGAATCATCAAAGACTTCATCAAGTAGGAGGTTTAGACTTCTGTTGGACAAGGCCTATGACAATCTCCCTTAACTGCTGCATCTCAGTTGTAAGTGAAGCTTGATTATCCTCAAGCTCTTTGTTCTTCTTCCTAAGATGCTCGCAATTCTCCTCCAAGGCATATACACCATAATATTAGTGCTAAATGTAGTTCAGTGAATGAATAATTCACTTTCTTATGGTATAAACATTTTGGTCAAACTTCTAGAGAAATGATGAAAAATTAATAAAAAATGAAATTCTTCTAGATCTAGATTTCATGACCTAAATATTTGTGTGGATTATATTAAAGAAAAATAAACAAAACACACAAATAAATGAGATAAATGAAACACCTAGATACTTGAAATTGTGAAAATTAATATATATATATATATATATGCATTTGATGAATCATTATTTTGATCAATTTCTATGCATTTAATACATCATATTACAACATTATTAATGGTCAATTAGCATGATTTAGTTCATTTATGAGTTTGGGCTCATTTGGGCCTTAAGTGCTTATTTTTGTTCTAATTCGCTGAAATTTTCAGTTTTGACAAGGTTCACTAAAAAAGACATAACTCTCACTACAAAATTCTGTTTGAGCTCCATTTTATGTCAAACTAAAGAGGACTCGAAGTGCTACAAAAGCTATGAAGATATGAAGAGCTAATTAGTATTGCATCTTGGGTGAAATTAAGCTCGAAAGTGAAGCATGAACCAGTTACGAGATTCTAGCGTGAAGTTTTAGTTTGGGTCCTTTTTAAATCAATGTAATTGGCGCATTTTGTAAAGTTGTAATTGGGCTACGAAGTGGGGTGTTCAGCTACTTAAAAATCATGTGTCTTGCACATGATTGACCCCCTATATAACACCTCAAACTCAAAAATTTTCAGCATAGCTCTTTTCCTTTTAAGTCGTTCTGCTAGGATTTTATGATTTGCCATTCCAATTCTCGTTTTCTCTTCCTTCTTACAATTTAATTGTTCTATTATGCAATTCCGACTTATGCTTAGTCTAATTTCAATTATGCCCAGCTAATCTCATCTACCAATTCGATCTCAATAGGATCCCTAATTTCCTTAGGTTCTCCGTTTTCAATTGCATGAGCACTCGTTTTAGATTCTATAATTTTGATTTCATTATGTTGATTAATATTTTGGATTGAGATTATTGATTCTATCGTTGTTGATTGATAATGAATGCAGAGAACTAATTATATGATTCGAAACCAAGTTGTGTGCTCTCTTGCGATCGTGCGAGTTTAAAGGCCACCAAGTGTTCGATGATAATTCTCTAAGATCTTAGAGCGTTAGTTCAGTGTTAGCAAGCAGAGATCTCGGTTCCAATGCACTGCATAGATGAATGCCTTTTTTTTGTTGAACCGATGAGGGAAATTAGGATCTGACAGAGATAAGATTGATGCTTTTTAATAATATATTAATTGCTTTTTAATTGTTGTTTAATTATAATCATTGATTAATTATTACTGTTTAATTGCTTTTAATTTTTTCTCAGCATAAAAAAACCCCAAAATTGCATTTAAAATTTCGGCTACAGAGAAATAACAAAGTAATCCATAGGGAAACGATCTGAGTCCACTATTACTGCAAAGTAGTAGCTAGACTTTGGTATTATTTGACGCACGTTCTGCGCGTGTGTCAAATTTGGCGCCGTTGCCGGAGATTGCTTTATTAATTCTCATTGTTTATATGCATTTTTTTATTATTATTAGACTTAGGATATGTTAGTTTACATTCAATAAGTTCTGCCTTATACTGATTTCATGTTTTGTTTTGCACTTGTTTGACCTGTTATATGTTGTTTGGTCATCTGATATTGGATTTTTGAATCTGTTCGGTCATTCTAATTTCCTTTCCTGAAGTAATTTGGCCTTCTGAGCAAACCTTTCACCTCAATGGGATGAAAAATTGCATTATTTTTATGAAATTCCTTCCATATTTTTCTGTTTTGTTATTATTTCGGTCCCGCGGGGACACAATGAGTATTTTTGAATTGTTGAGCTAATTTCGTTGGTTTTGAAATTTTACAGGTGGTAGTTTTTGAGTAATTGGGTATAATCTCGTGCTTTGCACGAGACACCACCCTATTGAGGCCAAATTTCATCATTTAGACCCTCTTTTCAATTTTTTAAAATTTTACACTGCATTTTTTTGGGTCCTGTGATGGTTTAGAATTGACCTGTGGCAGTCCCATCAATTTTAAAAATCATTTGATGTTGTTTTGGAAGTTTATTTTGGTCATCTAGTGCATGCTGACAATGATATCCTGCTGCAGAGTGTTGTTAGTTAGTGTTGTTCATGCTGATTTGTGTTGTATATTGTTGTGTTTGTAGCTATTGTTGAATCTGATGCACTAGAGGTAGAGGTGCTGATTTGCATTCATTTAGGCTAACATGGATAATAGGACTATTAGGGAACTATTGCAGCAGGAGAGGAGTTTCAGTTATCCAACTTTTGCAGAGGCAGGAGTTTTTCATATCATACCTCAACAACAGTACAACCCATATTCCAGCTCCTACAATCCTGAATGGAGAGATCAAATTTATCAAAGTTCACTTGATTATTCCACTTTCCATCCGACACAAAATTGACAGCAAAATTCCAACCATCATATATCAGTTTTTCAACAACATCCTACACAACCACTAGCCCAACCACATGGTGGTCCTTCTTTGGAAGAATTAATCAAGCAGATGGCCACCAACAACTTGCAATTTCAGCAGATAATTGAGGCTAACTTTCAGAGTATCCAAACTCATATTAGACAGTTATCTAATGCAATTAGTCATAACCAACCTCAAGCATCTATCAGTCTACCCTCATAAACAATTTCCAATTTGAATGATAATGGTAAGAATGTGAGTGATAATACTTTGAGGTCTGGTAAGCAAATGGTAGAACCTACTGCACAACCAGAAAAGACAATTACCATGGAGGTTGTAGCTAAAGAGAAAGAGTTGCAAGAACAAGATTTGAAGGAAAAAGACATTGAAGAAAGAGTGACAGATAATCAAGAAAAGGAAAGATGTGATGATTTAATTTTTTATACTAATCCTTCCTTTGTTTATGTTGATTCTCTTTTGATAGGTGATGTAAGAATGAGTCCTAAGGAAGAAATACAATATAACAACTTTTTGTGTGAAGATGTTTATGTAGAAAAGAAAGAACTTAAAGCACACAGTGAAACTGTTTGTGACCCTCCTCCTTACAAAAATCCTCATGTCTTGGTACCCAGTGGAGAATTGTCCATAAAGTTTCCTTGGAGCAAACACTGTGGAAAGAGTGAAGCATTCAGGAAATCAAAGCAACCACTAGGGAAGATTTCTTTATCATTTGATACTCTTTATAATTGCAATGTGAACAACATTAAATGTTTCACTTTAGACTCTTATGGAATTAAAGCCTGGACTATCATTGAGTTTGCTGATTTGAACCTCTTAGTTGTTCCTAATGGCTTTTGTTCTCATGATGTTACATATTCTTATAGGTCGTTAGAGAAGTTAACAATGGAGAGTCAAGTGCAAGCTTCTACATTTATTAGCGAACCAATGTCTAAACGCGTTATAAATGGAGTAGATGATAACTATGCTACCGTGAAACACTCTAATTCTTTACTCTCTCTTTTAAATTGTGTTATTGATGTTGGAGTTCATTATTTCATGTTCTTTATTTTGATAGTAATTGAAACATGTGAATTGTTCAATTTAGATTCCAAGATTAAAATGAATAAATGGAGAATTATGATTATGTCATTCAACTTATTCCCACCACCACCATGCACTGATTATAGCACAAAAACATACCTACATCCTGAATCATTTGCACTGATAAAGAATGACTTACATATTATTGTAGATGATTTTGTGATATTTGACCTAGGTCGGTATTTGTTTCTTGTAGTAGGTACCAAGGATACATTCATGGTGAACGGACAGCGGTTAGAGCGTTATTATGAGAGCTCTATTGAGCAGCCCGCAAAGCAGGAGTTAGTACCACTTGCAGACGTACCGCCGCTTTGAGTGGTCGCGAGAGTTTCCTTTTCTCCTTTCACCCTTTTCCGTTTTGTTTTCATTCACTTCCTGCCTATCCATCTTCTGTAATTAGGATTTTCATGCTTTATTTCATTCACTTGATTCTGGTTTGGTTATTAGTACATATGCATTATGGTTTACATGTTGGGAATCTGAACTAGAATCTGAGCTGAGTTAATTTTTGGATTATTTTGTGGTGTTGATATATTCCTCTGATAGATTTTAGACTAGTTTGTATGAATGATTTATGTATTGTTTTTGATAAGTATTTGGAAATATTGAACTTGTGAGTTTTGGGGTCTGTTTTAAATGAATTCATCTACATGTCATTCTCTTTCTTTCAGTGTGATATATGTCACTTGTGGATGTTATTTTTCAGAACTTGTTTTTATTCTTTTAAAAGTTACATTTTATCACTTAGTGCATGATCATGATTGAGACAATCATTTCTATTTTCCCTACTTGACCAGATAACCTACCTGACATTTTATCCATTGCTACCATTGTCTCATTTGCATTTAAGAAAACATTATTCATCACTGTATTTATTTAAAGTGTAATGGGAGAAAAAATATATTTTTATATTTATATATTGATGATATCTTACTTGCTACTAATGATCTTGATTTTCTTTATAAGATTAAGAAATTTCTCTTTAGTAACTTTAAAATGAAATATACGAGTAAGAAAATTTATGTGATATGGATATAAATATTGTGAAACAAATCATAAGGATTGTCTAAATTGTCTAAAAGAGCATAAATTAATAAAGTACTAAGAAAAATCCTAAGAAGAAAAAGTGTCCAACTTCACTCATTTAGTAGTTGATCCCTAGACAAAAGAATTATTGTCAAGACATTTACGAAACATTTTAAAATATGGACATCATTGTTATTGATGATCATTAAGTATAATGTTTACTTTGTAAATTTTGTTACTAACACATTAAACTCATTTATAATATATTTCTAGTTACATATTCTCTCTATATTTGCATTCATATTTGTTTTAAAGTAATTTTGACAACTTTTGTTAAACAAAGACATTATATTGAAGGAAACTAATAATCATGTTAAAGAGGAAACTAATTTGTAATACATGAAAAAGATTGTGTTTATCAGGTTATGTATGATTGCCATACTCAAATTAGTTTGTATTATTAATCAAGAAATTGGGATGTATTCAATTTATAGAATAGTTTAGTCATTTCAATGAACATTATATTAGTATAATTTATTTATTTATTTTACCCATAATATTTGATAATGTCACATAAGTGTGAGAATGTAAGAACTAATGTCTTATGTGAGGGGTATATAACTTGTTTAGGGACTAATAAATAAATAATCAATAATTAAAGATTAAATTATAATTGAGTTAAGTTAGAGTAGATTCAAAAGATAAATTGTGAGGGGTATATAACTTGTTTAGGGACTAATAAATAAATAATCAATAATTAAAGATTAAATTATAATTGAGTTAAGTTAGAGTAGATTCAAAAGATAAATTCAATTTTAAAAGAATAATAATTTAAAAGAGATTAATTTCCACTTACTTAAAATAAGGATCTCTATCTCGATTTAATTGCTTTATCTTAAAAACCCTAGCCATTATATATGTAAAGAGACCGAAAGAAAAGTTTTAATTGTTTTATCTTAAAAATCCTATTCATTATATATGTAGAAAGACAGAAAGAAAAGTCAAAGGAACAAAATCTTGTTTTCAAGATCTTTCAACTAAATCAAGACCTTTAGCTATTGTTTAGGTTGTTTTCTAATAAAAATTAGAGCTTTATTTTGAATAATCTACGTAATCATATATCTAGATGAACTTTAATTCTAACTAACGAATAACATAAATAACAATATGCATATTTTAACAATAAAATTTGATTGAATAAATTTTATTCATATAAATTAAAATATTAAGAAATTTATAATAATTTACATATTTTATTCAAGATTATAAAGTAATTGGATGTTAGATTTGAAAACCAACCAAACAAAATATGTTTATAAGAAATGAAAAACAAGAATATATTTATTAGTTTAAAAAACCAAACGTTTAGTTAGTTTACGGGGTATAAATATTTTAACAATTAAATTTGAGTGGATAAATTTTATTCATAGAAATTAAAACACTGATACTTACAATATTGCACACATAACATTCAAGATTATACAATAATGGATTTCAGATTTAAAAGCCAATCAAACAAGATATTTTTATAAGAAATGAAAAACAAGAATATACTTATTAGTTTGCAAAAACAAAAGCATGGTGTTATGTTTCAAACTATAAGTGTCACTTAAAAAAATTATAAATTTATTCTTCCAAAAAGAAAATAAATTTATTCGTATCTTTGCTGTTTCAAACTATAAGTGTCATAAGTGTTATTGAACAAATTATTTAAATGAAAATTTGAAATGAATTTGGTTTAAATCTATAAAATTAAAATTAATAATTTAGTTTCTCAAATCAAAAAATAATTTTTATTTTTAATGTAAAACATAAACTCATCATATATAGAGAATTTTTAATTAAAATCTCTATAAATGATAAAAAAAATATATAATTTGTGATTAAATGATTTTATAAAACTATTTAATGTTTTCGGTGTACAATTTTTAATTTTTTTTTAAAATTAATTTATTTATTTATTATTAGTAGTAAATCATATTATGATTTATTAAAAAATAACAATTTGCATATATTTGAATCAAATAAAAAATCAATTCCTCCTCTTGAATAAACAAAATATAATAAAAAAAATTACATATAATTTCTTATATATTATTTATATTATTCTCCAATTAAAATGAAAATTCTATCTTAATAATAAATGTAATTACCAATTAGAAATGATTATGATGAAATTTTAATCATGACAGAGGAAAGAAAAACAGTACATGACATAGTATATGCAATTAAGTTGTGTCATTTATTTAAACCTTGGATGCCATTGCTTTTGTGTTTGGAGAAGGGTTGGTGTTGAAGAGAACGATGACATCTTCGTCAACTGTGAATGATGTTCTTCATTTCCACCACACCCCTTTTTATTGGTGACCACCTCTTTCCTTTGCCTTTCTAACCTTTTACACTCTGCTTTCACCTAACTTTTATCATGCCTGCTTTATGCTTTACTTATTCCAAATACAATGAAATAGTTTCTTGTCTAATTTTAGTGAAACTAATTTTCCTACATCATCTTTTTAAAGTATGTATAGGGTTTTAGAGTTGGGGGTTCATCAATTTGTAGTGATAGTTTTTTAATCTATTGATTAATTCATCCTTTTTACTAGTTTGGTTGAATTCATTCCTTACTCTCTTTTTTTCCCCCAATTAGCTAAAGCTATCCGACCATTTTTATATTTATTTACATTCTTATGAGATAAAAATGGTTATGCACTGGCATTGAAATCAACTAATCATAAATCAAATTTGTATGATTTTAAGGGAATTTGTTATTGAAGTCAATGAACTTATCATACATGATGAGTTGTGATTGGATGGTGGTGTAAATATATATTTTTTCTACAAAGTATGGTACTATGCTATGGAGTTTTTATGATTATTTATTGGTTATCTATTTGTAGTGAGGAGAATGTATACTTGCTTTGCAAGAAGTTGTGCAATGATGGAATAGCAAATGCTGAGGGATCTGATCTTTTTGTTGTTTTCATTTCCAACGAAAAGAAACAGGCATGTGCAATTTCTATTATGATCCTTTCATAGTTCAATGTGATTCATGCTATAGAAATTGTTATTGTGAATATTAATTGACACTCTTTTGAGTTTCTTTTGCTTGTAGTTTTTTATTTTATTTTCTTTTCAATTAAGATTCTTATCTTGCCCTCAGATATGGTTCCTCTCTTTTCTTGCTTACACTTGCAAAATTCTCTGGTTTTTTCTCTGCTCCAGTTGAATATGAAAAAAGGTGTCAGGTTTAGCTAACATAGCCGTCATTAGTGCTAATTTTATTTGCTATTTTCGTAACTATTAAATGTTGAGTTGCAGACAGAGTACTAATTACATGTTTAATTCTCAGTGGAAACCCTTTTTGCCCCCTGACACCACATTTCTGATTGAAGTGTTATTATATCCATTATAGCTTCAAAATGACAATTCTTTTTCAATCAGTTTCTGAAGTATTTGACTAAACATTTTTAGATCCCTCTATGGAATCAAAAGGCCAGCAACAGAGCTGATGGGGTGGTTCTATGGGATTATCATGTAATTTGCATTCAGGTATTGCCAGATAAGTTAGTTTTTTAGTATCTAAATTTGCTTATTGTAGGGATAATTTGTCATACTTCTCTTGTGATTGACTTTACAGATAAAACAAGGAGGTGTCCCACCACTAGTGTGGGACTTAGATTCAAGCCTTCCTTTTCCTTCACCTGTGACTTCATATGTGCCCGAAACAATACGCCCATCCTTTCAGCTTTTTTCTGATTATAATAGGTAATGTACTTTCTTTTTTTTTTTTTGTCATTTTGTTCTGTCCTAATGGAATATTTTGGCACTTTATAGTTCTTTTTTTTTTTTGTGCTGATATTGCTTTTGGATTTGGCAGTAATTCAAGTTTGAGCTGTTTATGTGTCACATAATAGTAGCTACAATAGTTCTTTTAAGAAATTAAAGTCTAGGTATAGTGGGGTTGATGATGGTGGCCTAATTGGTTTTATCTTATGTGTATATTTGACATGGGTGAAAGACACAATTATGGTATACAATTCTACATATTTACTTCTTCTGCTCCTGATACTTCCTTGCCCTGAATGATTTAACTACAAAGATATTTAGAAATCCTAGCAGTAATGCTGTTATGATTTTTCTTTTGTTTCTAACAAGTGTTTTTTTAATCCATGTGTCAAGCATGTGATAAGAATGCTCAGTTTTTTATCTCTTACTGGCATGTTGTGAAGTCCATGCATGGTTTTTTGTCCCTATTATTTGAAGAAATAATGATTAGGATATGGCATTATAATGAATAAAAGATTTCAATTAGCTTCCTAATTTAAACATATTAGTTGGTAATTTAAACATATTAGATTTCATTTTAGGTTGTCATAAATGGTAATTTGTTGTTGGCATCCTATGTTGTGTGTGTTTTTTTTTAATAAAGGAAATTTCATCAAGGGTGAAGAGAAATACAACTGAAGAGGAGGATCAGAGTCCTTGAAAATAAAGAAGAAACAAAAACTTCTCTAGAATAGAGCAACAAACAGGTGCTCTCCAGCAACCCCAAGAGGTTGTGCCAAATGGAATGAGATACCTTGTAATGCAAGAATAACTGAATAAGGGGAGCTAGACCTGCACATAGCACATACTTAGAGATTTGAAAAGAGTTATCTAACATTAAGTTGTAGGAATCTGCAGCAACTCATTTGTATTAATCATGTTATGTACCATTGTACAAACTACAAAACAATATTTGACCTTAGAGGGAGCTTTGGATTTCATAATTGATGTCAAGATCTGATACTCTAGTATCTAAATTGGCTGAGACCCAACCAGTAATGATGCCATTTCTGCACAGCCGTAGCCATTAACTCCCTTTCATGTACTGACTTGGATTGTCCCCTTCTTAGCTTGTCTTAGAAAAGGCACTGGTCTCCCTTCTTGCACTAGCACTGCTCTTAAACCTTTGCCAGAAGCATCTGTTTCTAAGATTTAGTCTTTAGAAAAATCAGGTACCTTGAGTGCTGGCAGAGTTGTCATGGTGCTTTGAACACTTATGCTTCCAAACCCCAGTTAAAGCTGTCTTTTTTCAGGAGCAAGTTAGAAGTTTGGAAATGTTGCCATTGTCTGTTACAAATCTACTGTAATAACTAGTTAGACCTAGGAATCCTCTTAATCCCTTGAGGTCAATAGGTGTGGACCAAGTTACCATCATGTCTTACTACTTAGTGTCAGTGGATACCCCATTGCTGACATAACGTGCCCCAAATACTTAAATTGTCTCTGCCCAATTGCCCAAAGCTACATTTTTTTTGTAAGCCACCAGTTTGGATTTCCTTAGCCATTGCATTGCCAGCCTCAAATGTTCCTCCTTCACTTTGCTATAGATTAGAATGTCATAATAAATAAATAAATATAGAAACAAGTTTTCAAGAGAAAGGATTCAGCACCTCATTCGCGAGTGCTTGAGAAATGGATGGAGCATCGGTCAACTTGAAGGGCACGACCAAAAAATCATAATGCTTGTAAAAAGCTGTTTTATGGGCATCTTCTTTCATTCTTATAGTACCCTATTTAAGATCAAATTTCAAAAATATTGTGGCTCCCCCTAATCCAGTAGTTCATCAATGATTAGGGTAGGGAATCTATCTGGAACAGTAATTTTATTTAGAGTGATGTATTCTACACAATAATAGGACTAGAGTAGGCACTTCCACCGGGTCTGATATTCCTTGCAACCAGATATCATTAGTTATTTATTTTTCCATTTCATTTTTCTGACAGTGTGGCTATCTGTAGGGCCTCAAGTTTGGAGAAGCAGTTGATAAAAACCTTCAGAGAATCACACTACAAAATCGAGCCCCTTGTATTTGGAGAGCTTAGGGCCTTATAAGCCCTGCGATAGAATCCCATACTTATACCTTACAATTGAAGCCTAACCCCCCATTCTCCACAGCTTTGATACCCACGACCATGAGGTTGGCTGTGTACTAGCCCTTTAACTTGTCTTGGGCAAACACTGATGTTGGTGTCACCACTCATGCTACTTGTTTACAGGTTACAGCTAAGAGGCATGGTAAAAGGCTCTAATACCAATAATGTTAGGGAGGTAGTAAATTATAATAGGAAAAAGAAGAGAAAAGAATCAATTATTGCATTGTATCTTCTCCATGTGACAGTGGGCTCCTGGAGAAGAGGATGAAATGAAATGTGGAGATAATATTCAGGACTTTAATAGCATGTTCTCTTGCCCAGCAGCCAAAGTACGACTTGCAAAAAACTATCTTACCCTACTTATTTCTTCTATTTACAACAGTTGTAACAATTTTATCCCATTTACTTATTAAACAAGCTTCACCCAGTTGTGGGCCTACTTACATTGGCCCCTTTTGTGTTTCTCTTTCACCTGTTATACATATTCTTGGTCGGTCTAATGTGCTTATTCTTTGTTAATCAACCAATTCTGTAGCACACATGTCAAAATTTAATAGTAGTCTAATATTTTTATTAGGCATGCTTATGATACCTTTTCTTTCTTTTTGGTGCTATTAAATTCTTATCCAACTCATTTTTTAAAAACATTTTCTAAGGATGTCAAAAACATTTCATATCTTGTCAAAATTTATTTGTATCATATCACCTGCTTCTTTTTGTATACACTTTTCTTTCATTGGTTGTGTTTCCACAATTTTGTTGATGATATGATATATTGATCGTCATTTATGATGTATAGTTGGATATCTAAATATTGACATACATGTAATGGTTTCTTTTGATATCAGATTATTCAGAGTTGTCCATGCTCCAATATTTCTTCGTTGTTTTGCATCTGATAGAAGACATATGAAAGATTCTGCTGGAAATTGGATCGAAGAACCTCCTCCCCATGAACCCATTGTTGCTAAAGGTAATGACTGGGAAAATTTGTATAAAAAATGGACTTGTTTGCTTTGACATAAACAGCTCATCATACTAGACGTCATAATAGAGATATTTGAATGGATAAAGCAACTTTCAAGTACTTTCATGATTAAAGTTTCATAACATTTAGTCCTTATTTGACGAGGTCCCCCTGAAATCTCAAGTATTTTTTATCTCTTTAGTTTTTTTTTTCAACCTAGGGTCAATTTCTAGTTTCTGACATTGTTCTTCAAGTGTTAATCACTGTAAATTTACGTTATTGATCACTACAGTCTACATTTCAGTATCAAAGAAATGATTTTCATTCAAATATTATGTAGTTCTTACTTCCATTTGGACTGAAAAATATTGAAGTTGTTGAAGTGAATTTGGAGAGACACATAATATTGAGCAATTACTGATGTTGTTGTTGAAACATTTATGATTTGTTTGGTTTGAGAAAATGTTATCATTTTTCCTTTTCTGTTTTCAGTAAAAAATACACTTTATTTTCTCTTTATTTTGTTTTCTGCATATATCTTGGGAAAAAAAAAGAATATGTCATTTTTGTAGTTATTAGTTAAAACACAATAAAAAAAAGAGATGTTTTCTCAAACCAAACAGGTCCTTAGATGGGACATGTTAATTTGATATCTGTCAAGTCACTTCAGTTGTGCAATTAAGTGATTAATCCACACGGACAGAAGTTTTCGATTAACAAATAAAGCTAAGCATTGCATAGTATACAATTTAATATTGGATCATACACTGTTATCTGTCTGTTTATTTTGAGAAAGAATGCTCAACTATTAATTGGATGAACCACGGTTATACATTTTATTAATGGATGTATTTCTGAGCTGCTTACTCGTACAAAGTATCTTACAGTATCTTTATTCATGCAGATGGAACCGTGCACAACCTGAATGAATACAATAACATATCTGGTACTGATGCTATTGGCGATGTTACTATCAGTTCAGTCAAGGATGCAATATTTTCGGAGAAACATGGTGTGGTGGTAAAAGAAAATCAACTCGAGGAATTAATTTCTCAGATATCTTCTTTACAGTAACAACATTCTTATTTCTACACATCCACATATCAATACTTCCCCAGTTTGTATATGTTCAGTTGCCATAATTTTATAAAAGATGCTGTTGAAATAGTTTCTCTTTAGATATTGCATCTTTTAAAGGTGTTTCTCTTGAGGGTGGTGTGCAAAGAATGCGAATCTAAGCTCCATTTTGTTTCTTAGGAGCAGAACATAATGTTTCCAGTAATTCTGCACTTGTATTTCTTGCTGTATAGTAACTATACATAGGTGATGTGTTTAAGAACTGATAATGGAGAATGCTGTCTTATCTGAACTATTACTAAGTGAATTCAGGTGAGAAATGGCTACTGGTCCTACTGAATTTTACTGGGGTTTCTTTATACGAATTTTTACTAGGAAAATAAATAATATATATATATATATATATATATATATATATATGTGTGTGTGTGTGTGTGTGTGTATATATAAGTAAATAGTGATGACAGTGAATTGATTGGAATAATTCTCTAAATTAGAGGAAACGTGTACAATTGAAGGACATATCTTGAAAACAGATTGAGCCTTAGGCCTGATCTGTAATACATTGTATCCTCTCCGTATTAAAAAATAAGGCTATGTTTGATTCATATTTTTTAAATTGTTTTTTAATTTTAAAAGATGTATTTTATCAACTTGATTTGAAATATTATTTTAGCGTAAAAATGTCTGGTGAATTTTAAAAGTTTTTAAAAGAATATAGTGATTCACAAGATTTTTTTAAAAAGAATTTTACGATTTCACACGAGAATAGACTTATTTTGCAATTTAGATTTTATTAGATTTTAAAGGATTTTATAGATCTGTAGAAAATATTCAATAATAGTTTTTTGATTATAATTTAAAAAAATTATGGTTAAGATTAAAACGTATTTATAAAATTGGTTTAAATATGTTTTGGTTCTATATTTTCCCCCATTTTTATTTTTAATCCTTAATTTTTTTTTTGTTTGCTTTCGGTGCTTGTATTTTTAATGCGCTTTACTTTTAGTACCTGCCGTCTACATATGTTAAATAAAAAAATATTAATATCCATTAACACATTGTAATTTATGTAAGGTGCTTTTCGTTGTTGTAATTTCATTAATTTTTGTTTTTGTTCCTTGACATTTGTTTTTTATTTGTTTTTGGTTCACATATTTTTATATTGTTTTGCTTTTAATCTCTATTTAGTCTCTTCATAGATTCAGGTATAATCTCATAATTGTAATTAATTATTTTATGAAAATAGTTATGAAATTCTATTTTTTTAATATAATATGAAAATCCATCTTCTTTCGTACCTAATATCATATAATAAATCAAGCAACTATTTTTGTGTCTGTTTGTTTGATTTCCATCTTAATAACTTTAAAATGACTTAGTAAACTAACATTCGTATTTAGATATGGGTTTCACTTTCTATTTATCATTTCTCATTAACTTAATTTTCCTTCAAATTAATGTTATATTTCAACATAATGTCCTTAAATTCAGACTAAGGAGTAAATTTCAAAATTATGATTATACAAATTTATACTTTACATAAATTGATTACCACCATGAGATTAAACCTGTAAAGAGACAGATAGGGATCAAAAGCAAAATGTGGTAAAGGTACGGAGACTAAAAACAAGCAAAAATATAAAGGTTAAAGGCCAAAAGTAACAACTAATGAAAGTACATGGATCAAAATATATTAAATAAATTATAACTGAATTTACCACAAACATTTTCTTTATAGAGTTAGATAGTAGGTACTAAAAGAAATAAAAGTATAGTGATTAATAGAAAAAAAAAGAGTTTGGCACCAAAAGCAAAAATAAGTGAAAACATATGGATCAAAATCATATTTTAGTTTATAAAATTTATATTACCATATTTTTACTTATGTCCGTAGTTACTTTAATCATAATTATCACCATTATTGATAATCATTATTATTATCAATTGTAATTTTCGTGAAAGTGTCTATAATTATAATAATTATAGTGCAGATGAAAGTGATGACGGTAATAGTGATAATAATGATACATGTTATCGAAGATCATCATATATAAAAGAATTATATATATTATAAAAGAATTGTTTTTTATAAAATTTTAAAGATTCGAGTAAAATCGTTAGATGAATGAAATATTTATATTTTCTACTAAAATCTTATTAAATTGATAATATGAAATAATATATCAAAATTTATATATTTTTGAATATTACAGTATTTTTTTTTAATTGCAAAGAGTATTAATTGATTTGATAACTTTTTAAAATATATCATGATTATCTTAATTTAATATTATTATAAGATTTTAATGACATTTTAAAATAATTACATTTGTCTTAATTATCACAATATTTTTTCATCGTTTAAAGGTTTGAAAAAATACTATCGAACTTTTAACGTGAAAATAAATCTTTTAAACTCCTTTAAAATTTCACAGGAAAAAAATAATAAGTAAAAGGAGGTAAAAGAAAAAAAAGTTGTTTTAGTTTTTAAAATAATTATTTTCAAAACAGTTTTCAAATTTTAATAAATTTTGAATAGAAATTGATTTCTGAACAGCTTATTAACTACTTTAGAAGACAATTTTTATAACATAAAATAGGGAAATGAATCAAAGAATCCTGAGTTCCTCTATTATCCTACCTCTAATATTTAATGCAGTTCTTTCAAAAGTTTCTACACAAAGTATTTTGATCAGTGAAAATCATTTTTAAAAAAGTAACAAAACACAATTCAGCTTTATTTATTGTATGTTTATCGATTAATCATAATAATCAGTTATAATCATGAATTCTCGTTAAATACGGGAGAATCCCTACTATACAAGTTGTATAGCTATTTTGGTAACTTGCCTCTAATCAAATATCCTTATTCAATTCAGAACCTCCTTCGTTCGCAACTTGTTATCTCGCAGTAAATTGTATCAACCATCATTGCACAATTTTCCCATTTTAAAAATAAACGAGAGAAATATAAAAATGACAATTGTGTAAGTCCATCAACTAGTTACAATTAATTATTTTATAAATATAGTACACATCGTCCAATTTATAAGCTATTAAATTTATCCGATTATAGAATCATGCTTTGTGGTGAAGACATTATTACTATTATTCAATATTGAACTCGTAATTTTATTCTTGACAAAGTCTTTAACATGTAATTTCCCCCCTACAAAGAGAGAGAAAAGACAAGAGAAATAAAAACAACAAACAATAGAAGGTACAATGTTGGTGGTATAACCTGTGGTAAGAAAATTGGAAACGTAACACACAGTACGAAACTAGTTCCAATGAAAAATATCAAACTCTCATTTTCAATGTGAGACACAAACTCAGGTAGCAAGAATCTTTGTGTAAGCAAAAAGGCCTTAAAATGACACACACACTTTCTCTCTCATCATCACCACCCTCTTAATCCACTTTCAAGAAATCCAATTCCACCAATCACAGTTCAAGAAACTCCATCTAATAAGCTAGTAGTAGATAGAGAAAGAGTGTGACACTCACACACACACATACTCACTGTGATACTGAACCTCAGAAACCATTGACTCAAAAGGGTTCCCAGTATGCCACGTGGTCCTAACTTTCACCACTAACTGAATAAACCGTTTCTATTTGCTGGCTCCTCTTCTCTTTCATGCTCTCCACACAATCTAAATAAAAACTCATAACCATTCATCATCTCAGAGAAGAAGAAAAGGAAAGAAGAGCAAGAAGAAATACACTTTGAACTGAGTTGAGCTCACAAAGAGCACAACTTTGGCTTAAGCAAAAAAAAAAAAAAAAAAGTGTACTAATTCCTCAAGTCCCCATTTCATTATTTTAACCAATTTGCTCTCTCCTCTTTTCATTTCTTCTCTTTGTGATTGGTTTAAACTTTTTGGGGTCTCTCTAATTTGGCTTTGTACATGATCAATGGCTTCTTTAGTGTCTTCTCCATTTACTTTACCCAATTCTAAGGTTGTCCAACTTTCTTCTCTTGCACAAAGACACCTTTTTCTTCATTCTTTCCTTCCCAAGAAGGCTAATTGCTATGGTAGTAGCAGCTCAAAGGCTTCACTCAGAGTGAAATGTGCTGCAATTGGCAATGGTCTTTTCACTCAAACTACTCCAGAAGTTCGTAGGATTGTTCCTGAGAAGAACCAAAACCTGCCAACGGTTAAAATTGTATATGTTGTGCTTGAGGCTCAGTACCAATCATCTCTCTCTGCTGCTGTGAGAGCCCTCAACAGCAACAACAAAGATGCTTCCTTTGAAGTTGTGGGTTACTTGGTCGAGGAGCTTCGTGATGAGTCCACTTACAAGACCTTCTGCAAGGACTTGGAAGATGCCAATGTCTTCATTGGATCACTGATTTTTGTGGAGGAGCTTGCCCTTAAGGTTAAGGCTGCTGTGGAGAAAGAAAGGGACAGGCTCGATGCAGTTTTGGTGTTCCCATCAATGCCTGAGGTAATGAGGCTCAACAAGCTGGGGTCTTTCAGCATGTCACAACTTGGACAATCCAAGAGCCCCTTTTTCCAACTCTTTAAGAAGAAGAAGCAATCTTCTGCAGGGTTTGCTGATAGCATGTTGAAGCTGGTGAGGACATTGCCAAAGGTGCTGAAGTACTTGCCAAGTGATAAGGCTCAGGATGCCAGGCTCTACATTCTGAGTCTGCAGTTTTGGCTTGGTGGATCACCTGATAATTTGCAAAACTTTTTGAAGATGATTTCAGGGTCTTATGTTCCGGCGTTGAAAGGGACAAAGATGGAGTACTCGGAGCCAGTTTTATACTTGGACACTGGAATTTGGCACCCTCTAGCTCCTTGCATGTATGATGATGTGAAGGAGTATTTGAATTGGTATGGAACTAGAAGGGATGCTAATGAGATGCTGAAGAGACCGAATGCACCGGTGATTGGTCTGGTTTTGCAAAGGAGTCACATTGTGACTGGGGATGATGGTCACTATGTGGCTGTGATCATGGAGCTTGAAGCTAGAGGTGCTAAAGTTATTCCAATTTTCGCTGGCGGCCTTGACTTTTCGGGGCCAGTGGAGAGGTTCTTGATTGATCCAATCACTAAGAAACCGTATGTGAATTCCGTGGTGTCACTCACTGGCTTTGCGCTTGTTGGAGGCCCTGCAAGGCAGGACCATCCAAGGGCAATTGAGGCTTTAATGAAGCTAGATGTTCCCTACATTGTTGCAGTACCATTAGTGTTCCAGACAACAGAAGAGTGGCTGAACAGTACTTTGGGTTTGCATCCAATTCAGGTTGCTCTTCAAGTTGCACTGCCAGAGCTAGATGGAGGCATGGAACCTATAGTTTTTGCTGGTCGAGATCCCAGAACAGGTAATAATAAAAAATATTTTTATCTTTGAAACAAGCAAATTATTATCTTTTAGTTCTGTCCTTGCTCATGCTTTTAGAAACATATTTCCCTTAAGTTTGCCATTTTGTTTGACGTTAGTAACTGTTTGTTGTATAATTGATATTTTCAGGAAAATCTCATGCTCTTCACAAGAGAGTGGAACAGCTCTGCACTAGGGCAATAAAATGGGCTGAATTGAAAAGAAAAACAAAGGTATTTGAAAATTTCTGGTCTTAAATTCAAATATCAGTTAAAGTGAAAATTTAACTGAGCCTGCATGATTCTATGTGATATCTAACAGACAACTTTCCTGTTCATTACCATTTTTTATCTGCAAAAGTCAGACTAAGATCATATGAAGAGTACAGATGATATTTAGTTATACCTGAATAAATGAGTATCTCGTTGAATCTTAATCTGTCTCATCTCATTAGTAACGAGAGAAAGTAAATTTTTGTTGTATAACTTTCATCGTTTTATCTCTCTTTCTTCCTCTTCTGTGAATAGAACGACCTTTTTTCTTTTCTCCAACATGCCTGTTTGGATACCATCTAAAATCAATTTTACATATCATGATGCATGTTCTAATGTAAAATCTATGGTAGCGATTAATTTGGTCACACATCACTATCTATTCAACGGTTCAAAATCAATTATACCAAACTTTGAACTGCTACACATGTTACAATTGTAAGAATTAGGAAAAGTTTTTCTTCTTGACATCTATATTGTGAACCAATATTCATGTTCATTGCATTCTTACCCTTTTCTTCATTTGCTATAGAAATTTATTTTGAACCCCGTCTTTCATGTATATAATTATATTCATATATGAGATTGTGTTTTTCACTAGTCTCTAGAGATCCTCTATTCTTATTTTTCTCCATTTCTCATCGTACAATGTTATTAGCTTGTATGTATTTGCACAGTAGTAAAGCAAACTTAGTTTCATTTGCATTTTGAATTTACAGTGCATTCTCATCTTTTATTTGAGAAATTTGATTTTGATAGTTGAACTTTTCTTGATAAACTTGTGTACTCCTACAGGAAGAGAAGAAACTAGCAATCACTGTCTTCAGTTTCCCCCCTGACAAAGGCAATGTAGGAACTGCGGCCTACCTGAATGTCTTCTCCTCCATTTTCTCTGTTCTTAAAGATCTTCAAAAAGATGGTTACAATGTGGAGGGACTTCCAGAAACTTCAGAAGCTTTGATTGAAGAAGTAATACATGACAAAGAAGCACAATTTAGCAGCCCCAATCTGAACGTTGCTTACAAAATGAGTGTCCGTGAATACCAAAGTCTGACTTCCTATGCCACAGCATTGGAAGAAAGCTGGGGGAAGCCTCCTGGGAACCTGAATTCTGATGGAGAGAATCTGTTGGTATATGGAAAACAATATGGTAATATATTCATAGGTGTTCAACCAACTTTTGGCTATGAAGGCGATCCTATGCGGTTGCTTTTCTCTAAATCTGCCAGTCCTCATCATGGATTTGCAGCATATTACTCTTTTGTTGAGAAAATATTCAAAGCTGATGCTGTTCTTCATTTTGGAACACATGGTTCCCTTGAGTTCATGCCTGGAAAGCAGGTGGGGATGAGTGATGTATGTTATCCGGACAGTCTAATTGGGAATATACCCAATGTCTATTACTATGCTGCAAACAACCCTTCTGAGGCTACCATTGCCAAACGTAGGAGTTATGCAAACACCATAAGTTATCTGACTCCTCCAGCTGAAAATGCAGGACTGTACAAAGGTCTTAAGCAGTTAAGCGAGCTCATATCCTCATACCAGTCCCTCAAGGACACTGGTCGTGGTCCACAAATTGTGAGCTCAATTATCAGCACAGCTAAACAATGTAATCTTGACAAGGATGTGGAACTGCCTGATGAAAGTGAAGAGATTCCAGCTAAAGAGCGCGACCTTGTGGTTGGAAAGGTGTATGCCAAGATCATGGAGATTGAGTCCCGCCTATTGCCCTGTGGGCTCCATGTCATTGGTGAGCCACCCTCGGCCTTGGAAGCAGTTGCAACACTAGTGAACATAGCAGCACTTGATCGTCCCGAAGATGGTATTTCCTCCCTCCCATCTATCCTAGCCGAGACTGTAGGAAGAAGCATAGAGGAAGTTTATAGAGGGAGTGACAAAGGAATACTAAAGGATGTAGAGCTTCTTCGGCAAATTACTGAAGCTTCACGTGGAGCAATTACTTCCTTTGTGCAGCGGACTACTAATACGAAGGGCCAAGTTGTTGATGTAGCTGATAAACTTACCTCAATCCTAGGGTTTGGCATAAATGAACCATGGATTGAGTACTTGTCAAACACCAAATTTTACCGAGCTGATAGGGAAAAACTCAGAACTTTGTTTGAGTTCTTGGGAGAATGTTTGAAGTTGGTTGTAGCTGATAACGAATTGGGAAGTTTGAAACAAGCCTTGGAGGGTAAGTATGTGGAGCCTGGACCTGGTGGTGATCCAATTAGAAATCCTAAAGTTTTACCAACAGGGAAGAATATTCATGCATTGGACCCACAAGCTATTCCTACTACAGCAGCAATGCAAAGTGCCAAAGTAGTGGTAGAGAGATTGGTTGAGAGGCAGAAAGCTGAAAATGGGGGAAAGTATCCTGAGACTATTGCACTTGTATTGTGGGGAACAGATAATATTAAGACATATGGTGAATCCTTGGCTCAGGTCTTGTGGATGATTGGTGTGACACCAGTAGCTGATACCTTTGGAAGGGTCAACCGGGTGGAACCTGTTAGTCTTGAAGAGCTTGGAAGGCCTAGGATTGATGTTGTCGTCAATTGTTCCGGAGTATTCAGGGACCTTTTTATCAATCAGGTTTCAGTTCTTACCTGCTTATCTAGAAATGGATCCTATCACCAATTTAGTTGTCTTGTGTTGCATCATTGATTGAAGTTTTACTCTGTTATCATTCAAAAAGGTTACACAAACTATTCATATTTAAAATACTTAACCTTTTCTTCTCTATATCAAATAACTAATATTTTTGTTTGACAAACATCATTCTAATGATCATGAGATATTATAATAATGTTCAGGTCACATTTTTGCATATAACATCTCTTTGGCCCTATTTAGTAGGCTTTTCTTTACATTGTTGCCATTTTCATATTTTTATATGCTTTTTTTTTTTTCCCTTCAGATGAATCTTCTTGATAGAGCAGTGAAGATGGTTGCTGAGTTAGATGAACCAGCAGAGCAAAATTATGTAAGGAAGCATGCACTTGAACAAGCTCAAGCCCTTGGGATTGATGTTCGAGAAGCTGCAACAAGGGTCTTCTCCAACGCCTCAGGGTCCTACTCCTCAAACATAAACCTGGCAGTGGAGAATTCTTCATGGAATGATGAGAAGCAGCTCCAGGACATGTACCTGAGCCGAAAGTCTTTTGCTTTTGACTGCGATGCTCCTGGTGCAGGCATGACTGAAAAAAGAAAGGTCTTTGAGATGGCTCTGAGCACAGCAGATGCCACATTCCAAAACCTTGACTCATCAGAAATCTCCCTCACCGATGTCAGTCATTACTTTGACTCAGATCCAACAAACCTTGTTCAAAATCTAAGGAAAGATGGGAAGAAGCCAAGTGCATACATAGCTGACACAACCACTGCTAATGCTCAGGTGAAAACTGTGCATAAATATCCGTCCTATTTCCATGTTTTTTGTGATCATTTTTCCACTCTTGAATTATCCTCAAATCACATTGATTTTACATTATACTACTCCTGTCCCTAAATATAAAACTCTTTTACATAATTCTCATTCATCAAGAAAATTGGTTAATTTAGTTAGTAGTATTAAATTTGGTGAAAAAATAATTAATGAAAGAGATAATTAGAAAAGAGTATCATAAAAAGAGACAAACAGTTTTTAAGAGTCTCATATCCAAGGACAGAGGTGATATATATCAATGGTTTCCATTTGACCAATGAAGATGTTCCTTTCAGGTGCGTACCCTGGCTGAAACGGTTCGACTTGATGCAAGAACCAAGCTATTGAACCCCAAGTGGTACGAAGGCATGTTGTCTAGTGGATATGAGGGTGTTCGGGAGATTGAGAAGAGGCTTACTAACACAGTTGGGTGGAGTGCAACTTCTGGCCAAGTTGACAACTGGGTGTATGAAGAAGCCAACACAACTTTCATTCAAGACGAAGAAATGCTGAAGAAGCTCATGAACACAAATCCAAACTCCTTTAGGAAGCTGGTGCAGACATTCTTGGAAGCCAATGGACGTGGTTACTGGGAAACTTCTGAAGAAAACATTGACAAGCTCAGGCAGTTGTACTCAGATGTGGAAGACAAAATTGAAGGCATTGATCGCTGAACTCATAATTGAGATGAACACATTGAATTGAAAGTTGTTCACACTGGTGTCCTTTTAATTTGACTTTGCTCCTCTCTTTTTTTGCCCTGCTGTAATTTTAATCATTATGAGGGATCATGATCCTTTGTGCAGTTGCAAGACCAAACCAACTTGACAAATATAGCTTTCAGTTCAAAATATAGAGAATAATATGCATATGTTGATTGTTCTTTGTTAAAAAGTTGTGTAAAACTCAAGCTTATAATAAATATAAACTAATTGAACATAATGATACACTATCTAGTAGAAGTCAAGTAACAATAATAACTGTCAACACATAACTAAAA
Organism: Hylodesmum podocarpum; assembly: GCA_026586105.1. Lineage (NCBI taxonomy): Eukaryota > Viridiplantae > Streptophyta > Magnoliopsida > Fabales > Fabaceae > Hylodesmum > Hylodesmum podocarpum. The sequence goes on along the minus strand of JALJEV010001436.1, from coordinate 9,743,820 downwards.
TATTTGTGACAATATATTTCTTATAAAGGGGGATTAAACATCCATTAACAACAAAATTGGTACATAACCAACTGTTTTGTCTCCATAACAATGTACAAATCTGTGTCAGTTACTATTTATATTCCCTTTTTTAATTCCCACATATTTTACTCTTTTTTCTTTTTTATCATATAGATTTAATTCTCATATTTGCTTTTCTCATCTTCCTAATCTAAGTGAGAAAATACATTAAATTGAAACATTTAAATTTAGAGTAACATAGGCATTATATTCCCTTTGACAGTGCTGTTAAAACCTATTATCCCTTAACAAGAGTTTCTCTTCTTGCATCCAAGTCATTCTACATGCACCTTATTTGTCTTTATCTCCACATTTCATCTTTCAGGTGTTGGATTTGTATTTTTCTTGTGAATTTATTAAATTCACAAGTTAAATTTTTCTTTTTACATGTGGATTTATCAAATCTGTGAGTTAAGTTCTTGCTTAGGAAAATTTAACTTACCGAAATAACAAAGAATTTTTCTTCCAGCACCCGCCATAATTTCTTCATGCACCCTATTATTTTTCTTTATTTTATACCTTTTAATCCATTTTGATGGGACGTGTGGTTGTTGCATTTTTTGCATTTGTCAAATCTATATGTTAAACTTTTGACTTACAAATATCTCAAATTCAGACTTTGATTTTTAAGAATTTATCAAATTCATAGGTTTTATTTTTTTAGTACATAAGTTTAATTTTTCTGCTCCTTGATTTATCAAATCTGTAATAAAAATTTAAGTTACTGTTTTGATAAATCCGTAAGAAAACAAATTTTTCTTATGAATTTGACAAATTGTTACAAATATTTAACTTAACGACTTTAATAAATTGGTAAATAAAAAAATTAAACTTACAAATTTGGTAAATGCATAAGAAAATAAATTAAGAAATTTGTAAACCAAAACCCAACCAGATCAAATAGATTTAGAGATTTAAAGGATAAAATGGAAAATTAAGAAAAAAGGGGGATATGAAGAAAAAATTGCACGAGCATGAACATATAAAGGGAAAAGAAAAAAAAAAAAAAAAAACTCAATTTGTAACTCATATAACTTAGATGCGAATCCGAATTTTACTAAGCTCTATTTTAATAACCACAAAATCCGCGTGTTCATCGGGCACCCCATCTACAAACAAATAAATAGCTACAATATAACTCATTTTGTAAATTATTTAAAATCAATTGACACAAAAAAAATCAAATTAAGTTACATAAAAGAAAATAATTGTCTAAAATAAAAAACAATAAATAAAGAAAAGATACCAATACTAAATAAAAATAGAAATACTGATACTATAATATATATAATAATAGTTCATTACTAAATTTCTATTTTTATTTTACATTTAATTTTATTAAAATAGTATAATTACATTTTCTTTAAAGAATTAGTATATTTACAAGTGACTGCAAAACCTGTGATTTAGTCCATTTAACCTGCATGTTACATGATCGGATTAACAGAAACTACAATTTAAATTTATCCCAAAAAAAACTCATTAGATCATGCAAATTATAGGCTATACAAATAGTTAACGAATATAAACCCAAATACTCCCGTATAATTATAGAAGTACAAAATTAGCTTATAAATAAAATAAAGTTGGAGCCTCATTTATATATATATATATATATATATATATATATATATATATATATATATATTTTTTTAGTAACATCCTTACAGATCTCCAATATCTATTCTTCAACGTTATTTTGGACCATCCATCAGATGCATCTTATGAGTGAAAGCAAAAGCTAACAGAGTTAAATATGACTCATCAGATCAGAGGTATCTCTCATAATATTTATATATGCCTTTGTCCTCTGTCTACTTTCACTATCTTCGTATTTCTAATAGTGAGCATCTAATAGTGGTTAAAAAGTAAGAAATAGCGTGGTTAATATAATATTATTAAGATTGAATTAGGCAGACTAATCATCACTCAAGATACTAATATCTCTTTGAAAGAGTTATTTTTCTCATCGCATGTTTTTCTACATAACACTGTGGTGGGGCTAGAAATGTATAGTAAAAAAAGGCTGCCGGATAGAGGACTATGTATATTGAAACAGAAAGATACATCCAAAATAATTCTTAATTAATTCAATTTAACTTTTGCAGCAATTTGAATTAGTCAATAAAACTTTTGGTGACCTTCAACATCAGCTTTCGTATTCCTTTAAATAATCTACATTCTGATTTCAATGAGTACAATCCAACGCATCAACACTTAATCCAGTGTCAAAGGTTTGATAACTGTTTCTAGCTACCAAAGTTTCCCAATGGCTTCTTGTGGCAAAAGCCTTGAGCATCAAGACAAAGTGGTAGTAGTTATGATACCTTTCTCCGCACAAGGTCATCTAAACCAACTTCTGCACCTCGCACGCCTTATCTTGTCACACAACATTCCAGTCCATTATGTTGGCACTGTCACACACGTTCGCCAAGCCACACTTCGTTACCTCAGTTCCATTTCCAACATCCATTTCCATGCCTTTGAAGTTCCACCCTTTATTTCCCCTCCCCCCAACCCAAATGATGCAGAAACCAATTTCCCATCTCATCTACTTCCTTCCTTTGAGGCCTCTTCACATCTTCGGGAGCCTGTGGGGAAACTTCTTCAGTCCCTTTCATCTCAAGCCAAAAGGGTCATAGTCATCCATGACTCCGTAATGGCATCAGTGGCACAAGATGCCACCAATATCTCAAATGTTGAGAATTACACTTTTCACAGTACATGTGCCTTTAACAACTCAGTTTTTCGTTGGGAAGCACTGGGAAGGCCCTCAGTTGAAGGCTTGCATGTCCCAGAAACTCCTTCTCTTGAAGGATGCTTCACACCCCAATTCATGAATTTCATGATTGCGCAAATTGAATTCTTCAAATTCAGTGATGGCAATATCTTCAACTCAAGCAGGGCAATAGAACGTGCTTACATTGAATTCATGGAGGGTACTAATGGTGGCAAGAAGGTTTGGGCACTGGGGCCATTCAACCCCTTAGCCATTGAGAAGAAAGATTCAAAAGGAAGGCACTCATGCATGGAGTGGCTTGATAAACAAGAGCCAAATTCAGTCATATATGTTTCTTTTGGGACCACAACAACCTTTACAGAAGAACAAATCAAAGAGATTGCAAGTGGGTTAGAACAAAGCAAGCAGAAATTCATCTGGGTGCTGAGAGATGCTGATAAAGGAGACATATTTGATGGGAATGAAGCAAAAAGGCATGAGCTTCCAAATGAGTTTGAGGAGAGAGTTGAAGGTACGGGGCTAATTCTGAGGGATTGGGCACCCCAATTGGAAATTCTGAGCCACTCTTCAACAGGGGGGTTTATGAGTCATTGTGGATGGAACTCATGTTTAGAGAGCATAACCATGGGAGTGCCTATAGCAGCATGGCCTATGCACTCTGACCAGCCAAGAAACACAGTTTTTGTGACAGAGGTGCTGAAGGTTGGTTTGGTGGTGAAGGATTGGGCACAAAGGAAGGCACTAGTTCGTGCTACAGTCGTTGAGAATGCTGTGAGAAGGTTGATGAAAACAAAAGAAGGTGATGAAATGAGAGAGAGAGCAGCAAGACTTAAAAATGTCATCCATAGGTCCATGGATGAAGGTGGAGTTTCTCGCATGGAAATGGACTCTTTCATTGCTCATATCACTCAATAGTTTTATGAATTGATATTAGTGTTGTTCCTAACTGAATATGCAGCATGTAACGGTTCATAAAGTTAATGAAAATAAGCTTGGCATGAAAATGTATGCGAATCCTTTTCGTTGAACTCTGTTCTGGATGTAGTATTTTAGAAGAATCCTTCTTTAATGTCAATAATTGCATCAACATGCAAATTCAGGAAAGCACTGTATATCAGACACGCTTCAAGTTGAGAGCTTGAATTGCAATATTGAATACAAATATATTTCATTTTTCACAAATGGCAAAAAATGGAATCATACATTTTCTCTATGGAACAAATCTACAATAAAGGGGAGGAGAAAAGAGAAGGGTTAAAAAACTACCCAAAAGATACAAAAGTGAGAGAGAGAGAGAGAGAGAGGGAGTGTGTAACACTGTTTCTGAATAAAATGAGACCGTGTAAGAGCTATCAGAGTGTTACATGTTTCTTGCGTCCTGCAATCATGTAGTATCAAGAAAGAATTCTACTTTCAAACTAACTCCATAAGGAGTGGATCCTCTGCTGCCATTATTCTGATAAGCTTTATAAAATCTTGCTCACTTGATACACTCCATGGATGAACAGCAGGGACTTTGGCCGAATAAAGAGTGGAGGATTTTGCTTGTAGATCATTGTATCAAGAACCGGGTCAAAATTCTGAGGAGAATCTAGGGAGACAAAGAACATAGGAATTGCAACCTTCTGATGGATTCCTAGATTGCCAACAAGGTTCACGAGCTCAACAAAATCACTGATAAAGCGCTGAGGAATATAGAACCCTCAGAACTACATATCAGGATTTTCTTTACATTGTCACTTGTTTCTTTGTAACTGACTTGAAAGTGAGCTGGCATCATGCCAACAACCTTCTGTACCATGCTTGCTTGTTGTGATAACCAATCTGTGTCCTCACCACTGGTTAATACAGAAGACCAAGATTCGGATACCTGAATCCCAGTAAATTCGTAAATTGTTAGAGAAAAAGAGCTATAGTGGCCTTCTAAGATTATGTTGACTATGACTAGGAAAAGTAGCATTTGCATAAGACAATAAAGAAAGAGTTTAACTTTTTTTTTTATCAATTTGTTGGCATAAAATATTTTCACACTATCATTGTCCAGAATGAATTTGAATATGAATCATATGTCAATAACATTTCGTATGATTGCATAATAACGTAGAACAATTGAACAACTTCACACTAACAATAGATTGAAGAGAAAATCAGCATTTTAGTCCTTAAAATTGTAAACATTAGTCATTTAGTCTCTGACTATACAAAATCCTCACTTTTAGGGCCAATCTGGACAAGGTTTAATGACCTTTTTGGTTCCTATAATTTTACAAACATTCCATTTTAGTCCTTATTGTTTGTAAATGGTTAATTAAGTCCCTGTGGTTTGTATCTTTTTACCTTTTGGTCCCTGTTATTAACAACATTATCAAACTTTTAATGGCAGGGACTAAAGTGGAAAAAGAACATAAACTAGACAGACTAATTTACAAACTATAGGAACCAAAATGACCACTTACAAATCATAGGGACTAACACGGAAAGTTTCTAAAATTTTAAGGACCAAAAAGATAATTAAATTTTGAATTAAAATTCACAAACTTGTAGGTATATCAATAAATATTTATTTGTTATTTTTATTTCATTACTATCTAAATAAATTAATATAATTTAAATAGTAATTACAAAAAATTTTAATTTAATATTATCTATAAAATATATTTTAAGATAACTAAATTAAAAAATAAAATAGACATTACATATATAACAATTTGTTTACTATTTTATACAATAATTACTTTTAATTACTTTTTTTCATATGATTTTCAGTGTCAGTTTTTAAGAGTGTAAAATGTAATGACAGCAACGCACTTGTTGTCGATATGTGAGTTACAAATATTTTCATGTTAAATGAGAGTTATTGAGTGGATAAGAGTTGAGAATGAAAGAAAACATGATAAACTATGATATATATATATATATATATATATATATATATATATATATATATATAATGTTGACATATAAACATATATTGTAATGTTGAACTATTATTAAAAGATACAAATAATTTGAACTCTTATACAATGGATATATAATATTGTACTAATGATGTAGATGATGACATATTGCATATAACATACAAAATATAAGGATATTTTCTATTATTAAATTATTGAGTTTTGTATAGAAAATTAGCTAAGAATATTTCCTATTAGATTTGAAAATTACGCATTGTATGTGTTTGTTTATATATATAATTTTAAATTTATGGTTATTTTTAAAATTTTGTATGTAAATAAATTTAGGATTTTTTTAACTAAATTAAGGTTTAATTATATTTTTTGTAGCTATAATTTTAAAAATGTTCTCCTTTAGTCTCTATAATTTGTAAGTGACCATGTTAGTCTCTATAATTCATATATTTTTTCTCCTTTGGTCCCTGCCACTAATGGCATTATCAAAATTTTAACGTCAGAGATCAAAGTGGAAAAAATGTAAATTACAATGACTACTTACTAATTATAAGGACTAAAAAGAGAAATTTTCTAAAACCATTGGGACCAAAAAAGTAATTAAACCTTGGGATAAACTAAAAAAACTTACAAGAAAAGAAAAGAAGTAAAAATGGAATAAGTTTTTTCATAAAGCTAAAATTAACTTGTACATATGTTAAAAATAAGCTTTTGAAGCACTACTTAGCATAAGCTAAAGTTTATGGATAAATTTATTTCATTCTTCTTTTTCTCCTTATTTTCTTGCCCTATAAGTGCTTGACTTTATAAAAACATCCAATTAGTTCTTTCCCACTGTCATTTTGCACTAAAAAGTAGGGAATAAAGTAAACAATGCTAGGCAAATTCAAGGACTAAATTAACTAATGCTTGAAATTTTAGATATTAGAATGAGGTTTACTCCTCTAGATTAAATCTGCTCTTTCGTACATGCATTCCTAATAGTGTCCAATAAGCATTAAATTATCAATTTTGGGAGAATTTTGTATGGGGGAGCATCTATCATGCAAAAGTAAGATCCCTACTTTGGGTGAGAGGAAACATAACAAAAATACCTTGTTAGAGATCCACAGTTTAGTTTTATCTGCTTGTAGGGCAGAAATCCCTAACTTCCAACCTTTGCAGATTTTATTTTCCCTCCATAATATTTATATATGCCTTTGTACTAAATCTACTTTCACTATCTTTGTGTTTCTAATAGTGGGTATCTAATAGTGATTTAAAAGTAAGAAATAGCATGGTTAATATAATACTATTAAGATTGAATTAGGCAGACTAATCATCACTCAAGATACTAATATCTTTTTGAAGGAGTTATTTTTCTCATCAAATGTTTTTCAACATACAAGACACACCATGGTGGGGCTAGAAATGTATAATAAAAAAAGGCTGCCGGATAGAGGACTACGCATACTGAAACAGAAAGATACATCCAAAATAGTTCTTGTTTAATTTAATTTAACTTTTGCAGCAATTTGAATTAGTCAATAAAACTTGGTGGTGACCTTCAACATCAGCTTTCAGATTCCTTTAAATAATCGACATTCTGATTTCAATGAGTACAACTCATCCCATCAACACTTAATTCAGTGTCAAACATTTTGATAGCTGTTTCTAGCTACCAAAGTTTCCCAATGGCTTCTTGTGGCAAAAGCCTTGAGCATCAAGACAAAGTGGTAGTAGTTATGATACCTTTCTCTGCACAAGGCCATCTAAACCAGCTTCTGCACCTTGCACGCCTTATCTTGTCACACAACATTCCAGTCCATTATGTTGGCACTGTCACACACGTTCGCCAAGCCACACTTCGTTACCTCAGTTCCATTTCCAACATCCATTTCCATGCCTTTGAAGTTCCACCCTTTATTTCCCCTCCCCCCAACCCAAATGATGCAGAAACCAATTTCCCATCTCATCTACTTCCTTCCTTTGAGGCCTCTTCACATCTTCGGGAGCCTGTGGGGAAACTTCTTCAGTCCCTTTCATCTCAAACCAAAAGGGTCATAGTCATCCATGACTCCGTAATGGCATCAGTGGCACAAGATGCCAACAACATCCCAAATGTTGAGAATTACACTTTTCACAGCACATGTGCCTTTACCACCTCAGTTTTTAGTCGGGAAGCATTGGGAAGGCCCTCAGTTGAAGGCTTGCATGTCCCAGAAACTCCTGCACTTGAAGGATGCTTCACACCCCAATTCATGAATTTCATGAATGCACAAGTTGAATTCTTCAAATTCAGTGATGGCAACATCTTCAACACAAGCAGGGCAATTGAACGTGCTTACATTGAATTCATGGAGGGTATCAATGGTGGCAAGAAGGTTTGGGCACTGGGGCCATTCAACCCCTTAAGCATTGAGAAGAAAGATTTAAAAGGAAGACACTCATGCATGGAGTGGCTTGATAAACAAGAGCCAAATTCAGTCATATATGTTTCTTTTGGGACCACAACAACCTTTACAGAAGAACAAATCAAAGAGATTGCAAGTGGGTTGGAACAAAGCAAGCAGAAATTCATCTGGGTGCTGAGAGATGCTGATAAAGGAGACATATTTGATGGAAATGAAGCAAAAAGGCATGAGCTTCCAAATGAGTTTGAGGAGAGAGTTGAAGGTACGGGGCTAGTTCTGAGGGATTGGGCACCCCAATTGGAAATTCTGAGCCACTCTTCAATAGGGGGGTTTATGAGTCATTGTGGATGGAACTCATGTTTAGAGAGCATAACTATGGGAGTGCCTATAGCAGCATGGCCTATGCACTCTGACCAGCCAAAGAACACAGTTTTTGTTACAGAGGTGCTGAAGGTTGGTTTGGTGGTGAAGGATTGGGCACAAAGGAAGGCACTAGTTCGTGCTGCAGTCGTTGAGAATGCTGTGAGAAGATTGATGAAAACAAAAGAAGGTGATGAAATGAGAGAGAGAGCAGCAAGACTTAAAAATGTCATCCATAGATCCATGGATGAAGGCGGAGTTTCTCGCATGGAAATGGACTCTTTCATTGCTCATATCACTCAATAGTTTTATGAATTGATATTAGTGTTGTTCCTAACCGAATATGAAGCATGTAACGGTTCATTAAGTTAATGAAAATAAGCTTGGCATAAAAATGTATGCGAACCCTTTTAGCTGAACTCTTATCTAGATGTAATATTTTAGAACAATCTTTCTTTGATATCAACAATTGCAATACCTGGAAATGAGCAAAGGTGGAGTTTCTTGCACGGAAATGAACTCTTTTCATATCACTAAATAATTTTATCAATGGATATTAGTGCTGTTCCTAGTTGCATATAAAAGAATCTGACAGTTCAATAAGTAAATGAAAATAGGCCCAACATGAAAATGTAAAATGTATGCGAAGTCATTTAGGAGAATTCTTTTCTAGATGTAGTATTTTAGAAGAATCCTTCTTTAGTGTCAATAATTGCATCAAAATGCAAATTCCGGAAAGCGCTGTATATCAGACACGCTTCAAGTTGATCATAATAAAGAATCTCTTAATTGAGAGCTTGAATTGCAATATTGAATACAAATACATTTCATTCTTCACAATGGACAAAAAATGGAATCATACATTTTCTCTATGGAACAAATCTACAATAAAGGGGAGGAGAAAAGAGAAGGGTTAACAAAACTACCCAAGATACAGAGAGAGAGAGGGAATGCGTAACACTGTTTCTGAATAAAATGAGACCGTGTAAGAGCTATCTGAGTGTTACATATTTCTTGCGTCCTGCAATCATGTAGTATCAAGAAAGAGTTCTACTTTCAAACTAACTCCATAAGGAGTGGATCCTCTGCTGCCATTATTCTGATAAGCTTTATAAAATCTTGCTCACTTGATACACTCCATGGATGAACAGCAGGGACTTTGGCCGAATAATGAGTGGAGGAATTAACAGGAGGATTTTTCTTGTAGATTATTGTATCAAGAACCGGGTCAAAATTCTGAGGAGAATCTAGGGAGACAAAGAACATAGGAATTGCAACCTTCTGATGGATTTCTAGATTGCCAACAAGGTTCACGAGCTCAACAAAATCACTGATAAAGCGCTGAGGAACATAGAACACCTCAGAACTACATATCAGGATTTTCTTTACATTGTCACTTGTTTCTTTGTAACTGACTTGAAAGTGAGCTGGCATCATGCCAACAACCTTCTGTACCATGCTTGCTTGTTGTGATAACCAATCTGTGTCCTCGCCACTGGTTAATACAGAAGACCAAGATTCGGATACCTGAATCCCAGTAAATTCATAAATTGTTAGAGAAAAAGAGCTATACTGGCCTTCTAAGATTATGTTGACTATGACTAGGAAAAGTAGCATTTGCATAAGACAATAAAGAAAGTGTTTAACTTTTTTTTATCAATTTGTTGGCATAAAATATTTTCACACTATCATTGTCCAGAATGAATTTGAATATGAATCATATGTCAATAACATTTCGTATGATTGCATAATAACGTAGAACAATTGAACAACTTCACACTAACAATAGATTGAAGAGAAAATCAGCATTTTAGTCCTTAAAATTGTAAACATTAGTCACTTTAGTCTCTGACTACACAAAATCCTCACTTTTAGGGCTAATTTGGACAAGGTTTAATGACCTTTTTGGTTCCTATGATTTTACAAACATTCCATTTTAGTCCTTATAGTTTGTAAATGGTTAGTTTAGTCCCAGTGATTTATATTTTTTTTACCTTTTGGTCCCTGCTATTAACAACATTATCAAACTTTTAATGGCAGGGACTAAAGTGGGAAAAGAATGTAAAGTAGACGGACTAAAATGACCTCTTACAAACTATAGGAACCAAGATGACCACTTACAAACTATAGGGACTAACACAGAAAGTTTCTAAAATTTTAAGGACCAAAAAGATAATTAAATTTTAAATTAAAATTCACAAAGTTGTAGGTATATATCACTAAATATTTATTTATGTTATTTTTATTTCATTATTATCTAAATAAGTTAATATAATTTAAATAGTAATTACAAAAATTCTTTTTTTTAATTAATATTATCTATAAAATATATTTTAAGATAACTAAATTAAAAAATAAAATAGACATTACATATATAACAATTTGTTTACTATTTTTATACAATAATTACTTTTAATTACTATTTTTAATGTGATTTTCAGTGTCAGTCTTTAAGAGCGTAAAATGTAATGACAGCAACCACTTGTTGTCGAGGTGAGAGTTACAAATGTTTTCACGTTAAATGAGAGTTATTGAGTGGATAAGAGTTGAGAATGAAAGAAAACATGATAAACTATGATACAAGGATATGTGAGGAATGACACAAAAAAAATTGATATTGTGAAAAAAAAATATTATATTGACATACAAGCATATATTGTAATGTTGAACTATTCTTGGAAAATACAAATAATTTGAACTCTTTTACAATGGATATACACTATTGTACTAAATGATGTAGATGATGACATATTGCATATAACATACAAAATATAAGGATATTTTCTATTATTAAATTATTGAGTTTTGTCCAGAAAATTAGCTAAGAATATTTCCTATTAGATTTGAAAATTACGCACTGTATGTGTTTGTTTATCTTATACAATTTTAACATTTATGGTTATTTTTTAAAATGTGTATGTAAATAAATTTAGGATTTTTTAAACTAAATTAAGGTTTAATTATATTTTTTGAAGCTATGGTTTTAAAAATTTTCTCATTTAGTCTCTATAATTTGTAAGTGACCATATTAGTCTCTGTAATTTATATATTTTTCTCCTTTGGTCCCTGCCACTAATGGCATTATCAAAATTTTAACGTCAGAGATCAAAGTGGAAAAAATTTAAATTACAAGGCCTAAAATGACTATTTACAAATTATAAGGACTAAAAGGGTAATTTTCTAAAACATTGGAACCAAAAAAGTATCTAAACCTTGGGACATCATTCTCCAAGAAAATCTTACAAGAAAAGAAATGAAGGAAAAATGGAATACGTTTTTTCATACAGCTAAAATTAACTTGTGCATAAGTTAAAAATAAGCTTTTGAAGCACTACTTAGCATTTGCATAAGCTAAAGTTTATGGAGAAGTTTATTTCATTCTTTTTTCTCTCCTTATTTTCTTGCCCTATATGTGCTTGACTTTATAAAAACATCCAATTAGTTCTTTCCCACTGTCATTTTGCACTAAAAACTAGGGAATAAAGTAAACAATGCTAGGCAAAGTCAAGGACTAAATTAACTAATGCTTGAAATTTTAGATATTAGAATGAGGTTTACTCCTCTAGATTTTGTACATGCATTCCTAATAGTGTCCAATAAGCCTTAAACTATGAATTTTGGGAGAATTTTGTATGGGGGAGCGTCTATCATGCAATAGTAAGATCCCTACTTTGGGTGAGAGGAAACATAACAAAAATACCTTATTAGTGATCCACAGTTTAGTTTTATCTGCTTGTAGTAAGTTCCAGTAATTAAGAATGGTATTATCCTGTAGGAACAAAAATCCTTCCGCACTGCTAAATTGATCAAAAATTTTGGGCAGGTACCTGAAATCAGATGGATAAATTAAAATTATATCTAGAAGGAAAAAAGATAAGCAATCAAAAATTTGCAATTACAGCTCTGGCTATGACTTGAGTGCAAGGTCAGTGCATCTGATTTTATGCTACTAAAGATGAGGATCAAAAATAGTAATTCAATAAATTATTCTTGATTCCCTCCTTCAATCAGTATCCATCTAGAATCCACCATCTCATAATTAACATATACATACTGTTTGGTTGGATGAGAGGGGGCATAGGGATTTTGATAAAAATCTTCAGTTCAGAAATCCCTAACTTCCAACCTTTGCCTCCCTCCAAAATTGGGCAGATTTTATTTTCCCTCCCCTCTCCATCTTTGAACTAAATAGTCCAATATTTAAAAATCCATCTCTTTTCCAAATCCTCATGTATGATTAACCCAAAAAGTTTCAAGAGATAGAAATAAATGCTTGACAGAACCACAGTAGGAAACAAATAATATTTCAAACTTTCCTCTTCCAAATTTCCACTGCTAGTAACATAAGCTACATAACATTTCATACACTAATACTAACATGCTTAAAGTGAAGGAAAGTTTTATATTTTCTGCTGTCCAAGTATAATTCACATTTCACGACAGCTGAACACACAAGCAATTTATCTGTATGTTACTCCAACAGACAGCCAATTGCCCAAACCAATTACTTGAGATGGTTTCATTTTAATTTTTAACAAACTTCATCTTTTATTGTCTCTCAATCCTTACTCTCTATGATAAAAGAAAACCATCTCAGGGAATCATTCATTAAAGGCCAGTATTCAGCTTTAAAATTTATTTGGACAAAATTACAAGACACCATATATATAAGTAGTATAGTCACAAAGTAACAATCATATATGACTTAATGATATAGGAAAACGTAAAAAATAGCCCAACTTACCTGTATGCATAGTCCAAGTGACCCTCCTCTACAACAAGATCTACATCTTTCTTTTCTGACAAAATAACTACAGATCTGAATATCCTCCCATAAAGCAACCTCCATTCAAGGGCAGTACGTTCCACCGGCCCACTACAATACATGATAAGCACAACATTTCCAAACATTTTCCTCCACCGGATTAAATTACCAATCTCATAATTCACCGTTCCTGTTTCCTCAACGCCAAGATGCACCGACGGCAACTTTTGTGGCACAAACTCTTTCCGATCACCATGACCAATATTTGCCCTCGGCCGTCCCAACTCCAATGACATCAACCTTGGCTGCTGATAGCCAACAGCCAGCAAGTCCTGCAGCCAAGCGGCAGTAAGCTTCACATCAGTATCAGTCCAAAAACCCTCCTCCGCCATCGCAAAACTCAAATCCAAAATCTTCTCAAACATCCTATGCTTATCCGATGTCCACGAAACCAAATAATTAATCAACCTTCCAACATTCACATGAAGATCTTTCTCCTCTGAAAACGGATACGCCTCAATCCTATCATACCTATGCACGGTGGGCGGATAAACCGCAACATAGCCACCAACCTCCCAAAGCAGCCTTTGCCCCCAGTAACCCCTCAAGACATCAGATGCCATCGTGCTGACTGACACCGGAAGCATCAAGGCCCAAAATGCGGGCGAATGGAACATCGTGTTAAAGGAATTCACTGGAACCATCATGCCCTGTGGCAGTGCCACCTTTGGTGCATGCTCATCGAACCTGACATCAAACCCCTCCAAACCCGACTTCCTAGTAAAATAAAACACTGAATCAACATCCGGCAATCCATTTGAAATCCCCTGCTGAATGAACTGCTTTCCACCAAAAACCTGAGTGTAAAACTCCTCATGCCCAATCTCCCCAACATTCTCCAAAGGCAACCCTCTAGGCCAAACAGAACGCTGCCCAAAATGCACATAAGGGTTAACAACGGTTCGATTCGGGTTATCATGACTATACTGCAATAAAACCTCTTGCCTAGCACCTTCCCCTATTAACTCCACATCAAAATGTTTCCCCAAATCATCATCTATTACTTCCCCTCTATCATCAGAATCAAAAATCTTCTTAGCCCCATGCTGAATCGCAAACAAATACCCCACACTTTTCCTAACATACGAATCATAAGGAAGGTAATCGGTTACCCTGAACCCCAAATTAGCCTGTTCCTCAAGTGACAAAAAGATCGCACCTTTAAGAGACCAATCCGACGGCGTTTTGGAACCCCCAATTGCGAGCACTTGCCACCCCTTAATCTTCACTAACCTCTTGAGCGCGTCACTAGGGTACCCCGAAACCGACACCACGATCCACTTCTCCGACCGGAAATTCGCGAACTTCGAGGTGGTATCAGCGATTGGAGCGATCTTGTTCCAGTCCACGCGCGGGTACTCGATCCGCTCGAGCTCCTGCGCTTTTTTCTCGAAGCAGAGGAGAGCGGCGGTGTCACCAGCATTGCGGAGGAAGAACAGAGCCGCCACGGTGGCGACCAGGAGCAACACAGCGACGATCCGTACAAGGTTGTCGGAGAACCACGCGGAGAAGTCGAGGCTCTTGGTGGCGGCGAGTGCGGCCGTGCGCGTCTGGGGCATGGTGGATTTGGGAAGTGAACGCTCTTGGACCTTCATTGAACTCAAATTTTGAAACCCCAATGTTTGGATTGACTTGAGCTGAATCAAGTTCGAGTCAACACTGTGTGTTTGTTATTTTTCCTCTGAACCCAAACATGGAATGTTGTTGTTTTCGCCTAGTACTTTTGGGGGTTTGGGTTCTGGCAATAGGTTTGGACTCAAGTTTTGATTAAGGTTGTGGTTGCCGACAGGTGTGTTTGTGTGTGTCGGTTCCTTAAGCTTGAATGCAACTGCAACTAGTTTGGTGGAGTGGAATCTTCCTCTGGTTCAGTAGTAACATCTTCTTTTTATTTTTTTATTTTTTTTCATGTGTGATGAGTGGTTTGGTGTTGGAAAATGGACTCATTAGGTAATACTTCACGTTCTTGTATTAATTGTACGCATTATTGTAATCTTATTCATCTAGGAGTATACCTATCAACGCATTCTTTTAACATTTAAAATTTATCTAAATTGTAAAATTAAAAAACAATAAAATTTGACTATTTGATATGTAGAAATTGTGGGAGTATGTGAGGTTATAATAGTCTAGAATTGTGTATTATTTTCCTCCTTCTAACATGTCAAAATTGATTAGAAATATAAATAGGAACCTGAGCTTAATAGTTAAAATGTAGTGGTAGTATCTTAGGTTTATATTGATTTATTGGGGAGAGAAGAAACTTGGGTGTTATGTATTTTTGGGTTTGGTTGGGTGAGTGTTACTAAATATTTTATTTCCAAAGTAGAGGTGACTTGAGAAGGCAGTTAAACTGGTTGTGGTGACCACTTTTTTAAAAGATTTGATGGGGGTTTGTTTGAAAATGCGGGGGCGTGGTTAACAAGTCTATTTCGATTTAATCAATGTCTTGCCATGTGTAGTAAAGCTTCTGTACAGGTGAGTATGGTTCGCCACAAAAAGGAAAACACTGGATGCTAACTTAACATTCCATTCAACTTTTATGAATAAACAATTAATTCAACTTTTAAATGGGAAAATTTTGAATAATCAATTAATTATGGATTCATTTTCTTATAAATTATACAAAATTTAATTTATAGTTAAATAATAATATATTTTATTTTATATTTTTAATGCATATATATTTTTTTAAAAATTATTAACCTCTTTCGTCTATATTTAAACCATTAAAATTATATAAATAATGGCTAAAAAGAAACTAATTTAATCCTTCTAAATGGTTGAATTAAAGACTTTTTATATTTTAGATGTTATATTATAATTTTTAATATATTCATAACTATTTATGTAATATCTAATATTTTAAAAGTTATTTGGAACAGAGGATGATAATTTATGGAAAAAATTGATGATCTACTTGAGTTTTACTTTTAATATTTTTTGTAAGTGTGAGGCTAGGTTTAATTATAAGAAAAGTGATAAAGATATTTGAATGTGTATTAATAACATTTTTTTGTTATAGCTAGAGGTAAATGGATTTTGTTCTAAATTGGATTAGCTGGAATAAAGCCCATTAAGTAGTTGGACTTCGCTTAATTTATAAGATATCTAATTTCTAAACTTTATATGTGTGAAATGTTATCAAAACAATTCGCTTAACATTTAATTTTAAGAAATTTTTATTCGATAACGTTTTTGTAAGTGACAATGAGGCATGATCTAGTGATAAAAGAAAAAGTGATAAAGATACTTTAAAATGCTAACATTTTATGAAAAATGTCAAAATGCAATGCAGCAAATGATCAAATGAGTTTTTATTTAGACTGGGCTAATCTCGGATAAAGCCAAGTAAGGATTTAGATGATTGATTATGGATATTTAAAATCCAGGGTCTAGTATGAGAGTAAAAGAGTACAAGAGTTAAGGATAAAATAAAAAATATATATTAAAATAAAATGTAGAAAGAAAATGATTTTGTACAGGAAGAAAAGTTCTGAGTTTAGCTGTGAAAAATGTAAGTTGGGTATCTCAAAAGATCTAATCTAAATCTTCTATTTGTTCCAATTTTTATAAAATTTAAATTAGAAAAAAATGGGGAAAATGTAATTTTTCTAAAGTCAATTTTTATTTTATATTCTACTAAATAAAACATATATTATTATTAATATGTTTTCTATTTTTTTCTGCTAAGTCCCACTAAATTTTTAACATTCGTAAATATAATACATTTATAATTATAAATTAATTTTTTTATATTTTGAAATATAATGGAAATTGAGAGAGATATTATTTGTACAATAATTTGTATAGCTTCTTATAATAATAACAGGGATATTACATCTCATAATGGTATAGATAGGCACAAAATATTGTATTGTACAAATTATTATATGACTAATTGTATATGTAACTCAACTAAAAAATAATTTATAGATAAATATTATTCCCACAAATTTGTTTCTAGTCTCGTTATTCTCACTATTTAAAATAGATATAATAAATATTTTATTTATTTATTTATTTATTCAGCTGTCAAAAAACATTTTATTTATCCTTTTATATGAATTCTATATTTGTTCTCATAATTAGCAAAAGGATATATCATAAATTTCCATTTGCTTTTCTTTTATCTTGAATTTTTAATGGTTTATCTCTTCCCACTATACAATTTTTATCTCTATCTTCAAATTAAATCTTGATAATTTTTTAAAATAACTTATCTAGTTAAAAATAATTTTATATAAAAAAATTTAATTGTTTATTTTTTAAATTCAAATTTTGTTTTATATATCTAAATACATTTTTTTAATATGAGTTTTAATTAAAAATTAATTTATTTACAAAAATGATTATTTATTATTTAAATTTCAATTATACAAAAAAATTATTATGTATAATGTGTATGTATAAATACTATCCCACAACCTAACCATCCTAATGCATCACACTGAATGAACTAAATGTATCTGTGTAGCATGTAGTTTTCTTTCCTACTGAAGTCTAACTTTTCATTTCAATTCATAAAAATTATTGTTATACCATTAACTATGTTGAGATTATTGATAGCAAAAATGGGGAAGAATAAAGTGATTCAAAATCAATCCTCTCAAAATCTTTCCTATTTGGAAATTGTAAATTTATTATGTAAGACTTTATACTAAATTAAATACATAAAATGTTTCTCATTTACTCATACAAGCATCTAAATCAGACAAAGAAAGTTTAAATTAGCTAGTAAAATTGAACATCATCAACTTGTGCATAATAGTACCTTCTTCTTTTCTTAACAAATTCTTTAGTGTCTATTGCATATTCTTCTGAACTGTATGCAGTATTATATATTCTCACTCTTGTGAAATAAATTTTATAAGAAGCTTGCCTGAAAAGGCAAAAGGGTTAATAACGGAAGAGAAAATATTAAGACACACGCGGCACACGCTGACAGAGAGAGAAAATTTTGAAAAGAAGTGAATATACGCGCGAAATTTCAAAAACTGAGAGAGAACGAATGAAGACAACAATGTCTTCGTTTCCGAGTTCCGAAGAGCGAACGGTTGCATCGTCTCTTCTTCTCCTACACAACAAACCTTATTCTTCCTTGCTTTCTACTCCAAAGTAATCATAACTATCTCAATTCAATGTCGTTCATGCGTTTCTCACATTCGTTTCGATATTCACTGTTTTCACAACTTCGGTTTCATTCCAGCGATGCGGTTCCAGAGAGAAGAAGCACCAGCAAGAGGTTCAGAGACTTCTCACTTTCCGATAAATCTTCGTCTTCATCGCTCACCAATGACGATGCTGATTCCTCGAAGGAAGAGATCAAATCACGCAGCGTGTCGTTCTCTGCTATCGCGCGTTACCATCAGATGAAGCTCAAGGTCAATTCTATATTTCAGCATACTTTCTCATTGTTTCTATTTTAGAGAGTTTGTTATCTGTTTTTGTTATGAAGCAGAACAAAACAAACAACTCGTGTGCGATCTGAGAGTTCATTTCTCTGATTCTTCTAACGGGATTCGTTCTGTTTTGTTGCTGATTTTGGAGATTTAATATTTTTCAATTGAGTTTCAACGAGATCGGTTTTAAATAGAGCAGAGGAGTAAAGTTGTAAACAATTGATTTGCAATTGCGATTTATGTTACGAATTTCTTGATTGTTTGTTTTATTCAGTTAACGATGTAGTTAAACTGAAATATTTTGTTCTGCGAAAGACTGTGAAGAAGATCAGGTCGAAGCTCACGTTAAACTCGTGGAGATATGAAAATTTATTTAACTGATTCTTCGAATGAGTTTTTAGTGCTGTTTGTTTAGATTTGTCAATGTTCAATTGAGTTTGAGCGAGCTCGGTGTTAAAAGGAGCAGAGATTTGAACATTTGATGTATAACTGCCATTTATGTTACGAAATCCGCAATTGTTTTATTCAACTCACTGAGAAATTTCGGTTTGTAAAAGATTGCGAGGAGGATTCGGTCGAAGGTGACGTGGACCTCGTCGTGCTCCGGCGAGGCGGCGAAGATGCTGTCGCCGGTTGCGGTCTCTGGCGAGGCCTCGTCGTGTTTGTCAAGCAGCTCGAGCGGGATCTCCAGCGCGCGAAGCATGCGCTACGCTAGAAGATGCAGAGGCGCGACGGCCAGTGTGGCAGCGATAATACGCGACACGGCGTCGCGTCGCGCCGCCGGTTCGCCGCACCTTCGGCGGCGCGGTGAAGCCATACTGAAGTTTCTCTCTGGCGGTGGCTCCTCTGAAGTGAAAATTCGTCAAATGCTCGGTGACAGTCCTGACACTAGCAAAGCTCTACGAATGTGATCTCTCTCTCTCTTTATCTCACACAAAGAGTTCGTGGCATGGAACATAAACATTTCTATTAAATACGCTTTTTAAATTCACCGGAATAAGGAAGAAGATTTTGTTTATTTACGAACTGAACTCAAAATTTGAATCAATCAAGACATCAGCATACGTTTGGTTGTGTGATCAAAAGTGTTGAAGCAAACAAGACACATGAACTATATATGAACATGAGTTAAATTCTTCGAATTTTCATATACAAAAACGTTAACAAAACACTCTCTATCTTGGTTAATGCTGATTAAAAATTATGTCTCTCTCTTTCTTTAATAAATCTTAATTTCTAGCAAATTTTAACTAATAATAAACATGTTAAAAAGATTCTATCAAAGAATTCATTTATATAATGCTTTTTTCATATAAATCTCGTTAATTTTTGTTGTGTCTGAGGCAAGCAAGAACTATATGTGCAGGTTGCTCAAGGTGGACGCTGTGAAAAGATCAGGCTCGGGTGGGCGTCTTGATCCCTATGTTTACACGGTATGCATTTTTATTATTCACTAATTAATTTGGGTTTAATTTATAGAATATGAAATACGGTATGATTTAAATTTAACCTTGCAAAAATAATTTAAAGAGTTATAATTGAGAGTCTTACATCCGTAACTTTTTCCCTCGCATTCTAGATTACTTCATGAATATTTCTCTAGCTAGTGGATTTCATTTCCTTGTTTTCATATTACTTTTGGAAAACAAATATTTTTCTGACAGATAACTGGATCATGAAGTTAGCTTAAGGAGGTTCGCTGGAACATAGAGGATTGGGTATACTCACACGGATAAAGATTCTTTATAGGTATGTCATCATAGATCGGTGCATATTCAGGTATATATATCCCTAAAATATAATAGGGAAATTTTGTTATGGCCTAGTTATTAGTTATTATGTAGTCATCTAGATTTTTTTATGGTGTCCATTGTAGCATTATAGCATAGGCCTCAAATAGCCATCGTTTTACATATTGCTGTCGCAATGTAAGTATAGAAATCAATAACCATCGTTTAAGTGCATAAAGCTGTCCGTATGTAGTAGAGAAATCAACTACCACCGTTGAAATACAAAGTGGTGCAGTATAGAAATCGTATGCATAAGAAAAAGATAAATAAATAATAAAAATCAATTACCATAGTTTTAGTACAAAGTGGTTCAAATCTAGCTATTTTCTTTCTTTCTTTTCGGTTTTTTTTTTTTTTTTTGTTCAGCTCTTGTTGTTGTCCATATTAAAAATATGTCCTGTTGTGCATTGAAAATATCAAACATTCAAACTCAAAAGCGGTAGAAATATAATTAATATACTGAAAATGTTAAATGGATGAGTTCTGCGTGGCCCTTTACTAATTAAGTGATGAATCTGTAGTCTATTGTCTTTTATAAGAGAAGTAATTGAACATATAAGAGAAGCAATCCGTTGAGAATAGTAATTGTTGAAAGCATCATAAAATGTCACGAAATCCCTGTCCCTCCATGTTAATTTTTATGTAACCTCTTTTTAAGAAGTATCAGCCGAGTTAGACTTTAGAGAGAAGAGATATAACTTATATTTTTTATTATCTCAATTTTATTCTTTCTATTTTAATTTTATTTATTTTTATTTTTATTTATTTTTCATTTTTTAAGGTAAAGATCGGTTAATAATTTATTTTAAGCTAAGAATTAAAAAAATTTAGAAGGCACTAAAATTTATTATATATATATATATATATATATATATATATATATATATATATATATATATATATATATATATATATATTGGAAGCAGTGGCGGAGCCACGTTAAGAGGGAGGGGGCAGTTGCCCCCAAACTTTTTTTGTTTTTTTATTTATTTATTTATTTATTATATATATATATAATTTATGTAAAAATAATAATTATTTTAAATAAATAATAATTATTTTAGTTTTATAATTTCTAATAAATAATTATAATTATAATATTCTTAAAATAATTATTTTAAAAAATTATTATATATATAAATAATAATTTATACTAATAAATTTTAATTTTTAATGATTTTCTGTTTTTGATTTATAATTTTATATCTAATTATAATATATATATATATATATTTTAGTAATAATAAATTTAAAAACATATATTTTAAAAAATATTAATAATAAATTTTTATATATATATTAGTAATAAATTTATATATATATATATATATATATATTAGTAATAAATTTAATATATAAATATATTATTAATAAATTTATATATGTATATATATATAAATTAATTTTTATATATAAATTTATATATGCTAATAAATATATATATATATATTAATAATAAATTTTAATTTTTCCTAAATTTATTTTAATCTTAAAAAAAGAAAAAAATTATTATGTATTCAGTGGACTTGTATTTAATTAAACATTTCTTTCAAAAAAAGACATTTTTAAAAAAATTAAAAAAATTTTAAAAAAAAAATTTTAAAATTTTTTTTAAAAAATTTACCCCTCCCACACTTTTTTTTCTGGCTCCGCCGCTGATTGGAAGGCCACCACCCTCGGATGTTTAATGTGGCTTCGCCACTGTAGACGAGGTACAGCGTTATGTTGGTAAAATCTCGAAATTTACATAGCATTCACATGAAATCTTTAGAGAGTTAAGAATCGGTTCATAAAAGCATGCACTCAGTCAATTTTAGGAGAGACTAGTCATTGACAAAAATGATAATGACAGACAAAAATTTCTTTTATGTCTATTATATATTTAGGTGAATGTTGGAATAATATGTGTACAGGATTTCAAGATTAAACTTTATTTTTGTTACCATTGTCTAAAAAAAACATTTATCAATTTTCTGATTTGTTTTTTTTTGTGTGTGTGAAATAGTATTTGCAGTTTTGCATATATATATATATATTATTTTAATGTTTTATTTTAAATGCATTATATAGTTATCAATATATAATAAAATAATAGAATAATATTTTTTTTTATTTTAAGCAACATAGTGTACATCAAAATAAAATAAAGTAGAAGTATAAGTTAATTTTTAAATTATATCAAATTTGTTTATTTAATTACATAATAAGAATGATGATTAGGTTGATTAAATTTATTAATAGAAAATATTAAAAGCGTAGATTTGCCAAATTTGATTTTGACTATATATTGACTCATTATTTTTTATTATAAACTGACAGGTCCAATTGTGTTTTGTATATCCTACTCTACCCCACAATATATTTAAAATAAATTTAAACTGCTAATTTATAAAATGAATATAAACTGGACAAATTCTGGGTTCACGGTAAAAAATTGTCTTTATCATTTTACGGTGCAATGAAAAAAATATAATTATTCTAACGTGTCATCTTTATATAAATAACAATGATAACAATGTTGTTATTAATACAAAACAATTATTTACTAATAAATGTGTAAATCTCCTTATCCTCTCAATCTAATCTATCGAATATTAATTACACACGTGAAGATTTGTTATGTTTTGTTATGTAATTAGGCTAAAAATAAAGAGAGATATTATGCGCCAAGGAAATTGAGTCCGAATAGAGACCCCTTTTTTTATTAAATTTTTTCATTGATATGCACAGTTTTTCGTTTTAATTTAGGGTAGTTCTCATTTTAATGATAATAATGGGTATCCTTTTCCTTTACTTGTGTATTTGGTTTGAATATTTTGGCTAGAACTTGTTTCTTTTTACCTTTTCTTTTCTTTGTTGCGCATTGGGATGCTCATTGCCTTAAGTTAATCTTTTTGTTGTTTAGTGATACAATGTTCTTTTTTGTCCATTAATTTTAGGGTCTTCGATTGTGGATGTTTATTATTTCCTTTTGTTGTCAGTTAGGGATAGTTATATCATTAGTGAGAGATTCTGTATTAGATTATTTATTCATAAGATTGTCATGTAATTGTGTTTAACGTTGATGAGATGAATGAATGAAGAAGTAGTAAGGTTACTCCTAATGGACATCCTTGTGAAGCATGAGTTTTTTGGAAAAGAGATGAAGATTATTATGAATGTTAGGTGAATGAAAATATTATGAAGAGTAAAGATGAATAGAACTAGGATGGTTGATACCTGACAAATCAATGTAATGACCCAAGACTTGAAGGGTATTCGCGGTTGGTCACTATAATCGATCACCATAAGTGAGAAGTGACTCTTGTTGTAACACTAGTTACCTTGACTGTAACTGTTTAGTATCTCTAGGGAAAGTGTCAGAGGAAGTGACATGTACTCCTAGACATCACTCATTTATTTCGATGGTACCACATGACATGAGAGTGAATTATGAGTTACATGCATCATACTGAGTTGCATAACATGGTTGATTGTGATTAATTATAAATTAAGTATTTTCGGTGCTGCTTTATATTGGTTGTGTTATACTACTCTTGTTGTTCTCATTATTATTATTACTATTTTTAATGAACTAACCTTGTGGTTGTATTTTTTGTTTGACTTCTGTGAATAATGATAAGTGCTAAATTATACATGTTTTCCAAGGTGTTTTCAGTCCATTTCCATCTATTTTCAGTATGTTTAGTCATAGTTTAGGCAAGAAAACAGTAAAAATATCACATTTGTCTAATGTTAGTATTTGATTTAGTGTTTTGTTAGTTTTATAAGATTTTCGTGTATTTTTAAGTCATTTTATCCTTTTTCTTGTTAATTGTAGATTGATTGAAGAGAAGATAGAAGCTTGGAAGGAAAGCCCACGGACATAAGACGAATAAATCCCATTGAAGCAAGAAAGTCCGTCCAATTCGTGCAAAGTCCCTCGAGGCTTGCATCAAATGAAGTGCAAGTGGCAATCATCTGTATCGTCTGTGGAGGAATCGTCTGTAAGAATCATCCAGGGGAATCGTCCGATCATCATCGTGAAAGGCACCGTGAGTATCATCATTACGTCAACGACGAAACAAACATCAAGCCTCGGACAATCGCATCGAGACAAACGAAGCTTCATCAGACGAAAGATCTTACAGACGAAACAAGCATCAAGCCTCGGACGCAACTGCATCAGACGAAACCGAGCTTCATCAGACGAAAGATCTCACAGACGGAAGAACACTTAGCATGAAAGATTGTTCAATTTGTGCACTTCTCGAGACTTGCAGCAAAGTAAATGAAAGTCGTAGTCATCTGTATCGTCTGAGGGTATTAACTAAGGTATTGTCTGAAGGAATCAATTGAAGGTTTCATCAGACGAAAGCGAGCTCATCAGACGAAACCGAGCTACAACAGACGAAAGAGCTGCATCAGACGAAAGACTTGACAGACGGAAGAACACTTAGCCGTTGCAATTACCATTCTATTACAAGCAAGCAAGTCAATGTATTCAAATGTCACAATGCACCTAGATGTAATTCCAGTAAATGGGGGAACACTTCCTCACCTATAAAAGGAAGTATTGGGCGCGAAAAAAAAAGGGAGATGAGAATTTTAGATCCAGAATTTAATTTTCAGTTACTCTGTTTTTCTTCACTTGGAAGTTTTCTCTTCTCCGCTTCCATTTTCCTTCTCTCTCCATCAATCCTTGAGATTCCTGAGTTTGTGAGTTGCGAAAGCATAATCAAGCAATTATGGAGCTTCTCTGGAGTTTGATTTCTGTTTTGTTTCTTTCTTTTCTCATTTCCATGTTAGGCTAAAGTCTGCAGTTAGGAATGGGGATTTTGATTCCAGAACTCTTGTAATGAATTCCTTATGTTAATTCAAGTGTAATTTCACCGAATTGATTGATCTCTTCCCTACTTAATGCTTATTCTTGAGATTTAATTCATGAAATTCAAATAGAGATAGAGATATTAATGTTTGACTGAATTGAACTATTTCCTGAGAATTTGTATCTCGTATCAACTATGAGATCGAGAGATGAATAGTTGAAGAAGGAGAGGAAATGTATCACTATAGTAGTGCATGAGTCTAGAGATAGAACTTGCATATTATGAGATGTTGTAACGAATTCATCTGTTCGCTTCTTGAATGAATCTCTGTGTTCACCTAAGAGATTAGGGATGATAGTAGGCATTCAAAGGGACTAAGACCTAGAAATAGGATTAGTCTACGATATCACGAATTCTAGTCTCCAATTGAGTGAGATTTGCTGGATTAACATAATAAGTAGTTACTTGAGGAAGGAATCAATTGAACCAATTCCCTAACTGTCTTTATCATCTTCAAAACTTAAACACTTACTTGTTTTCTCCTACTTTACAGTACTTAGTTTTATACATGATTCATTCACCGATTCGTCTTAATAGCAAAGCATGTTGAGCATTTGGTAATTCACAATCAGTCTCTGTGGTTCGACAACCTGTTCTCATCTTTTCTAAACTTGTAATGACCGGTACACTTGCCGAAGGATTGACACATACATACTTTTAAAGTCAACAAGTTTATGGCGCCGTTGCCGGGGACTATTGATGAATATCGATAGTCTTAACGAGCTTGCTACTTAGGACATTTTTTTTTACCTTCTTTGATTATTGTTAATAATTATACTTGTTTCTTCTGTATCATACTTTTTCTGTTTTGTTTCATACTTGATCTATTTTGTTTTTTTTTTTTTTATGGTTCTGTTTTCATTGATTTCTTTCTTTTCTCTACTTCATTTGTTTCCTTTGTTTTCATAGATTTGTTTTCTTTATTTTCTTAGTTTTCTTAGTTTTCTTTATTTTCTTTGTTTTAATTGATTTTCTTTTGATTTCTTTGATTTCTTTGATTTCTTCGTTTTCATTGATTTCTTTGTTTTCACTGTTTTTATTCTGTTTCATACCGTTTCGTCTGTGGCAGATTTGTTCCGTCTGTAGCAGATTTGTTCTGTTTCGTTTCTATAGGTGTTTCATTCTGTTTCAGTAATTTCTTTTATTCTTTGAATCTGCTTTATTTTGTTTTGTTTTGTTTTTATTCTTTGAATCGGTTTTGATTTTTACTTAGGATAAATGTCTTTTCTTTTCTTTGCTGTTAATAATTGTTTCGTCTGTTCTTACTTGTTGCGTCTGATCATACTATAACTTACTTGTTTCGTCTATACCTAATTCCTTTTATACCCTGTGTGTTTCGTCTGTAACAAAATTTTGTTGTTTCGTCTGTCATTGGATTCCTATTTTTCTTTGCTATCATTGATCTCTTTGTTTTGTTTCTACTTTTG
Source organism: Hylodesmum podocarpum (assembly GCA_026586105.1). NCBI lineage: Eukaryota > Viridiplantae > Streptophyta > Magnoliopsida > Fabales > Fabaceae > Hylodesmum > Hylodesmum podocarpum. The sequence goes on along the minus strand of JALJEV010001436.1, from coordinate 9,717,046 downwards.
TTTTGTTTTCTCTAGTGCTTGTATTCATAATTAGTTTGTTCATTTTGTATCGTCTGTTCATTTTGTATCGTCTGTTCATTGTGTTTTGTTCTGTTTTACATAGTTGGTTGTTTTGTCTTGTTTTCATTAATTTCTTTCATTCTTTGAATTTGTTTTCAGTTTCCCCTGTCTCTTTTGATTTGTGGTTTATGCGAAGAGCTAAGGAAACTGATCTCTTGTTTGAACCAGAAATTGAGAGAGTTTGCAGGAGAAATCGAAAAGCAAATAAAGAAAATAAAGAGCCTGTTCCAGAGACTATACCAGAAAATATGGATAACAACACAAGGCGCATGACATTGGAGGAGTTGTACACTCCTAATGCTATGGGCTGCGGATCCAGCATTGCACAACCTATTATTGCAGCCAACAACTTTGAGATAAAACCTGCTCTTACACAACTAATAAGGCAAGAGCAATTTGGAGGGTTAGAGGAGGAAGACCCAAACCAACATGTACATAACTTCCTTCATATTTGTGGTACAATAAAAATGAATGGAGTGCCAGACGATGCAATTAGGCTAAGACTGTTTGAGTTCTCATTGAAAGGAGAAGCTAAAATGTGGCTACAGAGTTTTCCTTACGGTTATTTTACCACTTGGGAGGACTTAGTAAACACATTTCTGGCTCAATACTTTCCACCAGAGAAATACAACTATTTCAGAGCAGAGATTTCTTGCTTCAAACAAAAAGATGGAGAGTCTATCAGTGAGGCATGGAGGAGATTTAAGTCCTTATTAAGAAGATGCCCTCACCATGGATTTTCTGATTTGCAACAAGTCCATATCTTCTATAATGGACTACGGACGCATACAAGACTTCTAGTGGATGCGTCTGCTGGAGGTTCATTAAGAAAGAAAGATGCGCAAGAAGCAAGAATGATCATTGAGACCATGGCGTCAAACCGCTATGATGCTCCCAGTGATTTCTATGGTGAAAGAAGAGGTATGATCGAGCTTGGAGCTAATGATGCTTTGTTAGCTCAAAACAAGCTGATGAATCAAAAGATGGACCAAATAATGAAGCAACTTCAAGTGGTCCAGCTGAATGCAATTCAGGCACCTCCTATCGTCTGTGAGTATTGTGGTGAAGGACATCAAGTAGAGTTTTGTGAAAATTTAGGAGCCACTGCTGAGGAACATGCTCAAGTGAACTATATGGGAAATCCTCAAGGTAACTCTTATGCTAATACAAACAACTTCAACCCCCACAATAGAAACCATCCAAATCAGTCATATAGGAACAATAATTATCTACAACCCACTTCTGCCTCTTATGACCAGAATCATAAACAATCCTTCAACCCGAGACCACCTTTCAATCCAAACATGCCATACAATCAAAACTTCAACCAGCATCAAAACCATTCATCTTCATCTAACCAGTATTATAACCATAACACACCACAAAATCTGCCTTTCAATACAAATCAATCTAAATTCCAACCTAACCAGCCTAAAAACGCTCCACCAAGCTCTAGCATGAATCCTGCTCCTAGAGAAAGTTCCTCAAACTTAGAGAACATGTTCATGTCCTTTATGCAAAGGACTGAATCAATGTTTTCAAATCAAGAAGCTTCTATAAGAAACTTGGAATCACAGATTGGCTCTCTCTCAAAGAACTATCCGAAAGGACTCAAGGAAAGTTGCCAAGTGACACCGTGGTGAATCCAAAGGAGCAGAGTAAATCCATTACTACAAGGAGTGGCAAGGTATTTGGAAAGGAAATTGAAGAAGAAGAGAAAGGAGATGTGGTGGAAGAAGAAGAAGATAATACTGCGGAAAATGAGAGGCAATCGTCTGTGCCCATAACTCTCACTGAAAAGAAAACATCACCTAGAAAAACAAAGAGACAGATCCTAGCAGAAGCTGGTCAGACGGAACATATTTCACCCTACTGCAAACTCCCCTATCCGCAAAGGTTAAAGAAGGCCAATGATGACAAGCAGTTTGCTAAGTTCTTCGACATCTTGAAGAGCTTGAGAATTAACATTCCATTTTCTGAAGCGCTGCAAAAGATGCCCTCTTATGCTAAATTCATGAAGGAGATTCTGTCCAATAAGAGGATGTTGCTGGATGATGAGACGATAGCCATGACAGAGGAGTGTAGTGCCATCATCCAGAGGAAGCTACCTCAGAAATTGAGAGACAGAGGCCCCTTCACCATTCCTTGCTCCATAGGAGAAGTTTCAGTAGGTAAAGCTTTAATAGATCTAGGAGCCAGTATAAATTTAATACCTCTTTCTGTGTTGCAGCAGTTGAATATACAGGACATGGACATCCAACCTACCATGATGACGCTGCAACTGGCAAACCGCTCCACCAAACGTCCATATGGAATAGTGGAGGATCTCTTGGTAAAGGTGGACAAGTTCGTGTTCCCTGCTGACTTTGTAGTGCTGGACATGGAAGCTGATAAGGAAGTTCCAATCATTTTGGGAAGACCATTCTTATCAACTGGCAGAGTCTTGATAGATGTAGCACAAGGTGAACTCATCTTGAGAGTAGATGAAGAAAAGGTATCTTTTAACATATTTGATGCCATGAAATTTCCGTCTGATAAGTCACAGTGTATGAGTGTTGATGCGTTGGAACCAATAATAGAAAATGCTTATGAAAGTGAGGTTTTTAACTTCGCAACAGAGGAGGAAAATTTTGATTCCTCCAGTTTTGAAAATGAAAACCAAGAAGTTGAGAATTTCATAGCTGCATTAGAGATCAACACATCAACACCATCATGCATTGAGCCATCAGACGAAACATCAGACGGAACATTTACTATGGCAGACGAAACAGAAACTGAACCCAAGAGTGAACTTAAGCAACTTCCTTCTCATCTTAGGTATGCTTTTCTTGAAAAGAATGACACCTTCCCGGTGATCATTAGCAATTCTTTGAATAAAAAGGAAGAGGATAAGTTGCTTAAAGTTCTGAAAGAATATAAATCGCTATTGGGTGCGTATTTCGATTTGAAAGGTATAAGTCCCTCATTTTGCATGCACAAAATCCCGCTTGAGGACAATTTCAAACCCGTGATACAACCTCAAAGGCGTTTAAATCCTATCATGACGGAGGTTGTACACAAAGAAGTCCTCAAACTACTTGATGCTTGGAATTATTTATCCTATTTCTGGATAGCTCATGGGTGAGTCCAAGACACAAGTAGTTCCCAAAAAAGGGGCATGACAAGAATTACAAATGAGAGGAATGAATTAATCCCCACCGAAACAAGAATCGGGTGGAGGATGTGTATAGATTACGATGGTTGAATGAATCAACAAGGAAAGATCATTTTCCTTTACCTTTTATGGACCAAATGTTAGAAAGGCTAACTCGGTCATGCTTATTATTGCTTTCTGGATGGATATTCGGGGTATAACCAGATTGTGGTAGACCTAAGGACCAAGAAAAAACTGCTTTCACTTGTCCTTATGGGGTCTTTACAACGTACATGCACGAATGCCATTCGGATTATGTAATGCACCATTCTACCTTTCAAAGATGCATGATGGCCATATTTGGGGATATGGTTGAAAAGTTTATTGAAATTTTTATGGATGATTTTTCGCCTTTTGGGTCGACTTTCGAAAACTGTTAGAAAATCGACTTGTGTACTCGGACGATGCCAAGAAACTAATCTTGTTTTGAATCGGGAAAAATGCCATTTCATGGTGAAAGAAGGTATCGTCTTAGACACAAAATATCCGTTAAAGGTATAGAAGTGGACAAAGCAAAAAATCGAAGTGATAGAGAAGTCGCCTCCTCCAAGAATGTGAAAGGAGTGAGAAGTTTCTTGGGTCACGCCGGTTTTTACAGACGATTCATCCAGGATTTTTCAAAAATCTCAAAACCATTGTGTGAACTGTTGGTGAAGGGAGTGAGTTTCAATTTTGATGAAAAACGCTTAAGAGCCTTTGAGACTTTAAAAGAAAAGTTGATAACAGCTCCTATCATCACCGCTCTCCAGATCGAGTTTACCTTTTGAAATTATGTGTGATGCTAGTGATTATGCGATAGGAGCTGTACTAGGATAAAGGAAGGAAAAACTTGTAAGAGTTATTTACTATGCTAGCGAGTGCTTGACGAGCCAGTGCTCAAGTTAATTACTCAACTACGAGAAAAAGAACCGCTAGCCATAGTATTTGCTCTTAACAAGTTCCGTCCGTACCTCATTGGCTCAAAAAATAATAGTGTATACGACCATGCAGCTTGAAGTACCTTCTAATGAAGCATGAGAGTAAACCAAGATTAATTCATTGGTTCTCCTTCTACAAGAATTTGATATTGAAATTAGAGATAAAAAGGGACGAGAGAACCTAGTGGCGATCACCTCTCAAGGTTACCTCATGTCAAATAGAAGTACTGATATCCCTATTTCAAAACCTTCCCGCACGAAAACACTCTTTGCCATTTCTAATGCTCCTTGGTTCAGATGATATCGCGAACTTTAAGGTTTCCAATTATATTCCACCTGGCTTGTCTCATCAACAAAGAAAGAAACTGTTTTCTGATGCTAAATATTATGTTTGGGATGAGCCATTTCTGTTTAAGTGGGGTATAGATGGACTCCTTAGGAGATGCATCCCTAAGGAAGAGGTCACTTCTGTTCTGTGGCACTGTCATAATTCCCCTAGTGGAGGTCATTTTAATGGGGAAAGGACAGCCAAAAAGGTTTTGCAGAGTGGATTGTATTGGCCATCTATTTTTAAAGATGCAAAAGCCTTTGTGCAGAGCTGTGACAGATGCCAAAGAACTGGAAATATTTCAAGAAGAGATGAGGGACCACTAAACAACATCTTAGAGATAGAGGTCTTTGACGTGTGGGGAATGGATTTCATGGGACCATTTCCTCCATCATTTTCCCACACATACATCCTAGTAGCTGTTGATTATGTGTCTAAGTGGGTGGAAGCTATTTCTGCTCAGACGAATGACTCTAGGATAGTAGATGCTTTTATCCATCGAAATATCTTTGCTAGATTTGGGGTCCCTAGAGCTTTCATTACTGATGGTGGAAGCCATTTCTGCAATAAACCCTTAGAGAGAGTCCTGAAGAGGTTAGGGGTGAAGCACAAAATTGCTACACCATATCACCCCCAAACCAGTGGGCAAGCAGAGGTAGTGAATAGGGAGATCAAACGGATTTTAGAAAGAACTGTTAATCTGTCCAGAAAAGATTGGTCTAAAAGACTAAATGATGCTCTTTGGGCATATAGGACAGCGTATAAGACTCCCATTGGCATGACACCATTTCAAATGGTTTATGGAAAGACATGCCACTTGCCTGTGGAACAAGAGCATAAGGCATACTGGCCTTAAAATACCTCAATTCCGACTCTCATGCAGCGGAGAAGCAGACGATACCAACTCCATGAGTTGGAAGAGCTTAGGCTTCAAGCATACGAAAATGCCAAGATTTACAAAGAGAGAACAAAGTTATGGCATGATCGTAAGCTTAGACAAAGAGAGTTTTACCCTGGACAACTAGTTTTACTTTATAACTCTAGATTAAGGTTGTTTCCGAGAAAACTTAAGTCTAGATGGTCTGGTCCATTTGCTGTAAAAGAAGTATTTCCACATGGTGCAATTACTTTAAAAAACCTCGAGAATTCCAAGAATTCAAGGTAAACCGCCAAAGAGTTAAATCATATCTGGGAGATAACTGTGAAAAGGACAAGGTCTCTATAAAACTTCAAGACCCTCTGTGACAGGGACAAGTCACATGTCAAGCTAATGACATCCAAAAGAAGCGCTTGGTGGGAGGCAACCCACCCAATCAAGAGAAGTTTGCTGTAACTTCTCATTGTGATATACTTGTGAATAGTTTAAAAGTTAGAAAAGCAAAAACAAAATAGAATTTGAATATTAGATTAGAAATGTAAATACATAATACAGTATAATAAATTTGATTTTTGAGTTGTTAATAAACAGTAGTTATAGGAATAAACACTTGAAATTACAAAGAGTTCTTGAGTTGATAAGAAATAAGAGAAGAGGTGAGGTGTTATACCGTTAGTGGGAGATTTTGAGGTTTCGTCCGATACCCGTTCACGACGATACTAAGGTTAAGTCGATGGCTATTGTGTTCACAATACTGGCACAGACGATACTGAGGTTTCGTCTGATGCCTGCTCACAGACGGAAGCCTAATACTTTTACATTCTAAAGAGAGCAATCCCACTTTCTATCAATTCCCACCTTCACCACCTCACATTGCAAGTAATTTTGAGTTGATTTCTCCATTTCCTTCAATTTTGTTTCACTGATATTTCACTGTTTTAGTTCATTTTGACCATTGTTGATATTTTTAGCATCTGACCACTGTTGGAAAGAACATGGAAAGATAGCACTTGCTGCAAACTCTGTGAATATCGTGGCTGGTCTTCAACAGGGAGTGTTCCTATACTCTATCGTTTTAAATGTTGATTGATGATTATTTAGAGTACACTCCTCCTTTGTACACCACAAGATCGGAGGTTGATTTCATTGGTATAATATTGACTCTCGTAGTTCAAAAGAGAATAAATTATGCATATTCTGGCACTTAGGATCACTTGAGGTTCTATGACAAAGTTGCATGCTTCTTAAATGTTTAAAGAGATATCTTGTATGAGAATTCTAGCATGACAATTTTCAAGATTGACATGATTGATGAATTTAGCAATGTTAAAGCATGATTAATCCTGGATAAGAATTTGGGCCTCCAACATGTTCTATTCTTGAGTGTTATACCATCTGAAGTGTTATGTTCTAGAACTTGCTTTAGCTCTTGGTCAAAATTGCATACAATTAGAATTGGACACAAATGATAAAGGCAATTTTCTTTCTTGTAGCCTCGAGCCAAATAAGCCTTAACCTACAAATTATCCATTGCTAGCCCCTTTGAGCCTGAATAAACCCTTTCTTTCTTGGATACTTAAGCTCATTACAAGCCTATATAAGTGAAAAAACCAATGGTCCTATCACTGGAACTTTAAGAGTGTTGGTTTCTTTGCTTAGACGATAGGATTCAAGATTAAGTTTGGGGTTGAAATTTTGGGGTGCATGTGAAGATGTTTACTTGAGGACAAGTCAAATTTCTAAGTTTGGGGTTGTTGGGTCTAGATATTGGTGAAATTTTTGTGACTAACATATAGTTGTAGTATAATTGCAGTCTCTGACTTTTCATGCATACCATACAAAAAGTTTATTTTTCGTCTTGTGCTAGCAATTAGTGATACCACTCAAGAAAAATAAAGAGAAAAACAAGAAAAATTGAAAAGAAAGAAAAAGAAAGAAAAGAAACAAAGGAAGAAAAGAGAACATAGTGTTCTTATTGGTCCTTGTAGGTATCGTCTGTGAAGTATCGTCTGTAGGTATCATCTGTAAGCCTACAGACGAAATCATCAGACTAAAGGCTCAGACGATACTGGCACAGATGGGATATAGTGAAAAATAAAGAAAAACAAAAGAAAGGAAGAAAAGGAAACAGAAGAAAATGCAGTTAAAGAACAAAAGAAATAAAGCAAGAAAAGAAAACAAAGTGGTTTCATGAGTTGTTAGTCTTTCGTCTGTCCATTATTTTTGTTTCTTTCGTCATTCATTTTTGTTTTGTTAGCCCATACATATCATGTAGGTTCTAACTTGTACTCTTTAAGTTCCTTTGATTTTTAACTAGTACCTTTTCTTTTAACCCACCTTTACCTAAGCCCCATTACAACCCTGAAAAGACCTTTTGATTGTCCAATTTCTACTTGAAGGCAGTGGAGATTTTGAGAGTCATTGCAAGCTTATGGTAACTGACCTTCTGATTGGTAATATTGAGAGAAACACAAACCCAAAACACTTGAGAGCTTGAGGGCAAACACTTAACTGGAGAGGGATTGCTTGATATTGACTAAATTACATATTTTCATGCCAATCTACGGTTGATTGCTTATGTGTGATGAACTATACAATTCTTGAGGACGTTGAGTTCATGTTCAACTTTCATAGATAAATTGAGATGACTTAGGGAGTCAAGAATTGCATAATGAATTTTCAGTGGCTGTTGAGTTCAGTGTTATACCATGCTTATTGACCCCTGTAATGATGGAATCTATGTTTGCTTGAGGACAAGCAAAGCTTTAAGTTTGGGGTTGTGATAAGTGCTAAATTATACATGTTTTCCAAGGTGTTTTCACCCATTTCCATCTATTTTCAGTATGTTTAGTCATAGTTTAGGCAAGAAAACAAAACAAAAATATCACATTTGTCTAATGTTAGTATTTGATTTAGTGTTTTGTTAGTTTTATAAGATTTTCGTGTATTTTTAAGTCATTTTATCCTTTTTCTTGTTAATTGTAGATTGATTGAAGAGAAGATAGAAGCTTGGAAGGAAAGCCCACGGACATAAGACGAATAAATCCCATTGAAGCAAGAAAGTCCGTCCAATTCAATTGCAAAGTCCTCGAGGCTTGCATCAAATGAAGTGCAAGTGGCAATCATCTCAGATCGCCTGTGGAGGAATCGCCTCGTAAGAATCATCCAGGGAATCGTCAGATCATCTCGGAAAGGCACCCGTGAGTATCATCTGTTGGCCAACAGGACGAAACAAACATCAAGCCTCGGACGAATCGAGACGAAAACCGAGCTTCATCAGACGAAAGATCTTACAGACGAAACAAGCATCAAGCCTCGGACGCAACTGCATCAAACGAAACCGAGCTTCATCAGACGAAAGATCTCACAGACAGAAGAACACTTAGCATGAAAGATTGTTCAATTTGTGCACTTCTCGAGACTTGCAAAGAAAGTAAATGAAAGTCGTAGTCATCTCAGATCGTCTCCTGAGGGTATTAACTAAGGTATTGTCTCAAGGAATCAATTGAAGGTTTCATCGTGACGAAAGCGAGCTCATCGATTTAAACCGAAGCTACAACATTTAAAGAGCTGATCGATGAAAGACTTGACAGACGGAAGAACACTTAGTTGTTGCAATTACCATTCTATTACAAGCAAGCAAGTCAATGTATTCAAATGTCACAATGCACCTGGATGTAATTCCAGTAAATGGGGGAACACTTCCTCACCTATAAAAGGAAGTATTGGGCGCGAAAAAAAAAGGGAGATGAGAATTTTAGATCCAGAATTTAATTTTCAGTTACTCTGTTTTTCTTCACTTGGAAGTTTTCTCTTCTCCGCTTCCATTTTCCTTATCTCTCCATCAATCCTTGAGATTCCTGAGTTTGTGAGTTGCGAAAGCATAATTAAGCAATTATGGAGCTTCTCTGGAGTTTGATTTCTGTTTTGTTTCTTTCTTTTCTCATTTCCATGTTAGGCTAAAGTCTGCAGTTAGGAATGGGGATTTTGATTCCAGAACTCTTGTAATGAATTCCTTATGTTAATTCAAGTGTAATTTCACCGAATTGATTGATCTCTTCCCTGCTTAATGCTTATTCTTGAGATTTAATTCATGAAATTCAAATAGAGATAGAGATATTAATGTTTGACTGAATTGAACTATTTCCTGAGAATTTGTATCTCGTATCAACTATGAGATCGAGAGATGAATAGTTGAAGAAGGAGAGGAAATGTATCACTATAGTAGTGCATGAGTCTAGAGATAGAACTTGCATATTATGAGATGTTGTAACGAATTCATCTGTTCGCTTCTTGAATGAATCTCTATTTTCACCTAAGAGATTAGGGATGACAGTAGGCATTCAAAGGGACTAAGACCTAGAAATAGGATTAGTCTACGGTATCACGAATTCTAGTCTCCAATTGAGTGAGATTTGCTGGATTAACATAAGAAGTAGTTACTTGAGGCAGGAATCAATTGAACCAATTCCCTAACTGTCTTTATCATCTTCAAAACTTAAACACTTACTTGTTTTCTCCTACTTTACAGTACTTAGTTTTACACATGATTCATTCACCGATTCGTCTTAATAGCAAAGCATGTTGAGCATTTGGTAATTCACAATCAGTCTCGTGGTTCGACAAACCTGTTCTCATCTTTTCTAAACTTGTAACGACCGGTACACTTGCCGAAGGATTGACACATACATACTTTTAAAGACAACAATAACCCCACAAATGGACGAGCATACGAGTAGTTGTATAGTGGCAGAAAGACCTTAGACTAGGAAAAGAACCCGACTAACTAAAGACCTAACCTTGTTGTTCTTTTGTTTCATTTGTGTTTTGATCTAGTAGTCATTAATTATGGATGTTATAGACCTTAGAACTTTATGTTAGTTTACTTCAGATGTAGATACTATAGTTTCTTATTCATGAAAAATTGTAGACACAAATTTGAGTTTATTTCTTTTACAAATTCAATTCTCTTTATTAAATAGTGTATTCAGTGGCCATCAAGCCTTAGAGAAGTAACGTGTTATTGTTGCAAAAGTTGGGTGTTACACAATCAAAGTCCTACATCAGAAGAATAAGGGAGGACATGCAAAGCTTGAAGGAGAAGAAGGGTAAGACAAACGATTCTGCTGCAAGGAAGAATCACTACAAAAAAGTTTTGCTAGTTAAAAGATTCTACTATAAGGGAGGATCGTTACCGAAGAGTTTGGTTTCTTTGTTAGAAAGAAATGATGTAGAACTTTGAATTATGAGGTGATTTGTTATTACTGAGCTTTTGTGCCTCCTGTTATTGGGCCATTGTTGAATCAATCGTTGTTTAGTCTCCACGTTCGGGATGTCAGTCCTTGTCGTGAGGGTGTGTGTTAGAGATCTTACGTTGCCTAGAAATATGACATGATAAGTATATATAAGTGAAGGATACCCTCACCTTATAAGCCAGTTTTGTAGGGTTGAGTTAGACTAATAACTCACATTTCTAATATGATATCAGAGCCTATCAGAGAATTGTTTGTTGATGTTAAGCCTATTGTGTCACCCGTTGTCAGGCCAATAATCTGACAATACATTATTTAGTCTCCACACTTGAGATGCATAGTCCTCGGCGGCATGAGGGAGGTGTGTTGGAAATCCTACATTGTTTAGAGATATGACATGTTAAGTGTACATAAAATGAGGAGCAATTCTCATCTTATAAGACAGTTTTGTAAGGTTAAGTTAAACTCTTAATCCACATCTAATAAGTTTTAGCCTATGCAACAATATTCTGTTTTCGATTGTCAGAGATTTCACCGTCGAATCGTTCTAAAATTCGGACAATAACTTTGTAACACCTGAGCCAACATTCTAGACGGTGGATATTGTTTTGGACAATTGAAACTTGGAATTTAGTCTATTGGACAATAATAGTTTTTGGGTAAATTCTAAACCTTTGTTTCTCAATTTAATGTCATTATTCTTTATGTTTATTCCAAGAATATGACGAGAATTGTATACTTCTAGTCTAATCTAGAGAAGACATTGTACTACTGCTTGCTTATTATAATTGATTTAAAGTGGTTGAAAGGTCCCATGGTGTTTACCGCGCTAAAATTTGGTATTCTTGGCTTTGTTTATCACACATATATATTGTTGTAGTGGTTCTATTTCGATTGAGGTAATATAGCTTATTTGTTAGCATCTTCAAATGTTTATAGGTTGGGAAATGTTTGCCCAACGAAGTTTTGCTTCCTCATTTGTTTTACCATTGTGTTGGTGTTGTTTCTCCTTTTTCCCCTTCAAATTGGTATCACTTAAAGCTCTCAATGTTTTCATACATTGATAAATGCCTACTTCGCCGCTTATAAATGAATAGCCCAATCAGAAGTATAAGTCCAAAAAGATTTCTGGCCACCATGAATATGGGTACATCATCTAGTCCTATAAATCTTGATAAATAACCTTCCATGTCCATTGCCCGAAATATTATTCTACTTCATAATCCTGCGTGAGAAATGTCGTTAAAAGAGTCTGTATAATTAAAGGAAAATACTTTGATCTTATCAATAATTTTGTTGAAAATATGAAATAAGCTTACAATTATCATGACATATATAAATTAATGAGGGGGAAATAGATAGATAAAATGTATTAACAGCCATGATGGCGTGAAAATATGTTGCGAAAGACAAAAGACTACGCTATGAGAACATGATAGACAAAACATCAGAGGAAAGGATCACTCAAAGTCTAAACTCCTAAACATTTGGATAATCATTTTTCACAAAAATTATTGTATTATTCAATTATTCATATATAAGTTGTCAAATACTTCTTAATTGTTTAGCATAGTTTTGTTTGGGTAACATTAGGTTGTATCTAATAGTCGATAACCAAATCATTCGGAAATTATATTCCGAAAACAAAACTAGTGCTAGAGATATCCCCAATTTAACTTGTATCAATGCACGAAAAGAAATAAAAATTAACTCAATATAGTCAATATTAATGGGAAATAATAGTCATTAGAGAGAAATAACAAAGATGAGAAAGCAAACTTATATTCTATATATTCATGAATCCGTGGCAGAAGTCCTAGACCACAAAAAATAAAATATTAGCTTATATTGTAATTGTCATTGTTTTCTTATTTAATTGTGTTTAAATTACAACATAATAATAGAAATTAAAATTCTTCTAATGATTTAGAAAGAACTATATAAATACCTTAAAGAAGAACACAGATATACAAAATTAAAATTTGAAAATAATTCCACCAGAAACCTATTACATTATATAAGTATGCATGGTAAATAATGAGTTGAGATATAATTTTGGTTTCTAATCTTAGCAAACAAAAGTTATATTTTAACATATATAATTTGATTAGGAAAAGACATAGAGAGGAATTTTCACCACAGTTGGTACGGGTAGTTTGGACGTAATGGCAGTAGCAACGATCATATTCAACTTGTTCAGTGGTTTGGTTGAGATTGCATTGGATATCCTTGCCACATTGTTCCCTGCAAATAATTGGTAACAACCATGACAACCAAAATCCATCCTTCAGCCATTCTGCATATCACTACAGGAACCGTTCCCTGTATCCACATATTCCACTCCTGTATAGTTTGACTTTTTGATCAAGTTTGCCAAGGTAATAACCTTAAGGTGGCACCCTATCTTGAGGTTCATCAGGCTAAGGATGGGGGATGTCAAGTTCCAAAATGGCATAAATGTGGCCTTGGAAATCACAATGACCCTCATCAACTTTCACATATCAATGGTCACTAGTGATTGGACTATTACAGTTTAACAACCGTATGCTTGGATCGATACCCGTAGTCCAGCAGCATATTTGTATCACTAAAAGTTAGCACATCTGTTGGAGTATAGTGGGAAGGAGCAAGCAGTGTCACCGATATTAGTAAGTCTAATATGGTATTTCTTGTAATTGATTTCCTGCACAATATATCTCCCTGAAATCAGAGTTAATATTGTCACGTTGTTCACACAGTCTAATTCATACCTTGGGAGTCCACAATTGCGTGGATCAACTTTCAGTCTAAATGGATGACTTATGTTGTGAATTTTGCGGCATGAAAAAGGAGAACTGTTGTTTTTGGAGTGCTAAGGAGAAACAAAGGGAGAAAACTAAACATAGAAGACATTCATTTTATTCAGATGTGAAGTACATAATTATAAAACGAATTGTTAAAATATAGAAACAATTAACAATCATTCTTACAAAACAAGACTGAGAAAAGATTCATCCTATTAGTGAACAAGAGTATGTTGATGACTTCAAAGCGTGTATCAATGCCACTTTCCTAAAGAAATATTTGCACTCTATTCTGCAACGAGTCCACAAATCTTCTTAGGATACGATGAAGTTCCTGTTTGCACTTGCAGAGGTGAAAACAATTATACAAGTTTTCTGATGCTTTTTTTTTCTTTATGTTAAATGGATATATATAGATGTGTAGAATCAAAACTGATTCAAAAATTGCCAACGGCTAAAAATAAATTTTGTAACCGCCATCTCATTTAACATTTGAAAATAATCTAACAATCCCCCGCCATTTTCAATATGTTAAATAAAAATCAATATCCAAAAAACAACTCAAACATTATATGCATAAATAATGGTATCTTGCGATTTGAACCACTAAATTGGAAACAATTCATTACATCATATCAGAATTTCATGGTAGAAAGTCTTTGAACCAAAAATTCCATTTGATATGTAGCATAACAATTTCCGCACATAATTTACATCAACAACTTGCTTTACAATATCTGACACATTCAATATAGGCCTTGTGTCCCTTTCATGAATGTTTTGGAGTCAAGCCATTTAACTCCATGAAGCAGCCGTACTTCACATTCACATAGGTGGTCTTCATTCTAGCACTCCCGCAATTTTAGTACCTTTAGAAAACCATTAAGAGATTAACTCAACCTCCTCATTTGACAAGCCGGTACAAAACACTAAGAACCTTGGGATGACAATTAATTATAGTGCTTACAATCACTCTAATGATGTACTTTATCTGCATTGAACTTAAGACTTAACGTAATGTTAAGCGTTGAGTTGAGTTTCCATCATTGATGATTTTCAATCATGGGCTTGAGACCCATCCCCCTTGATATTTTATTCACCAAGTCTCTTGGTAATCCTTTAGTAAAAGGATGTGCCAAGTTTTGACTATATTTCACATAGTCAATTGTAATAACTCCATTGGTTATCAATTCTCTCACACAACTGGTTCTCAATCCAATGTGTCTGGATTTACCATTGCCAACCTTGTTGAGAAACCTCTTGTTAGGCTCCATTTTTATTTTTATTTATCCAGCCTCAGCCACATGCACATTTGAAAATTCCTGTGCATATCGCTCCTTTTCATTTTCTTGCATGCGACACTCCTCTTCTATACGAAGATGGTTAACAAGTTCATCAAGAGAAATATCATCTCTTACTTATGTTACAGAGTTCGTTTGAACTCTTTCCAAATGGATGACAATTTATCAATTATAAAAGATATAATAATAGTTTCATCCATATTCAAATTATGTTGAATAAAATGGTTAAGAATCCTTTAAGTTCATGAAATTATTTCATCACAGACATATCATCAACCATTTTAAAAGAATTAAAATTTGAGACAAGAAATTTCTTACTGGTTGCATCCTCTTTCATGTATCTCGTTTCTAATTTTTCCCATAACTCCTTGGCATATTGTACGTTGTAGTAGAGGTCGAATAATGAGTCACTCATTGCATTCAGAATATGACCCCTACACGTGTAATCATCAGTTTCCCACTTTTGTCACCTTCTTAGTTGATCAATAATTTCATTTTCAGATTCTTCAGGTCGTGGTGTATTAATGACATACACCAATTGAAGCGATGTCAACAGAAACTGAACTCGCTTCTGCCATCTAAGGAATTGTCCTCCATCAAAACGATCGAGTTTTACGATGTTGGCAGCCATGTCCTTGATTGAAGCCATCACGCAGATATTTCTTTAGATTGTTAGAACAAGAGTATGTTGATGACTTCAAAGCGTGTATCAATGCCACTTTCCTAAAGAAATATTTGCACTCTATTCTGCACGAGTCCATCAAATCTTCTTAGGATACGATGAAGTTCC
Source organism: Hylodesmum podocarpum (assembly GCA_026586105.1). NCBI lineage: Eukaryota > Viridiplantae > Streptophyta > Magnoliopsida > Fabales > Fabaceae > Hylodesmum > Hylodesmum podocarpum. Next base: position 9,701,545 of record JALJEV010001436.1, on the reverse strand, counting down.
TGTTTGCACTTGCAGAGGTGAAAACAATTATACAAGTTTTCTGATTGCTTTTTTTCTTTATGTTAAATGGATATATATAGATGTGTAGAATCAAAACTGATTCAAAAATTGCCAACGGCTAAAAATAAATTTTGTAACCGCCATCTCATTTAACATTTGAAAATAATCTAACAGTTCACACAGTCTAATTCATACCTTGGGAGTCCACAATTGCGTGGATCAACTTTCAGTCTAAATGGATGACTTATGTTGTGAATTTTGCGGCATGAAAAAGGAGAACTGTTGTTTTTGGAGTGCTAAGGAGAAACAAAGGGAGAAAACTAAACATAGAAGACATTCATTTTATTCAGATGTGAAGTACATAATTATAAAACGAATTGTTAAAATATAGAAACAATTAACAATCATTCTTACAAAACAAGACTGAGAAAAGATTCATCCTATTAGTCACAATGATTTTAATTTTAAATAAAAATCTAATCTTTTGCAGTTTGTTAGTTGTTCTAATTCAGTCACATCATCAACACTCCTCCTTGACTTTGGAACTTTAAACTCCAAGCTTTTGTCTCAAGTATTTAAATCTAGTTTTTTGGAAGTGCCTTGGTTAAAATGTTTATGCTTTGATTCTCTATTTTGCAGTGCAATATCATATTTCTCAAATTTACTCTTCAAGAATTGATTCTCCTTCTTGAGTTCCTTGATTGATTTTGCCATCTTCTCGATCTCTTGTTTGAATGTTTCAAAAATCCCATTGTTCTTTAACAATGCCTCCTGAAATTGTTGGAACTTTTTCCCGTCAGTTGTCAATTGCAATCGTAAATTCTTCTACTTGTTTTGCATATATTTTTATCTGTTCTTGAATCAATTTTTTCTCATGTTGCTTGATTTTCATATCAGCAAGTTGTAGTTCAAATGACTTTTGCTTCAACTTTTGTGCATATTGTTGCTCAAAAAGTTCACGTTGATCAATAAGCTCCTTTAGCTTGTGTCTTAATATGCCATTCTCCTTTAGCTGAGAAAGACACTTATCATTTCGCTCTTTAAGCTTATTGCTGACATGCTTAATTGCATCTTGAAACTTGACTGACAAGTCCAACCTTAAGTTTTTCCCCTCAATTGATACACGTTTTCATTCTTCCATCATCATTTTATTTTGGCATTGTAACTCTCTACATAGTGACCAAAGCTTATCTCGGACAGCAAGAGTTGTATCTCTTTTTGCCAATATCTGTTGATACTTTAGTGTAAATTCTAAAAGCTCTTATTCCATCAGATTTAAAGCATAACTTTTAGCTCTCATTTTCACCTTGAATATGCTTCGCATTTTGCATCTTTGATTAAGCACCAATTGTCTTCAAATATGACTTTGAAGCCCTTTTCTACAAGCTGTGCAACACTAAGCAAATTTTGGTCAATATCAGACACATAAAATATATTTCAGACTTATTAAGCTTTCAACAGCAGTAGTCCCTTTTTTCCTTTGGCCGAGATAAAATTATCATATCCAACTTTTACTTTGGAAACAATATTTTTATCTAACTCTTTAAAGAGTTTCTGATTGTTGGTCATATAGTTTGTGCAACCGTTGTCTATTTACCATAAATCATTGGAATTGTTGCTTGTAGCAAAGCATGTTGCAACAAAGAGTTGTTCATCTTCTTGTTCCTCCGTAGTCACCTTTTCCTCCATTGGTTTGGACTTGCAAATTTGCTTTATATGTCCCACAACACCACATTTTCTGCACTTAACATCTGGCCTCCGCCAACATTTTCTCTAAGGATGAGGATGGTTTGTCTTTTTACAACGAGGACAAGGTGGAAAAGTCTCACCTTGTTGATTATTGAAGCTTTCTAGCTTTTTGTTCTTCCATTTGTTATTCTAGCTTTCGTATAAAAAGCACCTTGTATAACTTCTTCCTGTCTCATCATTCTTCTCTGCTCTATGTCAAACATTTATCAGTTCTCCCAAGGTGATGGTTGATAGGTCTTTTGACTTCTCCAACGCTGATATCTTTGATTCAAACTTTTCAAGTATAGTAACAATTTTTTATTCAAACTTTTCTAAGTATAGTAACAATTTTGCACTATTCTTTAGTCAAGAGGGTCCTTCCCAAGAAGCTACGCTTAATAGTCGATCAACATAACCTTTAATTGTATATGTCTCTTTCATGCTCTGCATTTCAAATTCTCTCCCCAAGTTGAGCACTTGCATGTCTTTGGTTCTTTCACAGCTAACATATTCTGATCTAAGGTAATCTCAAATCTCTTGGGCAAACTTTGAAGTTCATAATTCTTATAAAGATAATTTTTGACACAGTAGAATAAAAGACAATTTTTGGCTTTGGCATTTTTTATCTTCCTTTCTTTGTGATCTAAGCCACAATTGGAATTATAGACAATTTAGGAATATCATAGTTTTCTTCTACTGCCTCCTAGAGATCCAACACTTCAAGATGATTGATCATCCTTATAACCCACAACTCATACTCTTTACCATCAAAAATTGGTGTTGGACTTGCTTTGTAATATGTTTCTCCCTCCATTAGTATTCACAAATTCTTTAAAGTTACACGAGCTAGTACCAATTTATTGTTTTTAATTTTCAGAAAATTTATCTGGTGTTAAATGTGTTGTTTCTACTAGGGAAACCCCCTGAGTTCTTTCTGTTTTGTAACAATAAAGATGAGACTATGCTGAAGCTTCCTCATGTCCCATTTAAATTATTTGTCGAAAGTATCTATTACAAGTCACAGCAAATTCAAATGTATGACCCTCAAATCCAAGGAAGACAGTAGAGGGAGACAAATACTTTGCAGTTTTTTGCTCTGTATTAGGTGATTTCATCTCTTTGTTTCTCCATTATAAACACTCGTGTTTAGTTGATTGTAGCACATTTGTGTGTACCTTTTGGAGACTCTCTAATATCCAAGAAATTCTTGCAAAGTTGGAAAAACTTATTTCCATCACATATTGCTTTGTTGTTGAATTTCTATTATTGTGTTAGCAATATTGTTAAGTGCAGTGATCATTAACTTCTATTTAGAAAGGCTACATCTAGATATTTCAAAACAAATACAAGCGAAAGCCTAGAAAGAAAGCATTTTATACTGCAAGATAACAACTAATACTATTGGAGAATCTTCTATTCAGACAAGAAGTAGAAAATAAAATTCATAAGTACAATGTAGAAGCTTAGAAGTAAGAAACAGTAAACAAGTAGACTAATTAATAAGCTTATGGGTCAACCTTTAAAAAAAGGTTTATATGAATAAAAGACTACAAAGTACAGATTACAAGAAAAGGTAAAATATGAACGATCATTTTCTCTTCTATTTCATTAATAACCTCAAATTCATTAACAGCCCCGACGGAATGTAAAAGTAATCAACATTATTTACTCTTGTATTTCATCAATAACCTCCAATTCGAAAATGTGACGTCTTGCTGGAATAAGAGTATTTATTCTTGAAGAAGCACTGATATCAAAAGGAGTAGGGGGTGTAATTAATTCGGCTCCATCTCCTACAAGCATTTGTACCACACTTTTCATTGATGGACGGTCCACTGGATTCCATTGAATACACCAAAGTCCTACAATGGCAAGTTTCTTGGCAATTTGAACATCTCCCTCATCCTCAATGGTTAGTTGAACATCATTGCCTTCAAGCAAATTATGGATCCATTCAGGGTAAAGAACATGGAAACTTTTCTCTGCTGACATATTTGTATTCTTTCTTCCTCCCACCATCTCCAGCAACAACATTCCATAGCTGTATATGTCAGATTTGTAGGACACATTACCAAAGTTCCTTGAGAAAACTTCGGGGGCAATGTAACCCAAGGTTCCTTTGACTGCAGTCATAGACACTGTGCTTTGATTTTTGGGACACAACTTGGCAAGTCCAAAATCAGTTATTTTTGGGACCAAATGGTCATCTAATAAAACATTGTGAGGATTGATATCAAAGTGAAGTATTCTATGATCACAACCAAGATGAAGATATTCAATTCCTTTGGCAACACCAATAGCAATTTGTTGCAACTTCTCCCAGCCAAGAAAAACATCCTTCTGGTCGGGTGGAGCTAAGAGTTTCTCAAGAGAACCATTTGGAAAGAAATCATAAACAAGAGCACGGTGCAACCCATCTGCACAGAATCCAAGCAAGCGAACAACATTAACATGATGAATTTTTCCAATGATTCCGACTTCATTGATGAAGTCCTTCCCATCTCCAACTGTGTCGTTGAGCATCTTCACAGCAACAAGAATTTCTTGAGAGAGCATTCCTTTGAACACCTTTCCATGAGTTCCTTCCCCTAAACTTTCGCTAAATCCATTTGTGATTCTCTTAATGTCAGCATAAGTGAATCTGGTAGGTTTCATTGCCCTATAATCCTCCAAGAATTTCTCTATCCGAGCCTGGTCTTCTCCTTTCATCTTATAATATCTAAACACATGAAACAAAGCCTTGAACAGTAGCAGCAGAAGCATCAAACCAACTATTCCACCTGTTCGAGTGCACAAATTATAAATAACCAAAAGCAGACAAAAGAAAGAGCAAACAAGCTAGGATATGTTGCATACCTGCAGTAATATGTATAATAGTTGATCTTGGAATGGTGTTTGTTGGGCAAAAGATACATACAGTTTCACCCTGAGTATCATTCTTCCATTTGCATTTCTGGCCTTGTGCTTCACAGTCACTACTACACTTGTGTTTTGACCATTTCATAATAGAGTTTATCCTGAACCCGTCATCATCATACACACACCACTGGACGGATGAAACATCATCCACCTTGGTGCATGATATGAACATAGGATCAAACAAATCATTGCTAGATGGTTGCACAATCGGGCATGACATCGAGTTGCAATGAAAGAATGAGACATTAAGACGGTCATAACCATCTAATTGGATTCTCTCTGGTTGGAATTCGAATGGATAAATAGAGGAATTGCCGAGTTTTAAGAACACATTGGGAAGGCAGTTTTGAGGGTCGTAGATTTGGATTTGCTGCGACTTGTAATCGATACTTTTGACAAATAAGTTAAATGGGACATGAGGAAGCTTCAGCATAGTCTCATCTTTATCGTTACAAAACAGACCGAACTCAGGGGGATAGCTGGTGGTGTTACTCAGATTGTCATTTATGAGGTAAAATGGAAACTGAATATGAAGGCCTCCACACTTGTCCCTGCACCCATTCTTGCTTATAACATGCTTCTCTAGAAGAAACAACACAGTTAACACAAGATAATTTTTCTGAAAATTAAACATTCTCAACTATGTCTTGCAAGAAGGCTAGAAATGCTTAGCTTTCTCAGATAGTTAATATTTTAAAGCAGGATGACAATTGCTGTGTTCTTTCAACCACAACTCGTGGATAGCATTTTTAGTATTTTATAACTTTAAGAACTAGTCTTGTATAAAAGTCAACGTTATTGAATAACATCTTGGTTGTCTAAAAGATTGAGATATATCTCTCCCTTATCAAATAAACGTTTAGGACAATCTAATAAAAATCATGTCACATTTTTTTCAACATCAAATTAATATATAAAACAATCTAGTCAAATTGATGTTACATGTTCATTTAATATTATTTGACATAGATGTTAGATATTCTTTCTATTTTTACCCAGAACTATTGTAAAACCATGACAGACTCTTTTCTCCATGTGTGGGGACAGACCAATTAATTATCTTGAACGTTTCAAACAAACTTTTGAGAAAAACAAAGTCGAAGATAAGGGAAGGTAGAGATACATGTGGGGTCCGGCCTGAATTATGCAAACCGAAAGTTTGCACAATTTGCAAACTTTATGTGGATGCAACTGTGAACGGTGCAAAGTCAACAATTGGTTGGAAAACTTTCGGTGGATTTCAATTAAAAATTGAAACAGTGTAAAATTCTTCTCCTATAAAAGGAGAAGGCATGCAACGCAGCAAGACGAGAGAAACAGAGAAGAGAGGAAGAAGAAAAAATTAGAGAGTGAGTAGTGTGAGAGAAAATTAATGAGGAGAAAAATATCTCTGAGTGTTTGTAAATTTTCTTCTTACACTTAGTGGAAATTTTCCGACTCTGTTCGTGGTTTTTCTCTCTAAACATTTTAGAGGGTTTTCCACGTAAATCCTGGTGTCATTTATTTTATCTGTTACTTTTTTACGGTTTTACTGTAGTTACTATTTACAGTTTTACCGTGGTTACTTTCTACGGTAATTACTATTCACAGTTTTACCGTGGTTACTATTCTGGTGATTTTGGTTCTTTCTGTGGTAACTGTAATTTACCATTTACCGGTGCTACAAATTTTACCGTCGGTAATAATATTTTCTTTTACCACCGCCATTCCGGTGTGAGTTCCGCATAGGGGATTGGAGGCTTTAAATCCCAACAACACAAAGGGAAAGAACAAACATTAAGTCTTGGGGTTTGGTCCTGGAGTCTTATTGGAAGAATTATAGAACTATATACCATCTCTCTACATAGACGACCAAGTTTCTTTCTTCCGCTGTATGGAATCAATGGTTTCCATTGTGGTCATAGTTTTTGTTATATTTCAACAAACTTGTTATGCTAAGTATGGTCTACCTTGTTCTCCTTCTTCATGCGGCAAAATTCATAACATAAGTCATCCATTTAGACTGAAAGGCGATCCACGCAATTGCGGACTCCAAAGGTATGAATTAGATTGTGTGAACAACGTGACAATGTTTACTCTGTTTTCAGGGAGATATATTGTTCAGGAAATCAATTACAAGAAATACCAGATCAGACTGACTGATGCGGGTGTTGTGGAGGACACTGCTTGCTCCTTCCCTCGCTATTTCTTACACTCACGAAATTTCAGTCGTATCGATATGCCTTACCATACTCCAACAGATGTGCTAACTCTTAGAGACACAAATGAGCTGCTGGATGACTACCCAAGCATAGGGTTGTTAAACTGTACTAGTCCAATCACTAATGACCATCGATATGTGAAAGTGGATGTGGGTCGCTGTGATTCCCAAGGCCACATTTATGCCACATTTGGCCTTAGTCTGATGGACCTAAAGATAGGGTGTTACCTTAAAGTTGTTACCTTGGCAAACTTGATCAAAAAGTCAAACTACTCAGAAGAAGGAGGAGTACATGTAGTATACATAGAATATGTGGATACATGGAACGCTTCCTATGGTGATATACAGAAGTGGCTGAAGGATGGATTTTGGTTGTCATGGTTTTTACCAATTATTTGTAGGGAACAATGTGGCAAGGATATCCAATGCAATCTCAATCAGACCACTGGCCAAGTTAAGTGTGATCGTTACTACTGCCATTATGTCACAACTACCCGTACCAACTGTGGTGAGAATTCCTCTCTATGTCTTTTCCTAATCGAATTATATATGTTAAAATATAACTTTTGTTTGCTAAGATTAGAAACCAAAATTATATCTCAACTCATTATTTACCATGAATACTTATATACTGTAATAGGTTTCTGATGGAGTTATTTTCAATTTTTATATTTGTATATCCATGTTCTTCTTTAAGGTATTTATTTAGTTCTTTCCAAATCATTAGAAGAATTTTAATTACAATTATTATGTTGTAATTTAAACACAATTATAGAAGAAAACAATGACAATTACAATATAAGCTAATATTTTATGTTTGTGTTCTAGGACTTCTGCCACGGATTCATGAATATGTAGAATGTAAGTTCGCTTTCTCATCTTTGTTATTTCTCTGCAATGACTATTATTTCCCATTAATATTGACTATATTGAGTTAATTTTCATGCATTGATACAAGTGAAATTGGGGATATCTCTAGCATTAGTTTTATTTTCAGAATATAATTTCCGAATGATTTGGTTATCAACTATTTGATACGACTTAATGTTACCCAAACAAAACTATGCTAAATAATTAAAAAGTATTTGACAACTTATATATGAATAATTGAACAATACAATAATTTTTGTGAAAAACGATCATCCAAATGTTAAGAGTTAAGACTTTGAGTGATCCTTTCCTTTGATGTTTTGTCTATCATGTTCTCATAGCGTAGTCTTTTGTCTTTCGCAGCATATTTTCACGGCATCATGGCTGGTAATACATCTTATCTATCTATTTCCCCCTTATTAATTTATATATATCATGATAATTGTAAGCTTATTTCATATATTCAACAAAAAAAAATTATTAGATCAAAGTATATGTCCTTTAATTATACAGACTGTTTTAACGACATTTCTCACGCAGGATTATGGAGTAGAATAACATTTCGCACAATGGACATGGATGGTTTTGTATCAATATTTATAGGACGAGATGTTCTACCCATATTCATGGTAGCCAGATATCTATTTGGACTTATACTTCTGCTTGGGGTATACATTTATAAGTGGCGAAGAAGACATTTATCAATGTATGAAAACATTGAAAGCTTTTTGTTAGACAATAATATAAATCCCATTAGGTATGAATACAGAGAAATCAAGAAAATGACTGGTGGTTTCAAAGTTAAATTGGGTCAAGGAGGTTTTGGGTCTGTATATAAAGGAAAACTTCGAAGTGGACCAGATGTAGCAATAAAGATGTTAAACAAATTCGAATCAAATGGACAAGAGTTTATTAGTGAAGTGGCTACCATTGGAAGAATACACCATGTTAATGTGGTACACCTTATTGGATATTGTGTTGAAGGGAAAAAGCGTGCTATAGTTTATGAATATATGCCTAATGGGTCATTGGATAAATACCTTTTCTCTAAAGAAGGAAGTGTCCCCTTAAGTTATACAAAAGCATATGAAATATCTATTGGAGTAGCTCATGGAATTGCCTATCTTCATCAAGGTTGTGATGTGCAAATTCTACATTTTGATATCAAGCCTCATAATATTCTTCTCAATGATAACTTCGTTCCAAAGATATCAGATTTCGGACTTGCAAAGCTATTTCCGGTAAATGATAGCATTGTCACTTTGACTGCTGCAAGAGGAACTTTGGGCTACATGGCTCCCGAGTTGTTCTATCAGAATGTTGGAGGAGTATCTTATAAGGCTGATGTCTATAGCTTTGGTATGCTTTTGATGGAAATGACGAGTAGGAGAAAGAACTCGAATCCTTGTGCAGAGCATTCTAGCCAACAATACTTCCCACTATGGATCTATGACCAATTCAATGAAGACAAAGATGTTGTCATGGACGAAGATGCTTCGGATGAGGAAAAAATTTTAACAAAAAAGATGTTTATAGTTGCACTTTGGTGTATTCAGTTGAAACCCGGGAATCGTCCTTCAATGAATAAGGTTGTAGAGATGCTTGAAGGGGACATTGAAAGCCTTGAAATGCCTCCAAGACCCTCTTTTTACCCAGATGAAATACCTGTACCTGATGCAATAACCAGCTCTGACCAAACAACATGGAGTGATTCCACTAGCTCAGATACCTATATTGATGAACCTGCAATCAGTGTTGGACGTGAATAGTATACTTTAGTTCGCTGATGCCATACTTGTAATGCATACTTGATAGTGGAGGAACAATTGAATTAGTGCTAAGTAAATTATTTTGGCGGTGTATATGCATACTTGTTAGTGTTGTTTGAAATTGTACTAGTTATTTACATGTTTGTTATTTAATGGTACTTCTTAACTCTGTCATGTGTGGTTTTGCTGTGATTCGTCAATACATTATGTTTCCCCTCATTTTTATTATTTAATTTGCCTTTTTTCCTTCCCGATTTAATTTTTATTTCATATATTGCAAAGAGTTTCAGACTCTTACAAGCCTTCCTTACTTTGAAGCTGACAATAAAAAATTGGAACAATACTATATGAAAGTTGTGAAAGTTAGGAATTATAATAAAAGTGAAGGACTTGTATGTTAGGTTATAAAATCGATACTACAGAATAAAGGAGATAAAAATAAGCTGATAATTCTTCATTGATAAGTGATTTCAAGGAGGAATTTATCTTAAATAGCATAACCTAATTATATAACTTTAAGGAATAAAAGGTAAGTGTGTAAAATAATAAAATATCAAATAACAACTTTTTATCTAATTGATCTTTGCATCACTTAATTTTTCACCTAAAGCCTGTCCTGCAGTTTGGGTTAGAATTCCATAGAAGGAGTGAGATCCCTTATCAAGTTGGAAGGTGTAGAAAACTAGTTCAATTGCAATTGTGCAGTAAAAATTTTACTTAAATTATTCCATCTGTGATTGGTTACTTGGTGAATTGGAGATAGATTAAATTTCGAGCTTTAACCATCTTCATGAACTGTTGACCCACCTGAATTAGGAACACTAATCAAAATTGGTTCTATGGATGTCTCCAACAATCATCTCTCAAGTAATATCCCACTTGAACTTAATAGGATGTCAAGCTTTGATTAAGATTAACTTGTCAAATAATCAACTAGTCCAGTGCCAAAGTCTGGACCATTACACAAGCATTGTGCTTCAAGTTATTTGGGCAAAAAAGGGCTTTGTGGAAAGCCATTGATGATTGAAAACTACAGGTGAAGATTATCATTACCATTATGAGCCTTCAAAATACCAATTAACATCATGAAATTTCTTATGAGACTTAGTAACTATATTAGGATCATGCTTATAGCTTTAATGTTATTTTATGATCAGAGAGTGGCAAGAGCAAGTAGCAAATGATGCTGTGTTACAAACTGATTGAACCAATAATAACTCATCTATAATATCAGCAAGTGTATTTGTGAAACAATTTTGTAATACAAGAAGTAGACGTTGGTGTTGTTATTAAAGCAACTCAGACTGAATCTAATAAGCTTAGCTGGAGCACTTTTAGTCCAATTTACAAGGAAAAGATACTTTCTAGCATAGTCTTACTAGTAAGGAACTGAAGTCTATCAACATGACAATAATGCAGCAGTGGAACAAGTTAATTGGAGAACTTCAAAGGCTGATGTGGCTCTTCTCATTCATCAGTATTTACCTAATGGAACATTGGCTTAACTTCTTACTAAATATACAAAGCAACTTGGATATCAACTTCACAGGCCTGCTAAACTTTCCATCGTCAATCTATAATCAGTGAAAAGGAAATGCACCTCAAAATATACCTGCCAAACATTATTAGCCCTTTATGTGTTCTGAATTTCATCCCAGGCAATGCCATTCTGATTTAGAAGATATGTAGCATCCTTGTGGGCTCTCATGAGACCAAAATACTGATTTTCTATATCATTTTTTTTCACAAAGTAGTCCAAACCCTCTATTGAATGATGCAGTCATCCTGCATCAAGATTTCTTACTGAATATATCACTAATCTTTTTCGCTCTATTCAACTCTTCCAATAAATGACCAATTAGATAATGGTTCATTTTCACTGTCCAATCTTGTGGGCTTGGTTTTGACGTGTTATCCCAGAAAAAAAAAAACTAGGTTTTTCCGTCATAAAGGATCACTAATTTCCAATAAGTAGCAGCAACTAAACTGCAGATGAGAAAACGAGTACTCCGTTCGTTCTCCCTAGAACCCCTACAACAGACACAGTAGTTTTGGTTTCTGGCAGTGTTTGTATTTCCATGTATCAAAAACAGATCATTGAAATTCTGCAATAAATTTTTTTCACCATGACCTGGGCATGGAGTGCCATGGGCGAAGTAGCAGGTCTTGTTGCAATCTCACCACAACTTATTATGTATCACTTTTTGATTGGCTTAGGCGTGCTGATATTAATTCTAAAATTATTTTTACAAATTTGAGTTAAACAACTATATTATATAGTTTTTATTGGTTTTTTTCTTTATAATTATATTATATATTTTGTCCTGCTTTAAAATAAGACAAAATACTCATAAACCAGAAGATTTAACTAATAATAATATAATATTAGGGGTGCGTAAAACTCCATACTGAAATGATCCTTTATTAGGGGGTGCATAAGACCCGTATAGTTTCTTGTTTATTACGGTACCCTTAATTAGAAGGGTCTCAACGACTACAAATTTACGATTTTAATATAATTTTTATGATCAATGATCAACATTTGACAAAATCCTTATACATATGAGATTCAGAGCACGACTTGATCATGAAAGTTAACTAAGGAATTGTATTACAATAGCAGCAAAGAACAAACAAACAAACTTAAGGAGTGGTAATCTATAACTATGCATAAATCCTTCAAAATAAAACTTTGAAGTATTACAATAATTGAAGAATTATTAGAACCCCTCAAACCTCTATAGACTAAAAAAACAAAGAAATTAAAGAACTGCACGCTAGAGCTTTTAATAGTGCTATCTATCCCATATAATTGACTCGTAGAACAGAGAAGTTGAAAGCATTGTTGAATGGATTCCATTGAAGACCAATCTCATCTCCTCTCTTTAAGCCTCTTCTTGAAACAAAATCTTTATTCCAATTTCCAATGAAAACATAGCTTCCTGAAGCCCATCTCTTGAAAGCAAGAGGGTGCATGGATTTGGTGTCAACATCCCAAATGTTAACATCAACTCCTTGGTTTATCTCATCATTATCAACACCTAAAATGGGCATTATGAAATTTTCCGCCATGTCTTTTGTAAGCATGAGTCTAGTCAAACCCCCAACATCACTCTGTTTCAACACTTTCTTGATCTTCCAAGATGAGTTTTCTTGGGCTTCTTCTTGGTCATCATCATTGCGCTTCTTCTTTCTTGCAGCAACATGAGTTTTCTTGCAAAGTTTCCTCTTCTTGGTAGAAGAAGAACCAAAATCATGTGTCACTGATTGAGTACAAGGACACATACCCAATGTTAAATGGACACAGACAATTTTCCTAACGTAAGTCATCATACAAAGTTTCTTAATTTGGTGTTTTATCGGTCGAAGGTTGTACTTTTCTCGTAAATGTAATTTTTTAACACATTCTAAGAGATTTATAGTCTACACTTGGAGGTAAAACTCAAATTTTGATGTTAAAAATGAGGTAAAAAGAAATTTTTTTGCAAATATTTTAAATTTAAAATTGATCGGTCATGGGATATATACAAAATTTTAATTTTTAAATAAATATTTTAAAATTTAAATTTAAATTTTTTAGAAATTAAATTACTTTATCTAAATATAGAAATTAAAATATAAGAAATTAAATTGATTCATATCAATAAAAAGGATATAAAATAAAAAGAATTTAAATTAAAGCAATTAAAATATTAAATATTTAAATTTCTTAAAAAATTTCAAATTCTTTGTCCAAAAACAGGCTAAATGAATCTAGAGAATTGCTTTTTGCCTATATTCCAAATACAAAGTTGGAGTTTGATACAATAATTAAACAGAAAAGGCTCAATGTAATAAAAATAATTGTACATTATTCTTTTATTAATTTAATTATAAGAAATTATTTTACTCTGAATATAATGTATATTTTAGAAAACTAGAAATGTAGTCCATAAAAATATCTATTATAAAATATGTAAAATTTATTTATCCAATGTTTCAAATTCAATATCCAACATATATTTTTCTTCTTTAGCATTATTAAAATTAGTTCATTTTTTATTTGAGCAAAAAGTTTAAATTATTATTTTCTGTTTTTATATAAACTAAACTTTGACTTGAAACTATTGGAAGAAGACTCCCTCTAATTTCAATAAAAAATTGTTTTCTTCGTAAATAGTAAATGTTTCTAACACATTCTAAGAGATTTATAGTCTACACGTAGAGGTAAAACTCAAATTTTGATGTTAAAAACGAGGTAAAAAGAAATTTTTTTTGCAAATAGTTTAAATTTAAAATTGATCGGTCATTGGATATTTTCAAAATATTTCAATAATAAATTAATCAATCAATTTATCTGAAATCATTAAACAACTAATTGATGATAATTTAAATATATCAAAATATTTCAAGAATGAATCAAGAGAATTGCTTTTTGCGTATATTCTAAGTGCAAAGTTGGAGTTTGATACGAAATTAACCATCTAAATGTCATAAGTAAAAAGAAAAGGCTCAATGTAATAAAAATAATTGTATATTATTCTTTTATTAATTTAATTATAAGAAATTATTTTACCCTAAATATAATGTATAATTTAGAATATTAGAAATGTAGTCCATAAAAATATCTATTATAAAAATATGTAAAATTTATTTATCCAATTATCAAATTCAATATCCAATACATATTTTTCTTCTTTGGCATTATTAAAATTAATTCATTTTTTATTTGAAGAAAAATTTTTAATTATTATTTTCTGTTTTTCTATAAACTAAACTTTGACTTGAACTTGAAACTATTGGAAGAAGACTCCCTCTAATTTCAATACAAAATTGTTTTCTTTGTAAATAGTAAATGTTTCAAGTATCACATTTTTTTTATAATATGATTGACATAAAGTCAATACATTTATATTATTTTAAATAATTTATAAGATAATTTACTGTATGTAATAAAAAAAACTTGATTTATTATATATAAAAATTAGGGACATTATAATTATTAAATAACCTATATGTCCATTTTATTATAAAAATCTATTTATACTATTTTTTATATAACTATTGATTAATTATATATATAATAATTGTTGCTTAAAAATATTATAATATAATTTTTTAACAAATATCTATTGCACAAATAATCCAAATTGAACAAAAATTCGAAAAACGCTAAAAAAAAAAAACTAAATCACATATTGTTTGAATTGGCTCGGATTAAGTTTTTACTAAATCACGGTTTAGATTAATTTGCGAATAAGATTTTGAAATTGAACTGAACTAAACTAAATTATACTAAATTTTTAAATTTGTCTAAATATTATTATATTTTATAACATCATACCACTTATATTTCTCAATATAACAAACTCATAATTTTATATTTTAGATATTTATTTTAGTCAATATTAATTAATTATTTATTTCATACTTTTTAATTACATAATTATAAAATAGTTTTATTTTATAGTTATTTTACTTTATATATTTTACAATTTAAATATATCTTTTAAAATTGAATCAATTTTAATAATATTTTCATTATTTTAATACTTATAAGAAAATTTTTAAAAACCTCAAAAACTAATTCTAATCAAACAGAAAAAAATTAGTTTAATTTGATTCGCATTTCATAATCAATTTAAATCAAATTAAACCAAATCACACGTAACTTTTTATTTAATTTAAATAAATTTTAAGGTAAAAATCAAATCAAACCACATTCTAAATGTTGGAAATGACCACTTATTCTTAATTTTGGGAAATTAATAAATTTCAATAATTTAAACTTCACTCCAAACATCATAAATAGTTGATCTCCCTCCCCTAATCAAACTAGCTTTCAAGGAGAACTTAATTTCAATCCTTAGAGAAAGAAAACTGAAACAAATTTGTTATCTAAATTATATTAATTATAAGAATATTGTATTATTATGAAAATAAAATAACTATAAATTACTAAAAAAATGTGAATTATTTAAATTAATTTTAAGTAATAAAAAGAAAAAAATCAAACTAGTTAAGTTTAAGAATATTATATTAGCGAGCTATAAAAATTTAAAATAATAATCTACGGATAACTTTTTCATTCCAAAGATTTAGTGAATTCTCACTTGGTAACACCCCATTTTCAAACATTACCAATTTCAATAAATATATAAGTTAGATATATAAATACATAATAATTAATTTTTTATTTATAATATTAATCATTTTTTAAATTAATTAATTAAAATTATTTTAACATTCTCAGAAATTATTGATTTATATTAATAGGAAACAATAAAAAAATGAAAACATACTAATGACTAAAAAGATTAAATTACATAGCTAGTTAAAAAAAGTAATTTTAAGATTTATTCATATATTTATGTATTTAAAAGTGGATATAATAGAGCTTATAATGATAAAAAAAAAAAAAAAAAAAAAAAAAAAAAAAAAAAAAAGCGCCAAACTTAAAAATCTCGAAGAAGTAAAATTTCAATTTAAATTAAAAAAATAAAAAAGAGAGAAGACTTTACACTCTTTATACCATAGCTCAAGTTCTTTCTCTTTTTCTCTTACATTTGTCACTCTTTCACTATTGTGAAATCATATTTTTTCCTCGTAGTAGTAATGCAACACACTTGATTTGGAATCATTGTCAAATTAAGCTTTCTACTCTCAAATTCCTGTTAAGCTTTGTTTATTAGTTTCTTCTCTCAAATTACTATTAGGGTTTGATTTTGGTTTGGACTTTTACACTTGTTAAATCAATTTGAAGGTTAGGATTTTTTATTTGATTTTGGTATCTCTTAAATCAATTTGACTTGGATTGTTGTTCTGTTCCAGGATAGGTAACTAAAACCATTGAGGAAGCATATTAATTGAAATTTTCATCATATTTCAAAATATTATTCATTTTGAAAGTAAAATTTCAAAGATTGATTCAACTATTTTATCTTTTATATATATATATATATATATATATATATATATATATATATATATATATATATATATATATATATGTCACTGAAAATATTGAACAAATATCCTTGATGATGAATCTTGATTAAATATATAGCTTTGTTTAGACTTGGCTCTGTGCCTATTAGAAAACCAACATTTACACAAAAATGTATAAACATTGATATTTTAGAAATAGTACACACCTTTCCCTTCGATGTCTCTTAATACTACCTAACATTAGATACTAAACAAAAACAACTAAGTAAACTTAAAACCACCTTATATCAATTTTTTTTTATTATTATTATTAATAAGTATGTTCGGAATTTAGTCATATTTAAAAACTTCACTTATTGGATACCTTATATCACTCATCTTCAGATGGCAACGGACCTACCATTGATGTTTGTCCCCCATTTCGTCATATGGTGAGGTAAATATTTGTCGATCATTTGAATATTTTGATTTTTTAATATTCAAAAAAATAAAATAAAAAATGAGATAAAATAAGATGAAGATGGAGTTCCATTCTCATTCAAATATAATATTCCTACCGTTTCACATAGGAACGCAGAGAGAGGGAAAAAAACATAGATAATATAGATTTCTGGGAATAAATAATGATTAATGATATTCTTCTATAACTTATACTAAATATGGAAATAGTACCCAAGAATAAATTTTTAAAACTTGAAACAATTGCATTCAATGTTAAAGACAATGAATCTTAAATGACAAGTTAATAATAATAACATAATTTTGAAATTGAGTGGGAACATGTGCCTCCATATTGCTCAATATAAGTCTGTCACTGTTTCCAATTATACAAATTGTGTTTGGACCAGAACTCCAGGCCTTGCATTTTCATTCTAATTTCACAATGAGAAATTAGATAATTCAACAATTAAGATCACTTCAAGTTCCAGTCTAACCAAAGTTGGTCACCAAAAATGTAAGTACCACTTACAATCGAACTATCTTCTTGAGTAGTGATACAATGCTAAGGATCCATCTGTGATGTAGAATTAAAAAACATCTCCAAATTCATATTTAAGCTTTGGAGCCACAAAATCGGGGGCACGAAACAGAGTGAAAAGATTTTTATACTATTAACCGAGGAGAAATTACCTTAAATATGACTATTAAAGTAATTAAAATAAAATTTCAACAATTTTTAATCATTTTGCAATGATGGAATGACAATGTATACGTTCTCAATGTATTCCAATTACATTCATGCTTATAAACATTATATTCATCCAGACTATATTTGTTGCAAAAAATGCAAAATCATGTTAAATTACATTGAATAATGAATATCAACTCCATACCTATGCTCTAGAACTGCCACCATGGTCCCTCTCAACATGCTCCACAAGGGACACAGGATCTCGGAATCCTCGGCTACACTTTGGACAAACATCAATGGTAACCTTCGCTCCAGATCTGTTGCCACTCCTTTCATGAACTTTCTGCACATGGTCCACCAAAGTAGTTACCGAGGAAAACTTGGCACCACACTGAGGGCATTGCTCCACTTGACCACTGCTATGGCTCTGTCCTGCCCCACTAGTTGTTGCTGTCTGCCAGGCTTGGTTAATTTCACCACTCAACTTCGACACACCAGCCTCGGCTGAAGCTCGAATACTAGAAGCTGCATTAAGAAAGCTCGAAGTCCATTTAGATGATGCGGTTGAGCTTGACTTCGACTTCGGTTTGGACTCTTGTTTTTTACTCCCATTCAAAAGACTCATAAATGAAAAACTTGTTGCCACACTTTTGGGACCAGGACATTTGTGATCAGGTCCAAACCGATGCTTCAAACAATGGTCCACCGTGCAGTCCCTGCACTTAATTGTGTTTGAGAATACTAATATCTCTCTGCATCCAGGGACAGGGCATTTTTTCTTCTTAGTGACTTTCTCATAATTTGATGGGTCACACTCGGTGTTGACATGATTCTCCCAAGTAATGTTTGGATCTTGATCAGGAACTAGGCGAACTCCTTTGGCACAAAGTGGACATATAACTACAGTGACATCCTGCTTGTCAGCTTTTGTACACTGATGTTTAATATAACTTCTGTGCTCCAAACAATACACCTACAATAGATTTGGCAAATATAGTTAGATCAAACAAAAAGCTACTAAACTGAACACAGGTAGAATACTAATCCATAACTTCATATGGAGATAAATTCCCAGAATATCAATCAGAATATTTTTTTCTAGCACGAACCCAAGAAGCTTAAATGCTTCCTGGAACTAAAGAAAAATGATCAATACGTAACCAAGACTGAAAATCATAAGCACTGACGGAACCCAAAATTGACTTTTGAGGGGTGCAAAAGTTTAAGCAAAATTACAAATATTTAGAAGTTTAAAACAGGATTGTCAAACTTGTGTACTTTTGTAGACTCAACTTGTAAACTCACAACAGTGAGTTAGGTTATAAAAGAATATTAAAACAATCTATAAGTGACATATATGCATTGCATACTACTTTTAACACAATAATAACACAACATTTCAACTTCACACTTAAGCAAAGTAGCAAACCACAATAATAAAGTGCAAAAGTACCTCAGTACTAAACAAAATCAAAATACATAAATGACCAAATAATACATAAAATCCTAAAGCAAAAAACATTTCAAAAAAGAGTTAAGTTTATAACATCATTTGACCCCAAGTAAAATATTATATTTACAATTGGCTTTAAAATGAATGCATAAGCAGAACAAAACATTGTCACCATGGGGTCAATGGGGGAAAATCACATTTAATTTCAAACTTGTTGGCTCGCTTCTTGATTCAGGAGTTCATGCAAGTCTACATGAGTTTAATAAGTTTACCTGAGTTTATTCAGAAAAGATTTTGACAGGAGTTAACTCGTTTCCTCTGACTAGAATCATAAACTTAATATCTTATCAAGCTAATCATATCAACTAGAGATTTTAACAAACGCTAGAAAACTTTACAACATCACTTCACAGAAATAATAATAGCAACAAATAGATGCAATTTCTTCATAATCCTCATCTCTTACTTTATAACCACTTTAATTACCACTCTTAATTATCTCATTATGAATATTAAAATTCCTAGAAAATCATTACAAATTCGTCATTAAGAGACAATAGATGCGAAGAAAGATGGTAAGATGGAGTAGATCAACGGAAAAAGGTAACTAAGAGCATAATAAAGGAGTTAGGGTAAAACGGAGAATAATAGAGAAAGAAATGGAAGAAGCTTACGAGGTCGCAGCGATCGCAGGTGAATGGTAAGAAATCTATCAGTTTGCAATCAGAGACAGCGCAGTGCTTTCCTAGATCTGGGAATTCGGGAGTTCCCATTCAATTCAACACTCACAAACGCAGCCCAAATGAAATTCAAATTCAGAGACAAATGAAATACTCGATTCCAGAGAAAGGTAAGTGAAAGAGATTCTTCGCCTCAACGAGTCTTCTCACTTCTTATGCTGACTTTTGACCCTATAAATCCCAATTTAAATTTCCGAAACTAGGACTCTCAATCCGTGGACAATTACTCATAATTGTTTTTCGTTAAACAAATTAAAAATTAAACAATTTTTTTGGTAATAACAAACTTATTAATTAAAAATAATAAAATATAATTAAATTGGGCATATTTTCGACATAGTTATAAATTTAAACGAAAAGTCTACCTTTTCAAAGTGACTTGATTATACAGTTGTAACCACTCCAATATCAGCTAACTATTTCACAATCAAATTAATAATATTTTAATGAGATTGTTAGTTGGTTAATTTATTTTGTAATTAATTAACAAACATGTTTCTTTATAATATAAAATAATTTTATAGTAATACAGGGATTTGTAAAGTAATTTTATACAATTATTTTATCATAAATTTTTTGTAAGGATTTTGGTAATAAATTTACCGTTGAGTTGAAATTAATAAATATATTGTTAGTTCATGATATTATTTTTCTCATTTTTAAAGTTAAATAGATTTCATAGAAAAATTATGGGTTGATTTGTTTAAAATTAAAAATAAAAGTTATTTATAAATTGTTTTTAAAGAAGTCAACATATAACAAGCAAGCAGGATTTCTTTAAAAAAAAGCATAAATTTTTTTTTTAAGAAGCGGTTTAATAAAATACAAAAGAAAAAGAAGGAAGATGTTTATTTTATTAAAAAAAAAACGTGTGTTTTAACAAATTAATTTAAACAAAACTTACCGTATATTGTATAACAAAAATCAGATAAAAGTAATAAACAAAATAATTCAACTAAAAGAACTCACTTATTATTTTATTAAAATCATTTTATATGCAATTAACTAGTTTATCATCCTCTATACAAATAGGAAATGAAATCAAGTGAATAAATGAAATAATATAAATTTAAGAATATATATTAAAATGATATATGATTTTATATTATATTCAATCAACTTATATTTTCATAAAATTATATTTTTGTTTTATTTCCATCTGTATATATTTTAGATTTTTCTTGATTTATATAAAAAAAAAATGTAATTTACAAGATGATTGCTAAGGTATACACAATGCTAAGGATTCAGAGTCTTTTTGCCTAATCTGGGTCACATTTAAGCACAATATCTTCAATATATTATCTAATTAATAATGTTTACTTAGAAATGTCAAAGATAAACATGTTTTTATTTCACCTCACTTATAACATCGAATATTTAGTTTTATCCAATGGCACCGATTTCACCTCTCTCTTTATCTTTTCCTTTTCTTCCATTTTTTATTAACACAACTTGAATTTTTTCACTTTTATAAAGGCCATATACTTGTCCTTAATCTATGTATAAAACGTCATTTGTGTGAAAACATATTGAAAATATAACGTAAAAACGCAATATTTAAATATTATTATATTAAACTAAATATAGATTAAAAAAAAATCTGAACGGTCTACCAACTTTTTTGGAATAAGCACTTATTTCATAATCAATTAATATAAAATCAAGATTCGAGATTCATTAAAATTAGATCAAAATATTTAAACTAGAATTTATTTAAAAATAATCAATCATTTATATTAAAATATTCACAAAGAAAAATCAATTTAAATTAAAATAAGTAGGTAAATTCGTAAATGGATTATTTTCACATTCACTATTCAATAAAATCAGTTATATATATATAGATAATAAAGTAATTGATGTCAGGTATGCATTAAATAAAACCTGATCAATTAGAATCAATCAATGTAAACTAGATAAACTAAAGATATACAAGATCAAGACTAATGATCAATTTAACTAAAAGATATACTAATGATACTGTTACTGAAAACTAATATAAATACAAACATATAGTAAATGTTACAGTTCTGATTTTCACATTATGGTGAGTATGGCTTACACTACGAGCAATGTCTGTACTCATTTAGTATTGGGCATGTGTCCTTGTTCTTCAACAAAAATGCATGATGTTAGTTCTTCAACCAAAACGCATGATGGTTGTACTTCAATCAAAATGCATGATGTTTGTTCTTCTTCATCTTCCATCAAGAAAAGGAAACGTTACGAGAAAGCCCATGCTGCTGCGAGGAAGAGGAAGTGCAATGATGAAAACAAATGGAAAATGATCAAGAAAGTGTTGAAAGAGAGTGATATTGGAAACATGAGTAGATTTATGATTGGGAAAGATATTGCAGAGGGCTCTATACTACCAATATTGGATGTTGATGATAATGAGATTTACAAAGGAGTTGATGTTAAGTTTTGGGATGTGGATACCAAATCAATGCACTCTCTTGTTTTCAAGAGATGGGGCTCAGGAAGCTATGTTTTCATTAATAACTGGGGTACAAAATTTGTTGCAAGAAGAGGGTTAAAGAAAGGAGATGAGGTTAGTCTTCAATGGAATCCACTCAACAATGCCTTTAACTTCTCTGTTCTTCAAGTCAACCAGGCATAGAAAGATACCACTAGTAGAAGCTCTAGTGTGTGTAGGTCTTTATTTCCTGTTTTTGTTGTCACATGTTTTTTTGAAGGTTCTAGTCGTTCTTGCATTTAGTATAAATCTTAAAAGTGTTGTTTTATAGGCCTTATGTAGACATACCTCGTGTTAGTTTAGGGTTTAGGATTTAACTATGTAGACATAAAAGTGTTGGTTCTTCCTTATTTGACAATGTATAAAAGTCCAATCTTGGTCACATTGTTGTGGGGTACTCTGAATTGTAAACAGGTTTTGGATTAAAAGATTTTACATAACTTGAATATTTGATTTGTCCTAGTGCTTATTTTGATTTTTAGTATGCTCCAACACTTGTGTGTATGATTTGATGTCTTGCTGAGTGATTTTTTCTTATGTATGAATAAAATGTTACTGTAACAGTCTGTGGTACTTATATTTAAATTTTTGTACTCCTTTTATACTTGATCTCTTTACGGAAATTATATATATGTGGTTAGAATCGGAACCTGAAATATGCATAGATGTATTAATATCCAAGGCCAAGATACTGTAATATTTTTTTAACAAGCAATTTTAGGATATTAAAGTGATGTATAAGGTATTGTTTTTCGTGTTTATTTATTAATGTAGAAAGTTTTACATCAGTTATTTCAGAATTAAAGTAGAAAATACTACACGACTAAAATAGACTATTTTTATAAATAATTTTGTAGTTGAACCCATTTTCATATTTTTTAATATAAAATCTATAATAGAGCGGGGCAGTGTGTAAAGGTGGGTAGAATTAGTGAGTACTGTCGTAGGAGATTTATAATAGTTTCCTTTTTTCTAAAACATTTTAAGTGCAGTTTTTAAATTTAGGATCATCTAGTGTTAACTCTTAACATATGTTGTGTTGACAATTCGAGGTTAGATTATTAATGTGACAATTTCCTATAAAGGTCAATTTTCTTTTCCAAAAATGAAGATCTTGGTGTTTAGAGGGATGATTTTGAAATGAAATGGCCTATACACGAGACTGATTTAATCTACTCAGCTGTGTTAATAGTAATTATGCTATGATATGTTTGTGGGTATTCAGTGTCAGTGACACATTAATTTTGGTTGAAAGAAAACATGACTAATCAACGAGACTAAAAATGGGCTTGGTAATGTAGAAAATTATTGTTATTAATTAACTTCCATATATTTTTATTTTTAATTCCTCAAATTTAGAATAAAATTAGTTTTAATTTTTTGAATTTAGAATAAATATTTTTAATTTCCGAAGTTTTAAGATATATAATTTTAATTATTCAATTTTTTCTAAAAGAATATAACTTTAGTCCCTTGAAATTATTTGTACCAAGTCATCTAGTGAAATTATTAGACTTCATTCTATTGTTCTGCTCCAAATAGAATGCACAAAACCATCATCTACAATGTCATGTTTTTTGCAAAATAAGAAATCATTTTCTCCATTATTTTTTTCGTTCTCAAACATTAGAATCAAGTACAAGGATGAAATTAGTTCTCATACTATACTAGTGTTCAAGACTAAAATACATCCTTGGAATTAATTAGAAGACATTTGCAGAAGAACATGTCTTCAATTGAACAGTTTCAATGGCCAATTTGTCATTTGGAAAAGGACAATCATATTTCCCTTTCTCTGGTAGCAAATCACAAGGCTCAGGTGTGACATTACTTGTAACTCCAGTAACGTTAGCACAATTCCATTGAATCTTTTTCTTTTTTTGTTGGCTCACTTCAATACTCACATTAGAAATGCATATTCCTGTGAAAGGATCATTAGAAATTCCCTCAAGTCTTGCAGAATATGTGACATTTTTCGCTATAACATCTCTGTAGTTTATGCCAGTAATGTTGGGAAGTGCTTTTGGATCATAGCCAGAGTCAGGGTGTGATCCATAAGAGCCAGTCATCCAAAATACATATTTCATGGTGTTTAGGTTCATTCCTTTGACAAATATGTTTTTCACATATGCACCTCTACCAACTGCTGTTTTGATTCTAACAGCTGATTCAGTGTTGATAGCAGTGATATCTTCAGCTCTAACATCTTGGATTCCACCTGACATTTCACTACCTAAAGCAATCATTGCACTATCAGGGGATATACAAGTAAGCCTTCTAATGATTATGTGTTGGGATGGCATTCCAAATTTAATTCCATATTCATCCCAACCACTTTTTATTGCAACACAATCATCACCAGAGACGATGTAGCAGTCTTCAATCCTAATGTTTGTACTTGAATCTGTAAAGAAGAAAAATATGTGAGAATAGTTAGTTAGACATTAGTTGTCAACTTTTGATATAGTTAGTCTTAGTTAGAGCAATTTTTTATTTTTTTATTTTTTTGCATTTGAAGGTCACTATTTTTATTAATTGAATTCCACAAGTTTTCTTAATAAGTCAATAGAAATAAGTATGTAATAGAATAATAAACACTTTACCTGGATTTATTCCATCTGTGTTGGGAGAGTCCACTGGTGCAAGAATAGTAAGCCCTTGTATTATTATGTTACTGAAGATATAAAGCTTGATCAGAATCATGAAACACACTATATGCATCAAGAAAAAAAGGTGTACAATCTTAAAAAGAATTGAACATAGAAGCCTTATCAAACCTGCTATAAATTGGATGGACAAACCAAGTTGGGGAGTTGATCAAAGTAAGATTAGATATCTGGATTTGATCAGAGTACATGATCTCAATCATGTATGGTCTAGTGAGTTTCAATGCCTTTTTGTGGAACTTGTCCCACCAATAAGATCCTTGCCCATCAATAGTACCATTTTGACCTATTGATCAAAGTCAAATAGGTCATATCTAGCCACATTGAATGAATTTAACAACCTTTAATAGCAGTCTATTACTCATGCATTTAGGCTAAATAGTTACCTGTAATTACAACATCAGTGAGGTTAGTTCCAAAGATTAGACTACTATATCTTCCATTAGGAGCATCTCTTCCTCTTCCATAAGAAGGTAGTACAGGTAAAGGGGGCCATTCTGATTCATCCTGTCCATGTGGTCATGTAAGTGACCCTTTAGTGGATTATAGGAGAAAACATAATATTTAAAAAATAGAGTAAATTAAGTAAATATTTTTGTAAAATTACACTAGATACTCCTATGTCTTTACTTTTACAACTTTTAGAGGGGGTTTCTTTCTAATATTTTTTAAGATTAAAAGGATATTAGTATAATGCATAAAGGGGATATTTACGTTATTTGTGTAATTTTCAAAGAAAAAATATCATGTTTGTTGTTACAATTATAAACATAATGGTTCTACGTAATGGAAGAGAAATAAGGAGAGAAAAATATAAATAATGAAAATAAAAAAAATTAAACTTATATATTGACTATTTTAGTATATGTAATGGTAAATGCATTACATATGATAGATATTTATTTTCACATAATTAAAATTAAGAATAGATAAATATTTCTGATACAAAATTTATATTATAATTAAAATTCATAATAAATAATTTAAATTATGAGATGAGGTTATTTTTAACTATTTAAAAATTCATTAAAATAACCATTGAAAATCAATTTAGAGATCGAGACAGAAAAAGGTAGATCTTAAAAGACAAACATATTTAATGGTAAAGAAAAGGTAGATAATGGTTAAAAAAAAGGAAGATAAGAAGATTTGAACAGAGATAAACAGAAATGGATGATTAGAGGGAAAAAAATTTGCCTAGATAAAAAAAGTAAATTTAGGAATAATTAAAGTTTTTCATTATTCAAATTGTGTATAATTAATTAAGGAGAGATTTGACTTTCAGTCTTCTGTCAAAGCAAGAAAGTGAGGAAAAGAAAAGTTTCTTTGTGGAAATAAAAGTCTAATATACAATTGTGTATTCTAAAACCATCATGATTGTCCAAATGTACAAAGTAAGAGTATCATGCACTAAAATTTTCATTACAAAAGAAGGGGAAAAGATAGGTTATACCTGAGATGCAAGAATAATAGCATCCTTTTGAAGAAAAAGATTGAAATGGCTAGTGAGATTAAAGGATCCTGTTAGCCATTTCCCTGGTGGCACAATAAGTTGTGCACCCCCATCAGATGCATACTCGCTCAGTTTACTTATTGCTGATTGAAAGGCCTTTGTGTTTGATGTTTTGCCATCACCAACCCCACCAAATTCAGTTAAAACTGCACTGTGTTTTCGGCAACTGATGGCTGGGTATTCAATGTTGCTTAATCCAGTGACGACCCTACATTCTGCTACTTTCACATTCAGTGATCCCAATATCAGAACTATGGAGATCACACCAATCACCTGCACAAAACAATATTTCATCACTAACAAATTTAACTAGAAAGGAAAAATAAGAACATGCTTATTTATAATTTAGAGACTAATCAATTTTTAATTTACAGATTAAATTCAAAATTGTCGAAAGTTTAAGTGATATTTAATTTGAGAAATTGTTTTTTTTTTCATTTTCAAATTTCATTTTCTCAAAATAATTTTTAAAAACAGTGAAAACGGAGTTTTACCCAATTTAAAAAAAAAATCATGAAAATATTTTTAAGAAAATTAACCACACATATTTTTACTTCTATTTTTTATTTTTAATGAAAATGAAAATAGGAAACACTCAATCCAAACACCTCTAATTATTTTCAATTTTATTTTCTATTTTTACTTTTTAATTAAAAACCGATTACCTTACTTGTTTTCAAAATTTGTGAAAAAATAGAGAAAAATATCTTTATCGTTTCTTATATAAATCTTTGAAAGTAAGGAACAAATTGAAAATAATGTAGCAATTTTGTAATTAAAAAGGGAGTAAAGTGAACTAATTTAGCCAATAGAACACATTTCCTTTTCTTAGACACAAAATGGGGAACGTGAAAGAATGAGATCATGACAGAGAACAGGTATATGAACAATACACTAAACAAAAATTGGTTAATATAATTATCAAATTCCAAATGGAAGTGTATACATGCATTAAAACACTATAATTCATGATTAATCATGACAAACTATGCATTCACACACTCATAAGAAAGTTTTAAGATATGATAAAAACATTACATTGGAATTTCTGGGCAGTGGACACAGCTTCATGATCCGAGACATGGCACGATCAAGTCTCAGTTTTCTACTTTTCTTGCACAGAATATACAAACACAGACAAATATATATATATATAGAGAGAGAATTATCGATACTAAACGCATGGATTGAACAATATTTTATCATTTAAAACTTTCACGTTGACTCATTTATTATTCTTCTCTTCATTTTTTTTTTAAAAGAGAGTTTAATTACTCTATATGGAATATAGGATTTAATTGGTACATTATTTTTACACTGTCACATAACCACAAAATAACATATTTTTATAAAAATCTGACTCTTATTCAATTACCTTAAAAGTCATGTATATCATAAATTATAATTATTTGTTTGAGTAAAAAATTCTACGAACGAGAAAAAAAAAAAAAAACTCATGGGATATATAAGTAGACACTTATAATTAAAAATAAATTAGTAAGAGATCAGTTTTATTTGACTGAATTGACATTAGACATATTAATTTCAATAGAAAATATATATAACTTATAAAGGCCATATTTTATTTTTGAAAAAATGAAAATAACTATTTTTAAAGTATAAATAGTCAAATTTGGAGATAAAGAAAATGTTAATATAGAAAAAATTAAAAGTAATTATAACTGAGATTTGAGAATTTGATATATATTATTGTAAAGGGGTATAAAACTAAAAGTAATTCAAAATCAACTTTGAATCGCTCAATTAATGTTTATAACAATTAAAATTTCTTTTAATTTTTGGCTTATTATTGAAGTGATTTAGTCAAATGAAAAACCAATAATTAATTACATTTTTTGTCTGTTATATTTATGGGAATCTGATAGTAGTTATAGCGATGATTTAAATTGATTACTCTCGAGTAAATGCACTTTTTTGAACAAAGAAGAGAAATGCAATCTCAAGTAATTAAATGAAGTACTTCTTGTTTGATGAAATTAAAAATATTAGCATTGAAAATTTATTGTAAAATTTGTAAATAATAAAAGAAAAAACTTAAGCATTAATTAATTAGTGCAGCTTGAATATCTCATGAGTTTATTTTTACAATGTTCACCTGTCAAACATTTTGACCCATTAAACATTTTTCTTTTTTTTTAAGAAGAAAGTTATATATATATATATATATATATATATATATATATATATATATATATATATATAATAACACTATGCTATGTTATTTTTAGACTGATATTTTAGTGGCCTAGCTCCGATAACGAGTCATTTTTAAAAGCCCAACGTATGTTGACCTATTGGGCAAACTCATAGGACCGACCCGTTTTTCACCGTTTTAACATTGATTAATAAGTATAATTGATTTTTCTAAGTGCAAGTTAAGGGGTTTTTTATTATTATTATTATTATACATGAGTTTATTATTCATATCATTTTTTTAGTATATATTTTCTCGAAAATGAAAACTTTTCATTTTTAATTTTGATAGTAGTTTCTCAAATGTACAAGATATTGTATTATTTTAGATTTTAATAAATGCGTTTTGACTGCATTAAAACTTTTTTCCCAACTTGATAAATTTATATTTTTTCAATTTTTTTTATGAAAAATATAATCTTATATAATTTAATTAATATAATCTAATAATAATAAATATATGGATTTATTAATTGCTAGGTTTGAAATAACTTTCAAGGTTTTTTATGCTTCGGATAATGTGTCAGGTTTGAAAATTGTTAGCTCCAAATCATAATGAATTATTATAATAAAATGTAATTACTTAATATTAATGATTATTACATAAATAAATTTAATTATTTATATTAAATTTGACAAAATTAATTAGATTACCATTAAATAATTACTACTAAATTGTTAAGTTTGGTTTTCTAATTTAATTTAAATAAATTGATCCCCTATTACAAAGAAAATACAAAGGAAATTGCTTGACTAAAATCATGTTGATTTTAATTATGTTGAATGATATTTTTATAAAAAATAAATGCTCTTATTATCAAATTAATTTGATTACGAATAAAATCATATAAACCCTGTTTATGAATGAGAGCTACATGTATCATTATTATAGTAAAAAGCAAAGTTGCAACAACATTTTATTTATCAAACATAGTACAAGTAATGAGCATCAGATGATCATTACTAACAATCGTATTAGTATATCACATGACATATTTTATTATCATCGGCTGCTACAAATTAAATCAATCAGCTAGTCTTATTGGTTGGAATATGTATATGCTCGAGCCCAAAGCAATTAAACATAAATGCCGTATCCTAACTTGATTGTATTTGGTAAGTGTAATTGTTCTTTCTATGGGCAACGAGGAGTAACATCTCCTCTGTAGGACAACTTAACACTGTTGCAAGAAGCTTTGGTCCCTCCTCCACCTTCACGTTCAAGGTCTATGTTCTGCAACACTATCCCTTGACATGGAAAGTTCTCGCTACAGTTTAACAGCATACCCACATCAGAAGCACTTGTCCCCTTTATGTTTTGGTACAACACATTCCTAATCTGAATCGCAGATTGCTGCAAGGACAAAACTAAATTAATCATCTCAATTCATCACTGATTAAATAATTAAATTTAAATAATTCATGCACTAACATTAAGGGGTGCAAGGTGTGGATTAATTCATCACTGATTATTAGCTAGAGTAAATTGGATTAATTACTTGTGTTTTGCAAGGTGTGGCTTGATCACAGTAATTTTGATCTATTATAATGGGCCTGGTGACATTGTCCATCTCAATGTTCTTAAATTTGATGTTGCTTGCACTTCCGGATCCTCCCTACACATTATAACCAAAAGGGGTTTATTGCAAAACGTACTTTCATAAATTAAATTATGCACTCTCAAGACTGCTCAAAATTAAAGTTGTTCAAATTTCAAATTACCTGCCATGTCTTGATTCTTACTCCATTTGTAGTTCCAGACAACTTTGCCCCGTTCACCGTTATTCCTGAAACGAATTCCTTGGATTGCCCAGACCCTAAGCTTCCGATGCTGAGCAAACAAAGTCACGTTTTAAATCAATTATATTAACCTTTCATATGAAAACTCTTATTAAATAAGTATTTAATAGGTTTATAAATTGAAATTATAAAAATCAATTTGTATAAAAAGAATTGTATTATTTTCTTAAGTTAAATTTTAATTTATACATTAACTCATTTAAACTCATAATAACATATTTTATTTTTGCCTTTTCTTTCATAAGATTTTATAAAGAACCTCCTCAAACAAGTCCTAAATAATATATGTCATATTCAAATACGCCCTTAATTGAATAATATATGGTCAATAGCCCATTCCTTTACTAGTTAAAATTTATGGAAAATCAAATATTTTTTTTTTAGATTTTCTTGAATTTCATTTATTTTTTAATGATTATTTTTCTTGATTTTATAATTCTGATGGAATATAAAATGTATTAAAAAATATATTAAATAGTGTATCACTAGTTTCCTTGTATGTTAATTGAAGGTACCTGATACCATGGCCTGGTCCGCAGGTTATGTCTGTGGCTAGGAGATTCTTGGTTCCACTTACAATTGAAATACAATCATCACCTGCAATGTATTGAAATCAAAAGTTATTTAGAAACATACAAAAATTCAAAGCTAAACTATTCTTATTGTTATTTTGAAAATACACAAGATGAATTAATTAATTAAGAGTACCAGTTCCTATAACAGAGTTTGAGATTTGAATGTTTTGGGTGTTTGTTACATGAATTCCATCGGTGTTAGGGCTATCCTCCGGTGCTCTCACAGTGAGTCCAGATACTTTAACATTCACTGAGTTTTGGAATTGAACATGAATTTGTTGTCCATTTTTTATCGTCAAATCCTCAACTACCAAGTTGTCGCACTTGTAGAAAGTCAACGTCTACAAATATACAAACATTAATGGTTAGCGGAATAATGGGAATGGATCTTCTTCTTTCAAATTCAACCTTGGACAAAGTTACGCTGAAATTTTATATTTATAAGGATCATTAAATGAATAAGACTTATTTAATACTATCTCTAATTTCACGTAAATAATTCTTTTAATTATTTGCTATATATAATATTTTTAACATTAAATACAATAATCTACTATATAATTAAAATAATATTATTTTATGCATGTAAAAGACTAAATCAAGATATAAATTTCCAAATTATATATTTTATAAGATAATAATTAATAAAATAATTAAATTAATATATAATTTTACTTATTTTTAAATATTTTAAATAAATTCTTTTGAAAGATATTTTTAATGAACTAGTTCAAACCGATTCTATATTAGCTTTGACTAACTTAACCAATTTCGTCATGGTTGACTATCTTTTACATCAATTTAATTGCTAATTGTCTTATAAGTTAATCGAATCAATCAAAACTAATTCACCAATTCTTCTGTTGGACCTAATCCAATCATTTGAACACGGATCTTGTATAATTATTTGAAAATTGTTGATGAAGTAATCGAGAATATCTTTATATAAAATGGATTAATATATATATATATATATATATATATATATATATATATATATATATATATATAAAAACTAGAAGGAGTATTTATGAAAGAAGAAATAGAGACCATTATTTTTCAACGTGACGTTGATTTGAGAATGAATATCAAATTTAAAATTTTCACGACTTTGTTGTAAAGAATATTTACACCTATAACCTGGCAAATATATATCAATAAAACCCTAGTTATTTAATACTTATGAATTATGAAAAAGATACAAAGTTTTTCACTTGATATAGTCAACCAAAATTTTAATATGAGAGAACGTATTTTCTTATATATCATTCCAAATTATACAATAAGGAGAGCTATACATACCGTTGGGGCATCCTTGCAAGGCTGCAAAGAAAGAAACATAAGAAGAATAGTTAGCATTATTTGAATAATACTTATGAAAAAAAATTGATACAATTAATATACTATCTAATATCTTACAAGCTTTTCATTTGTTTTGCATGAGTTTTGCCACCATATGTTTCCATTTCCATCGATGGTTCCACCACCTTTAACTGATAGTTTCTGAACCCCATCGAACATAAGCCAGTGTCTGCGATCTTCATTGTAATCTGATGGGTTATCTGATGCTTCAATGGTTCCAGAGATCTGAAATTTTTTCCATTAATACAATTTTTATATTATTGTTTAAGCTATCGCATGCATGTGTTGCGGATATCACAAAATTGTAGATTTCTTGAAGGATATTAATTAGTGCTTAAAAGTATTTGGAACTATACTAGCAATTTTAATTTGTGTGTAACTAACCTGGACTGCGATGTTGGATTTGCATGGGCCAGAAAATGAGATTGGCTTGAGTAGATAATTGTTCTTAGGCACCACAAGAAGTGTTTTCCCATTATAAGAACATGCTACTTGCCAAGCCTTCTTAAATGCCTAATATAGTCACAATATAGTCATAATAATTAATACTACACATATTATTATATAATTAATATTATTATATAATTATTTTTATTTGATGAGCACATATTGACATACCTTGCCAAAGATATATAGATAAAAAAAAGCACTATGAAATAATATCATATGCCCGAAAAAGAGAGTCGTTACACTTTCCATTGGCATAAGTTTGTTTAATAAGAACTGAACTATTATACTAACTATAATTTAGAACAGTGCTATTTTTATGAAAGTAAATATGTACGAATCGCAAAATTTTTAAAATAAACGATGATGGTGATGATTTTGAAGTAAATATTGATTAAAAAATTTAAAAGTATTGAGAAATAATTTGTTTGTATTCAGTCAGGTCGTGCGATTTTGACAAAAGATAATTTGGTAGTAAATAGTATTTTCTATAATTAATCTTGCTAACATAGTTTTTACTTCTACTTCCTACTCATATATAAACAAAAATATCTAATTTTACATTAATTAAAAAAAGATAATTAAGTGCATTTACTTTTCTTATTTTCATATAAAATTTAATTATATTTTCTAAACTACCCTTAACCATATTTATTAAAGATAGTTCATACGTTAAAAATAATCAATTCAAGGATACTTTTAGAGTAAGAATAGAGTTGATTCAATTGATTTTCGCTTATATTTTAAAAAAAAATTTAATTTATTTTTTACTTATATACAAGTCTAGAGGGAATATTAAACAATATCAACGTACTTAAAAAAAATTGAAGTTTAATTAACATGGTTGATATATATATACTGTTTCATTAGTATATATATGACATTCAATTTTATCAAAGTAAAATAAATGTACCTGAGTGTCATCAGTTTTACCATCTCCTTGAGCTCCATAATCATTGACGTTAACCGTTTTAAGTGAACGAGAAATGTCACCCAACTTTCCAAAACTCTTCAAACTCAAAACATTTGTGCTTTGCTTGATAAAGTCATTGGATGCACCACCATCATCAACGTAAAGCGAACCCTCTTCAAATAAACTAAGTGGGTCCTCTTGCACGCTGCTATGACAAGCAACAAAAGAAATCATCATGATAAGGGAAAAAATTAGGTCATATCTTAGGAGGGCCATTATTACCCTTTGTGTGTAAGTGAGAAGGGGTGCTTTTTGAAAGGTATATAGAATGATATTTGATGCAAATTTTTGGTTAATAAGTAACTTGGTGTAGAATTGATGAAGAGAAATGTCATGTGGGTTTTGTGTATTTATAGACAAAGAAATGGAAATGGTTTTGGCTTTTATTTTCATCTAATCTTGTGTTACGGTATGGAAGGATATGAGAGATTCATACGAAAGGATCTTTTAGGCAGACTTTAATTTGCTCCATACAGCCTTGTACCCGCAATGTTCACAAATGTCAAAGTTACTTATTTGTATCAATATTCTATGCTCTTAAATATTAATGTTAATATTATTGGTTCATATATATGTTTCTAATTCTTCATTATGTGTTATATCTATTAGCTCAAGCACCAATCTGAGTTGGTTTAATTAAGTAGAAAGGATTGAAAACACTTCACTTTTACGTGAAGCTTTGTTTAATTTTAACATAAATGTCCGTAATTCGTCATTGATAGGCTTTATATGAATATTGGAATTTTTACGACCAGGCTTCGTTTAGGTTTAATTAAATATTCATTTTAATCTTTATATATCTATTTTTTAAAAAATATTTAATAAATTTTACTGGTACAACACTAGATAATAATGTATAATGATGTGATATATAACTGACTTATTGTTTAAGAGATATCTTAATATGGCTTCATTTATACATGTGATTACTTATGTATTACAAAAAGTGCAGTTAAGCCATATAGCATGCACCTCATAGCACATTTGTCATATCATCATTCATCGTCAAGTTAATAAAATTTGTTAAATATTTTACAAAATGTCTATGGAGACCAAAAATTATTGAATAATTGTAATATTTGGAGGGTCTAATTGGTGCAATTAATATTTGAAAAACAATAAAAATCACACAATTATAATAATATGAGAGATCAAAATTAAGCATTAATATCTTTCTTTTCCTGACTCTTCAATAATAATTATTAAGAAAAACTAACACATTGGGGGAAAAAATAAAAATAAAATAAAACAACTGGGAGAGAGAATGTCACCATTTAAAAAGAAAGAAGTTTTTTTTTTCTTTTAGTCACACATGTCACCTTCTATTTCAAAACTCTCTCTTAATTATCATTTTATGTTTAATTTATTTTTATTTTTTTTTTGGTAAAGTGTTCTTGTTAATTGGAAGAACCAGGAATGCGACATAAAAAAGGATTGATTGTTGATTTGGTTCCACGATTATATTAAAGTTATATATAAAGTTGCAGTGAAAACAAAAAAGATATACATAATTTTCGAACCTAGTGCAAGCTCGTATATAAATTCGTAAATTCATGGAAAGCAACAATTACAGGATATATAGATTCAAGAGTACGTGTATCATGAAATGCATAGTGCAGTACTGTCGAATAGGATTTTACATTCTCTTAAGCTAAAATAGCTAATTTTTCAAAATATTGAGATTCATGTAATAAAAGATTGATTTTTAATAAATGTTCTTCCATTTATACATATCTGAAACTTTTAGCGATATTCAAGGTTAAAACTCAAATTTAAATTAAAGAATACAGTAAAAAAGTGAAAACACATGAAAAACAATATCCATCTAAACTTTCTTTTAATTTAAATTATTTTATGGAATTGTGTAACTTATCCCAAGTGAAAGTAGAAGTAAATAATTAATTAAAGATGAGTGGTATAATAAATATTTATAATCACCTTAGAGTAGATGTTAGGTGTAATCAAGAATAAAAAGAAATAACAAAAAACCGAATATAGAAATGAAAGACCAGAAATGATAGATTGAAAATAAAGAAAGTAAAGATTTCGATCGTGAGGAAAATTTTTCTTAATGAGATAATTTTTGAAAACGTTTACAAAAGTTTTGTATATAATGTTTATGGTTGTAATTATTTAATGAAATTATACTTATAATATATATATATATATATATATATATATATAATTAAATATTTATTTAATCTAATATTATTAATGATTCGTTTAATATTATTAATATAGTATTAAATTATTTATTTGATACCCCTATATTATTATTAGATGATATATTGAGTCATATTTTAATAATTTCTTTAACAGTTTTCTGATATTTATCTTTATTCACTGATTAATCAGACGAAGTTAATTTAGTTTAATCATATTTAAAATGTGTACCTTGATAAAGACTTGGTTAACATATTAGTAAGATTGTCTTTAAATTCAATTTTCATAGTTTTCACTATCTTAGTTTCAACCACCTTTCTAATAAAGTGAAACTTCACATTAAAGTGTTTGGTCCTTTCATGGTACATCTGATAGTTGACCAAGTGAATAACACTTTAACTATCACAATGAATCTGAACGCACTCTTATTTAATCTCAATTCATTTAACATACCCTTCAACCACAGTGCTTTTTTCACTTTTTTTTTTCAACGCATTATACTCAGTTTCCGTTGTGGACAATGCCACCATGACTACAAATTCATCTTCTAAATGATTGCAGTTTCAAATAGGATAAACACACACCCTGACAAAGACTCACATGTATCCACACAACTTATATAGTCTGCATTTGCGAATTTCAATCACAACTTTATCTTGGTGTCTTTTCTGATATAATAATCATGAATATAGAGTTCCATTCAATCTCTCCTAATGCATTTGTCATGGGTTCTCCATGAACCTATTGGCAACACTCACACCATGGGCCGGTCTCATATAAACTGTTGTGGATATACATCAATTATCCCATGACGGAGCTTAGGGTAGGCCAAGTCATAATCGACTCGTGAAGCTTGGGTTGAATTGTGCCCTAACTAACATGTATAGTTTTTGGTTTAATGGTAAGCACTCGATCCAACAATTGGTATCAGAGCCAAGGTCATGAGGTCGATTCCCAACGAGTGCAATTGTTGAGGGAGAGATTGTTGTGGGTATACATCAATTGTCCCATGACGGATGCCAGGATAGGCCAAGTCATAGTCGACTCGTGAAGCTTGGGCTGAGTTGCGCCCTAACTAACAGGTATAGCTTTTGGTCTAATGGTAAACACCCGATCCAACAATTGGTATCAAAGTCAAGGTCACGAAATCGATTCCCAGCGAGTGCAATTGCTGAGGGAGAGATTGTTGTGGGTATACATCAATTGTCCCATGACAGATGTCAGGGTAAGCCAAGTCATAGTCGACTCGTGGCGCTTAGACTGAGTTGTGCCCTGACTAACCACTACTGAGAATATCTCATTATAATCTACATATTTAACCCATGTAAAACCCTTAGTCATAAGTTTCATCTTTTCTATCTTCGTAAAGATCCACTAGAATCTGACTACCCAATGTATCTTAGACAAGTCCACGAATCTCCAAATATAATAATCTTAGTTTATTATTGAATGATATACTAATCTCACTTCAACAATAAACATAAAAAAATAGATCAATTATTTTTTATTAAATTATTTAATTCCATTTTTTCTTGATATAAATTAAAATTTCATTATATCTTAATTAGGATACTCACTTTGATATATCATGTTAAGTCATTCATAAATATCAATGTAAATTATTACTAAAATGCCTTGACCTTTAACTTAATGGAAGGACCTCTTCAAATTTCATGGAATGGGCAAAACAGATCACTTGATGCGTAGAAGGAAAACTAACTTCATACTTTTTATTCTTTTAAACGTAATTTTATATATCCATAAAAATGTATATATTATGGAATATAGTTAAAGTCAATAATTCCCTTTTTTTTTCTTCGATGCCATTCAGTTTAATGAGAATTCAGTCACATTTTCAAGTTGGTTAACCTTATACTCCATGTAGCTAGTGATGTTTCCTTTAGGATTATTGAAGTCATTAATTAAAAATGAAAATGCCCGTACCTTGGACTTTCTCATATTGATGAATGATAAAACAAGTATGAGCCCATGCACGCCTTCATATACGCATAGGACTTAAATAAATAAGTTGTACTTTTTTTGAATTGATATTTAAATGTTGTAGTTTTTTTCCCTCTAGGTAATGATTAAATAATGGGGTTTCGTGAGATTGGTTCTTACTAGCATCAATGGTTTTATTTTGAAGTGAGGTAGACATTCCCATACTATGGCATGCAATCACTTATGACATCACAATGAATGTTTGGTTCATCGTATATACATGCGTGTGGAATTTCTGCACAATCTTTTCAGTTGCTCATCCAATAAAAGTAATTAGGACAGTTAGGAACAATATGACAAGCAAAACATTTTTCTTTTTGTCGTATCCAACCGTTTAACGTGTACACATCTTTGTTATTTATTATTATGTAGTGTTTTACCTTTTCGTTTTTATTTAAAATTTTTAGGTATTTTTTATCGCAAATATTAATCATTTAGTAGAAGGATTTGAACTTTCTCTACTTAAAATTTCGTCAATCAATCTATAACTTCCTATTAATTATTAATGGAAGGAAAGATTTGAACACCTGACTTTCGCTTCCCTTCATTAAATTACTAGAATTTTAATATATATTTATGTAATTTTTTCTTATTTATACCTTTACGTGTAATTGAATAATTAGTATTTAGTACCAACTTTTGGTGGAATAGTTCAAAATATGAAGGGACATGTGTATATATTCTTAGTAATAAATTAGAGTAGTTAAAAATAGTATAAAATAATTGTAAAATAATAATGAAAATAATCTACCCTAAATTTATATACATCATATATTTCTTAAATATATGTGTAAAAGCTTAAACATTTAAAGTTTTGAAATGATGGGAGTAACTAAGTATTCGCCCAGACTCAAATATAAATGATAAGTAAATAATTTTCCATTAATTAAAATTTTTATTAATTAACAACATCTAATTTTACTAATTTTAGTAAATTTTATTTTTTTTATTGAAATTTGACATCATTAATAAAAATATTATTGAAAATAAAATTACTATCAAATAAAGAGTATTTTTAGAATTATATCATTAAATATATTAAATTTAATTAAGTTTATTTATATTTAAAATCGCCATAACTTTTTTACTTATATTTATATTTGGAAGGAATATGATCATAACCGAGAAAAGTATGACGCAATAAATTTTATTCTCTAGTCACTCTTAATTCCTTGTGCTGAGTTTAGCTATTTCTTCCAAATGAAATTTTAGCTTACAAAAAATCACTCTTAATTTGATTTTTCATTTTTATTTCAAAAAATAAAATAAAATAAAATCATACATGCTCTTGTAGGTCTCATAATTTTAATGGAAATAGGTATTCTAATTGAAATTTTTCCAACTCTAACTAAACAAATAATCATGTGATTTTAATATATCCTCTAGTTAATGCCACTTATGGCACCATAGTTAGGCATGTAATAACCATTATACTTAGGTGGGAGGCTCAATTTCCAAGATAAAATCATAAGCCCTCCCTAATTGATTGCTTGTTCATATTCCCTCCTTTCAAAAAGCATCCCTAGCAAATTGAAAATTAAGAACATTTATATTGTTCACGTGGAGAAAGAGAGAAAAAATAAGTTGAAACTTTAAAAGATGCACGAGGTCTAATGTTTCATCATGGCAGTAATACATTGACAAAAGGTTTAGGGGAACTTCTAAAGGCCACAAAAATTTTATGATAAATCTCAAGTGACGAAAATAAATGCCTTGTTGTCAAAGCCACTCCTCTATACACGTCCTCAAGCAATTTACGTACGGTGTCTGTGCCTATTTTGTGATGACGCTAGTAAATTAAATAGGGAATGTAAATGAATGAATTTTAATTAAGTACATCTTTGGCCAGAGATGCATAAGAAGATTTAATCCAATTTGAACTGTTATATCAAGGTATGGTATGGAGCACAAGGTGGATGAATTAGATACATAACCTCTTAGAAATTAGATTGTTTATGTTGAATCCTAAAGTCAGATTGCGTTTTTGTCAAGTAAGATAATACTTTTTTAGCTCTTTTTTAAGGGATGGCTTCAAGGATGGCATATTTTTATATATGTGATGAAAATATTTTAAAATACTTTTATATATACTATTGATTAAGTAATTATTTATTAAAAATTAAATATTTAAATAATTTTTAACGAAACTCTTTTTTACCCTAATTGTGTTCTTGATGCACGGATCACACTAATATTCTCAATGATTGTACAAAGAAATCACATTGTCTAAAATTGGATAAACCTGCTTGAAGATGACAATACGTAATATTGATGTACTAATAACATGAATATATAATTAGCTAATAAGGGTTAGTCCAAGAATAATAAAATTTATTTTCTAATAAGTTAATAAAAAATATGCTGAAAGCAGAAAAAGCTTATCAGGGGAATTTGGATGTACTTATTATTATTTGCTAATCATATTCAAACTTGTAAAAGTAAAAGTAGAAGCCTAGGATGATAGAAGACACTAGATAGGATAAGAAATGAAGGCATCCAAGATTAATTGTGTCCACATGTTTCATTAACTTAGTCTTTTACACTCATTCGGATATAGATAATGCACATCAAAGTTTGGTCATGCATGTGTTTAATTACCAAACCACCAAATTTGATTAAAAAACTAATGCAGCACATGACAAAACATCTTAGTGCTTGTGTGATTAACACCACAGATCAATTTCAAACATCATGACACATGTTTTAAAACAAAATCTATTTACTGAAATTAATTTGAAGAATGATCTATTCATATCTTGTAATTTAAAATCAATTCTACCTAACTCTAAACCAAAATAGCACTTGGCTGTAACACAAATTGGTCAATGTAGCCATCAACTTTTCCCTAATGCTCACAAACACAAATATCCAAGCTTATATTACCTAATTGCAAGAAAACACATTAATATTTATTAATCCTACCACAAGTTTCTTTAGCCCAATCTTGCATGTGATACCATGGCTGTCACTGACTTAACATATTTTCGCAAATGACGGGGATTAACAAAAGAAAAACTCTTCCACCTCATCACAGATACATTCATTATAGCAGACCCGCAGTCCCCACAAAATGCTACTGCTACATGTCATGTTATTACAACAAAATCAATCCCTCTACCAAATTTCTCACTTAATACTCAAAATTGGATTTCTATCTTCCATTTATACATCTCCTTTTCAGGCACAGGGATGCACAAGGTTGTCAACCCGCTCTCTGAGTCATAGTTGAACTCTTTGTCATTGTCATCTACCACACACTTCAGCGGGCGCAGCGAGGCGTAAACCCCAAATCTGCCACTTCCCCTGACTCTTAGAGTTATAGTTGCTTTACCTGGTTTATTTTCATCAGGCATTTCAGATTCTTTATAGACTTCAAACTGTTCCACAGCACCTCCAGTGTTTAACATGTCCAATAGTCCTATTGGTGCAAATGAAATATTTGGTGCAAATTCCTGTCCAACAGCATTGGTTTACTTAATTTATCATGTTGCAATCTTAGTAACAGACTACAGGCATGTAACAGACCACAGACATAAAACCAAAAACCAATGAAACATAGTAATATCATATATTATGAAGTAATAGTTGAGCATCCTTACCTTGATTGGACAAAAATGGAAAAGTTCATACTCTAGAACTTTTAGTGTCACAGGCACTGAAACATCTTTTGGAAGGCGAATTACCTCACCTAAGACATGTATGCAGATTAATTTTAATGAAGTTGAATTGAGGCAATTCAACAAAAGCATAATGAATGAGATGTCCAATTTCTTAATTCATATATATCAGTCACAAATAGTAAAATCAACTTAACATAGTATGCATCAACCTACTCATTGATCTTCAATTCTTGAATATACAGCTTAATATGCAATTATTGAATAAGTACTTATGTGTAAGTTGTATCTATAACCAAAGAGGAAATATGATTAAATTTTTTTGCATAAGGCTACAAACTGTTCTCACAAATTACATCAGAGAGCTTATCGAAGTGAACTGAAAACAGCTTATAGGAATATCAGAAGCTCTCTCAAAATTAGTTTTTATGCCATGAGACAAGTCCAATTAAATTGTAAATAAGCTCTTTTAAGCGCACCCTTAAGACACTTGCTCTATTGTATCCTATTTATGACAAATTAAATTACCTGATCGGAAGGCATAAACAATAGTG
The DNA here is from genome assembly GCA_026586105.1 of Hylodesmum podocarpum. Classification (NCBI taxonomy): domain Eukaryota; kingdom Viridiplantae; phylum Streptophyta; class Magnoliopsida; order Fabales; family Fabaceae; genus Hylodesmum; species Hylodesmum podocarpum. The sequence goes on along the minus strand of JALJEV010001436.1, from coordinate 9,659,443 downwards.
TCTCCGTGCCAATCAGCACCTGCTACTTGACCAATGAGGTCAACATCAGAGGCACAAACAGATCCTGTGAGTGTCCCGGGGGATGCACAATGAATTCGCGTTTTCTTCTGAATCTTGCACCACCCAGCACCTTGGCAGTTAAACACGCCAACCACGCCAGAGCAATTGTTCAAGTTCCATATCTTGAGCAAGCTGGACATGACAATTTAGATACATGAACACCAAAATATCTCAGTCTCTCAGAAGCATAACTAACTTGAGATGAACATAGATATAAAATTTAACAAACCTAGTTCCATCTCTTGCGGGATCGACAAAGAGACAGTCAGCAGTAGGCCGGCCGGGCAATCGAGCACGGAGAACTGAACCATCAGGCAGAACCAATCTCTTGAGAAGATCAAAATTGTGCCTTCCTGGCTTATCACTGTAAAACCAGCAAATCTAAACATCACAAATGTGCTCACTTATGCATATGACATAATGCAGTACAATATCTGTCATGGATATTACTCCACCTAACATAAATTGGGCCACCGCTGATCACTCTAGCTGCAGCATGATACTCTGCCGCTGGATGTAAACTCTGAAAAAACAAAACACTTTTATTAACAAGAGAATCACTTTGCATCAACTTTAATCCAATTAGCACTAACTACACCTCAAAATACAAAATGAATGAAATTTGATCATCCTACTACTAATTTTCTAAGCATGGAACATTCACATTTTCAACATTCAAAAAATGTAAAACAGGAAAATGAAGATTCACTAACTAACTACTATATCACTTCCACTTACATGAAACATATCCCAGTCAGGTTGCATGAACTCTCCAAGGAAAAGTGTGTTATAAGCAACAGAGGAAATATGAATGGTGTGGGAAGCAGGATCATGTGGATAAAAATCATCAGAGGCTCTCACAACAGCAGTCTGCTTGGCACTATAAAGGCCATCAGTGTTATGACACATGCAGGCAATGCATCCATTGTCAGGAAAATTTCGAGCAACTGATGCCTCAAGCGCCTGATGATAGCTGCGTGTAAGTGAGACTCTTCCACCGTGTCCTCTACCTAAGGTCTCAATAATGTTTTGCACATCAACCTTCACTCCATCTACTCCGCATGAAGCTAAGTAAGCATGAAGCTCATTGTAGAAATCGAAAACCTTCTTCGGATGCACAAGGCCTAAGCCGTGCACAGACAAACTGTCCATTACAATGTCTGGTTGGTTTCCTAAGATACCTGGAGACTGTATTGGATATGCCAAGGCGGTGTCATAATGTTCCATGCCACTTGCTGCTGGCTTCACTCCACCCCAATAACCAGCTAGAGCATGCCAAACATAAACATATCTGCTCATCAAAAGTTCAGAATCCACAAAATCTTATATTTGGTAAGAAACTTCTAATGTTAGTGTTCTATGACATAATTGTAGATATACCAAAACGAAACAACTCGAGTTTCAGTATCTAAGACCATACTTCACATTGTGACGTTGCTTTGCTTCATCTACAACATGCTTCAGACCAGAGATTGTATCATTGCTCTGTCCATTCTTTTGGAATTTAGTATTTTCTTTAATGCCGGTCAACCTAGTAGCAAACCTGCCATCATCACAATTTCCAAATGACCAGACAAGTTCATTGTGTGTGAAAGTGTGAGTCTGTGTTATCAATTACAAGTGCTCAATAATAGGAAGTTTTTAAAATGAGTGTGAGAAACTGTTAATAAAAATTGAAACATATTAAATCTTACTGTGCTCCTTCTTGTACAGCGCAATCTTCTTGTGCATCCTTTGGTTTACTTTCAATCTGTTGCCAACCATCATCTATGATGAGGAACCTTGGAGATGTACCTCCCTCTGATAGGCTGAAGTATTATTGAACAAAGTTTAGTATTTCAGCATCTAGTCAATGTTTAAACTTTATCTTGATCTCTTATTCGCTGATCATAAACAAACTAGTACACTACTATTTATCTTGTTAATTACCTTTTTAGACCTTCCTCAACACCCTCTGCTGTGACATCAGTATAGAAAGCATCCCATGTGCACCAGCCAAACCAGTCAAGAAAAGATGGCAGCTACAATGACCAACGAAAAAGTAACTAACAAAATCCATCACATATTTAGAATAGAATCCATTTGTGCTAGGAGGGGAATCTTACTCTTTTCTTCTCACGATGAAGGAAAGTTTGCATATGTTTTTCTACCGCCCTTAAGTGACAATCAGAAAAGGAGTCAGTAAGATTGAGATTGTCAACAAACAAATTCCAATGTTCACCAAATGAAAGACAAATTCTAGCCACAGAACTTTAATAATTTGGGAGATTTACCATTGGTTTTGAAGAGTACCCAAGAAACATGGATAAAAGATCAGAGACAAAAAGGGAAAGATGCCTTACTTGACAGCTTGGTTGATGACTTCAAAGGGGTTGGTACCAGCATGCATGTAGACCAAGTTTCGTCCATGTTTGGTCTCAACAGAAGGATCTCCTGCAAAATCAAATCACAAATGATAGCTAAGACCATCCATTTGGTTGATTTAATTGAATGGTAGTCATTGAGAGGTTTCTCCGTCCAATTAGTATATTACCATATGATAGCTAAGACCAAAACAATTTTCATGGCTAAGCAACTCACCACTTTCAAGACAAATCTCTATCTCATTTTTGTCATTTCCTTGTAGAACAGCACGGAACTGGCCTTCAAGGAGAGGAAGCAAAACAGTGTAAACTGTTGGAGAATTCTCCTGGTGATCATTACTGTCTTTGCTCTCTATAAGCATGAACTGAGTCTCCAATGGAACATCCCTCCCACAAGTTCCCACTCTGTGAGTCATCCACCATAACTTGAACCGGAAACAACACAAGAACCGGAGATCCCTATTTATCAAGTCAACTAAAGTTTAGCAAACTATATAACATGTCAATTCATCAAGAGCCAATCAAGTTTAATTGTAAAAAGCAACTAAGTTTAGTAAACTACATAGCATACTCATTCATCAAGCAAGTTTAAATCGCATATAACAACTAAAGTTTAGTAAATTGTGTCATATTTCTTCAATTAACTTTTCCGTGAGTAGTTGCATGCAGGACAAGAAAATATGCAGATAAATTGTATTAAACTAGTACATAAACTAAAATCAACTTATGTACCTTAACTTCTAAAGAAGTTAAATGAAAAGAATTTCTATAAAAATTAATTGCAAACGTAGATTTTAGCATATGCCAAAAGTTGAATTCAGTTTACCATCTCAATTTCTTCTCCTATAAAGACTTAAAAAGAAATTTATCCAAACAGAACAATAAGCTAATTCATCAAGAGACAAGCAATTTTAAATTACATAAAGTAACTACAGTTCGGTAAAGTAGATAGCATACTAATTCATCAAGAATCCAACTAAATTATAAAATTAGAATTTTTCATCCAAGTGAAACTTCAATTGTAATAGACCAAGGGTGCAAGTGCAAATAGTAAGTAAGTTTTGTTCTTATAAGAATAGGAAATAAAGTTGTGAAAGCTAAAAGAACGTACTCTAAGACCCCAATGGGAAAGACATGGAGGCATTTGCTGTTGGAAGCAGTGGCACCAATAAATGCACCTTCCATGAGACCCTCTCCAGTTCCTGGACTTATCACAATGTTGTCTGACACTCCACTAAGTATGGTCTTCCCATGCACTACCAGCTTCCCATCGCTAACCGAGATCTTAGGTGTCACCGTCATGTTTCAATACTTCACTACTGTCACAACACCATATCAGTTATTAATTTAAAAGCACTTAACTAGTTTACTATAATCCAAACCCAGTACAATTCCCGGTACTACCATAATGAAAGTAGGTAACAACTATTGATACTTGAAGAATATACAATGTTTAAAAGAACATAAACTAGTGAAAAATAAATAAATTCATACACTTAAACGTTTTACACAATCTTTAGACTATAAAAAACTGAAAATTGTAAAATGGGTTCTATAAGAATTTTCATCTGCCAATTATCCCTCGACGATTCCAGTTATAATTTATAATTAATCCACTAAGAAATTAGAACTTAGTTATAGACACATTTAATCAATAAATTTCGATGAAATCCAAATGTTACTCTAAAGTTAAATATTGTGTTCAAAACGAGGTTACTAATTGAAATATCACGGGGTGTTTAGAAAAAAGCCAAGCTGCGAACAATAAAGGAAAGGCACAAATAATTTTTCACATTCATATTCTTTTATTAGTATGTTTGGGGACCGACATAATTAACGTGATTCTATAGAAAACGTGAATCTCGGACGTGAAAGCACTACAAGCTTCCCGATTGTCCACGTTTTATGTGGTTTTTGTGTCTCTACTGTTCCAAGTTACAAGAGTGGACCATGAACATCAAACCAATAGTTTCAACAAAACACTTGACAAATTTTCCAAGTCACAAACACCAAAATTCCTACTGCATGATCTATGTAACAGTTATTTAGTACCACGTCAGAAACACCCAAATGCTCTTATATTATATTAAGGAAGAACATTGTAAAAAGTTTAAGAAATTATCAGCTTTTGTTTTAAATCATAATAATAATAATAATAAAGATAGAGATTAAATTAAAAATTACGTGTAAGAGTGTAACATTTTTTTATAGTTTTTTTTTTAATTAGACAAAGGTGACGGTGTATTATTTTTTACATTACTCTCAAAATTTTACAATAATTATTTTAGTAATAAGATAACTTTTAATTAATTTCGAGTATAATTTAAATTAATATACATTTTTTAATTTAAAAATTACATTACATAGTTGATCAATTATAAAAAAAAATTATTAATAAAGGAAACAAACCATTTTAATTATGATTGATAATCTGAGTTTTGATAGCAAAAACATGAACGCATGAAAAGAATAGAAGGTATATTTCCGAGGCATAAATGTAACACGGTCTTAAACAGTGGTGATAACCGAACCCTAATGATTTTTTAACAGGTAACAAGGGACGAGATTTTCGAGCAAACGGCGACGAAGAACTCACCGGAGACGGTGGAAAGTGAGAACAAGAGGTGAATGTAGAGAAAGAACGTTGATTTGGAAATGGACTAATGGATGAATGGATTATGGAGTGAGAATGTGAGACACGAAAGTGAGTGGAGAAGGCCTTTTATATGCCAATGGGCCTAAAGCTCGAGCAACTTCTAGGTTTGCGTGGGCCCATTTAGCCCCAATACAAATCATCAATCACCCTAAATATCAAAGTTTTTTTTTTTTTTTTTTTTTACAATTAATTGTGTTTGTATTCTACTATTATACTCTCTATTTTTGTAATAATTGAATAAAAAAGAGAAAAAAAAAATTGAAGAAAAAAATAAAAAATATTAATATTAATACAGAGGTTATTTGTTTTCTTTTTACTGATGAAAAAACTATATTTTTAATATAACATCCTAAAATTAATTTGTTGTGAGTAAAGTATTTGTGAATGTGCTTGAGTTCAACCTTAAATGAGTGTTGATGCACAAAAGTTGGCCTGTATAACTGTTAATTTTTTAATACTACGTACCCACTGTTTACTCCTTAACCAATATACATTATATTCTAAATAACGCCTCAATTCACATTAGGCAAAGGAACTTATAGAAGTATCGAGAGAATTCGAATGGACATGGCAACACCACATAAAAAAGAAAAAGAAAATCTTACCAATAAAATAAAAGTTGAACTACATTGATACTTTTCGACATTATAATTACATTTTTTATTTTTATTTTTCTAACTCTTGTAATTATATTATTTCTTAAATTATTTGAAAATATTGCAGCAAATTCTTCAAATGATGTCTTGTTTTAATTTTAATTCTATAAAATAATAATATTATATTATTTAATACAATTTTATAAAAATTGTTTCCGTCTCCGCATTAAACCTTAAATAAGTATTTTGACTAATTCAATGTCAGAACCAATTTTAAAACCATTTTAGAAAAAAATAAAAATTTCTTTAAAACTAAAATTATAATCATGACTATTATAAAATATTCACAATGATAAACTGTCAATTTTAATCACGACTTTATAAAATACTATCATATTAGTTTGCGATTAATTTTTTTTTTTTAAAAAAAGGAAAGTCTCTCATTTTTATTTCTATAATTTACTGACATTATCATTTCTAATTTTTAAGATTTATTATTATTTTAGATTATAGAAAAAAAATAAGAATTAAAGATTTATAAATTGTAGGATATATTACTATTTTAGATGATAAAAAAATAAAAATTAAAAAAGATAAACTTATTTGATATTTTTAAAAATATTAGAAACTAATAAAATAGTAGATAAAATCTAGGATTAAGCCATATTTACAATGACAATCTGAAGTCGTGTCCAATGGTTCATCCTTTCCTTTCTCTAATGTGACTCTCAACAAACCAAAGTAACTTAGAAATTGAACACCACAAACCACACAATTCCTGCTGAGGTCTATATACTATTTCACCTCCACATTAGGTGATGGTTTCTCTAAAGAATATCAGAGAAAATAATAAGAATATATGAAGGATAAGGAATTAAATGATGACTTCTCCTTTGGCTTTTGCATGAGTAAAATTTGCCATTTCTAAAGTCATCTACCCTCATTTTTTAAATTGAAAAGATCCATCCTTCATCAAATTCTGACTTAGACTAGTAAACCTCTCTCTTGAATACTGCCTTGATGCTTTCCTCCAATCTGTCCCAGCCTTCATCATTGCAGCAAATTCCTCATAGCTTATTCTTCCATCCTGCAATCACACCAACACAAACTTCAAAGGATGGTTCCAAATAACATCTACATGTCATTTTCATTTAAAGGACATAACTTACTTATAATTTTGTTCTTCTTTAAATTCAAAATGCAGATCAAGAATATTATAAACATTCATATAGATTCATCTGGAGTTTCCACAACACCAGAGATGAAATATACTGACCTTATCTGTGTCCACATCTTGCATAATTGCATTGATGACTTCATCATTGTTTGCTTCAACCTCCTCGGCTAAAGCATCATGCAACTCCTCAATTTCAATATATCCACTTTGGTTTTGATCGAAAAAATGGAAGGCTTTGTGAATGTGCTCATCATTGCCTATCTTTCTCAGATGAATGGAAATGGCAACAAACTCTTCATAATCTAGGTACCCATCTTTGTCTGCATCACCCTGCATAAGTTGAAGAGACCTTTTTAAGGGTATGTTATGCAAAAAAAAAAATAATTTAAAACAGTACTTCAAATTGTACTTTATATTAAAGTAAAATAGGAAATAGAATTGAGAAGATTGAGAATGTGTCTGCTTGTGACAATTTATTACTTAAAAAATATACCTACTTAAAAAACCAGTTTTTCTTAGTATGTATGAACTATTGAATTACATACTCATACCTAATTAAAATATCACAAGTTTGCAATTAGTTTGATGTATTACAATGAAAATAATTTTGAAAAACAAAAGACCAAACTACTTATTATTTCACCCATCAATTTTGGAACAAACAGAAAAGATTTCAGATAGAGAGAAAATACTCACAGCTTCCAGAAGAATTTGGACATCTGCATCCGGAATTTGATGACCTAGTTTTTGCAACCCTACTCGCAGCTCATCAAGGTTAATTTTGCCATTGTTGCCTGTATCCATCACCTCGAACCCCTCTTTTATTCCAGCAACTTCTTCAACAGACAAATGATCTGCAATCACCTGTTCACATGAAAGTCAACAGAACAAAATCAATTAATTATAAATCAGAGGGGAGATATATTATTAATAAGCAGTTCGTAGATTATTCCCCATGATATTATCCAAATAATGCTGAGAACATTACCCTCAAAGCCCTTTTCTTTAGCTTGTTCATTACAGAAAATTGCAAGAGCCTTGATCTAACAGCTTCTCCCAATGGAATGTTAGGAGCTTTGTTTGCATCTTGTAACCATGGATGATCTGCATTTAGTAAACAAGCAACATTACCATCCTCACGTATTCTGTTTCACAACTTTTTATTATAATTGTTCATATTCTACAAAAAAAAAAAATAATCTACATAATTCTACACTTCATCTTCCTAATAATTTAATATGAAATGCCTATATATACCTAACACTTCTTGTGCAGTAAGCCGGCGCTTTGGGTCAGGGTCAAGCATCTTCTTCACAAGGTCTTTTGCATCATCAGAAACCTTTGGCCATGGCTCCCTTCTAAAATCAAGAACAGATCGAATAATTGCTTGAGCAACTCCCTGTTCAGTTTCTGCATATAAGACACAATATTTAGAAAATCAAATATATCACAGTCAAAAGCAAGAAACAATGATATAAAAGAAATTCGACCTATACAATGGAAAATAAACAAGAAAATTATTTACACTATCATCCTTTACCTTATGTTAATCATACAATGCATGAAAAATACACATGAGCACAAAATAACATCATTGATCTTCAAAAGGTCAAGGTAAATGATTTCCCCATAAAGAAAAGGAAAGATAACGTTGAATTGTTTAATAATCCATCAATCCATTGGATAAACATGTTAACGAGTCCTGTATCGCTAGCAGTACCATTAGTCGTCTCAATACCTTAATGTTCATAAGATAGATCATGCAGATTAGTTCAAGATCACAGGCAAGTAAAAAGTGTAACCAAGACATTGTCTCTAGGCACAATCCGACTAGATGTCATTCACTAGAAAATATTATTTATTAACAAACAAAGCACTCTTTCTTTGCTCAACTGAAATGCAAAAACATGTACTATTTTCCTTCCAACACCAACAGATTCTATTATTAATTTACTATTATATATAAATATAATTATAGTAGTGAACCAAAAGTGGATTTTGAGGTACTAAAGATCTTATAGTCACAAAAGGTGATTCAGAACATATACAAAACTAACCTGCCCAAAATGGTGGGACACCACAAAGTAAGATGTAAAGAATTACTCCAGCACTCCAGATATCTACTTCAGGGCCATAATTACGCTTCAATACCTCAGGAGCCATGTAATATGGACTTCCAACTATCTCATTAAATATTTCACCTGCAGAAAGCAGCAAACATCAGCTAAATGTAAATGGTTGCCAGCAAAAAATGATGAGAATCAAACAACTACGCCAAAAGCGTTACCTGGTTTAAAGAAAACTGACAATCCAAAGTCGATAGCTTTCAGGGGTGCTGTTTCCCTCTTGTTTCCAAACAAGAAGTTCTCAGGTTTGAGATCTCTATGCATCACACCATGTTTGTGGCAAATCTAAACCACAACAAAATTCAATATTAAATTTTCAATAAAGGAGAACACTCCAGCACATAGGAGCAATGAAGAGAATATTCATATAACCAAGAAACAGATTACACCTCACCGCAATATTTCAACTCCAAAGGTTAAAATGACATTTATGCATAATACTGGTATATAATTTTATTTGCAGAATGTTCAATAAATGAGATACATAAAACAACTCTTTCATCAACAGAAATACATGGAAATGCCAATTTTAATGTACATCCTATAATCATCAAGCTAAACATCAAGAAATAAATGGAAAGCTCACATAATAAAGAAACAAAACAAAAAAAATTATAGAAATTTCCAATTTTTCTATGCAATGCAATTTTAAACCAGCGGGTCCAAATGGTCCCAAATCTCAACATGTTAGAAATAAGTGTCCCTACAGGCACCAACAAAGGTAGTGCAATATCACCAAACACGAAACCAAGATAAAAAACAAAACGTTAAGTATTGTGAAAATTGAAACACAAGCAAACCTGAACAACTTGGACAATGGTTCTGGTGACAGAAGCGGCGGCACGTTCGGTGTAGTGGCCACGAGCGACAATGCGGTCGAAGAGTTCACCACCCTCGCAGAGTTCCATGACGAGATGAACGGCATCATCGTCTTCATAAGTATCCTTCAAGGAAACGATGTTAGGATGTTTAGGCAAGTGTCTCATGATCTCAACCTCTCTCCTAACATCTTCAATATCAATGGCGGTTCTCAGCTTCTTCTTGGATATGCTCTTGCATGCAAGCTCCTCATCCGTCTCCTTGTCGCGGCACAGGTACGTCACGCCGAACTCTCCACGGCCCAACTCGCGGCCCAGATCGTAGCGCAGGCCAATGTCCCGGCCCGTGGGCTCCTTGAGAACGACGAGCTTACGTGCGGCATCGTCGTCGCTGAGCTTCTGTTTGCGTCTTTTATTCTCTTTCCTTATTATACTGGACGGCTTAACGCAACAGTTACCCATAGATAATCAAACGTTGAGAAGTTGAAGGTTATGAAAGTGGTGAAGAATATGTTAGAAAGGATGAAAATGAGTATGTTTGAGATGAGATGTGATGTGATATGATGATGAAAATATTGTTATGAAAAGGATTGAGGGTGGAAAGAGGAAGGAGGAAGGAGAGGAGAGGGTGAAAGATGAAACGCGGACACTTGGGTCCGGCGTCACCTTCTTCTTCTTCCGTATCCTTAACCCTCTTTCTTTGACACGCTTTCTCTCTCTTTAATTTAATGGAATTTTCTCTCCATAGAAAATATGGGGTAACATGATGACCTGGTTTTCCAATTTTGTCCTATCAACGCCAGACTCAATTCCATTGCATTATTCTGCTTCTTTATTTTTGGCATACCTCGTCATCTCCCTGCATGCATCCCATCTCTCCTCTCACTCTACCTACGTCGCTAATCTTTTATTATTTCATACAGCCAATATACAAAATTCAATAAACTACCTATGGGTTGAAATTAATTAAATCTTTCATAAGATAATAAATACTTATATCTGCATTAATTGTTTTTACATTACCTATATTAAACAATAACATTTTAATTGTTATTTTGCTCATGAGAAAAGTTTTAAACTTTAAAGGGTAAGCATATATAGTCATCCTGTTATTAACAATTTTACGTGATTTTTAAGATTTTATTATTAAAATTAATAAATTCACCTTATATGATTAAATTTATGACAAATGAATAATAATAATTAATAACTATTTATTTTGAAAAAAAATTGGGTAAAAGCAAATGGATGAGTAGTATATATTTACCTTTTTTTGATGTGTATTAAAAGTGAGGAAGTAGATGCAATGTGGCAAAAAGAATGAGGAGGGTTTGCGAAGAGAAATGAGAGGTAAGAAGAAGATATGAGGAGATTAAGATTAAGAGATTTTCTACGACGCGTTAATTTATAATTGTCGACATATTGTACGAATCTACAATTTTGTACGTTGATTATATCTTTATATATTACATTTTCAATTTTTAATAGATTTAATTTAAAATTAAAATAAAAATATTAAAAAAATAGTAATTATATGCACCTCTCTTTGTCATTTGGAACATGAGGAAATTTATTTTCTTTGATTCTAGAACGTGTGACGAAGGATGTTAAGAGAGTAATATCCATATTATCTCTCTACGCGTGTTGTGACCAATAAAAAATGTTTCATATCAATATTATGATTATAAAAAATATATGACATACTTAATTTGTCCAAACAGAATATAATTATTGGTGTCAAACTTTTTATATAATTATTTAATTTCTTGCACAATATTAAACATTTCTAGAACATTTAGGCATTATTATTTGGGTAAAAATAAAAAAATTTCTCTTGTAGAAAAAATATTAAACATTTCTAGAATATTTACGCGTTTTTTCTTCTTTCAGTCAAAATACTTGGCTTTGATTTTATGTAGTAACGGATAAGTAATGAATATGTTGTCATTGTGGTACCAAAAGTCAACAATGTGCTAAACAGACCATTGTATTGATTCAAAAAATATCGATAATACAAAATTGTCTCTATGCTAAAATTCAAAAAAGTCCACTATAACATTTTCCTAACATGCAAAATAAAGTTTTGAGCTAAAGTTCTAGAAGTGAAAAAAGCCCCATTAGCGTAGAATATTTATGATCATAAAACTCCAGGGTATCATATTAAAATTAAGTAGTTTGAAGTTGTTAAAAATAGCCATCTAAATATCTAAGAATCTCAATAAATGTAACGAATGTTTATTCAAAGAAAAGGAATCATGCATGGTATTCCTATGCAAAAGGTTCGATGTTCAATTTTTAAGTGTGATCTGCGTTTTAGGTTATTTTGAACTACATCTATATATAGGATGAAAAAGGTTGTAAGGTGTTTTAATTTTTTCTCTTTTTTTTAGAAAAAAAAAATCTACGGCCTGCAGGTATCCCTAATTAAGAATGAAAGACTATCTTCTTGATATAAGAGGTTAGCATCTTTAAATAAATTGTTTTTGAAAAAATTTTAGAAAAAAAAAATAAAAAGAACAAAATTTTATTTTGTGTGACCTACCTTTAGTATTTTATATTAATATCCCAACGTAAGTGATTCTTATATATGAAATTAACTTGTTTTTTTATAAGGCAAAACGGCATGTAAATGTATGACTGTAGTTAGAAGCATCCCAATTTAACTAAATTGGTACTCAACTAATAATGACCAATCATTTACCTGAGAATCAAATTAATGAAAAACATGAGATCAACAAAAGAACTTGTTGATAGCAGTAACATTAACTTTCTTGACAGTTTAGTCGGCCATTTGATATGTGCATTTGACCATCATGTTTGATCACGTTAAGTAGGTTGAAGTCTCATATTAAAACCTACTCTCGTATTTTTTTTTACATTAAATGAGTAAATACTTTTATTTTATTTAGGTAAAAAATCCTAAATTTCATATATACATAATATAAATAAGAAAGAAATCAGTATTTTAACACAGATCAATTACTTAGATTATAAATTATAACATTGGATAAGAAAATAAAATATTAAACTTCAATCAAATGATGAACTAAAGTTTAAAAAAAAAATTAATACAGCAGCAAAACTCGTAAAATAAATAAATAACTTAAAAATTTATCATTTTTTAACTTATCTTTTTAATAGCCGAAAATTGAAAATAGAAAAAAAAATTGAATTTGGTTTGGTCAAATCTAAAATTACCCTTTGTGTGTTCTGACTTGCTCTGGTATGATGGTCAAATATGTCCAAAGACTCTGTCATGGTAAAATTAACATGGACGAGACATTAAATATTAGCATAAAATTAGAGGATTTTACGTCTGAAGATGAGATTTTAACTACCATGGTGACATAGCTACTTGCTCATATAGACTCTACAAATTATCCTGAATCTTCAAATTTTTTAAGAACATTTAAGACAAGTCCAATTGAATTTCGGTCAAGTACTAAATAGAAGAATAAAATGTAAAAATGGAATGAGAATAAGAGATGGGGACACCATGCTTAATGCAATAAGTATAAAGGAGAAATTTCTGCAAAGGAATTAAACATTTAATAAGACGCAAAGTTCTTAAAAATAAACTTACTTTCACAGTAGAATTACTCTAATTCAATTTTCATTTGATCAAAGATTTTTTTCATGAATGTCATGTCCAGCCATTTATAAGGAAAGGAAAAATAAATGTGATTTATCCAAGCCAAATGACATGCCAAGTGTATCCTCCTAAGAAGAGGGAAGACCATGTCCTAAGATTAAGTCACAATCCTTGAATGATAATTAATGAAAATGGGTGGTTAAGATGCACTCTTAAAAAAAGTATGACCTCTAATAATTAATCTCAATCCTTATATTAAATCTTAAATATCTATGACTAGATTTTATTCTTGAAGGTGACACAAGTCACACCTTCAAGTGTGAATCACATAGTCCTCTATCACATAATCTCTACATGCACACTTTAAAATCATTAGTTGTATATGCACTAATTGAAGGATTAAAAATTTTAAAAAAAAACTAATTATTTTTATTATTATCTTAACTATCATTATTGTCATTAATTTATTATGTTATCATTGTAACCACGACCATTACTTACTCATCATCATTATCATTATCACATTCATAATTTTTGTTACCCACGAAATACCTTGTAATTATCACGTAGAGTGATGCAATAGTCATGATTAATATAACTATTATCATTGTCAATTCTCAATTATGGTCAATGTCATAAGTATATCGCCCCAAATCAAATTGGTACTTGTTGTTGCACTAGGGGCCGTTGTGCTTGGTGCTAAAGCGTGAGTATTTTGTATCCATTGAGCAAAGACAAACTATAATTGTATAGCAATATCTGAAAACATATCTTGGGAACACCCTAAAGCGCTCATGGTATCATTATGAATATACAAACTAAAACTATCATTACCAAAGTACAATGGTGATGATTACACCAATGAACATGATAATAATATCGACAATAAATATATTTATTACGACATCAATAACAATTGATGCAGTAATTTTAAATTCTTCGATTGAGACAATGACAATAATAATTATACTACAAGATCCATCGATAATGATGATTGAGATAAAGATATAATCAATTAAAATATTCATATAAAGTCATTTTTATCTAATGATCAAGTTTCTAATAGCTCTGAGTACGATTGCAGATTTTAAAATTGAATTTAATGAGTTAACAATCATTTTCACATACTAAAATATTCTTGATTGGGATCATTGCTAACATAATAATACTGGACTAGGTATAATTTCTCCCATATAAACTATAACAATCCATCTGTGTTTAGCCCCGGGGACAGTATAACAATAAATTTTGTTTCAACATGCTCACCAAAAATATTTTTCCACTATGATCCAAAACTATTTTCATTACACTAATAACGGTCGTTCACTCTTCTGCTGCATAACAATAAGGTTGGTGAGGTAAAAAAAATGACCCTGCATTGGAAATCTCCCTGGAAATTTAACCCAAGGTGCTGTATTGCTTTTCTCCAACCAATAACTATATGATGAAGAACTAATATCTTGACGTTCTCTCTAAATATTTAGAGACCTTACAAAACAAGTAAACAAAATTCAGTGTAACTTTATCCCTTTGAATCAACCGTGACCAGTTGCTATAATGAATACGGCTTTTAGCCAGTTCCTATAGTATTCTGCCTGCAGCTTTGAAAGAATATATGTGATATTATACCAATGGTAGTGATTTGCTTCTTCATCACTTTAGCAGCAACAGCATTAAGAGTTACGCAGCTTCAGCAGTGGTACCTCAAAAAGCATTTTCAAGTTACTGCTCCACAGTGAAAGTCTACCTTTTCTTATTTGCAATTTTTGGATTCTTGCACATTCGGATACTTGCAGGGGTGACCTCCACTAATTCATCTTCTTGGATGTATTCAATGCAGTCATCCAGACTATAATCCAATGGTGTGTCAAGAACCACTGCATAAGGGAATAAAGTAAATTAAAACTTTTTTGACTACTATATACCAATACTATACATGAGTGAATTTGAAGTTGCACACCAATAATGAATATTAGACTTGTAAAATATATAATCACAATTCAGGCTTACATAATGTTGTCAACCTAGGATTCGTAACCAATCATACCCTGAAAAGCTTATCCAATAGCTTTGTATGTTCCCATAACAGTAACTATGTGTTGGACCTTAAATTGTATTTACTAAGCACAGGTGCCTTGGACATGGAGATGATCATAAAAGTAGTAATTCGCAAGAACACTTATCTTTTTATTTCAAGTAAATAATTTGGAAATCATAAAAGAAAGTATTTCCAAAAAGAACAAAAATATAACGCATCTGATTGAGGCTACGTTTCTATAGTCACATCAGAATTCTTTGTAAGGTCTTCCAGAAAGCAGTAAAAATGTAGTACCAATCAAAATAACTTGAGAATTGAGATAAAGTGATAAACTACCTGTTTGTTCCTTGTTGGAACGAACATTGGTTGCAGCTTTCTTCTTGCAAACATTCAAGGACAAGTCCCCAGGTCGCTGATGGATGCCAACAATTTGACCTTTATAGACATCCACTCCAGGACCAATAAACATCTGTCCCCTCTCTTGTGAACTACAGATTGCATAAGAAGTACTTGTTCCATCCTCAAAAGCAACCTGAATTTCATTACTTTATCATTAATGAATGCAGGAAACAATGGCACTGTGGAGAGTACCATGCTACAAATAATAATGTGTATAAGCTTCTATCAATGCAGACATTACCAGCGAGCCTTGATCCCTTGTACTAATGTCACCAGCCCACGGCCCATAGCTGTCAAAGATGGTGTTGAGAATAGCTGTCCCTCGGGAGGCAGTTAAAATTGAATTCCTCAATCCAAGAAGGCCACGGGTTGGGATCTTATATTTGAGTAGTGTAGTTCCTTCCGATCTAATAGAGAAATAAATGGCAATATCAGATCAAATGCTATATAAGTCTAGCAGAAAAGGAGTCATTTCAAATTTTCAACATTCTGGTCTTATGAGTGAAAAGGATAGCATGCTGATTTTACACAACCATCTCTATTAATAGGAAATAGAAGACATTGATCACATACACTGATTAGATGAAAAATTATCAGTAAATTTGCAAGGTTGGTGTCATATCATTTGTTAATGGGCGTTTTGTTTTGTCTATTTTCTTCATGGCAAAATATAGAGCACCATGTGTTCTTTGTCAACCATGAGAATCATTCAACAGCAAAACAAGATTACTCCATAGCAAGACTGAATAAATGTGAATCTTTTATCAATTATTGTAGTCAAGTAATAAATATCTTGCGCGAATTTATACTATTGATCAAAAACAACACAAGATACAACTCCCAATTTACTATAAAGAAAAGAACACCTTTTCAGGATAATGAATCTCTTAGAAAATAGAAATTTTGCTTTACTTCAATGCTATGTTGCCATAACAGTATAACTTTGCTAGTAAAATATATCATGTTCAAAACAGAAGCAAAGAAAGAAATTTACACACCCAACTCCTTGCATATCAAACATTTGTCCTCGCCTCTTGCCAAGAAGTTCAACAACAGCTCCCATATGCACTTCTGGTACTTCCACAGTTGCAACCTGCAATAATTCCTCTATTAAAATACATAATTAATGAGCAAAGAAATTTTTTCTTTGCTCGGAATCAAGATGAAAAATACGAAGAGATGAAAGAAAAATGAGAGAAATATAGTGGAAAAGATGTACTGTTCATATGGATAAAAATGATAAAGAAACTAAGAATTTCTCTTCTCTTTGTTTGGTTAAGTGTAAGAGTGAGTAGAAAGAAAAAAATATGCTAGAATTCTTTCTCGTGTAAGGAAGAACAATGAGAGAAATAGAGGATAAAAATTAGCGGGGAAATTATATTGGTGGCCCCACACCCAATATAAAAAGAAAATTCTCTCCCTGCCCATTTTGCTCCCTATCTAAATGGTAGAACACTAGGAATCGTACATTTCTATCATATATCCTTTGACTCCATTTAACCCCATTTAAACAATGTTTTAAACTGTTTAGGAAGAAAGTTGGTAACTCCTGATTAAGAACTTTCAAACAGCACAAAGCCTGAGTTAGCAGTCCCAGTTTTTTATTGTAGTATCCATGTTCAAGTCACAAGGTCATGTACAGGAACATATCAAAATAATGAATAGCAGTTTCTTATGACATCATCTTTGTATAACCAACAATGTAGATTTTGAAAGTAAAAGGTACTCAAGCTATTCCTTAGGAAAGTAAATATTGAAAAAGAGAACATATAAAAGGCTATAAAAAATTTTCAGGATCATTCATATGCATTCACTTACATAATAGATTAGCATAGGAACATTTATAATGTCAGACTGACCTTCATGTAACAGGACATAGTATAAAACAAGGAAACCAATCATGATAATTAAGCTAGATTTTTGCCTGGAATTAGCATGCCAGTACTACATTAAAGTGAAATTAGACTCTTTTAAGTTGTGTTGAATGAGAAATTACCTCATACGGTTCCAACAGTTGTTCATTCACCTTCTTGTTGATAACCTTGGGAGGCCCAACCATGAATTCGTATCCTTCTCTTCGCCTGCAGATGCAGAATATTATTTAAAAAACTTGAACAGTAATTAATCAAAATCGAAATATTCATATTACTTACATATTTTCTATGAGTATGGTGATATGCAAAGTTCCACGCCCACTGACAACAAATGTATCCGCTGTTTCACCATCTTCAACTTTCATAGCCAGATTCCGCTCGAGTTCACGATAAAGCCTGTCCCTTAAATTCCTACTGGTAACATACTTTCCCTGAAAAGTTACAGATAAGTTCTAGCTGATCTCTTACATAACTCTGGAAGAACAACTCACATTATTACCAAGAAAACTGAACCTAACAGCAATTGTTGGGCCTAACAGACAGCATCAGGATATCCCCGAAGTAAAAGATAATAAAGAACTACTTGACATCAATAAGGCATTAATTTGTTGATCTACCTCACGGCCAACAAAAGGTGAAGTGTTTATGGAGAAAGACATTTTCACTGTCGGTTCTTCCACCTTGATGGAAGGTAGTGGCTTCCCAGATACTTTATCAGCAATTGTCTCCCCAATCTGTGTTGTACAGAATCATAAAGGTTAATAAGGTTACTGCAATAAGGGATTATGCACTTTATTCAAAACCCTCAATCTTTACCTGAATATCGGTAATTCCACATACTGCACATATATCACCAGCCTCCACACTCTCTGCAGGGACCCTATTGAATTTGTCATACACATAAAGCTCACTAATTCTTCCAAATCTACATGAATCTTCTGAAGTACATACCTGGACAAAATCAACCAATCAGTAAACTGGATCAGAATATAGAATGAAATGAGATTTTGTTGATCAAATCCCTGATTCTCAACCACTTCTCCCACAATTACCCACTCAATATGCCTCCATGCCCCTAATGCTCCCTTTATATCCTTTTATATTCTCTATTGCTTTCATAATTAAATTAACTATTACAGTTAGTATTTTGTTCCTCAGGGGTAATGATCCCCTGTTACTCACCAACCTCTCTTGCATAGACCTATTTAACTGGAGGTCTCTTACTATCATAAGCAGATTAAATCATATATTTCCTACACTGGACTTCAAAACAAAATGGTTATACAAAATTAAAAAGACATCCTCAATAATCTCTGCTCCACCTCCCCCCTCCACCCTAAAAATTAAAAAAAAAATAAATAAATAAAACAATGATTGAGTTGGAGAAGTGAGTCTGATACTTGAAATTTAGTAGTTATAAAGTTATTAAATTTCACTTATTCTCCACAAATATTTAACCCTGTTAGCATAAATTCAATGTAAGTAAAATGTCATGTGTTAGCATGGAGGAATTCACAAAATAAAAAACTAAAATAAAGGAAAAGGGATACTCACTCGGACATCCATGCCTTTTTCTAAAACTCCAGCTTGCACACGACCAATTGCTATACGCCCTTTATGTTCATCATACTCAATATTTGTAACCTAGTTGACAAATAAGTATATGGAAAGACATCAAATCAGATATTGTAACATATTTATTAAACTGCCTCACAAATTTGGTTACTATCACATTTAATATTAAGATTGATCTAGTACTTTGAAAAATTTTATGCTCTGTTACAAATTATAATGACTGCAAAGTAGATCCTACAAATTCCATAAATGACAATGCTAGATATTGAAACAGTATTATCCATGTTAAGTCGAAATTCATGTCATTTGTATTTCCTCATAAAATGAACTTGTCAAGATCTTCATATGCTTCTTTTACGTCTGTTTCTCTGAGGTGGTAAATTAATATGAACAAAAATATGTTATGCATTATAAAAAGACAAATCAATAGAAAAAAAATAAATAAAAGGGATCAAGAGGCAATAGAATTAGCAACTAACAAGCATTTGAAGTGCACCATCTTTGTCAATACGTGGTCCAGGGATGCATCTAATGATGGATTCAAACAATGGACCAAGGTCTTCTGCCAGATTTTCAGGAGACAACCCAGCTTGCCCTTTTATACCACTCGCATATATTACTTGAAAGTCACACTGCAAGCAGAAAAATCACATTAAAAAGCTATGAAGTTTACATAATATTATCATTCATTATACTAAAACAACTGCAATCTTTCAAACAACAATGATATGTTCTAATTTACCAGCAGGCAGCATTAAAAATCAAAAAGATTTTTTTATAACTTTCCCACAAGTCATTGGGAAAGAAATCACAGAAGAGTTTTGATTACTAACAACCTTCCAAGCTCCAAAGCAATTTGTAAACAACACAGAAAACTACAGCTATATAAGTTATAAGAACACTGACATACCTGTTCATCTGTTGCATTTAGTTCAATGAAGAGTTCAAAGGTAGAGTTGACAACAAAATCTGGGCGAGCAGAAGGCCTGTCTATTTTATTCACAACCACAACAACTGAATGACCAAACTCTAAAGCCTTCTTTAAAACAAATCTTGTCTGTGGCATTGGCCCTTCAACAGAATCTACCTACAAAAACAAAGAGCAGCTGGATAAACCCTATATATTACAAGCCACATTTCTGGGAAGAAAATGAAGTATTTATAGACTATGCTATGTTTATATGTCTTGTACATGTGTATATGCTATGAATATATGCTTTTATATGTCTTTTACATGTATATATGCTATGTTTATTCACTGATCATGAATCTTACGCCTCATTTCAGGATTCGGAAAATAGGCCTTCTGATACGTATCTTGTATCCCAAATCAACTACTATGCTTATACTAGAGTTAGGAAAGTATAACAAATTTTTTAAAAGAGGAAACAAACTATCATTGTTTTAGACATTATATCCCCCAAAGAAAAAAGATATTTTGTACAGTCTAAGTCGTAAAAAATAAAATGGTGATAAATAAGTTCCTTTTAAGTTCAAAACCTACATTGACAACATGTTAGGCATCAAGACATGAAAGGAGAGGATAAAATTAATCATTTAGAATGCAAGTTAGATGAGTCTCTTCTTCAAATACATCAACTTCTTCAAAGCCTGCATGTTCTTACATTTGAAACTAATTTGCACAAGAGACATGTGTTGTGGAAGTGATGAAGCTAGGAGTTACTAATTGTCAATATCAACCACCCCTTTCCCATTTTCCCTGGATTAAAAATACCTAAAAGAATAGGGCAAGGAAAACCATATTTCTTTGCTAAGAAATGTAACAAGCAGCTAAGAGTTACTAATTGTCAATATCAATCATCATGGTCAATAGTGCAAAAATATGCGTGGCAATCATCAAGGAAAAGGGAAAAGAGTAGGAGTACCACTAGAAGGATTCCTTCCACCATATTTAAGACACGCTCCACTTCACCCCCAAAATCAGAGTGACCTGGAGTATCTATTATATTAATCTTTGTGTCTTTATAGGTGACAGATGTATTTTTACTCAATATTGTGATTCCTCTTTCACGCTCCAAATCATTTGAGTCCATTATCCTTTCCTGAACAAATTGATTATCACGAAATACCTGCACAAATTTCAACACACATATCATATCAATATGATTCACTCCTCACTCTTTTCTACAAGAGCAAACCAATTGACTTTGCTATGGAAACAATGGTTAGGACCAGTCAACAGATGTTAACGAGTCTCCATAAAAACAACTTTTCATTCACATTCACCACAAACATATAGAAATAAGTGCATGCTTGGTTTACTAGCAAAATCAACTCCATACACGGTAACATGCGTCACAACATAGAATCTGTTCCTGATATTAATTTAGACCCACATTCCAATCTCGTTTAATAGCTCAAAATCAACAGTGTTAGATGATCCAGAATCACATTGAAATACTAAACAAGATTTTAGGTAAACTTCACATGTTTGGTTCAAGTTGAAGAACTGATTGAGTCAAAACAATTTTAACCAAATTTTATATCGAATTTAACTACTAACTTGCTTTATTCAAAAATAAATTTTAACCAAAAATCAATTTAATTTAAAATCAATTTCACAAAGGCTCACACAAAGACAAAGACACAATTCTACAGAGAAAGGCACTAAACCACTTTGTAAACTCTATTTAGGTAAACTGATATTCAACAATTCAATGAACAAAACCTTAGTTTGTTTGAGCATGGCATCAACGAGAGTAGTTTTTCCATGGTCAACGTGCGCAACAATGGCTATGTTTCTCACGTCCCCTCTTCTGAGCCATTGCCTCTTCGTCTCTAAGGCACAGCAATTCAAAAACCAAGAAATCAATATCAAAAAACCGAACCATACAATAAAAAAAAAAAATAAAGTGTGTATTAGTTACCAGTTTTGGGTTCGGTGGCTTCGGAAACAGAGCATTTGATGGGCCTACATGCCCATGAAGAAAATCGTTTGGCGGCAGATAAGGAAACAGAAGAAGAAGAAGAAGAAGAAGAAGAAGAAGAAGAAGAAAAGGGGAGGGCAAGTAATGGGTTAGAAAAGAAGGGTTGAAATGACGACTTAATTGGAAGAGTAGTGTTAGTGGGGAAGAGAGTATTAGTAGTGAGTGTTGCCATTTTCTCCATTGCTCCTTCACTCTCTCACTCTTACTCTCTTGCTTTCAAAGAAGAGAAAAGAAGAGTGTGAGGGATGAGGGATGAGGCCAAAGAGTATGAGGCTGTTAAATGGCTTTGTTATTTCTAAGCAACGAAACTATAATTTAGTGGCACAGGAATGGATAGTATATTATTGCCAATTGCTAAATGGCTTCTAACTTGTAAGGTTTCGCTCTCAATGCCTCTACGGACTACTTTTCTCCACATCATCTAACCACACACACTATTCCCACCTTAAACCATTTTCTTTTCGTGCCACACAGCTTTTTTTGTCACCTTCAAAATTATTTAATATAATTATAAACTTTAAAATAACATTTTATTTAACCAAAAAATTCC
The DNA here is from genome assembly GCA_026586105.1 of Hylodesmum podocarpum. NCBI lineage: Eukaryota > Viridiplantae > Streptophyta > Magnoliopsida > Fabales > Fabaceae > Hylodesmum > Hylodesmum podocarpum. The sequence goes on along the minus strand of JALJEV010001436.1, from coordinate 9,636,671 downwards.
ATGTTTTAGTCATTATCATGTATTAAAATTTGAAATAAAATTAAAAAAAAATAAATTATTACATAACTAAATAGAATAATGCTAACATCACATATGTTCACATTAATTTTTTAAAAAAATAAAAATATGCAAAATTTCTATGTTAATGGATTTTAAATTTATGTAAAATATTTTTCATTTTCTAGAATGTCAAATATATATTTTACATCTTCTAAACATAAATATTCAAATTTTATACTATCTTCTATTATTCAAAAACTCTAATAATAAATGAATATTCAATTTTAATATATAATTAATCGATCAATTATTTTATAAAATATATATATTTTCTTTAATTAATATTATCTGTTTTTCCTTTTTTTTTTCTTGAGTGATTGTTTAATTGTCTGTTTCGGACCATAGCTGTGAGACAATTACAAAATCACTAAATTAAAAATACAAATACTAATTGAGAAACCCTTACCAATTTTACTAGATTATAGAAAAAGCATTTAGCCATTTCGATTTATCCTAAACTATATTTCATGCGACCGAAACATACGTAAAGAGATAGGTGTTGAATTATAGATTTAGTTGGGGCTTGATGAATGATGTATGCACTTATTTCATTTGCAATTGGGTATATCATATTTCTTAGTAGTTAGTTTTTGCTCTATGGAAGCAATAGCATTTCGTTGATTCTGTTTAATTTCAACCCAATGGTTCAACCAATTTTCCAACCGCATGTTCCACCCACCATTTTTCCTTCATCTGCATGCCCTTTGCATTTCCTTCCACCACATAATGTCTTTCACCCCACTTTTCCCAAACCCTCACAAAGCCTCAAACTTGTGTCACCCCAATGTTGTGGTGTTTCACCCTCTAAGCAGAACAACGCTGTTCTTCTTGATGACTGGCCTCAGCTCCTTAAATTCTCAATTGGGTCACAGGATTATATGCTGGCAAAGGCAATTCATGGGTCTCTAATCAAATCTGGTTCTGCAGGTGACCTGTTTGTGGACAACAATCTTGTGAACCTGTACTCAAAATTCAATAATATGGGTGATGCACAGAAGATATTTGATGAAATGCTTGAGAGGAGTATAGTCAGTTGGACTACCCTCATGAAGGGTCATTTGAAGAATGGGGATGTTGGGTCTGTTTTATGTATTGCACGTGATATGTGCATGGTTGGTGAGAAGTTCAATGAGCATACTTGTTCAGTGGTTCTACAGGCGTGTAGGTCCCCAGAAGATCGTGTTTTTGGCGAGCAGGTTCATGGTTTTGTCGTGAAAAATGGGCTTCAGGAGAACGTTGTTGTGGCCACTTCATTGGTTTCTATGTACTGTAAAAGTGGTCTTTTGGACTGTGCAGAGAAAGTGTTTGATGGCATAAGTGTTAAAGATGTACAGTGCATAAATTATATGATTTTGGAATATGGAAAGGCGGGTTTGGGGGATAAAGCGTTTTCGATTTTTGTTAATATGCTACAATCTGGATTGAGACCAAGTGATTATACATTTACGAATTTGATCAGTGCGTGTGATTTGAGCGCAGGATTAATGGTAGGGAAGCAACTGCATGGGCTTGCAGTGAAGTATGGTTTAATGTGTGAAACTTCTCTTGGAAATGCAGTGATTACAATGTACGGGCGACATGGAATGGTCAAAGAGGCTGAGAGAGTATTCATTGAACTGGATGAGAGATCTTTGATTTCTTGGTCTGCACTTCTTTCAGTATTTGTTAAGAATGGCTACGCTAACAAAGCCTTTGAGTTTTTCTTAACCATGCTTCAAATTGGTGTGCCTCTTGATTCTGATTGCTTCAGCACTGTACTTGACGGGTGTTCAGAGTGGAATAATTTGAAATTTGGGATTCAAATTCATGGACTTGCAATGAAGCTTGGCCATGTCTCTGATGTCAACAGTGGTACTGCGTTAGTAGATTTGTATGCTAAATGTGGAAGTTTGCAGTCTGCAAGAGCCATTTTTGACAAGATCCCAAATATAACTATTGCTTCTTTTAATGCTATTCTAGTTGGATACTTGAATTCAAAAATAAGAGATGATGAAGATCCTATGGTGTTTTTCAGAAAACTAAGATTCAATGGTGCGAAACCAGATTGTGTAACATTTTCACGGCTTCTTTGTTTATCTGCTAATCAAGCCTGCTTGGTAACTGGGAAGAGTCTCCATGCTTACACTATAAAGGTGGGACTTGAAGATGATACTGCTGTAGGCAATGCTGTAGTTACTATGTATGGTAAATGTGGCAGTGTTCAGGATGCTTGTCAAATATTTAATAGCATGAACCGTGATTGTGTTACCTGGAATGCTATGATTTCTGCATATGCCCTTAATGGTGAAGGAAACAATGCACTTTTTCTCTTTGAGGAGATGAAGGAACAGGGTTTTGCTCCTGATGAGATTACAATTTTGGCTGTCCTCCAAGCATGTAGTTACTCAGGTTTATGGGAAACTGGGTTGAGCATATTCAATGAGATGGAATCAATGTATGGGATCAGGCCTGTGATTGAGCACTTCTCTTGCATGATTGGTCTCTTAGGTCAAGCTGGAAATCTATCCACAGCCATAGATATAATCAACAAAAGTCCATTTCATGAGTCATCTATGCTTTGGAGGACTTTTGTGAATGCCTGTAAGCTTTCTGGTGATTTACCACTTGGCATGTGGGGCTCTAGAAAATTGCTTGATTTAGCCCCCAATGAGGCCTCCTCTTACATACTTGTATCAAATATGTATGCTGAAGGAGGCATGCTGGAAGAGGCTGCAAAGGTGAGAACAGCTATGCATGACTTGAATTTAACTAAAGAAACAGGTTCCAGCTGGATTGAGATAGACAATGAGGTTCACTATTTTATGGCTAGTGACAAACACCACCCCCAGAGCAGAGAAATTTATGCAAATCTGGATCTTTTAAATGATGAAATGTACTGGAGCTGCAGGAAGAGAAATAAGCTCGATATGATATCAGATTCCCTGGCATTATATTGTTAGAGTTGCTATAGTTCATTAACAGAATTTCAACTATATTCTTAGAGGATGGATGGAGGATTTGCCGGGTGATCACTCCACCGAAACAGTTTTCCGATAGTTTCATTTTGTATATCAAGTATATCATTTCTAACCAAGAAAAGGTTGGAAAAATCTGAGCAGCATCTTTTGTAAAGTTCATTGCACATTGCACAGTGACTACAAAATTTTTTGAGCTGGAAACTAATGCAGCAGCTTCCTTTTGTTCTTAATGCTCATTTTAATTAGGATGCAAAATGAACCAAAATCATTTTCATTTGTAATCTTTGTAAAATATCAACAGCTTGACCATTCATACATTATACTTCATAAAAATGAAAGCAGGGTTCTAGCATGCTATGAAGTTAAGTAGATTTGAATATATTGCATTTATTTTGGAATGCACAATTCCTATCATACTTTTTAATGCAGAAATGTATCCCTGTGCAGCCGAGCCTTGGATCTAAACTCAAAAGACAAACAAACAAGCATGAAGGAATACTTCAAGAAATATGTGAAGCCCGTTCTAAGATAAATGAAAAATATTTTACTTCTACTTGCAACCACTTAGAATTAGTATACTGGATAAAAATATTAACTTCCTTGACAGATACTTCTATACTTCTCTACTGGGTGGCTATTGAAATTATTATATGGACTAGACACTACCACGTGCCCATGGTTCTGGTCTACCTTCATCTGACACATAGTTAAGTTTCACTAATTCCTCCTAATTTTAAAAATTAGGCGATATGTCACGTAAAGATTGGATGAGACTATGAATAAGTGGTGGTTGCAGACTATATAATAATTTCTCGTGGGTAGCTCATGCATAAAAGATTGGCAAAAACGTGAGGCTAAGGAAGGACTTGAACATCTCTTTGCACACAGGAATAGGAGAAACTGAAACATTAATAACGATGCCTTGATCATAATTGGTTGCCAATAATCTTATCCTTTTTGGCCGGTAATGAATTTATCAAACTCGGCATCGTATGTTTGTATCTAGTTTTGTTGACAGTGTATTCCATGCTGACACTCAATCCTTTTCAAGACCAGTATTGGTGAGATGACCTCCCACTGGAGATTCACGCTCCAAATACAAAATTTCACTAGAAAACGAAATTTTCTTTCAACTGTTCTTAACTTTAGTTCTCGCTTTTAGATTGAAAGCACGAATACTTTTTAGTTACTTAAGGTGAAGAAACACTAGCAACATCACTGCGCAATTTTCGTGCAGAAGTTGAGCATCAACTATTCAGGTGCTTTTTTGTCCCTAGTCTACTAAGTTGTCACATGTCTAATCTTCTCACTTGATAAATAACTTGGTTCTTAATTTACCAATTAACATAACTTAAGTGCAGAACTTTATTTTTAGTGTTGCTATCGAACTATAAGTAGTGTTTACTTTACTAATCCGTGCATTCTAGTGTGTTAATCCTCCTTGAATGTTTAGCATGTTCTGCAAGATATTTTCTAATAAACTATTATTTCTTTTTCCTGTGATAGGATTTCCAAATTAACAACTGATTAGACAGATTTGTGGGGCAAGTTCGGTAAGCCAAAATCTAAATATTGTGGAGAAAATTGCATAAATGTTGGACACACACAATTACGTGTCGGCAATGCATTTGCAAGTAGTGGAAGCCAACTAATTACAATAAGCAATAGTATATTAGTGTACAAAACGTTTAATCAGCACAACCAACCAAATGATCATGATGTCTATAAACTCTCATACACTAATAATCACTCAAAAACACTCCAATTGGTTTCTATATAATAAAATATGCATTATCCCCCCCATATCTTCTTTTTCTATATACTACTTCTCTTACTGCAAGCCCTCTTTAAGTTAAATTTAAAAGGAAAAGGGGTTCTCATCACACTATGTCATCTATTATTGACCATAATCTTTTTCCTCTCTATGTTTCTCTTTTTGGTCATTTTTGTCTACATATGTGGTTTAAAAATATAAAATTAATTATTGTAGAACTTAAAAGAAAGATCTTTTAGTTGGTGCTCTTCCAACTGCTCTCATAAGGTTGGCAATCTCCAGAACCCTGGCCACTTTAGTTCCCCTCTTAGCCTCTGCTGATGCTCTCCTCTCCTCAGCTTTTCTATGAGCTTTTGCGACCTCATTTTGCATTTTCTCAAGTGCTCTTGCCCTTTTCTCCTCCAGCTTCCTCTGCATAATGAATGCAAATTTTTTGTTTGTGATGGACAAAATTGTAATTACGTTGTGTGCACTTTGTGAGTCAAAAGTTCCTTTTTACTGTCATACAAAGTTAATGGAATGTAGGCTGAAAATGAAAGTAGCATCAAAATCAAATCATTAGACCACTTGCTATTTGCTGGCCGCTACAATATTTTCAGACCTTTTTGTTGCCACTGTAAAAGTGAACTTGAAGATAAGGCAATGGATGCAATCTAAATGTGTCACTTCAGATATTACCATGTATAGAATACACCAAGGTTGAAGATATTCTACAGATTCACTAAATTACATGTAGTCATCTCAAGGATGATTTCTTCTTGATTGACAAATTTTTTTATACTTTAAAGCATGAAATTTAAACTCTATTATTACAAACCAAAAGAATTTGCTTTTGATCATGAAAATGCAGAAAATGCTTGCAGCTGGATCCCAAGCAAGAAAAAGAAAGAGTTTAAGGAGACAAATCCTAATTCAACTCCAGAACATGTCCAAGATCAACCCTTGGATTGCATGCTAAACCACAAACATTTCAAAATTCAAAGGATATCTGGTGCCACTAAGAGTAATCATCCTAGAGGAAATGATTCTCACCTTATGATAAAACTTAAAATATATGGTGATCCGTGATTCAAGAGTCCAATTAACAATAATGAAGCAATCATCAAGGCGTCAAACCCTACTCCCTAACATCTCAACCTTTTTCAATTTTTTTCTAAAAAAAAAAAAAAATAGCACTTTAAAGACCCATAGAAAATTATGGTAAAAATTATGTTCTACACCGATTGATTGCATCAAGCATCCACTACTCTAACTACTCAATTTTAGTCTCGAGAGTAATCATGATAAACAAGCACCACCATCAAAAAAAAAATCCATACCAACTAGTCATGATCACTAACCAACCCACTAACAACCCCCAAAACAAAAAGTAACCAAAATTCAACTCATGAACTAATATATAACATGGTAGGAAAATCAAACCAACTCATAATTCATTTTTATTTGTTTCCACCCATATCCCCCTTAAAAAGTATTCCTTGCTCTAGCAGAATTTTGAATCTTAGTTCAAAGTACAGGAGACTAATCTCTTATAATAGACTCAACCACCGTTAGTTATTCATTCATTCATACTTGATACATAACATACCTCAACTTTCTTCATCCAAGAACTTGCTTTCTGAACTTGTTCATTCTCCCATCCATTTATAACAGCATCTTCCCTCTTGAACCTGTTATTGATCTTAGCAACTTTAGCATTTTGCCAAGCAGCTATCTTAGCTTCAACCTCTTCCTTCCTCACTCTCTGCACTGTCACCTCATTACCAGCAGCACCACCTGAAGTAGAAGAAGTTCCACCACGCCTCGGTGACTCCAAAGGATTAGTATCTGCCACAATCGCCAAAGGGTTAGTCTCTTCCATCATCAACAACTCATCATCCTCTCCAATCCTACGCAAGTTGTTGTTACTGTTATTATTTGCACCTCCTTCATGGGCATGCATAGCAACACTCATGGGACTGTTGTTATGGTCTATGCTTGAGCCTGCAAGAACAAGAGCACTGAATTCTCTACTCATGCTGGAGAAGTTGTCGCTGTAAGCACCCTCTGTGGGGGCTGTGGACACAGAAGATGTGAGGTGGTTGTGTGTTTCCCAGTTAGGTTGTGCTGTGTGGGGTGGAGTTAAGGCATGGATTTCTCTGATGTTGTGTTCGTTATCAACATCGTAAGTGTGTTCACCTGCGCCATGGCTTGTGGAAGATGTTTGATTATTCAACATGAGAAGAACTGTGTGTGTGTGGTGGAGTCAGTAGTAGTGGAACAGAGAAAGTTAAAGGAAAGTGGACCAGACACAAACTCAGGTTCAACCTTACTATTGTTTATTCACGAAACAGCCATGGCTTCGATAATTTAATCCAAAAAATAATAAAATAATATAATATATATTACTTTTTCTTTAAGATATATATGGTAAGTTTCTGCGAGGGATATTATATATAAAAAATATTTAATAGACAACGATATTAAATAAACAACCAAATACCACAAACAATTGATCATAACACCTCTAAATAATTTTTTCCTAATACTTTTTGTGCCATGTTTAAATATTTTTTAAAAAATCAACAAGATTTTACATCTTATTTAAAAGTTCTCTCACCTAATTTGGGTTATATATACGTATCAAAATTAGATGAAAAAAGTTAGAAAATTTACTAAAAATTGAAAAGCTACCTCATAATTGAAAAACTAGCTAATAATTGAAAATTGGAAACCGAAATACTAACTTATTAAATTAAAAGTGTTATGTAAAATAATATGTCAAAGTTGCCGATAAATATAAAACATTAAAAATAGATATGTTTGGATGACATTTCTTCGTAAGTTATTTTTAAAAAAAAATTATTGATAAAAACATATTTCAGAGTAATTAATATATTTTCTTATATTATATATTCTATTATAATTAATATATTTTTTATATTTTATATTCTACTATTAATATTATAATATGTCTTAGTATATTTTTAATTAAGCTTGATAGAATCTATCCTTTTCATTATAAATTTCTACTTTATTTAAAAATAGTAATAAAATATTTAATAAATATCTTAAAGACAAATAAGAGATAAAGTATCAAAAGAAACTTGTTTAAAACTTGGTTATCAAATAATCAATAAATTTTCAGTTAGTAACGAAAAGTTAGGAATAAACTAAAATATCTTGCAAAATTTATAACATAAGTGATAAGATTTATCAATTTATAATTTTTAATAAATTTTAACTAAAAAAAAAAAGTGTTTAAGAAAATTAAATTAATATTTTTTGTTTTCTTTTAACATCACGTCATCGGTTATAATATTAGTTATTAATGGCTTCACTGATTTTGTGAAAGGTTCCAAACAATGAATAGAAGATATGAAACCTGTTCGCTCTGCTTGTGTAATCCTTCCTTCGTTTAACAAATAATGTTATCTATGTTAGTTTATGAGCATTTGAAAACAAAAAAAAAATAGTCATCTCTGTCAAAAAAAGAAAAATCAAATAGATTGCCCTTTAAGATGTGTCCCGAACATTAACACTAGAGTCAACAGTGTAACTAACTGAATGACACCCTTAGACGAGTATAATTAATGATACAATTGATGGTAGATTTATATGCATGAGAAATCTTGTATCAAAAGTTATTAGTTATTGGATCAATTTATGTGATGTTAATAAACTAAGTAAAATTTAAACATCATATATATCAACCAAAACTAAAACCGTTAAAAATCAATTTAGTTTAATTCAAATTTAATGCTACATTTAAATTTAAATTGAATTAAATTGCATGCCGTGTAAGAAGAGCACTTGGAATAATATGGACTTTTTAAAGAATCAAATACAATATCTTACCCAAAAATTAAGAAACTAGATAAATGGATAACAAATTTTAATACAGTAACATCTTGTTAATAGATCTAGATTATTGATCAAGTTTGTGATTATACAAAATTTAATTTTAAAGTTGTTAAATGAATAGACTAATTAAGAATAAATTAATTATCTATCTTTTAAGTAGACTTATTTTATATTAAATCGTTAGAGCTTATAAATTTTGTTAGTATAGTTTTATGTATATAAATAACAATATACCAATAAGGAATAAAATTATGGTAAACTATTCTATTTATCATGGTATCCGTTAAAATCTTGAGAACTAAACATAATAGCAACGATGAATGAAGATGAAATTTTTTTAAAATTTTCAAGAAACAAAGCTTTCGAACAGGCATTTACCATACAACCTAAATTTTAGCGATAATCTTAGAAACATGACCAGTCATGTTTAGTTGAAAGACGAGAATTGTGATAAATAGGCTAGAACTATGAAGAGGTTTTTGCAAGTAAGAAGAAAATGAGGTTTCATTGAAAGAATCATAACAGAACTGAAAAAGGGTCTTTAAACTTGGACAGGTCATGTTAGTGTTATGGATTTTGAATTCAGTTGAGCCAACTTTGCGAACAATCATGTCATACTTGGAAACTACTGAAGAAATGTGAGATGACATAAAAGAAATATTCTCAATTGTAAATGGCCAATGACCCATGAATTCATTAGGCTATCCATGATAATCTATTACGGGAAGTTGAAGGCACTGTGGGATGATTTAGTTGTCTATGAACCAGTTTGGTCTGCACTTGTAAATGATGCACATGTGGCCTTGCGACAAACCTTCAAAGATGCTAGGAAGAAGAAAGTTGTCACATCTTCTTGATGATGCAATGAATGGAACAATTTGTTTTAACATGCTCGATATAGATATTATATCATCCCTAAACAAAATGCACTTAATTGTTGTACAAAAAGAACAAATGCAAAATATCACCAAAAGAAGAGAAAAACGAATGGCTTTGGCAGGCAAGCGTGAAGATCAAGGGTATGAAAACAAAAGCGAAATTGTTTGCACACATTGCAACAAAGCAAGACACAATGAAGCATGTTACTTTCTACTTATATGATACTTAGAATAATCGGGACAGTGTCCAAGAAACGATGGAAAAATAAAAACTCCATTTCTAATCTTGGTGGTGATGTAGGATATGAAGGACTCTATTCTAATTTCGGGGTGATGCCGGGATATGAAGGACTTTGGACCGAATCTCAAAGATATCACCAAGGAAATCAACTAGATATCTTTAAATTGAATCTCGAAGATGCTGACTAAGAAAATCAACTAAATATCTTTAGACCGAATCTCAAAGATGTCGACCAAAAAAAATCAACTAAATATCTTTATAAAAAAAAGTTCTTGGAAAACCATAATTTAAAATACTTCTTAAACAAGTTGGTCATTTTGAATCTCCATACTCCAACTTAGAGGGTCATAGTTAATACCCTAACAACTTATTACCATGTCTTACCAATTCCTTATTATTTAAATTGTACAAATTTTGATTTTGAAGTTGTTATGTAAATAAACTAAATAGAAAGAGGTTGGTCATCTGTTTATTTAAAATAGATTTGTTTTGTTCATAAAAATTCAACCCGCTTAAATATATAGTATAAGGGAAAAAGAAAAAGAGCACACACAACAAGATTAACGTGATTCGGTGCTTCAAGACCTAGTTCACGATCTCAATGAGATAAAATTCATTATTTATAATTTTTGAATGGGAAAATCACAAACTCTCCTCACATGTAATTTTTGGACAGAAAAATCACAAACCCTCTGCCATAATGTAATTTTTAGACAGAAAAAATCACAAAGTTTATTTTTAGACGAAAAAATCACAACTCATCACAGAACTCATCGCCACGATGTATTTTCTAGATGGAAAAACTACAAACCACAGCTACCTAATTTGATACACATTACTTAAAACCTAATACACTTCTTTACTAGATTTATTTAAGGATGTGATGCAAGTGAATAAAACTTACTTCTCTATCTTATATAAATTTTTCACTCGTCTCTCTCTCCAATACTTACCGATGTGAGACTTTAAATTAACATAATACACCACACAATCCACCAAGAAATAAAACAAGAGAAATCATTTCATTTATTAAATTTTATAAACCTTTAATTGGATTGAAAATATATTTTTACTCTCCCCAAAATTTTATGAATCTGATTTTAGTCTCAAATTATTATTATTTTTCACTTTTTTAGGCAAAAAGAGAACATGCATAAGCGTCGCCAATGATGCAGGAATCATTCACGGCACACTCAAATCATAATATATCTTAATGAAGAGAATAAGAACAAACAGTTGCGAAGATATCAGCCTTGCACCCATGTGAAAGAGCAAGAGTAAAATCCAAAACCTATTAAAAGGAAGATTATATCTATATCAAAAAAAAATCTAGAAATTTTAGAAAATTAAAAATTATATTTTATCCTCCTTATTAAATATTTTCTAATTAATATGGCTCTTTTCCCCTCGTCTTATCACAACACTTATAATATATTTTTACTCGAGCATTTTTTTTTCCTTTTCATCTATGCTTATATTTGTACCACGTTTTGCTCTAATATCAGTGAGACATAGCAGCATTATTAGGAAAACTTGATAAACAAGTTGGACAGCACAACCTTCCTGTTGCCATGAACCTTTCACGAATAACGACATTGCTATCATTTTCTCGACTTTTATAAATGCAAGCACCAATGATTTTCTCCATTTTTCCTTTTATGCAAATTGGTAGTGTCGGTCAGATATTAGAACAATCCTGAAAGAGCCTTTCATTATTGAACCACTTATATACACCTATTGGTGTCTTAATAATTAAATTTATGTACACACATCTACTAAAAATAATTTTCCCTTGTTAGAAAATAATCGAAATGAATATGAATCATGCGCAACAAAGAAAAAAAGTTTAGTAAAAGAATAATCAAAATAAATTATGAATCATAAGAAAAAAATAATAATAAAAAGATGCATACACATTTAGAGTAGTTGATTGTTTGTCTTACTTTTAGCCACTTGGACTTGGCTTTTAATTATATTCTCTACGCGTGAGAAGTCAATTTTTAGATGTAAGAATTGTCTTTCTTCTTTATATCATAGTTTTATAGTCTTTTATTCAACTTTAATAATTTTTTTAACGTAAATAATAATAATTATAAATAAAAAAATTTAATTTATGAAATTTATTATTTTTTTATTTTTTTTTATATTAATACCATATTTTATCGGAATAACTCCTGTTATATGTAACAATTTTTTTACTAGTATACCGCAATTCACTTTTGAAAGTGCCAACGTGAGGCTTTCTTTAATAAAAAATGACATGCATAAGAACATGACTTTATGATAACAAAAAAAAGTCTATGTTGAACGCGACTTTGGAATTTGATGGAAAATGGACATTGTATAAAAAAAAGAAAAGACATTTTTATTGAGGTGAGTCATATTTGTTGTGACTTTATATCACATCATCTACATCGCTTGACATATGCGACTTTGTATTAAAATGTTGCATCACATATATATTAAAAAGTTCGCATGCCCTATGTAGCATAATATACTTTACTTTTTGTGATTTTATAATGTATTGTTAGTAATTGAATGCTGTATTTTGAATTATAATTTAAAAATTAATTTAAGGTGTTAAAAATTTTACTATTAATGTTAAATTATGATTATTAATGATTGATTTTAAGATATCTTGTTAATACCATAACAATTTGGCTAATATTTTGAATTACAATTTTTTTTTAGAAAAACTTATATATATATATATATATATATGTATATATGTATGTATATATATATATATATATACATATATATATATATATATATATATATATATATGTTAGGCAAATTTCTTAAATACTTATGAATTTACATATAAATTGAATTCATGACTTACCCTAATTTTGAGTGGTTTAGGTAACTAGATGCCTGAATTACCTCAATTTGTTAATCATATGATAATTAGAGATAAATTTATATAAATATATATAAATGAAGATGACAAATAATTATTAAAAAAAGTGACATTGCGATTAAAATGCTTGAAATATATTGTGTGGTTCAAGGTCAGTATGATGACATTGTTTTGCGTAAAAATTCATTATAAATCTAATAATATATACTTAGAACTATATATGTATGTATGTTATACTATATTTTATATATTATTATTATAAATTATAATTTAATTTTTAACTATTATTGTTTATTAATTGATATATCTATTTTTCAACAATTTCATTTTGATTCACAATATGAATCCATTTCACCACTAAAAGATGAACGTAGTTTACTATCGCAATAGTTGCAGGAATATATGTCTCAACGATTAATCAGAAGCTTAATCTAGTCATCATTCATTCGGGTATTCAACAAATATACATGAACATCAACAGCAAATCTTTCAACTTATTTCTCTTTCATACATTCTTCAACATTCTTTCCATCAAGTTGCATTCACTTCAAATTTATTTCTAAAGGATATATAAATACATAATTTTATATAGTGATTTTATTTTCACATGCATGTCATACATAATTTTATATATAAAAAAAATGCATAATTTTCATAGACGTGTGATATATAAATACATATAATTTACATGCGACTCAGCTTTAATATAAAGTCGTGTATGTCATATGATTTGATATAAAATCGTGTATGAATGTGACATAACTTTAATATAAAAATTTAATAGAAAGTGGCGTATGTCATGTGACACTACCTATTTTTCCATCATATTACAAATCCAAGTTATTTTATCATAAAGTCATGCTCCTTCTGCGTCTTACTAAATTCTCAATTTTTTTTTAAAAAAAAAAATGCCTGATTTTGTCAATTTCAAAGGTGAACTGTGCGTACATTAGTAAAGAAAGTCGTTATATGCATCCCATGTTTATCTATTTTTTCTTCTTACACCAATCAATTTCTTCCTATACCTTTTAATTTTATTAATTTCAAAATCATCCTTTCTTATTTTTCCTTTATGGTGTGACTGCATATTTTGTATTGTTTCCAAAATAGTTATATTAATTCCATATTTTCTTCTTTGAGGCATTTAAGTCATTAAGACGCTGAAATATAAAATTGCAAAATAATTTGTATTTTTTCATCCTTATTTACTAGTTAGTCTTTTCGAGTGATCAAGATTTATATATATATCTATATATATATATATATATATATATATATATATATATATATATATATATATATATATAATAATTATGATTTATTCTATTGTTTTTAAAATTTATCGCAATCATTTCCTGACGTTTAGATATAGATAGCTATACCACTTCTTGAGCTTGTTGCCAGTTTTTTTTTCTTTCAATTATCATTTTTTTTAAAAGATGGAGTATTATCCAATTAATCCTTAAAAAAATAAAAATTATTTTTCAATCTTTGAAAATAGATTATTTTATTTAAGTTAGTACCTAGAGTAATGTCTATTTCCGGACTTTGTTAAATGCCTATGATTGGACATTAAATGGCAAGTTAGAACTTGCGTTGAGCAACCAAGGCAACATGTGACTAAGGATTAAATAGTTAAGTGTCAAACATATATTGTCATTTGTTATATTAATTTCATGTTGTGTTTTTGTGTAAAGTGACGCGTTTTTTTGAGACTTAAACTTTGTACAAGGTTGACTTATATGTTAAATGATCTATTAGTAAGTTGCATGTTAAAATTCATCTATTAGTAAACTCAATACTTCTGCCTCTCATTTAACTTATACAATCATGTCTATATTAAATTATTAAGACTCTAATTGTTATAATTATTAAAACAAAAGGTCTCCATTCATTTTCATTTAATTCTAGACTTAACATTGTGGAACAAGAATCAATAGAAATTATATCACTTCAATTTGATCACATTTCCAATTTGCATTATAATGCATTCATTTATCTTAAAAAAAAAACTCCTCAAGTTTGAAATTTTTAGCAAATAATGAATTTAGAAACAAAGTAATGGAAACAAGTGATTGTGTAAAAAAAATGAAGAAATAAAAACCGAGGATGGATTAAAATTCAATACACAATAAAAATCATCATAAATCATCAGGGTAAAATTAATGGTGCAAATTTTCACACATTGAAAAAAAAAGTTAGATGAATACTTTGATCAAACCCTAAAAGAGTAATTTTTATCATAAAAATCCAAAAAAATAAAATAAAACTTTATACGTTTTGAATAAAAGAAAACAACAAGCTAATCAAATCAAAGGAAAATGAAGAAAAATCTGAAGAAAACTTGCATGAAGAAGTTGTAAAAAAATAATAAAATCAAAGAACGAGAGTTTAAACTGTAAAGAGAGAATCGAGAGAAAATAAAGTCTGAGAGTGACAATGACAAAAAATAGAGAGTGCGACAAGAAAACATAGAGTCCACCACAAATAAGGGTTCCAACAACAATAATATAAAGAAGAGGGTTCGAGGAAAAAGTGTTATGCAAGCACGGAAGTTTTAGAAGAAAAATATTGTAATAAATTTATAATATTAACTTCAAATAAACCGATGTTAAACAAAAAAAAAAATTTTAAAAAAAAGAAGAAGAATAGTGGTGGCTTATATGAGAACAAGTTTGTGGTGTTCCACCTAATATTATTGTTATTTAACACGAGGAGCCAAAGTCATTCATCCATAAACTTAGCTAATAATAGAGATTGGCATGTGTGTGAGTCCTCCCTTCTTGCTGTGTTATTATTTCTTGGAACTCAATTTAAAATTAGAGTTTATGGGGCATCTCATGCGTTTTACTTTGTGCTTCAAATTTTCTTTTTTCTAGGGTTCTAAAGGTTGGGATTTTATCGTAATCGGTTGTGTGTACCTTCAATTTAATGCAACAACCTTAATTTTTCAAAAGTGAGAACAATAATAATTCAATAAGGTCGGTGACTTACTGGAATTGATAGTACTTGAAATTTAAAAATACTCAGCTATGTGTATTATTTTTTATTGATAGTTGTTTCCTCTTAAGTTGTAGAGGTACCTACAATAACATTTCAATACTTAAAAGTTTATAGTAAAATTGGAATTTATGTTATATGCTTTATATACGCATAAATCCTAATCTTTAGCGGCTAAAAATAAGATAATGATTTAACTTTTTTTCTTCATAGATAATATACTTAAGTATCATTACTTTTAAAAAATAATCTTTAGTCAATGATATTAGTATTAATTTTTAAGATTTACTTACATTTTAATATATCAATTTGTTTTAGAACATTATTTGGATAAAAGATAGGGATGTTATTACTAATAAAGCAGAATTAAATTTATGAGGGATGTTAGATCTATAGTAAATTTAATTCTGATATTTAAAATTAAATTAATCATAGAACAAATTGATATTTGAATTTTATAAAAGTTTATGAAAATGGTGTACAAAGCTGGTAACTCATGGCTGAAACAGGTTTAACCCATCCCAGATCCATTCAAAAATGGGCTTTGTCTTATCTGATGAAAAACCCAAATTTTAATACAACTTAAAATTTAGAGTCCAAGTTCTATAATTTTAGTGCGCGGCTTCAGAACAACATGCTGAAATAATTCTAATGAGTTTTCATGGGCTAATCAATGCAATCTAAAAAAAGTGAGGAGAACGATGATTCAGGTCGAGTAGGAAAGGAAAAATCAATTCTTCAAAAGGTTAAACAGTAAATTATTATAATACTCCTAAGTAAATTTATTAAACGAAAACGTGAACAGCTCTTTTTTTTTCTTTAAAATTTATTATATAGATTGTTATGCACTCTAAAAAAAGAACAAAAATGTAATATATATATATATATATATATATATATATATATATATATATATATAAATTTGAAAAACAAAGTATACTTTTAATCTCTCTAAAATGTTAAAGTTTTAGTTTTATTACTTTTGAAATTTTTTGTTTAATTTTAGTTTCTTTATTTTAAAAAATGCATTGTTATTGATCTTTAAAGTAGTATTAAACTAGTTTCAAGACTTAAAATCATGGATTTTCACATAAGAAAGGTTAAAATAAGATAAAAAATTTAAAGAGATTAAATCAAACTTGTGCAATTTTAGAAAGATAAAAAACATATTTTATCATTCAAATTTTTATTTAACTATGAACAAAATGATCTTGTTTCCAAAATTTCCATTACTGTGAATCTCTAATGATGCTCGTGAAGAATACTTTCATGGTGTGCTTTTACCATCAATAAGATGCTTCTTTAAATAATAAAGTAGTATGCATGAATGGAATATTTAGATATTAAATGAGCAAAATGTAATCTTACAATTACTTTCATTAGTCACAATCATTTAGTTGTGATTTGTTAAGAATTGATTTTCTGATCATTTTTCTTTCACATTCAGCTTGACATTCAATAATCACAATAAATTCTAATTATTATCTTAATATTGGTTATGGATAAATTTTATAAATAAGATAACATGCTTTCTTTTAGTGAATCAGAGCTCGAAAAAGCAAAATTATTTTAATGTAAAATATGTTGTAAATGAGTCGAGTTTTAATTCAGATCGTCTCACAAGTCCTCAACCAGGGTGAATAAACTCTTCTAAAGTCTTTGTGAATAAACTCTTCTGAAGACTAAAGACGAGACTAAAGACGAGTGAAACACATCCCTTTTAGTCATTTTGACTGTTATAGTTGCTATATTATTTAACATCATGCACCTTTAGTTTAGTGATTGTTTTTGTATTTTCCTTTTCGTTGGGCATGGGATCAAGTCCTTCATAGGATTCAGACAATCCTCTCCCCCTATTTGAATTTGTTATCTTTATCTTTAATTTATTAGTATTTCAAATTCAAAGATAAGATAGAATAAATTCTTTTCTATAAATAGGGTAAATATTTAGAGATATGAAAAATTAGACTTAGATATCTTTTATTATTCTAAATACACGTTATAATGTATAATTTTGATTAGTTATAGAAGAGTCACAGCATCTTTAATTAATTAGAATTGTATATTAAGTTATTTAAATAAAATTAATTATAATTAATTTTTGTGATACGATAAAATTTTTCCACATAAATTTAAGTATATTATATAATTATTTAAGATGAAATATCAAATTACATTTCTCAATTTGCCCACATGAATTAGGAAAAGGAACATAATTTAATAGGTTTATTATAAAGTTACATTGTGAATCTAATTGAGTAAACCTTTAGTCTGTAGATAAGTTTTTTTCGCTAGATTCATGAATAGGACATGATTTACATTGGTAAAACATGACATTTATTCTAACATCAAATTAAATAATGAGTATGTATAATTGTTCTCTATAGTTAATCAATGTACAAATATTTTTTATTTTAAGTGTGATATTCCCGATTTAAAAGGAGAAAATCATAAGGTTTAGAAAGAGAGAATTCTCCTCCATTTAGGCTAGATGGATATTGACTATGCAATTAGGAAAGACGAACTGTCGAGGAATACTGCAACTAGCACTCTAAATATCATTGATCTTTATGAAGAGTGGGAAAGATATAATCGTCTCTCAATAACGTTCACAAAGATGAAAATATTTACTAGCATTCATATTTCCGTCAATTAACACGGGAAAATTAAAAATCTCTTTTAAAAGACCATTAATAACTAGATCATTATATCAAATAAGGCTTTTGCTAACACCTTTTTAATGCAGTTCTCATCCTTAAGACTCAGTGAAATAAAGGATATATATTCAAGAAAAAAAAATACCATGTGTGTTAAGAAAAAGATATGTTACTTATAATTGTTTGAATGAAAAATCCTTTGTGATATATTTAAATGAAGAATTCTTTATGTTGTGATGTCATTAATTAGGACACATTTCTGTTGAGAAAATTAAAAAATTAACAAATAAAGGAGTACTTAATACTTGAACTTTGTTAATTTTGAGAATTATATAGATTGTCAAATAAATGAATGTCTATTGGAATAAATTCAAATTAATTAAATACGTCGTAAGTAAATATTTATATTTAATATATTAGAAGTAAATTATTATTATTTTTATTATATATATTTATATTAATATTTTCATTTTTATATATGCTTCTTAACTTTGTTTTAAACTAGAAAAGACAACGAAATTAGTAAACACTCTCAGTTTAATTCTTAAATGAAAAAAATTGAAAATATTCCTGTTTATGGATGTCTGTTACGTAATCATGTTAGCTGATTTTTTTGTACTCAATCATATATTAATTTATTTTTTAAAATCTTATTTCCTATTTTTCTGTTAATTAGATGTTATATTTTAACAATAAAGGTTAACAAGGGACTTGTTGACGTTTGTGTCAACTTTTTCTCATTTACCTTGGATAAGACAAGCACTGTCTGCCTAAAGTGAGTGAATTCAATAAAAACAATAGCCACGTGTTCAAGTACGTTGTTACAATGTCCGAATTGCCACTTAATATGATAATATCGCCATCTAGTAGCCACGTCGTGGCATCAACTATGTATAATGTACTAGCATCAATAATTCCTTTCTCGTCAGTTTTGTGACTATGATAATGACAAATTTTTTTATCATACATATTCGGATTTATTGTTTCTATTCTAGACAAAATTTTGCCCATTTTATGGATCTAGCAAGAAATTATAATACCTCTTATGTGTTTTTGGTTTGAGTTTCCAAGATTTTAAGAATAATTGGTCAAGGGAGTTAAGACATTTTATCCATGTTAAAATATGAAAGATTTTAAGTGAATTATTTTCACCAAATTACAATCCTTAGAAGTTATCACCAGTTATAGAAATTATTAGATTTAGTCATATTTTAAGATTTTTTTTTTTATGATAATGAAGTCTGAATTTATGGATATTTATTTAAATTTTTCCTGATAATATATTTGAATAAAAATTTTACTTAATATTTGAAATTTTATTATTAAATTTATTATTTATTTTATGTGAGTTTGAATCATTATGTTAACTATTAATAATTGTTTGTAAGAAAGTTTTCAAATTTATGATAACATCAGATGTATTAGAAAGTTTACAATATTCATACATCCTATTTAATCAATTGAGGGATACCCCTTAATACATCCCATATATTTAAGAATATATAAATAATTTTTTTTTTTAAAATATGTTTCTTTTAATTTAACCCGAACATAATAAAAATGTGAAACTGAATTTGAAATTCACTTATAAAATACTCTACCCCATTATCTTTTATAAGACAAGAATGAGTGAATTCTAAACTTGCTCATGTTTATTCATTAAACTTTTGGACCGTTAAAAAAAATTTATACAGAGACCTTTGTGGTAACTTTTTTCTCAACGCTCTACACTTACACACATAGCAACTTGTTCAAATGATTGATGTGAATGTTTTCACCCAAATTTCATTTAATCTTTTACATTTTTTTTCTATTGGTTTCTCATTTCCATTTCAGCCTTTACCTTTCTTACATTTAATTTACATGAACTAAAACTTATTCTTCTTCTTGTTCCTTATCTTTTCTTTTACTTTACATTTTCCTTGCTAAAAATGTAAAAATGTTTTAAAAAATATCATTAAAATATATTATTAGTATTTAAAAATCAGATTATATAATGTATGGGTTCATAAAGGAACTGCAAGAGTGCAGTTGCATCCAAGGTCGATAGATATAATGTGTTAATGTTTATAACGTTCTTTAATTTCTTTACTATCTGTTACTTTATGACACTGATCATGATATTTTTTAACTGCAGAGGATCGTAATCCATTGTATTTCACGTTTTTCTATTAATTAACTCAGGCTAATTAAAGGGTCATTTTGTTTTAAAAGTAAGAATTTTAGTTTTTGAAAATGAGAAAATTATCATTTGGTTTATTAAAATTTAATCCTATAAAGATAAAAATTAACAACATAATCTCTGAAAAATATTTATTATCATTTCCATTTCTAAATTTAACAATCTATCATTATTTTTAGTCCCTAAAACTTAATAAGTTATTCTTATTTTAATTCTTAAATAAAAGATTAAAATGATAATAAATATCAAATTTAGAAAATAAAATAAAAATTGATATCTTTCAAAAATTATAATGATAAACAAAATTTTACTTTCATGAACTATTTTTTTCAATTTTTTAAATACTAAATTATCTTGGTAATCACATTTAATGACTAAAATAATTATTTTAAAAAAAAATAATAAAATTTGAAGAAAATATTTTTAAGAATATAATTAATTATTATTTTAATTTTAATAATATTTATTATTACTTGAATTCATAAAATATTTATATTTTAATTTAATTCTTAACTTAATTATTTATCATAATTTTGATTCTCTAGTTTAAGGAGGTAAATAACACCAAACAATCAAGTTTTAAGAGTCAAAATATTAATAAGTATATTTAAATAATTCTAGTTAGAGAATCTTAAAAAAAGAATACAACTCTCGTAAATTAGTTACCATAGATTCCATTTTTTAAACCAAAGTTAACTAACCCTAGTTAAACCTTTAGAGTTTGGTAGGCACGTGAAACACGCAGGATTCAGGATTTACATCAGCAGTGGTCCATCGAGTGATAGCTATGAAATTGAAAAAGAAAGAACACCACGTGAAACCCTTCCAGAGCTTACCACATATTATTGCACACTTTTGCGATAAATATAATATTTACATTTAAATTTTTTTTCCATATAATGTAGTAGTTTTTTTTAATTAATGTTCAAATTTATTTTGAAATTTTGTCTCTAAATTTTTGTAATATTTCATTTTTATTTTATATTTTCTTTTTATTTCATTTTTCATTCATATAATTTTTTTTTTATACACCCATGTCACCTGCTTTAAAGTACGGTTTAAAATCTAAAAAGATTAGAATAATTTAAGAAATTTGCTACGACCTTGAAACTGACATAGTAAGTACTCTTTTACTCTTATCTGTGTGGGATAATTGTGTATCTGTTGTAAGATATAGTCTAGATACACTCATCATTCAGATCTATGAAGTTGGAAAGCACTGGGTAGTTGGTTTCAATCAATATGATTGTGTGTTTTTTTAAGTAAAAGAAAATTATAAATAAATATTATAAATATTATTCCACTTAAATGTTTTTAGAGTATATGGATATACATAATAAGGATTTAAAATGTCCGGTCTAATAAAAAGAGTTTAAAATTTTTTATGTCTTCCTTTAAGCCATTTTCATGATTTAAACATAATTCCTTTTTTATCTTTTCCTAGTTAAAATTTAGTCCCTGTATGTATTTCAAATATCAGCACCAATGCAAGTCATTTAACTACATAAAATTTCTTCTACTTTTTCCTTTTTACCATACTTTGATATTGTGATAAATGTTCAACAACGTCACATACTAGGACCACACATAATCCAAATTAATTATAACAAATCATCCAAGTATTATATGCAACATTACAAAAGACCATAAGATGTGCCGTCTTAGGAAAAGAAGGAAACAATTCATAATTTATATTATCCAATATTTCACATTATCAAATTGTCTTTAGTTTGGTTTCAGTCCGTACGAAGTGTCCAAGTAAAATCAGCAATCTTCCAAGGTACAAAATTGAACCAAACAAACGTGAGTGCCTTGTATTCCAATAGAGTATTATGTTGGGCAAATATTTTATATGCCCTTTAATAAGTGTAACACCTAAAAAAATTTCAGTTGTTTTTGTTACATGTTTGCGTTATTTATATTCTCTTATGATAGTTTAAGTATGTTTAGATGATCTAGGTATATGTTATAAAGTTGAGCTAGAGTTTAAAAAGAATTTTTAATCAATTACTTCTTTTGGGAATTAAAATTGTAACTTGGTATGAGATAGGAATTTAATATTGAATAATTGATTTTGAAATTCTCATTATTTCAGAAAATTTTTAATTTAATTTTTTTTTCCTGATACTCATGTACTAAATGTATGCCTTAGTTATGTTGTCCTTAGAATTGCCTCATATTGCTTGTTCTTGAGTAGGAAATGGCATGTGGTGCATTAAGATGCTTGAATGTTTGGTTGTTGTGCTTTTACTTTTGGAAAGCTAAAGTGAAAATGAAACATAACCAAGTAGTTAGACTTTTAGGGTCTTAGAAGTTGAGTTTTTGTTTTAGGTAGAACTGAACCCATAAATCCACTTTCACAATTAAATTAGAGTATTTTAAATTTAGTAGAATTTATGGTTTCGTCATAAATGTCTTAAACTAGATTTTAAATCATTAGAACTCTATAAACTTAATATTTTGGTAAATTAAGGTTCATTGAGTCAAATTTTAAATTAAGCTATTTTGATAGGTTTAGAATCTTGAAACAATCTTAGAATTGATTTATAAACTTGTTAGGATGATTAGATTTGATTTATAATGAGATTAGAGAGTTTGGAAATGGATTTTAAACTTATAGAAGTGTAGAAACCTCTAAATATTTTTTTGTTATGTCACGTTGAGTGTGAATACTTGTTGACGCTTAGTGTGAGGAGACCAAAGAAGTCTGGATATGTCGTGCAACCATACTGAGCACAAAGAGACACTCACTCTTAACAAAGGGCATAGAGAGTCCTTGGAAGTTCGCTCCAAACATGCCACATAGGCCACAATCACCATGAAGGGATAGAGGTTAGGGTTAGCCTCTAGAGATCCACGTCGAGTGTGTACTTAGTGTGACGGCAGAGGCGGAGCCAGAAAAAAAAGGTGGGAGGGGCAAAATTTTTTTTTTTAAAAAATTAAAATTCTTTTATTTTAATTTTAATTTTTTTTAAATTAGTTAAACATAACCTATTAATTACATAATAATTTTTTTGTCGGAGAATAAAATAAATTTAGGAGAGATTAAAATTTATTATTAATATATATAAATTTATTATTTATTTATATATGTAAATTTATTATTAATATATATAATAATAATAACAACAATAATAAATATATATGTATAATAATTTTTTATATATTAATATTAATTTTATTATTAATATATATATATATATATATTAAGAAATTACATACATATATATATAAATTTATTAAGAAATTATATATATATATAAATTTATATATTTTAATATTAAATTTATTACTAGTATATATATATATATATATATATAAAAATTTATTAAAAAATTACATATATATATATATAAAGTTATTATTAATATATATAAATTTATTAATAAATTATATATATATAAATATTTATTACTAATATATATATATATAATTTTATTATTAATATATATATTATAAAAAAAATAAAAATAAAATTTGGGGGGCAGTTGTCCCCCGGAGCCCAACGTGGCTCCGTCCCTGTGTGACGGTGATTGTGAGGTCATAGAGATCTCAATAGAGTCTCTGGAATCTCACATTGAACGAGAAAGAAATTACACTAAGTGAGAGTCCTCCATTTCGTGTTCTTTTCTAGAGTGTCCCAATCCTAGCTATTGTATTTTGAGTGTAATCCTTATTTTGCTCACCTTTCGTAGTGTTATTGTGAATGTACTCATGAATGATATGAATTGAATGGGTTAGATAAAACAATAAGTGCATTGTTTGTAGGAACATGTTACATACAAAATCATGGAGGATTATGATAATCAAGTTTTTTAAATCAATGGGGTGTATGCCTGCTGCCTTGAGGTAGTTGGTTGCCTAGTTGTAATTATGTTTTTCGAATATGGTGGTGTTTTGGTTTAAATATATTGAGGATTATCATGATCACTTAACGGGAATTAAAACTATTTTTGAAGATGAGGATGGTTAAACTTTTGTTAAGAAACTAGACGTAATCTTGATGAAATGAACTATTATAAAAAATATTAAATGTTCTTCGTTGTTTCCTTACTTTATTCACTACATGAGGCTAAACTGCAATATTGTATAAAATTTGTATTTAAAAATATTTCATGTAATTTGTGAAAATCTTTGTTTGAAAGTTTTAAGAGAAACATTTAAAAGTTGATAAAAGTTTGCAAAAATCATTTTTAAAACACATTTCAGACTTCTTCTCGTATTTTTATCTTTAAATATATACTAATTGTTTTTAATAGATATTAAATAAAAAAATAAAATAAGATGATATAAATTACTAAGAGAAGTATATATGTAGAGCTTAAAATTAAAATTTAGCTTGTTTTTTTTTATATCCCTTAATTTTGATAATTATATATTGGGAAGATAAAAGTCCTTATTTATAAGACGAATGAGATTATCAGACTAAAAAAACTAAAAGATGGATCGAGTGTTAACAGATGATTTAAGAGTCAACAAATAAATAATGCATCTCAGACGAAACACTTAATTAGTTTAATGAAGTGACAAACAAAACTTGAAATTCAAATAATTCTTTTCTTGTAATAGTCTTTGTTTCTTTATTCTCCAGTTTATATCATAAACCTCTCTGTGAGAAGGTTGATTCTTGTTAGACAATTTCACGTAATGGTAATTTAGCTTGAGTAGGTTGCAACCAAATAATATTTTAAAAAATATTTAGTTTTGTTAGTAAAATATTTGGAGTTGTTAGCATGGAGAAATTGTGTCAAAATAATATTTAGGTAGTATTTGCTTAAAAATGTTATACACAAAGAATACTTGAGTTAGCCAAAAATGGTTGAAGTCAAAAAATACTTATAATAATTCTCTGTTAATAAAATTTTAACTCTTATTAAAAAATTAAATGGAGTCTTGATCTTATTTTGTATTGTTTATTGATTTCTTTCTTTATTCATTAATTGAGGTTACAATATTCAATTTAAGGTTTATGATTTAAATTTTTTAAAATATTATTCAATTTTCCTTTTTATATATATCTATGTTTATTGTATATTTTAATTATTTTTCATTAGAAAATATTTATTATTGATAATATTCTTTTTAATAGATATTAAATAAATAAAAATGATATAGATTATTAAGAGAAGTATATAAGTAAAGCCCAAAATTGAATTTTAGCTTTTTTAATATCTTATCACGGTATCTTTTATATATATATATATATATATATATATATATATATATATATATATATATATATATATATATATATATATATATAAAAGATAAAAAGATGTTTGATTCGCACGTTTTGCACGTGGCTAACTACTCTGGAGATTTTTATCCGTCTTAGTTTAGAGAATTTCTCTATTTTATTTTTTCAGTCTACTTCAAATGTTAAGCTCATTTGGTTCACTGTTAGTATTATAATTCGATATCTATATTCGATCCTTATTAAATAAAAAAAATAAAATAAAGAGAGGTGAAATCCTCAGTGAAAAAAAATATTATACTGCCAATATATTGATTAATTATAGAAGTGTATATAGTTTGTTAGATGATTGTTTAATAAAAAAAAATTAAAATAAAATTTGATTTAAGATTAATAAAAATAATATATTTTTATGACATTCTATTTTATTAGTGAAAATTTAAATTAGTGTTTTTATTATTATATATGTAATTATTCCTTTCTGAAATATTTAATTATAAAATTAAAAATGACGTTGAAAATATATATTATGCAATGTCCACTACGCCTAAGCCAGCATTCTTTTTGATAAATAAATATTAATAATAAAATATGTAATATGATAGAAATGATTGAAGTATATAATTTTACAAAAAAGAAAAAACGTCAATTTATCAAATAAGAAAAACACACTTGGTGTATAATTGTACACAATTGAATTGCAACACAAATGGAAAAATAGGGACCGGAAAAAAAAAAGGTTTTTAACGAGGTGGTGTACTACACCCAATACTCTGAAATTCAGATCCATCATCGAAGACACTAAGCAAGTAATATGGAAGAATCTCAGTCACCGTGAAATATCTAATTAAAATTCTTGTTGTATATAAAAATATTAATATAGGATTTATATTTTCTTATAAGATATGTAAAATTTATTAAAAAATAATTTTATTTTTCATAAAATCCATAATTTACTTAAATTTATAAAAAGAAAAAATTTCTGAAAATCTTATAAAATCTAATTTACAATTAGTGGTTTATGTAATTTATAAAATTTAATTTACTGAGTCAATGTATAACATTTAAACTTATATATAAATATATGTTAAAAATATTATTTAACTTCAAAAAACTCACTTCAAAATTAATTATAAATCTATAAATGTATTGGCAGCTAAAATAATGTGATTTATAATCATTTTATCAAATGAAAACAACGTCTGAGTGAATTAAATACGAAGGAAAACTTCTCCTGTTCTCTAGTTGTGTCATGTGAATAACAAGAATACACGTCCAATTACTAATATGTATTTTTAGTATCTTATCTTTTCAAATTATTTTTGAGAGAGCTCTATATATAATAATTAATTAGTTCACTCATACAATATATATATATATATATATATATATATATATATATATATATATATATATATATTTATCTCTTTTTACAATTTATATATACATATATTTTATTTTTCATAATTTATGACTATTTATCTCTAATTATATATATATATATATATTATAATTAACGTCCAATATTTTTTTATCAATTTTGAATGTTTTTATATAAAAATATAACTATAATACAATGTTTTGCCTTCAACATTCTTGGTGCGTGCGAGTACTATAAATAAGCAACAAGTTTTTCATCCATGGCATCATATCTGAGTAGTTAGTTCTAAACATGAAAGCCATGGTTCAGTCCCAGTTTTCCATTGCTATCACCTTGTTCTTGGCGGTGCTCCTCACCGCCGCAAACTCAGCTGAAGAATTCTCCTTTACCTTCTCCGAGTTTCTTCCCTCCCAAAACAACCTCATCCTCCAAGGCGACGCTCTCGTCACCAAAGCCGGAAAGTTACAGCTAACCACCGTCGATAAAAACAACTTGCCCACATACAACTCCCTCGGCCGCGCCCTCTACGGCGCTCCCGTCCGCATCTACGACAGCACCACCGGCAAAGTGGCCAGCTGGGCCACCACCTTCACCTTCAAAATCAACGCCCCGACCAAATCAACCACCGCCAACGGCCTCGCGTTCTTCCTCACCTACCCTAATTCGGAGCCCAAGTCCAGCGGAGGGTTTCTGGGTATTTTCGACAGCAAAACGTACAACAAATCAGCGCAAACCGTAGCCGTTGAGTTTGACACTTTCGTTGACGAGGATTGGGACCCCTCGAACCGACATATCGGAATCGACGTTAACACTATTAAGTCCATCAAAACGGCGTCGTGGGGTTTGGCTAACGGTCAAGAGGCGAAGATTCTGGTTACCTATGATCCATCCACCACTCTCTTGGTTGCTTCTTTGGTCCACCCTTCACGGCGAACTAGTTATATTGTCTCTGAAAAGGTGAACTTGACCACTGTTCTTCCTGAGTGGGTCAGTATTGGATTCTCTGCTACCACCGGAGACGTTGATGGTTACGTTGAAACGCATGACGTACTTTCTTGGTCTTTTGCATCCAAGTTGTCCCAGGATTCCAGTGATGGTGTCGATCTTGCAAGCTTTGTGCTGCATGAGGCCATCTAGGTTCATTCCTAGTTTAATGAATGTGACAGAAGAAACTAAGTGTAATAACTAATAAGAGTGTGTTAGTGTGTACTTGTAATAAAATTTTCTGTCACAAACATTATCGTAATGTCATCCATCCTACGCTACTTGTCAAATCCACGTTGAAAAGCTGCAGATATAGGCAATATCAAATTAATGGACTTTCTAATCTAATAGATTACTAGTTTTAGTCTAATATATAAGAATAAATACTTAATTATGTTAATTACTCTAATTATTGACAATACCCTATATTTAAGTTTTATTTTAAAAATACTCATAGAATTAGATGGTTTATATAGATGTTAAATCTATTTTCATAAGAAATGAGTGAGTGTCGAATTAATGTGTTCCACAATAAATTAAAGATACAAAAGAAAAGTAACAAATAATAGATCTGAATGTTTATGATTAGGGAAAAATATATATTCTTGTATATTATTTATATATTAAGGTCTTATTTTGATAAATTTATTAACCGTTTATTTATATTTATTTTATATTTCAAGACCTTATAAAATTGTACGAGAGAATTTTAATATATATATATATATTATCTACAAGATATTTGTAGCTTATTTTGATAAGCAATAAAAAATAATTTATCCATAAAAATTTATATAAAATTAAATATTATATATCTTAAAATTATCACAGATCTAATCATTTTTTTTTTCATCTTCTTGTCATACTTATTAAATCAGGTGTTATGTTAAATAGTTTTATATACTATCTTCTGTACAGTTAGAAATAGTGATTAGAGTGATTTAAATAAATATAAGATGGATATTTTCCTTTTGAACATTTCAACACGAACCATTAACTTTATTATAATCTAACATCTGGTCCATAAAATGTCACAATATAAAATATAAAACAGGATTAAACAACTTTTCTTTTAATAAATATTCAAAAGTTTGTTTACAGTCTCTGCTTTTAAAAGTGTTGCCTTCTAATCCTCCATTTTTATAATTGTCACAATAAATATTTGTTACTAACTTCTTCAGAGAGGTTGATGGTGCTACAATCTTTGGCAGTTTTTTTAACAATTATAAAATGAGGTTTAAGTAAAAATAATTACAAGATCTAAATTATAGATTCAAAATTTGTGAAATTTTTTTACCACCACAAAATATCCTTAATCTTAAAAAAAAATGAATGGTAAAAAAGACCCTCCCAAATGAAAAGATGATAATAGATAAGGTTTTGCTATGTACACCCCCTACTTACTGTATACATCCCGTTGTGTAAATACATTTTCTCCAAAAATCATCCCTTTCTAGAAACAGATTTCTGTAACATAAATTACATCCACAACGCTAAATTAATAATCATCAGAATCCTTTCCCTCTAATTTTTTTATTTTTATAATTTTTAATTAGCTTTCCCATTGAATCTTCAAACTCTGAATCCATTTGGACACGCATTTGGTCCAATAAAACAAGTTTTATATGTGCTTGCACCTTCCTCATTTTCCCATGTAAAAACGAAATTGTTAATGACGGTAATATGTTAGTTAATTAATTAATTCATTTATAACATATATACATATTTCTCTTTCTCTACAATTTATATACATATATATTTTATTTATTTTCACATTTTATAATTGGTTCTACAGTTATTTGTCAAATCATTTCCGAACCAAATATGTCACTTGTGAAAGACATTGTCCCCCAAAACAACTGGCACCAGTGATTCCGCAACACCCAATTCTAAATTTTCTCTTTTTGGCTCTTGTGATCCTGAAGCACATTCTGTCATGTCTTCAGCTGACACCTCTCGTGATGCTTGGCTTGCCCTTCAACGTGCTTTCTCCAATAGATGTTGTTCCAGAATCATGTCTTTTAAGGAACGTCTCAACTCCATCTCCCAGGGCACATCTTCTGTCTCTTGCTATCTACACTCCATTCCATCCATTGCTCATGAATTACTTGTCATTCGACATCCTCTTCATGACCTTCACTTGGTCATTCATACTTAATTTAATTATATTTAATTGACTGTCCAAATAATTATTATTAAATCTCATTTAATACAACTTAATTGCTCCATTATTATACTCTATGCATACGAGCTTATGTTGTGAGCAACTTAATCTCTTATGTTCTATTTTCACGTGACTATGTATTCTTTACATCACTCTATCATCGAGAGATCTATGACAATTCTTACTGAATAGGAGTGACGAGTTTTGTCTACGCCACTCATAGCCCTTAACATGATTCATTGCGGTAAAAAGTATTACAACAATAATTATCTTGTTATGGATAATGTTTGATAACATTAAAACCCGCAACTGTAAGGAATTGATGATATACATTTTGGTGATACATTTTCTAACACATAAAAAGGATCATTTATGAAGTTTTGATGATCATAAGATATTCCTTAGCCACGAGTCAATAATTTATCATTTAACGCATTGATATATTGGATGTTTAGAAAGAAGGTCATTTACTAATTTATTAGATTTTTACTCCTCTTGAACAAAATTATAATTTATATCATTGTGATAAAAATTGAATAGAATTATTATTTAAAGATTAAAGTGAAAGTAATAATCGACTTTTGAGATTATGAATTTCAACTTTTGAGATTATGAATTTCAACGTTACATAAATAGATATTAGACTAGATTTTTATACTACACTACGAACACAATCACAACAAAAATAAAAAGTACAAAAGGAAAGTTGGATATGTGAAGAATATTTATCTCCACTTATTTCCAAAACCTTACATAGATGGTGTTACTCATCACTGGCCAGTACTGAGTCGCCAATAGAACAAAACAAAAATAGTGAGTGTATTTAGCCAAGTATCAAACCTAATTTTCGTCGTCCCAAAGGTTAGGAACAAACACAACTGGTCCATTATTGACACGAATCTGTTTCATTTGATTAATCTTTTCGTGGTCTTCTTTCGTAAGTGACCAATCAAATATTTCTATATTTTGCTTCATTCTCTCCTTGTTGTAACTCTTCGCAGCGATAGTCACGCCTTGCTCGTACAGCCATCTTAGAGATACCTATAAAACGAAAGAAGGATAGCATTAATTAACATTGGTTCATTCACTAGTTAAAGGGTCAATATCTAAGAATTTAAGTTACAACTGTGAAAATTAAATATTGCAATTAAAAATTGTTTAACTTATCCTAAATAAAAATAGGGTTAAATAATTCTATTAAATGTGGTTGGTGTAATTTTTTTGATGTATTTTAAGAATAGTTAATCGCACCAACCAAACCACTAAGATTAATCTAGTTAGAATAACATGCAAAAGGTCTTAAATTTGAACTTTATTACTACAAATATATTGAAAAAAATTACACCAATCATCTTAAATGAAGTTGTTTGGTGTCAATTTTACTTGAAATATGTTAGAAAACCCCTTGTAACAATTTGTTTTTCCATTATTAATATCACTTAATATTTATCTTTCCTGTGTTTACCATATTTCATCATAAGGCTTTCTTTCACGTTGTTAGTAAAATACCCAATTGAAAATTGAAGTTACATATAGTATTTTTTTTTGGATAAATAATATTCTTTTAAAAATATATTCTTAAGGATGTAGTTAATATAGATTCAATTAATTGACAACTAAAGTGGTTGAGAGAAAACTAAATATATTGGAATCAGGAGAAGATTAATTATCCTAAAAAAATTGAAAACTTAAAATAATCAAATTTTAGTTTTTCAATCAAATTTTATGGAATTGAATAAGAAACTTAAAATTGTAACCTGCGCAACAGTTCGACCGTGGGCCTCAGCAATTTCTTTGAGTATTTCACTGTCCATGACTTCATTGGAACCCCAACTAGTCCCTTTGGCTCCCAAAGGAGAAAATGCAGTTATAATTATACCTTTTGCATCACAAAATTCTTTCAGCTTCTTCTGATGCCAAACAGGATTCATTTCCACCTATTTAGTGGTAGCATCAAGAAATACAGAATATGGTCAAAATTGGTCAAAATAAATTAACATAAGTAAAAAAAAAATGACCAAGATGAGTTCACATGGGCCTACTTGATTGACAGAAGGAGGAATGGTAGCAAAAGAGAGTAAATCTTCAAGTTTCTTGCAAGTGAAGTTGCTCACTCCAATAGATTTTGTAAGGCCTAGTTTCTGGCATTCTTCCATTGATTTCCACACACCCTTTAAGTCAAATGTAGTTATGAACTCTTCAGTGTATGGCATATCCCAATGTTCAGGCTTCACACTTATGGGCCAGTGAATCAAATAAAGGTCCAAATATTCTAATTTCAGCCTCCTGCATTATGTCAAGAATTTAGCATTATATTCGTTGCGTAAGTAATATGCATATTCCTCTGACAAGCAAAGCTACTTTTTCTTTTAACACAAATGCTTTTGGGAACCGGATCATAAGCAGTTCAATTTTGAATAGCACCTCTTAAGATCCAAGTACAAAAATTTTCTTTAACATATTTAAGGGTACGAATTGAGGATCCCCTGCAATTATTTTCTTTAAAATTTCTTTTTCGTCTTCATTTTTCTCCGACAAAACACTATTAAAGTTTGTACATGTAACTATTTTTCGGCTATCTCTAAACTGCATTTCAATCACAGCATCTTGTTTTGACCATATAAGAGTCTGGATGCTATAAAATGTAACCAACTCAAGGGTCTAGACACTTTGATGGTAGTACATTAGCAAATATAATTACCCATTAAAATCCTTACACACGCCAAAGCCACCACTTATAACTTTCAGTTAAATTTCTTCTATTTTTTTAAAAAATTCTTTTAAAAAAATTTAACCAACCAAACCCATATAAGAAATCTTGAAGCCACTAAAAAAAACCATGAGATAGGAAAAACAACTGCAGTTCTTTAACTTTTGGTAGATAAGACAAGTTTTTATTGTCCTACAAATACCAAAGGTTGATGTAGGTTGTGAAGTTTATTTAGAAAACATACCGGTGAATTGGAATAAAAAATTTAGTTAAGTTACTTCAAATAATAAAGAAAAATATCCATTAGAACTTTGAGAAACGATACATATAATTACAAATAACACCGACGATATATACCAGTGTTGGTCAATTGAATAAGATTATGAAATACAACTAGTAAAATATATTTATGGGCTCCACAGAAGATGATTTTAGAAGATAGAGAGCACCGAAAAGTCCCGATTAAATTTTTTCATTGAGAATAAATCTTCTGTGATGACTGTGGTTCCAAACATATGCAACATGTTCTGTTCAACATGCTTTGATCATGGAACACTGTTACTATCTATCTTTCTTAAGGGAAACATTTCCAACTGAAATTTGAGTAGAATCATAAAGTATATATAACACCGAATTTTAGGTAGAGTAATTTATATATGTTCATATCTAACTGATCTAAATAAAACATAGGAGCAAATCTTTAAGACGTTAAGTAGAGTTTGAGATTGAAGAATCTTTTGGGATTGAAATTTAATTTAATTATAAACATAAGAAAAACCCATAAATGATTTTTAATTTATGAAACATATGTACCTTAAAAATTACTAATTAAATAACCATGATCACAAATGAAAATCCATCTGATATGATTTTAATGTGAAAAGGGATGGAATTTTGCTTACTCAAGTGATTTATGCAGAGCAGGAAGAACAAGATGAGGAAAATTTTCATTGAGCCAGAGCTTAGAAGTGATGAAAAGCTCGTCTCTAGACTTGATAAGACCAAGGTGAAGAGCTTCAGCTATGGCTTCTCCCAAAGCCTCTTCAGATCCATAGATTGATGCAGTATCAAAGTGTCTGTATCCTAATTTGATGGCTTCTATTACTGCAACTTTGGTGATTTCTCCACTGCTTTTGTTTGATTCAGCCGCAAGTCCCAGTGCTATCACTGGCATGCTGCACTGATTGAAGGAAGATTTTAGCACAACTTGGGGGATTTTGGCACCACACATGATTCTATCACACTCACCTCCTCTACCTTCAAATTCAACTTATGCTTTATGTTTTCTGGGAAACATGACCATTTTGTTTCCCTTTATATAAACAAAAATACTAAATAATAATTTTGTTTCGGTCATAGACTATTTTATTTTATTTTATAAATCTTCATCTTATTTCAGGAATTTTTTCAATTTTTTTAAAGTTAAATTTGAAGATTCTTGCCTAATTCACCAATTACGTATCTATTTATCTGTAGAAAAGAGGATTCCATAAAATTAATTGATTTTCATTCCAAAGTATTTTTTCGTATATATAACTGCCTATGTTAAATAAAAGAAAATTGTTATATAAAAAGTTTTTGTATTTGTCATTTAATTATTATGTATTTATTAACTTTCCCATTTTGTTAATGATCGGTACTATAAAAAAAAATTTATACACATCATGCATAGTAAATTAAATTAATGTAATTTACATTAAATGTTAGAAACTTAATCCTAAAATATGAGAATTTTTTTATAGTTTGATAACTATACACCGGTGAATATACCTCAGTGTAGAGATCTCTTATATCTTTTGTTTATCTCATCTTTTTAACTTACCAACTTATATTGTTGATCACATTTGCAATGGAATCATATAAGTTAGTTTGCATAAAAAACAGTTATAAATATAAAATAATTTTACATTATTAATTAATTATAAATTATGATTTGTATGAGTTTTAAATGACTTTTGTCAACGCCAATTAATTAGAGTAAACTGCAATTTAATCTCTACAAATTTTACATTATGTAATTTTAGGATCTATTTTGATTTTTTTTTAAATTAAAGTATTATACATAATAAATGTTTTTGTTTCATGTTTAATTTGAAAATAGATTATATGACATCACAAATTAAACATGCGAGATTGGATAAAAAATTTAATTTTTAATTAGTCAAAAATCATCAAAAAAAAATTTATTATATATATAGATACGTATTATTCTTGTAATAATATTAAAATATTCATATTATTGAACTTTTATATATATATATATATATATATATATATATATATATATATATATATATATATATATATATATAGATAGATAGATAGAGAGAGAGAGAGATATTCAACAAAGAAAGTCGATTTAGAATTATTTTTGAAGTAAATTAATTGATATCCACCCTTAAAAAGTGAAATTTAATTTTATATTATTTGCATGAAATAGTTAATATCATATTAAATTTAAGAAAAAGTTAAAGACAAAAACTTTCCCTAAGAAAAAGGACCCGAAATGAGT
This sequence comes from Hylodesmum podocarpum, assembly GCA_026586105.1. Lineage (NCBI taxonomy): Eukaryota > Viridiplantae > Streptophyta > Magnoliopsida > Fabales > Fabaceae > Hylodesmum > Hylodesmum podocarpum. The sequence goes on along the minus strand of JALJEV010001436.1, from coordinate 9,601,271 downwards.
ATAAGAGACATTGGTGGTCTTGCCTACCGTCCGCTTCATTTGATCCATCCCACCTTAAGAGGAAGAATTCCATTTGTTATCTCTTACTTTTTTCCTTCTTCTGTTGACCACATTTTTTCTTCTGTTCAAAACACATCATCTCACCTTTCAACACTTTTTCACATCTTTAACTCTATGAATCTAGACACCTTTCTGATTGAATTGATTAAGGCATCCTTTTCTTTAAATTAAAGAAATAAATCGGATTCCCGGGCAGATAATTTAAAACAATTTATGCTTACCGTTGAATTAATTAAGTTAATAGACTCTCTAATTTCTTTTAAAAAAATAGTATAAAAGATATAAGTGAATGTAATTTTTTTACTTATCCATAGTTAACTGTTAGTTTATAAATTAAATGCTTATAAAAGTTATAATAGTGGTATCGATTCGGTGCGAAGAATGTATTAGAATTATTTGTGACTAATGTTTATTAAAAATTATGACTGACCACTTTTTTGTAGGATCTTCTAAGAACGTTTTTTCGTCCAAAAATCCTTACAATTGAATGTTTATTTAATTGATTATAATTTTATGTCATATCATATATTTTTCTTTTTGGCATGATTCTGCCACATTATAGCTTCTCAAAAATAGCTTCTTTTTTACCATCTTTTTCTGAAAGCAGAGAAAGAATGGAGAACCACTTCTTAAAGCCGCCGGTCCCACATCCGAAATTTTATGACAAAAATTTGTACAAAATTATATTTTACATAATTAATTTTTTTATTATTGAATGAAATTTATTGAAAGTGTTAAAATTTAGTGGACCTCTATCATATTTATGTTGGAAATTCTGAGGGTGTGTTAGAAGTCATTTATCGCATGGAGATAGAGTATGGTATATGTATATAAGTGGTGTGTAAACCTCATTTTAAAAGTCAGTTTTGTATGGCTGAGGTAGACTCATAACTCACATTTCTAATGACGATATCAGAGTTCATAGTTCAACTTGGTGAGGGATGGATACTTAAAAGTTAAGTGGAATTTGACGAGAGATGGATCCATGAAGGTCAAGCGGACCTATCTTGAGATGATTCCTTTGGTCGAAAGTCTTCTACTGCAGGGGAAAAAAGTACGGTGGTCCTTTGTTTGAAGGAGAAGAAGAATTTTACCCAAATACTCCACAACCGTCATCAATTAGAAGTAGTTCGAGCTGCACTAATTTTTGCTCACATGCCAACAAAAGTATATTGGGAAGAAGCTCTTACATATTAGCATACACTATCATTTGAACTCCATCTAGAACTCTTGAGTATAGAACACATTTTCAATCACTTATGAATGCAGTACTAAGTCCAAAAATTGTTGCATTAACTCAGAGTTTTTGGTTGTGTTGCTTATGTTCACTTACACAAGAATCAAAGAAGTAAGTTGTCTCTTAGAGTTGAAATGTGTGTGTTTCTTGGTTATGCTGCCCATCAAAAAGGGTACTGGTGCTACCATCCACAAACCAAATTTTTTCATGAGACACTGACACATTTTTTCTCTATGTCTAAAATTCATGGGGAGAATTGTGAAGAAATTCAGACTTTGTTCCCTAAATAAGTTGATATTGTAGTACATCATGAAGTTCAAAAAGGCAATGTAACAAGTAGTGATGAGAATGCATAACAACCTAATGATCAACTAACGTATAATGAGGAAGAAGTACATCATGAAGTTTTTGAGCATACAGAGATTGAGATTCTAACTATTGATGCTAATACTACAAATAACGTCAACAATATACTAAATTCATCGTCTCCTCGAGAACCTAATATAGATAAAAAAAAATTTCTACTAAAACATATATATTTTTAAGCTTACTTATGATCCTGACCTCATTAACAATTTAATGTATCTCTATCTAAATATTATAATTTATAGTAAATTTTAATTAATATTTATAAGAATATCTTAAAGAATACGTGTTTAAAGAAATGTTAGATTGTATTACTACTTCATAATACTCTTATCAATTTAATAAACTAATGAAAAAAAATACTGAAAGGAAATGCAGACATTTTTTTCTAAATACAGGGAAAAACTATTATGAATACATTCTTAATATTTTTAACATTAAAAGGTTACTATGTATATATACATTTTTAAAATTAATAATTGGAGTTATCTCAATAATTTAAAATTTTAACAATTTCAGCTTATTATAATAAATTTAAAATTATTTGTTAAGGTATTTTGACATGACTTTAGAGTTAAAGATAAAATCTACCAATAGACTTCATAATTCAAAACTAAAATATTAGAAGTGACATAATTTTTTTTATTGCCATGTATAATCATTGAGATGGAGTAAAATGTATAGAAGTTTCCTTGAAAACCATGATCCATAAATTCTGATATTTCATAATTTGTTTAACACTCATTCAGCATCCTTTCGTGAGTTGTAATCATTTTGGGATTCTATAAAAATGATTTTTAATCGTTAAACATATGGATATATTTAATGATGAATATGAAGATTTTACACAACACAAAGTTTTTGGTACACATATATATCTTGTATCAATATATTGTTGAACATGATTTACATTTAATCTTCATCCAATTTCCATTTTTATACTATTTTTATACTGCATACTTTGGCAATCATACCTTAACAATAACTGAGGATTATAAAGAACCAACCCATCTATTATCAATAGTCATATTTTTATTTAAAGGTATTCTTAATTAATCATTATTCTCCTGTGTCTCATCTAAGAAATGTCTAGGATATTTGTTTTACATTGTTTGTTCTTCATATGTGGAAATTTTAGATTAAGTCTTCGTGCTTAAGAAAATTTTTATATAGCTATAGTTACTCTTCAATTTTTTATATTTCTGTCCTTACTAAATTATCACACACCCCTGAATCTTGTAGTTTCTCATTAAGAAAATCTTTGAGATGTGACATGTACCTTAAGTTTGTTTGTTTGGTATAAACTTTAGAAAACCCTAATTTTAAGGTTAATTATCTCATACTTTATTATTTATGCTCTCACTAATTATTTTAAGAAAACCTTTTAATTATTTTAATAATTTAGAAGTTTAATATATAATTTAAGGATAAAATTGTCCAGATAAAAATGACATAAAATTTGAAAAACTCATATAAAATGAGAGGATAGGACGATAGATCAATTTATAAAAGCAGTCAATATTTTAAAAATTTTAAAATATAATTTTTTTAAAAAGAAAGATCAACCCGAAAATATAAAATGGGAAAGCAGGATGGCTGATCATTTTATAGAAGCGGTTAAGTTGTTTTTAAAATTAAAAATACTTTTTTAATTATTTTAAATATTTAGATGGTGTAATATATATTTAGAGATAAAATTATTTAGATAAAAATACACAAAACTGTTATTTAAGCGGGTATTCCCATTATAATAGTAGTAGATATAGATTATAAAATATAAATTATATAGATTTAAAATTCAAAATATATACAAATAAACTAATTAATTGGTAATTATAATCGAATATAAATAATATGATAAATTTGTTATAGTTAATAGTCAATTTTAATTTAAAATAATAGAATAATAAAATTAAAATAATCTAGCCTATAAATTAATAAAGTTAATATTATCTAGCCTATAAATTAATAAAATTGATATTATCCTTCCTATAAATTAAAATAAAGAAAAAGGTAAATTCATTTTATATTTTATATTTTTTTATTTTTATAATAAAATAACTAAATTCATATAAAGTTTAATTTATAATTAATTATATAATTTTTTTATATTACGATGATATTTAAAATTTCTAAAATAATAATTATCTTAACTGTCCAAGTGTATAACACACTTGCCTAATTCTGTATGTAAAACATTATTCCTAAATAACATTTTTTTTGGATTTTTCCTAATTTATTATCTCTTTAAATTTACCGTTTTCATCTTTAGTTTAAATTGAATTTTAATTTTTTTTTAAATATTATCAATAATAAAAATAATTCAATATCACAGCATAAATATTTATCATAAATCTAACTTATAATTTACATTTCAAATATATTTATATATTATGAATGGTAATAATTATAATATAATTTTTTTGAGTCAAATTTACTTATTTATTATTAGATTTCGTTAGTTTCAAAAAGAATATTGATTGAGGATATAAAGCAATATAAACAAGATAAAGATTTCACGGAATTTTATGATTAGTAATAACTTTTAACATAAATTTTTACGATCCTCGATAAATGTTATATAATTTATAGTTAACAACCATAACTAAATGAGATGATGACTTTTTTTATTTAACTGATAAAATTTCCGAACTTCGATAAATTTCATATGATCTATGATTAACAACTTAAAATTAATTTAAAAGATACGATGCTTCACTCGCACCTTACAATAAAACGAAAGCCGGTCTTACAGGTTCGTGAAGCACACGCGACCGAAAGGAAAAAAAAAAAATAATAATAATAAAAAAACGAACCCTTTTTTTGCTTTCACTATTTGCGCCTACAAATATGAAAATCCATTCACCGATATTGGTTGCACCTTCTTCTGCCGCCTCTCGCTCTGCATCCTAAACCAAACTTTTGATTTTGATTCTTAAAACTCGAAATTTGAAAAACGTTGTCAACACAGGAAGACACGAATTGAACCTTTCAACACACACACAGACACAAATAATACATACTCGTCCTGTCACCTCAAAAATAGACCAAACAAACAAACAAACCTTGTTCTTTTCTGTGCTGAAACTTGCTGCTATTACTTTAAGGTAACATTAAACATCAACATTGTTGCTCTTTACCCCTCAAAGGCTTCGACTTTTTTGGCAATGCGATCTGGGTCCTCCTCTGTTTTTTTGATCCACCCTTGTTTCATTCGTTCCTCTTCCGTGTTTTTTTATTCCTTCTTTGAAGATAGATATCTTTGTTTTGTTTTGTTTTCTAAGGGTATGTTTTGTCTCAAAATTTTATAATGTGGGATCAAATGGGTATTGAAAAAGGCTAAGTTTGGTTAATTCTTTTCATGTATGTCTGGGATCAAAAGGTATTGAATACAAACCTTTAAATTGTTGATAAAATTGTGTCAAATTTTTCATTGGTTTTGTTGGTTTTTTTACCTTATTACTGTAAGTTTTCGTGTATTGATAGATCCTTCATGAGATTAATTTCTGTTTGTGCATTTTGATCAGGATTGGATTGTGGCAAGGATTTCTCTATGGTAAGCACTAAACATGTTTTTTTTTTTTTCTTTTTCTGGAGGATTAGATTTAATGGTAACAAACTGAAGAATGTGGTTAGATTATGATGTTGGATCAAAGTGTGGTTTTTGGTTTGATGTGTGTAACCTTTCTTTGGTTGTGATCAATAGGGGGAAGCACCTACAATCACTCTTCAAGACCTTCAAAATGGAACTGGCAATGGCCATGATTCAAATAATGGGATTTTCGAGACGACTACTATAGTTGGTGATAAAAAGGTATTGATCATACACATGCTCTGTGCATTACCTTTCAATGTGTTGCTATTTACTAATTTGATTACACCTAGTCATGCTTGTGTCTAAAACAAAACATTGACCCCCATTTGTTTGACAGTATGTCATTGGTGTAACCGATGGTGAAACTTTGTCTGTTAAAACTCAAATTGTTCATAGCAATGGTATTGGGGAATGGTAAGTTTGAGGTTCCTTATCTCATCCCCCCCCCCTCTCCCAGTTTTGTTGTTGATATCCGTTTTGACGTGCAGGATTGATCTCATTGAGCTAGGCACCAAACCCACTTCATGCAATGGCCATTCGGCCGTGCTTTTGAAAGACCGAATATTAGTTATAAAGAAAAATTCTAAGCCAGATGATTGTATATGGTTTTTAGAGGTTGGTGTTTCTAGACCCTGGTCCTTAATCTAATGCCATAAAAAAAACTATTGTTGTATGAAAAGTTGAAAAATGTGAAACAATATTACATTCCTATAATGGCTGAATAGGTGCGAAATATTTCCATTTTAATACTGTTGGCAGGTAGACACTCAATATGTCAGGCACCAGAAAAAAATATCTGGGACGGAGGTTGTAGCATGGAGTAAGGGTGTGATAGGAAATGCTGAGAAACCTGTTGTTATTAGTGGTCCTTCTGGAGTAGGTAAAGGAACATTGATATCTATGCTCATGAAAGAATTCCCTTCTATGTTTGGTTTCTCTGTGAGCCACACAACCCGTGCCCCTAGGGGCATGGAGAAGGACGGGGTCCATTACCATTTTACAGAGAAGAATAAGATGGAGAAAGAGATTAAAGATGGAAAGTTTCTAGAATTTGCTTCGGTCCATGGTAATCTATATGGGACCAGTGTTGAGGCTGTGGAACTGGTATCAGATGCAGGGAACGTAAGTTCCTCATATTGGCCTGGATATTTAGAATGTTTATTTCTATTCTTGTAAATTTATGTGAATATGCCTTGCTTTTATTGTTTCCAATTTCAATCAAGGGTAGTTAAATAATAATTAGGCTTCATCAAATTATTCTTTGTAATTGCTGCAGCATGTACAATATAGCCTTGCCAAAAACATAGGAAAGTGTCATTTTGTATTGCGAATAATCTGGATACTGATAAATTTCTACCAAATATAACAAACACCCTTTGCTCTTTTTTTTCTCTTCTAATCTTAATTGCATAGATTGGATCTTACTAAATATGCTTGATCTACTCAAGCAAATTAAACTTTTGAAATGCATGTGTTTTGTTTAGCCTTGTGATGGTATGGAAATTAAATTTTCTGTTTGACTATTGTGAGTACCATCATATCAAACAAATGTTGTGGGCATTACTTTCCTCTAGATATGACTTGAATTCAACTTTTTCTCATCTTAGATAGTGAAATCTTTTATTTTTGCATTTTGTTCAGAGATGTATTCTTGATATTGATGTTCAAGGGGCAAGATCCGTGAGGGCTAGTTCTCTAGAAGCTATATTCATCTTTATCTGCCCGCCATCAATGGAAGAGCTGGAGAAGCGTCTTCGTGAGCGGTGAGTAATCACTTCTTGTCCCTCTTTGACGCACAAAACCCCCTGCACTGTTGCTCTAATGACTTAAAACCTTAATGTTATTTGCAGTGGGACAGAGACAGAAGAACAGGTCCTAAAACGATTGCGAAATGCTCAAAACGAGATTGAGCAAGGGAAATCATCAGGTATATTTGATCACATCTTATACAATGACAATCTTGAGGAGTGTTACGGGAATCTGAAGGTAACTGTTTAGTTGCCACATGCAAACTTCCTTACATAAACTTAGTTTTTTTTCTTCAATTGTTAAGCTTGATTAAAACATTTACTGGTGCAGAAATTATTGGGACTTGGTGATTGCGTCAATACTCCTACCAAGCCAGGTAAAAGTTATGCTAAAGCAGATAAATTTGATCTTCTCATAATGTTCCAAAATCATGAAGTTAAATTGGTGTGTTAAAATTTTCTCAATCCAGCACCAAAAGAGATCAATCTCCCAAGGGAACATTCAGTGTCAAAAATTGATGACAAGATCATCATAAACTGCTCCTCTTCAGGGCCAGAAAAGGAATCAAAGAACTTGTAAGCCTTCTGAGTTCTGATACACATTTACCTAATAACTTGGCTTCTGAGGTTAAACTAAGTAATCTTAATCATTGATGGGAAAATCAATTATTTGCTTAACAAATCATGCATGATATCTTATGCATGTGCATGCAAACATTAAATCATGGATTTTTATATCAACAACTGAAATTTACTCATTTTATTCTATGAAGCAAGCTTTTCAATTTAGAAGAGCCAAATCCTTTACTTATTTAGCGACCAAGGGCGTGATTTAGTGCTAACTTTGTATTTGGCTGAACAGGATCATGCTAGATGTGTCCTCAATTAAAGGGGGTGCACCTGGACGGACAAGAGGGCTTGATTTTCAAGTCATTGACTCGTTTTCAAATGACTTCAATGGCAATGGGAATGAACCAATTTGACATTCAAAGAACTTGATCAAACTAACTTGGTTTTTTCATCATTCATATATACAATTATTTGAGAAAATAGATCCCGGGATAAGGCACTAGGTTCATTTCTTGAGACGTTTTTCATTTCTTGTTAGGCTTTATGACAGTTGAAATTGACTGGAGGTGCTTTGAACAATTATTTTTCCCCACAGGCAATGAGAAATTATTTGTGATTTTTTGCGGCTAAAGTGTATTCCATCAAGAACAAAGGGAAAGGTTGTATCCACAGAAATATTTGTGTATAATCAATCCGTACACACTATTTGATATCTCAACAAATCACGTGTAGGAGTAATGCCCAATAATTGGAGGTCCATGTTTAACTAGCTTTAATATATATGCACATGTATGTTTACAAAGAAATTGTACACCTACAAGTAAACTTTAACCTACATATTAAATCTCGGGAAAGATTAATAAATGTTCTTGGAGAAAGCTAGGTTTATCTATATTTTTAAGTTTCTTTTCTGTGAGAAATGCTTAGAAAATACTTTGTAATACATTCTTTCTAACTCATTCTCTATCAAAAGAGTGACATTTTTGAAACTTACAAAACTACAATAAATTTTAACAATTTTAATTACACAGTATTATTACATTTCTGTTCTTGATTTTATTTATTTTTTATTTAAGTATTGTTGTTGTTTTAGACATTTTTCATATGACCTACATTCACGCCTCTAACGGTCGACACAAAATTGGTTAATCGTGAGCTGGCAGAGTCTGCACCAACAGCTGCTTACTTTTTTCAGTTTTGACAGTACAATATTAAGCCTTTTATTATAATTGGTCCAAATGGTTCAAGTACAATTTGCAAGGTCTGTGTTTTCCTTTGCAGTCCCACCTAACGTGACATTAAATTTGAGGACTAGTGGCTCACAGGTTACAATGAACGTGAAAAGGTAAATATGAGAAACGTTCACAGCAGACAGCTACAGTGGGGATGGAGCTCACTGAGGCTGCAACTTGCCATTTCCCCACCCAATTTGGGGACCCATAAACTGCTTCATATAAGCAAGTTGTAAAGTCAGAATCATCCTTCCCTGCTAACTTCTTTGGTGTTTTCTACATGCTTTACAACTTTCATCTATGCTAAATTATTCTAGTGTGTTAAGTCGATCTAAATAAATACTAAACGACCGATTTATAAGACGATTTTTATATATATATATTTATCACATTTTTAATTAATTTGAGATTTTTAACGCATATTTCTTCCGTTAAGAATTAATTATATGAAATGGGAGATTAACCTTTTACGTTGAGAATTAAACTTTTAAAATATGAGACTAAACAAAAAATCATTCAATATCGACTCTAAACAATAAGCCCAACACTAATATAAACTATGATAAGAAATGTAAATTAAGTTTCTAAATCAAGGTTAAAAGAGCTAAAACCAGCTTATAAAGGAGAAATATTCTCTTTGTATACACTTGTCAATAGCCTATTTGGGAGCCTTTAATCTTGAGCATAAATGCTGCCGTGGTTCTTCACCCCCACGTGGTATGACAGAATAGAATCACTTATATATATATATAACTTTTTTGCGATATTTTATATGAATTATTATGTACTAAATAAGTTCGCGAGAAATAATTATTAAAATTGATAAATTTAACATATTGTTTATCATGTAAATTATATTCAATTTAGATATATATTAATATAATCATATTTATTAATTTTTACTTAATATATAAATTAATTATTCTAACAAGTAATTAAATTTAGTCACACAGAAATGCTAACATATTTTGTGTTAACATTCTTGTTAGACTAAATTTAGATATATAAAATATAGTTAAACTTATGATAAATTATATTAAAATAATTAATAAAAGATTAATAGATATACACATAAATATATCCATGTTCGTTACTTACTGGATCCCATTAGATAGTTTAACTATTATAAATTATATAAGTAAAATAAATAGATAATTTTAAAGTATAAACTTTTAATATTCTTTAAAAATAAAAAATAGACAATTTTAAAGATAAGTAAAAGTATGAATAATTTCAAAATATGTTATTTCAAAAAAAATTGTGGTAGAAAAAAAGTTAACATGAAATAAACTGAGATAATAATAGTGAATAACTTTTAATTTTTAATTAAATAGTTAAATTTAATAAAATTTAAATTCATTATTTATTTCTTTTTAATTTTTTAAATTCAGCGAGATTGTAACCGGTTATATATATCTTGGAGTTATATAACCGGTTACAATAATCATATTAAATTAAAATTTAATTATAATTTTTTTAAATGTATATTTTTTAATTGCATATAATTATTTTTTGTAACTATTATAAATTCTTTATTTTCATTATTATAATGTAATTTTGCAACATTTTAGTTTACAGCATATATAAATATATAAAACAATAATTTGTTATATAAAATTAATCTAAATTTTATTTAATTATAAAAAAATTTAAATACTTGTGACTAGTTTTGAAATATTTATAAATAATAAAAATTAATTTCAAAATTTTAGAATATTTATAAATAATAAAATTAAAACATGTTTTGAAAAATAATCAAACATAATATTTTTTTCTGATACTCTATTTTGAATTTGCGTCAATCTAAAAAAAATTGGAAATTACTCATAAGTTTGTTATTACGTAGTTTATCTATTGTATACTATATAATAAAAATAGACAATTGTAAAGTAGGTAGATTTGATGGGTTTTTTAAAAAAAAAAAAAAAAAAATAGACAATTTTAAACATAAGTAAAAAGTGTGAACAATTTTAAAATATGTTGTTATGATATTTTTTTTTAAAAAAAAATTTCGTGATAAGAAGTTAACGTGGGATAACTGGAGGGGATCGTAGTGAGAAATCTTTTTTGATTTTGCTTTTACACTCTATTTTGAATTTGTGTCATTGTGACGAAAAAAATAGACATAAAGTTATTATATATTTTATATTATAAACTATTTATTAGAATAATGAAAATGATGAAGATTATAGATCAAATTATATTTTTGTTATATTTAAAGTCTTCAATTTCTTATACGTCCCTAAAGTATATGTCTTGATTAGATAAGGACCTTAATTTGCATAAATTGATTTTACATTAGGAACATTAAAAAATATTTTAATTAAAACTCATGATATTTATGAAGCTTAAAAAAAAACTTTAAAAATTGATTTAGTCAATTATATTAGTCGGTAATCGACGACTCTGTCTTGGTTAAAAAATTGAAGTATAAAGTTTTTGTAATATTCAGTTAAAAAAAAAAAATGCAATAGACTATCAAATACAAAATGAGTTTGCTCATTGTTATTTGATTTAGGAATTTATTCTAAAAGTTATCTCTACCAGTCATAATTTGAACTAAACATATATTTATTGCTTACTTTCTTCACACTATTTCTCCTCTCTCATTTCCTGACTGTTTCTCTTTTCTATTTTTTTTTCAAGGAACTGAGCACTTATTAACTATGTAATTTTTTTACGGTACTTATCTTCTGTCATCAATTTTTAATTATATTTTTTTGTCTCTTCAAGCAAAATAGTAATATGGTTGATGTTGTTGGTAATTCAATGAAATAATACATAAATTTACCATACATGTCATTCGTTCAACTAATATGAAAGAGATTAAAAAACAAAGTTATAGATATTTGTGGAAGTTTCCTGGATGCCACTGGATAAAATCAACAAATTCATTGGATTAATTTCATAAAGTCAGCTTTCAGCAAAAAAAATAAAAAATAAAAAAAATACCCTGGTCTACTTTATATATTAAAGTGAAGAAGATAGCTGATTCCACATGCATGCTGTGATTTGAACCCTCAAAGACAATTCACGAAACTGGAATTTTCGACATTAGAAATCACCAAATTGAACTCGAATAAGGAGCGATGGTATTTCATTCTGTGTAACATGGAATTGATACGTTCCAACATGTAAGTTAGAAAACCAAAAACAACCATAACGGTTAGGTTAAACCTAAAATTATGAATGGGTGAGAATAGACAGAAAACTGAGAATTTAAAGCTAAAAATAGTAAAACAACAAAGAGACAATCAAAAGAAAGAAAAATATTTGGTAGACAAATGCAAGAAACAGACAACCAGACAATCAGTATAAAATGTGAAGAGAAAAAAATACATATACATATAAAGTGTGAAGAGAGAAAAATACACAAATATTCTATGAATAGGTTGATTAGTTGATCGAATATTACCGTTATTAACGTAGTAAAATTCGGAAAAAAATGGATTACGGACCTACTTTTATTCTTGATTTGGAGTATTATTCTAGTAACAACCCAAACCACTAGTTTGAGGTATAAGCCCATCATGGACTAATTCATTCAGTCTAATTAGAAAATAATATTAAAGGAAAATGGGCTTAGATATACTGCAAGTACATCCTACATAAAATTTTGATTCCAATCTTTATTTAGCTTAAGAAATGAGCCAAATATGAGACACATCCTTCTCTACTCATGTTGGCCTTCAAATTTAATCATTTATGTATTTGTATAAATTGATTTTATAAGTTGATTTAACAATCTACACACACTGACACACATGTAATTTTGTTTACGCACGAACATAATTTTTTCGTTGACAACTTAGAAATTAAAATTAAGATTAATAATTAACTCAAGTAATAATAATTAAACTTGAACAGACAAGCCGATAAGACTCACAATGCAACAAGTGCTGGATGTAGAATCAAGTAATGAATAAAAGTGTGTATTTGAGTATATAGACCAGAATATTGTAATATCTTATAAAACAAAGCCATATCTTATTTTACGAGAAAAAAAAACTTATTTAAGTAAGATAAAAAAATTAAAAAATAAAATAAAATAAAATCGTTACCTTCTCAAACAAAATAAGATAAATTATTATTAAAAAACAAAGCCTTAACTTATGAAACTTTTCTCAACGTTTCTCAGAGGTTAGATGCCATTGTAATAGGAAGTTTGTGATTTTTATTCATTTGATTGAAGACATCATTTTCATATAAAAACATTAAGATTCTTTGATTCATATGATGTACATCACCTAGATGTAATAAAAGGAAATTATTCAATCCAAAGTGCTGCTATATTATTTCTCGTATTGTCCACTAATCTTTTATGGAGATAACAAAAAGTGTGAACACCTTAGTATCATTCTTTTTAGTGTATATTCTTTTTAGTGTATATTCCTTTTAATGTATAAAAGATTCAAGTAATAACTTTCATCGTGTGTGGTCTATAATTATTAAAAAAGATAGAAATTTTAAAATTAGATATGACCTTGGAATAAAAGTTTAAACTTATAAAATAAATAAGTTTCATAAACTTATTAAATGTAGAATATGCTTGAACAGACAAAAAAATTTGTCAACAAACGAACATAAAGCTTAATTAGACAAATTTAAAGAAAAGTCATACACATGATAAGTTTAAATCAAATGAAAAGTGCTTGCAAATGAAAGATGTCAGACACAGATAAATATATGATACATAAAACAAAGTCAAGAACAAATTAATGATATCATACGTATAATAAGACAAAAGATAAGTATCAGTTTATGATTAAATTCATACTTTCAGACTCTAATTACTTTATTCTTGTATATGCAGATTATGCCCTTTGAATAAGAGGTCACATTCAAACAATAAGAAAACAACCTAATACTTGTAAGAGAAAAGTACGAAAAGCAAAGGAAATGTTTCTGACACAAAAATCTGCAGCAGAAAGAAAATCAACTTTTCAAAATCTTTAAACCTAGTATAAAAAAACTTTTTGCGTTGATGTTGACATGACTACACCAACTCACGAGGCAAAAGAACGTTGAAGAGTTTAAAATAATTATTTCAAGAAGATTTGAACGTTGCCATGTCTAACGACTATATCAAATCTTCTTTTATATAAAGGTTAAAGATTAAAGATCTTAAGTTGAATTTTTCATGGAAATAAGGAGAATATGTTTAGAGAAAACCCAAATCTTTTAAGCATCAGAGAATGAGCAAACTCACCAGAAGCAAAACGAATGTGCTAAAAAACATCTCTATACCTTTTGAGAAAGCCTAAGCTCAATTATTTCAAGCCTTATAGAATAAGCCCAACATTTGCAAATCCTTCTGTATGTAATGGTTAAACCCATGAGTGAGCTAAATATGTAAATTCTTCTTTGTGTAGAGGTTGAACCTTGGGTGAGGTTCACTTCTAAATTCCTTTATGCTTAGAGGTTAAAAACTCAAGTTAGGAATCTTTACTCAAAATCCACATTTTTTCTTGAGTTTTTAAATTACTCATTTTCGCCTTGAGAGATTGGGATAAACAACATTCATTTTTCTTGGAGAGACCGAGATAAAAGAATACTTGTTTTACACTAGTGGTGGTGTCTAACCTAAAAAATCTATTGTCAAAGAATACTTGGTGTCTAGCCTGGAAAGACTATTGCCAAAGAATATTGTGTTAATCAGAGATAATTAGTTTAAAGAATATTCATTTATATTTTTTATTGTAATAGTGAAATTTTAACAAGTTATTAAGAAATTAAAATAATTTCACTTAGACAAACCAATATAAAAATTTATTTATATTTTTCTTTTTTCCTTTTTTTTTCTCTTCTTATCCTTGTTGATTTATTGTTTTATATTATTATTATTATTATTAACAAAATAAGAATTAAAATGAAATTTCTAAACATTTGTTTAAAATGTTTTTCATTTTCGCATATGTGTCTGATTTGATTTGATTTAATATTTAAATTCTTTTATCTGCATCTAACTCAATCAGATAAAATTCTTAATTATTATATTTTTAAAAGGCATGCAAAAATTATTTTATATATAATTTAACCATCTTTTTTATGTTTTATGTTTACATAATCGGTAAAATTGTTCATAAGTTTTATTTCAGGAACAATTTAATTGATTATGTATCAATGATAATAAATTAAATTAGGAAACAAAATTTTCACAACTAAACTAGTATTATTGTGTGTTCTATTTTCTCTATTTTAGCTTTCGTAATCAATTACAAGTTGATGTAATGGATTAAACTATTAAAAATCACCTTCTTTTCATATGCATGAATCTTGTTCTATAAGATTTAATATTGTTATGCAAAAAAATTATTTTATAATCTCAAGGTTTATATCTTTATTTTCTTACCAAAAGACACTAAGTAATAACTTTAAAAACATAACACTAAACACTAATGATGGCCTCTACCTATAAAAAAAAAAAAAAAATCAAACTTTTACAGATTGAGTGATATTTTAAGACTTTAGCTGTTGATATACTTCAATCTAATAAAATATATAATGAAGAAAAGGATTACCCGAAACCACCGAAGCAGGGTTTCTCTGGTGATCCAACCCAATAGCTTTAGTTGCACTTAAAAACAAGACTCCATCACAATGCTTAGAATCTTATGGTGATGGTCATTTAAGAATTTGCTATTTATAGGTTAGCTTAAATTTAGTTCATCTAGTTGTGAATGTAATTAGAGTACTTTTTGAAATGGTAAAATTTAAGAATTGTGTTTTTATTATTTCTTTAAATTATTCAATAAACTAGAAACTATCACATATTAATTGATTTTTTAACTATAAGTTCACACCAATATTAAAGAAATTGTTTAAAGCAAAAACCATAAATGATCTTGCATTTGTGATAACTAATGCATAGTTGAGCAAAAATGAAGAAGTAAGCCAAGTACATGATTATAACATGTCTGCTGAGTATATTTCTTCTCATGGGAAAGAGAAGAGGATAATGAAATAATATTTATTTGAATAACAATGAAGATAATTTTATTGATGAAGTTAGAGATATTAGACCGACGATAACTTACATTTCTAGTTGTGCGTGATTTAAATGTTATTCTATTAGTGATAATAATAATAAATATAAAAATAACATTAAAGAAAAGAAAGATAAAGTTTAAAGGATGACTTTTATAAAGAACAGAAGTTAGATTTACTCTAATTTTAATTTCATACAATAAATATTTAAGTTAGTTGATTTTGATGTTCTTATATTTTTTTATTAATTTTGAGTTTTTTTGAACTTATTAATTATGAATTATAAATTTATATCTATAAATTTTTAATTTAAAATGTAATTTAATATAGATGAATTATGAGATATTTTATTATTAATATTACTTTAATTATATGTATAGTTTGAATATAATTTTGAGTCTTTTTAAATATATTATGTGTTATAATTATTTGATTTATAATTTTTCATTTTTTGATCATGTATAAGATTTAAATTTTACAAACATTGCTCAAAATATCGGAACATACATGAAGAAATAACCACAAATCAATTAAAATCAGTTAAACTTTAATATTTACCCATCCTTCTATTGAAATTAAATAATATATCTTACCTTTTAAATTTTATTTACTTAGAGTAAAAAATTATCTTTATTCTTAAAAATATAAATATTAAATAATTTAAATTCTAGAAAATAAAAATAATAAAATATTTTAAAAAATCTAATATAAAAATATGAAATTATCCCATCCTCGTATTTTTAAAATCCAAAACCATAATTTACCGAATTAACTTAATTCAAATCAGTGAAAGTTTAACTCCATTTTCAAATAACAAGAACGTCAGAGAAAAATATAAAAAATACATGAATCATAGTTCAAATTAAACTAAAAATATTAAAACAACAACGTCAAGTGACACTAGTACTAAATCTGCGTGTCTATAGTGCCGACACAAAATTTATAACTGCGATTTTATCATAAAGTAATAAGCAACAGAAAAATTTAAATTTTGACGATCGAGGAATTTCTGGAGATTCCCCTTTGTGTATGTTCAAATATAGAAAAACAAATATAAATATTAATATTAACAGGAGCCAGAGAAGGTGCTTCATCGGATTCTTGTTATCCATGCATGTGCTTGTTATTTAACTTTCTCTCTCTTCCTTCATGTGTTTCCTCCTCTTAGACACCATTTCCTTCATCGAATAATTGTTAACTCTAAACTTGCATGAATATAGGTAACTTTTTAGTTTGCATATTCCATCACGAAGCTATCCATTATCTTTGGATTCTCATTTTGTACCGCGCCAGATCTATGCCTTTTTCTAGATTTTCTCTTTCTCATCCTTTTTGGAATAATCTACTATATACGATTGACAGAATAATAATAGTAGTAACAGTAATAGCTAATATGTTAGTTTTAAAGTTACGTGATTTGTTTTGCAGGTGACAATTTAACCTACTTATTTACTTTTCAATCTATTTTTTATTAAAATTTATTTATTTTTACATTTCACATAGGAAAATATATATTTTCTTTTAAAAGTAATAATATTGTTCTTTAATGTGGGAACTTCGTTTCTTAAAAATTTAAATCTTGAGTCGTTCTATACATTGTAAATGAGTAATTTCTTTTTATTATTATTAGGAACAGAAAATGGATATACCGATCATGTATAACGATTTACTAGTATTACTTAATTAATTGAATTAGGTTTCCGCAGTTGAATAGTAATTTAGCTTCACTAATTTAACCCTACCATTTATTATATGAATTTAATTAACTTATTTATTCAATAATAATAATAATAATAATAATAATAATAAAATTCACGCGGCATTGGTTAAAGTAATATTTTTTTTCATTAATGATTTTTTCAAACGTTTATTTGATGAATTAAATAATAAATCATCTAACAAATAATCTATTGATAAAATAATCAAACGTTTATTTATTAAACAAAAGTCTTCAAATGATGAGTCTTATTTTCTACATTATTTAAATATAATAATACATATAGTAATTTATGTTATAAAAAAATTAAATAAAAATATAACATTTTAAATGAATGAATTGAATTTTTATCTATAAAATAAAAATGTTTTTTTTTCTAAAATTTAAAATATATATGGTTTAAGTTTCTATACATGGATGGATGAATGAATTTTTAACATGGATTAATTTTTTATATTTTAAACGGTAGGTTAATAAATAAAGACATTCTATTTTTTCATCTGGTATTGAATTAAATTCAGAATCTACCCCACCCATCCGTTTAAAATCTAAATTTCTGTAATAGATGTAGCTTTCAAGTTTCAACCCTATAAAACACTAGATAGTTTCAAGCAAATTGATGTTATGCATTCATTTATACAACAAAATAGGACATAGACGACACCAACCGCACCTATAAAAATGTATGTCCAAAATAAATTTAAAATAATAATTTAAACACCCAATTACACATTCCAAAAACACAAAAAGATTGAAATAATGTAAATTAATATTTTGGTACCAAATAATTACTTACATTATAGTCGAATATTTGTACGGGATGCATTTTGATCAGTATCAATTAACAAGATAAGGAAAAAAAAAAAGTACAAGAGGGACATATTCAATTCCATAGTAAATAGTTACTTTTCTTCCCTCTCTTTTATCTGTGTTTAAATAGTTACTTTTCTTCCTTCTCTTTTCTCTGTTTGGGTGGAGATGACTCTATTTATCAAGGTAACACTAGCTAGTAGATGAAAACAACATATATCTCATAATTAAACATTAATAATTTGAAAAAAAAAAATAAATGTATCAAGGTATTGATTATGCAAAAATTTACATATTCATCACTTATTGTAATAATAAATGCGAACCATAATTCATAGTGACGAAGCCAATTTTCAATCAAGCAGAGCCAAATTAAGTTTAGATACTGATTAATTACAACACTTATATATGGAGATCAGACTAAGAAAATTAAGAAGGATACAGATAATAGATAAATGAGTGAATACACTTAGAGTTTTATAACTTTACAGAAAATTTAAATATAACTAATATTTTAAAAAATTAAGCACAAACCAATATAATCTGTAAAGAGAATTCAATGTAATATTTTTTAAATAATTAATATCTTTACGATAGAAATTTTAAATTAGGTGATAATAATAAAATCTTATAAAATTTCAAGAAATGTATCATTGAAATTTACTCAAGATAAATCAAATACATAAACATACAAATGTAATGAGTTTCATGCTTTAAAAAGCTAGATTAGCTACATCATCACCACCAGCAAAAACTGAATCAAGCTAAGTATTATTAAGAAATAAAAGAAAAACTGAAGCCTATAACATATGTATATTCTGCAACTTCATACTACAAACTAATCATAAACCCTATCACTTAAGAAAGATAAGAATTAGGTGAACTAAACATGAACTTCAAACTCCACTACTTGGTGTTATAACTTGAAGCTGATACACCTTTTATTGCAGAAAAGAAAAAGAGCTCTACATCTGGTGAAGCAAAAAATGCTATAGGGGATCTCTTGGATGAACATGTGAAAGTTACCCTTCTCTTCTTAGGAGCTGGTGGACATGTTAAGACTTCTGGTATTCTGAACCTTTTACCCTTTGGTGTAGAACACACATCTTCTTCATTAAGATCATTCTCACCCTTTAGTTCTTTGGTGCCTGAAGAAGAAGAAGAAGTTGGGGTAGCATAAGGCCTTGCCATAATTGATTTTTTCTTCTGCTTTCTTTCCTCAACTTTCTTACACTTCATTCTGTTCTTGCATAAGCCAGTGCCATAAATATGAGGTATATTAATTTGTAGCTAGCTCAATGATAGTGTTAAAGGGTCCTATCCCTAAATAACTGCAAAAATATTAGTTGAAAAGCTCAGTTTGTATATGTAAAAGGGGCACATGGAAAAAGACTCTTTTGTATGGTAGAGAAATCCTATGGTCAGCACTTAGCATATCTTGGTTTTTAAACATTAAAGAATCTTATTGTCAAAAATAAAATAAAATTAAAGAATCTTCATGGTTGAAAATTTACTGTGTGCTGACATAATATATTTGGTAAAATAATAAAGAATAACACTGTCACAGCAACAACTACCGCCACTACGATTAATTAACAAATAAGGTTGAGTTATATTATTAATGCAATAAATTTATAAAACATTTTCTACACTATTATATTACTTTTTCTCTTTTGTTTTTTTTTTAACTCATCAACTGTTTTGATTATTTCATATTTTTTCTCTTTCCTCCTTGTTTATAAATATACATTCTTTCTTTTATTCTAATAATTTATGATTTTATTTATATATCAACTATTCTGTTTTATTTCTTTGTAATATTTATACATAAATGCAATTTTTTTAAAAAAATTAAACTATATTTATTTTTTATCCCTTTATCGTCTTTGATTATAAAAAGAGTGCTTGTAGTTCATTGACGCATTCTTTTTAATGCATACTCTAATTAATTTAAATTTATTGAAAGTTACAAAGTAAAAACAAAATATCATTAAATTAGATGCGAGACTTAAAAAAAATTGTAATTTTAATATATATTTCAATCAATGAAGTTGTCTTTAAAATTAATATTCTAGCTTTTTTTTCCGATTTTAATTGTGTAGTTTTAATTCATCCACTAACTTGGTGTGTAATAAAATTGTTAGTGTCATTCTTTAAAATATTTTATTTTAAAATTTTGTTCATTATTGATTAAAATTTATTACATATTTAAGCAAGGCTAATATATAAAATAAGAGGGGAAGTGGTCAGAGAGTAACTATATAATATTCATTTTTAACGAAAATATGGCATGATAATGTAGAGAAGTGTCATGTTAGTGTATTCAAATTAAACATTAAATCTGAAGTTATCAAATATCATAAAATCATATAATTAATTACAATAAAAAGGGATTAAATTTGTGAAAGAAAAAATAGGGAAACTAAGTAAAGTTTAATCAATGACATGGTGAAGAAAAGGTGCATCGATTAAGGCTAAAGTGTAATTCAACGCGTTTCTAGCAAATCTTCTGTGAGCCAACTTTCCACAATGTGAACTTGAACCTCAACTTTCTGCTCCGGCCTTTTATAAGGTAGCCCCACTTCTATACTATTTTTTAATACCAAAAGTTTGAGAAGCCGGTGAAATAGATTTCATCTTTATCATTTCATTTTCATTCTCTAATGAAAAGAAATTCACGTCCTTTGAGATATGTACATCTTTGAACGAAAGAGAAAGACACGTAATGAGTGACATAATGAACGAAAAAAAAAAAAAAGAGATAAAGAGGGTATATAAAATAAGCATAACAATTAAGATACGTAAGAATCAGCAGGCTTATTAATTATCTAAAAAAATTCAAAAAAGTGATTGATATGGTCTAAAAATGACGAGTGTACGAATTTGTTTATTCTATGGTTTGTCACAAATTAATGACCAAACGGATTAAATAAAGTGTGGCTTGTTGGCACCCAGCACTTGTCCGTATGTTGTATTATATCTTACTATCGATATCGAAACTCATGATTTTCTAGCCTCAATCTGCGAAGACTAGATTATGTGATTAATAATTCTTGAAATTAATAAGGTAAATAAACTTACCTAATAATGTACTACAATATTACTTTTGGTTTTGGTGGGTTAGTTGGTTGAGAGTTCTTGTAATTAATTCAAAGTTCAAACAAATAACATGGCCCAAAACAAAACGACAATCACCTCAAACAAGTTATGGGTGAGAAGCTCAGGGAAAAGCAACAACAAAAAACCTAACTCAAATTTTGGCGCACATATACTATTTTTATAGGTTTTTATGACTGTAATATTTGTATGGCTAGTGTGGCCTATTTAAATATTAAGCCATAAAAGGTGCTGCTCTATTCTCTATACACAACATATACGTACGAACATAATGCACAATTCAATAATGAGTAGAGAAGCCTCAGGCATCACCGGATTAAATAAAATAGTGTAGGGAAGTCCCTCATGAAACACAGTTTTAAAAAATTCTAACCTTAAGGGTTTAGGGTATGTCAAAACAGTTGATCGATCGGATTCTATGTACAAGATGAGGATGAAGCAACGGTGACCCTAAGAATGGGTAAAATAAAAGTTATTTCAAAAAATAAAATAATTATGCATTAACAATTATCATTTGATAGTGATTTTTTCACATCTCAAGTAATATATTCATCCGTAGATGGGAGAAAAATATTTAATTTATTTAAATATATATATGTATATATATAACTAAAATGAAAACTATATGTAAAAAAATAATTATAGAAATTAACAAATAAGAATTAGTTAATTAATATCTCTACATCTCAACCAACATATACTTATAATTTGGTTTGTCCGTGGAATATGGAATGAAGTTTAGAGTACTTGATGCTAATGTAGAGGTCTATCAAAACAAAATTGAGCTTAATGGACATATACTATTTTGATTAAAACTCGATTAAACCAATGAGTTTGTTAAACTAATTAAGAACTAATTGTCTATCCAATCTAATTGTCTCACAAAATAGTCCTGTAATTAAAGAGGCTATTGAACTGGTTGAACGGATCACGAATTGGTAAAATTGGCTATTCGAGTAGTTTGGGTGGTTAAATATCAATCTATTTTAATTCTTTTAAATAACAAAACAATATTATTTTGCATGAGCATTTTTTGCTCTATTGTTTCCTCTTATGATGGAAGAAAACAGTAGGTTAACTAAAGCAAGCTAAATGTGTTTAATTTGGCTTCTCCATCAATTTTGTTTTATATTATATTATATATTATATTTAAAAAATTAAACTATTTTTTTTATTAAAATTATTTCCATCATGATTGCATCATTAAACCAGTGAACCAATAAATGTCTGATCCGATTTGAAAATATCAATGTATATTATTAGTGTAAATGTTTAATACAGTCAATTAATTAAAAACTATATATCTTTGTATGATTTTTAATATATTTTTTGTAAAATTTAACACATGTATTATATATAGTAATTTAGATTGTGATTAAATCATCTTTCTTCTATCTATGCCTTTTTATTTTCTCAAAATTTAAATATATTTCACTCGTTTTTCATATATTTATGGGTTTCTATTTTCATTTAAGTCATTTTTTAAAATAGTTTTTATGATTTTTTTTAAAAAAATAAGATTTCTATCACTATTTAATTATTTTGACACTCTTGTACTATTAGACAAGTATATTCATATTTAATGTTATGTTAAAATAATAAAAATTAAAAGCATTAATTTCATAAATATTTTTCTCACGATAAACAGTCATCAGATAACATCTAATTTGATTCCAATTTGTAAACTAAATATAAATAAATCAAATAGATTTTGGCGCTTTAAAACTATACAAAAATCTATTAATACAAATTAGATTAAACTTAAAAGAAAACCTAAACATACAAATGTTAACCAAGCTTTGATGTCACATGCTCTTAGAACCATATACATGCATGTAAAGGCTAATATTTCTCCTACAGTAGCATCATCTACCAAATTCTACTAAGGCTTATTTCCTAATGATGTTCAGCTCAAATATAAACAATACACAGAAAAACAGGGATGGAGATAAATCTCATGGTGTATACTAAATATTAAAATAACACTAGGGTAACACATACATACACATGAATACACAAAGCATTTGGTATTAATGTATGTAGTACTCAACAATTTCTTACACTAAAATGTATGCGGTACCCACCAAAACACCTTAGGTGAATTAGCTAGCTGGAACACTATATATAGTGGATAAGTTACCACACTATGACTTACATTACTTATCTCTTTTCGTCTATCATGATTATGAAAAATAAAATTGTATGAATATTTTGAAAAAGAATACTTTTTCGAAACTAATTAAATATCAAATGACATCTAATTGCTCCTAGGATTCCCCAAAACAGTTGAAAGAATTAATAGCTTTTCGAAATTCCACTTCCCAGTTTTAACTTATTTCAATATATGTTTTCAAGAACACATAGATTCTAAAGTCTAATCATTGCCATTAAAATAGCATTCACGAGTGTTGTTTATAAAAAAGTATCCAAGAGACTCCTTTGTATTTAAGCAGTAAGTTGTATTCTATCAACAAGAGGCTGAAATTTAGAGGCTAGCCAGGCTATATAGTAAACAAGTGATCATAGAACCCCACGAAAATAA
This sequence comes from Hylodesmum podocarpum, assembly GCA_026586105.1. Lineage (NCBI taxonomy): Eukaryota > Viridiplantae > Streptophyta > Magnoliopsida > Fabales > Fabaceae > Hylodesmum > Hylodesmum podocarpum. The sequence continues at coordinate 9,577,290 of JALJEV010001436.1, read as the reverse complement.
AATGAGTGAAGGATTAATTTGGATTTTGATTTTTGTAATGTATTGTTACATTAGTGATTGATATTAAAAAATAATAAATAATATTTTACATTTAATTTTCTTAACATTTTTTATTAAAATATGAATTAAAATAGTAAAAAATTATAAAAAATTAAAAACTATAATAATAACAAGATTATATATATGTCAATAATTAAAATTACAGTAAATCATATAAAAGTTAGAAATTGAAATTATAATGAAAGACTTATTTATTATTTTTTAATTATTTTGAATTAATATATCAAAGTATTTCATAATATTCAAGAAAGCATATTATTACTTCACTAGAAACAAAATACGAGAAGGCTTCAATTGTATTTGTGCCTAGGATTCCACTAAGGTTTATTTCCTATTCCTTAGTTGTCAAGGATTGACAAAATTGTGCCCCAGTTTTGTTGTTGAAGTATGAATGTACTTTACTTTAAAATCATTATGAAGAACCTTTCTGATCCCAATGCTTAAATGAAAACACTGACAAGGACTTTTCCCTTTTTAAAAGCATATCAAAATGAAATTTTTTGGGACACATAAATTATGCAAAGTTAAATTTACTTACCTTTTGCCATTAAGACATCAATAACAATGTGGCAATGATGCCCAGTAATCATTATACTAATAAGTTGACCATCAAACTAAGTTTTAGTAAGTACTTTCCAAATTACAAAATGCTTCAACTGTACTTTAATTTTAGCCAACACATTATGAAGCAGCAGCACAATAGCATGTTCTTTTTATTTAGGGGGTCAACACAATAGGTCAATAGCATTTGAAAATTAACGAACCTTTTTGTTTGGTTGAGAACTTTTAATGGGCTACTTACTGGGCTGCCAACTCCTTACCCAACAATTTTTTTCTATTCATCAATGTGTGACTAGACGTTCAAAAATTTTGTTGAAAAGAAATTGTGTATAAGAAACAAATTGCACCATTTTAAAATTGTTTACCATTATTTGTTTCAATAAGAAATAGAAATATCGATTTTCTTTTTGTCCGTTTTTTTTTCCAAGTTTACAGTAGAGTTTCTTTCACAGCAGAGCTTGAAGGTTAAAATAAAAATTTATTTTCTTTTTAATTTTTAAAAATTTATTTAGAAAATGTTAAAATAAAAAATTGTTCTGTCTATTTTTCATAAACAAAGCTTCAAAATCAAGAAATAAATAAATTATAAAAAAGTATTTTCTCTTTTTCTAACAAAAATCATTAAGCTTTTTGGCTGAATAAAAAAAAGTGTTATAAAACATAAAAGTGAGTGAATTAAGAATGTTGAAACACTCACTTCCTAACCGGTTCTGCTACTAATATCTAACAACCGTTGATTGTAAGGTACCTTAATCCAATGAATAAGATCTACTTTACGACGGTGGGAAATTTGGTTCACTTTTTCACCCTAAACGCAGTCCTATTATTCATAATTTCATACGTACGTTGAATTTTGAAGTGTTCCATATGTATGTTTTATTTTTTCAAGCCTGGGCCTACAAACTTAAAAAGAGGAATTATAATCCAATGGGTTTATCCATTCATCTCTTTCAATACCATAAAACGTGTTCAACCACATAACTTTCAACCAATGTTATCATGTTCGACGACTTTGCACCAGACCTAAGAGACTTTGATTCGGGACGGATTCCAATGTACAAGTCTCTTATGATACTAATTTTAGTTTGCTAATATTTTGTAGAACATAGTGTATGTTCTAATCTATGTTGACATGTTAAAATATTATCTCTGGACAATTAGCAATCATTAAATAAATATTTAAAATCAAAATCATAAAATCAAAATAATTAGATTAAAACTGCAGATTTTTTTTTTGGATTGGAGAATTAAAATTGTAAAACTAAAAATTAAATAAATAAAATTATAAATTAAAATTTATACAAGGTAAAATTTTCAAAATTAAAATAGAAATAATATTCTCTAATCATGGGTATAAACTTGTATCCGTGTTTTTTTTAAGATGGAATATTATATTTAATAAAAAAAAAATGTAACTTTTCAAAAGAGATTAGTAGAAGTGTTTATCGACCAAAGCACCATTTAGCCTAAACACAAAAAGACGTAGAATCATGTAGGGTTGTTCTAGATGATGTTCGGAAGGAACTGTTGGACACTGTAATAGAATTATAAGTTAAATGAAAGAAGAAATACCTAACAACTAGCAACACATTTTTAAGAGATGATTAAATTCAAAAAGGCAAAGGCAAGAGATGGAGAGTGGGAGTGCTCAAGTTCAATCACCAAATATTTTTAAAGGACGAGGAACTATTGAAGAAGCCACGTACCGTTGCAAGTCCATTTTTTTTTTTTTAATATAACAGCGCAATTTCTTTTAATGTTGCAAGAAATGGGCTAGGATTTAAACCATCTTCTGTTATGAAATTTGAGTCAAGTACTTGAAATAAGAAGTGAAGGTACGTGAGGAAGCCATGGAAGAGTACAAGAAAGCATGGAAGACCACTGGATGCACCATAATGGCTGACGTTAGACAGATCGGAGGAGGATGACAATTGTTAATTTCTTGGTAAATAATTCCAAAGGATTATATTTTTGATACATTATATATCTCAAAGATTACTGATAAAATTTTTAAGATAATTGATGAAGTGGTTAGAGAAGTTGGTGAATACAATGTTGTATAAATTTTGACTGATAATGCAACAAATTACAAAATTGCCGAAGAGATGTTGATCGAAAACACCGTGTGCAGTTCATTGTATTGAGCTTATCATATTAATTTGATGCTATAGGATTTTGAGAAGAAGCTACCAGTTCATAAAGACACGATAACTAAAAATAAGAATATAACAATATACATCTATTCAAGAATATTCCTCTTTTTCATGTTACAACACTTCTTTAAAGGAAAGGATTAGGTAAAGTCAGATATTTGCCACTTCCTATCTAACCTTGGTTTGCTTAAATGACAACAAAGGAGCATGGAAGTCAACCCAATTTTATAAGCCAAAGGATGGGAAATACATTGAAAATGTTGCCATGGATAAAGGTTTTTGGGGAAGTGTTGTGATTTATCTTAAGGGTTCTTATCCTCTAATTAAAGTGCTTTGTTAGGTTTGATTTGGATGACCTTCCAGCTATAAGATTCATTTATGAAGAGATGAATAAAGTTAACAAGAAGATAAAAAATGTGCTTTCAATGGATCAAAAACTTGGTCAGTAAAATTTAATTACAAACTAGTTAGTACTTAATAGTCAGTAGTTAGTAGTTACTACTTACTAATTCAATTTAGTATTCTTTTCAAGAAACTAATTTACACAACCTAATGAATGTAACCACAATCCACACATCATCGGAAGTGAGATAATGAACATTATAATCATTTATTTTCCGGCAAAAATAATCCTTTTCTAGTAACTCTTTTGTTTGTTACATTCATTATACCCTTTCTTTCAATCTCTTCTTTTTTTCATCATTATATTCATTATATTTCTTATTTTATCTTTTATTATCTTTCTTTCTCTGTTCTCTCTTTAACAAACTAATCTCACTCCCCTCCAGCCACAGGGTATGAGAAAATCATTATTGGTTATCTACCGAGACAGAATGTAAGGAACATGTGAGTGCAAGCATCACTGTTGAAATAAACACTCACTGGAATGCAATGCTCCCAGACTATTATGTAAAACTGAACTTCTATCGCATCTAACTTAAGTTGCAATAAACAGCAATATCAACACACACAAAAATTACCATTTATACAAAATGCTCATTCTCAAGTGTGTCCCCAAGTAGAGACACAACTTAAGGCAGAAACCGAGATCTGAAATGAACATCATTGTCTTCACAGATTACTACCACTTATATGTTAAGGGACAAAAAACGATGAGCATGTTATCTTGTCATCTAGAAGTTAGTCCAGTCCTACTATACACAACATGATGAAGGCAACTAACATGTAAATAAATGAACAAAAATTCCTAAAATTTGAACACTTCTAATTCTGAGCCATTCTCTTCTGAATCATCTACCTGTAAAGGTCTCTGAAAGGCGAATGGAGGTGGTGGGGGATCAACACTCAATGTTCCATCAAGTACTCTCACTACCTCCGCCAGGGAAGGTCTCCTACGTTCATCCATTTGAAGGCACCAAAATGCAATTCTTAACATGCGCTCAAGTTCCTCTGAATTGTAACCTCCTTCCATTCTTTTATCAACCACATTGGCCACCCTCTCTTCCATCCATTCTTTATACACCCACTCGCAAAGTTCAACATGATCCTGATCGCGGCACCCAGTTAACAAGGCTAAAACTAACTTGCCCAAATCCTCTACATCTTTCTCAGCTGAAAACCCACAATACGTTGCCTTGCCATCTGCAATAGCAAACCCAAATTCAGTCACCTTGGCTCCTAAGTTTTCATCCAACATAACATTTTCACATTTCAAGTTTCCGTGGCTTATAAATTCCCTGCACCCGGAGTGCAAATAACATATGGCCTTTGCCACACTTAAGGTTATTTCAAGTCTCTTTTTCCATGTTAGCATCCTGCAAAGAGCAGAATCATCTATATACTTGTCCACTGAACCTTTCTCGCAATATTCATACACCAAAAACCTGTGATCAAACTCACAACAATAACCCTCCAGTTTCACAAGGTTCTTGTGGTGGATGCTACTCATGTTCATAACAGCACTCCGGAACTTTCTTTTTTCTATGGATGAATTCAAGTCTTTAACTGCAATTGGGTGATTGTTTGGTAGCAAACCCTTGAACGTCTTTGGCCCAATTTGATTCTTGAATTCTCCTGTGAGGCTCTTGATTTCTGAGAAGGACAACACAATTAAACCCTTTGAGTTTGTGCCAGTGAAAGATAAAGTGGGCTTTCTCCTAGTAGACTTTTTTCTTCTGTAGATGAAGAACCCAATTCCCAACTGGAGAATAACAATGATGAAAAATGTGCCTATGGAAGCTCCTATTAGGCAAGGACCACACAGGCTAGAAGGAGATTTGGAAGGAGGAGACTTGATAAGACTTGGATTAACAGCAAATGGACCTGAGCATCTCTTAACAAATGATATAGAGCTTACAGATGGATCTGAATAACCAGTGACATACCCAGTTGTCTTTATTGAGCATTGTGGAGTTCCATCATTGGAAAAGGTTGCTGCCGTACATTGCGTGTCATTCAGGCACAACTGTTCACAATGATGCAAACTACTTGTAATAACAGAATTATCAGGAGGGTAGATTGTATATAGATATGTGTTCTTATATGCAATCATATTGGTGCCAGATTCACAGTCCAGCTCATGTGGAACCAAACATTTATTCCCCGTTACTTCAAAAGGGCATTTGCACTCAGCAGAACCTGAGTCATTGAAGATACAGACGCCAAGTTGACCACAGGTTGCAAAGACCTTGCACTGATTCTCAACAGCTTGCCAAACTGGTTTCCATGATGCTAAACTTTCAACCCACGAATATAACCGAAGATTTCCATCCACATCGAGCCTAAGATACCTGTATTTCACAGAATCACTGTGATCTGCCCCAAATGCAGACCAAACAGGTTTCAAGCTTTGGTCTCGAAGTTCTAGAGCTCCACTGGTTGTAAGGAAAGCACTGAGATTCGAAGCAGAAGGGTTATCACTTGTCCAGTATATAACTTCTCTTTCCCAATGTAGCTCCAAATGACCTGAAGCATTCATGTGGACAGTATAGTAACTGTCCCTGCTAATCTTGCTTGCAGTTGCAGCCCGAAGTATGTTATTAGCAAATAAACTTTGTCCTGGGAGAAGGGTATTGGATGGAGTATCAAAACTTTGCCAAATAATGTTTTTCTCTTTGTCCATTAGAACAAGATTTCCATTATCAAGAAGTGAAGCAGAAGCTACAGATCTGTTCCCTGTTTTGCTGTTCCAAACAGAAACTTCATGTAAGGAATCAAACAGAACTAGTTCCCCTTCCTGAGTAAGTTCAAAGTAGGACATGTTACCTACTGTGTCATCACCACCAGCAACCCACACCAGAGTTTGTTGGCTATACGGTATAGACTTCGAATTGAACCGAATGCCAACACTAAACTGGTTAGGTTGATCTGAAATGTTGAAGAATCCAATTGCAAAATCACCATTGGAGGAAACCCAACAATCATTGTCAGCCACAGAAAGTTTGGAACCTAATGGAATCTCAGCTCCCACGACAGAATGTATCAAGAAGCCAATAAAGATACATAACAAGAATGGTAATCTATGGACACAACTATCTTGTCCAAGCATATCTAGATGGTAGATATGCTTAAAGGGGCCAATTAAGAGATAGAACAACCAATCCAACACCACAAGTCTCAGTTACATGTGAAAGATATTGAACTCCATCTTAGCAGTTATCACAAACAAATGAGAAGAGGGAAACAAGGATAAGCTAAAGATTGAGCTTTTATTTTCTAAAGCTCATAGTGTTGTTCAGAGATGAAACGAGGAAGAACCAAAGACACAAAATTTCTAAGAATATTAGGTAAAGAGTAAAGACAAATTTGAAGGGGTGGGGAGAAAATCTCTAAAGATCCAAGTGGGGTAGAAAAAGAAGAGTTTGGTACCTTAAAGGAATAGTCAAAAGCTCAGATATTCAAGAAGCTACCAACTACAATGAGCATCACAAAAACTTAGCAATTCCCAGAAACATAACTCAGAAGGTAGAAAAATATGGAGTTAGCAAGGCAAGCTGAAACAGTAGAGTTTAGAGCCATGTGTAACTTAGCTGAAGAGACCGCCAAGAGGAAGAAGCACCGCTTATTCTTGTGCAAAATAACAGTGAAAACATTACAAATGAGTGATAAAAATTGAAACTTTAGTCTGAAAAAGTGGACCCAAATTAGGCCAATGAGGAACCCATTTTCCAGTGTACAGTAACTTTTCATGGCTCAAGAAGACAAAAGAGTTTTGAAAGTTGAAAACGAACGTTGGCATCTTGCAAATTAATTAGGCTTAATGTCATCCACTAAATTACTTCTATTTTATTACATTAAATCTAAAAACTTTCAAGCACATTTTAAGATTTTTAAATCATTTTTATTTATTAATTTTTTAAAGGGAAATTAGTTTCTTAAAAGAATTTCATTTAAAACATTAAGTTTTTCAAAATAATTTCATTTTAATTCATTAAATTTATAAAATTCAGGTATACAAATACATAAAATAATAATTATCCTTAATATATGTAAAAACATATTAACTGATAATGATTTTCATTTCTGGTCTCTTAAGTTATTTTAAAGGGTCATAATTTATCTTCTATATTTATTGTAACATCTTATTATTACGAGGATGAAGTTAAGAATTATAATTCACTAAAACAATTTATTTTAATTAGTAGAAAGTAATAAATGAAAATGGCTATTATGAATTTGTTATCATGTAAAAAAATAATATTTTTTTACAAAATTATAATATGACTAAATTTTCCAAATTTAATAGATTAAAACAGAGAATAAAAGAGTACTTACACTAAGTCGTTGGGTTATGATTCTGAATTGATATTTTAAAAAATTTGTCAATAATTAATTATAATATCATACCACAATTTAAAAATATTTATTTATACTTAAAATAAATATACATCATGTATGTATCCTGTGATTAAAATATTATTTTACTCTTGATATATATATATTTTATTTTTGTAAAAACAACATATATCTTTAGTCGATGTAATTTAATTTGAATAAGGTAAATAATTAAGTATGTTGATATATTTTAAATACACTTTTCTTTAGAACACTGCGTTGCTAATTATTTTCGTCAATTTTATAAATAGAATATAAGTTATTATTCTTCCGGAAATAATTTAGAAATGGTTCGTTGAAGAGAGATTATAGTTTAGAAAACGAGACGAAGACGGGTTGACAAAACTGCTTTCGAGAATGTCGGAGGAACATGCGAGCCACATGCACATTATCTTATTAATTACACCTCATGCTTATGCTTTTGTCTAGAGAAGAAACCAAAGATACTTTCTATTATTTTATCATTGATGTTTAAAATACTTATTAAATTAATAATTGGTATGTTTATAAGGTCAGGTACATGAATTATATGAATAAAATAAGAGTTGAATATTCATACAATGTCTATAAAAAGTTTAAGCGATTAACTAATTTTAATTAGATTATTTTATGTAAAGAAACCTAGTTAAAATTAATGTTATATATAATAATTTTACTATAAAATTATAATATGTTAGATGATAATGTAAACGCACCATAAGAATATTTTAATTAAATTTATGAAACAATTCTAAATTGGATGAAGTGTTTGTCTAGATTTAAGATGCATTTAACTAAATTTCTGTTCAACTCAATCTAAAACTCACTTTGCTTTTGCATTTATACGTATTGGAAAGCGTAAAACTCTAGTTCAATGTGGATTAAACTGGTATCCAAGCTTGGTATCAAACATACTTGAAAAGATTCAACTAAAAAATGGTTGCCTTTTAGAATTAGAAGGAATCGTAATACATGAATAAAAATAAATAAATGAAAAAAAAAATAGCAGGAATTGTTAGACAGCTTATTGGAGTTGGGAGAAAACTCAGTGGCAAACGGTTTAAAGTTTCAATTAGCTATCTTGCTACTAAGAAAATTAAATTTACTGATGGAACTTAGCGTGAAAAAAAATATAATTTTTTATGAATATAAATAAAATATAAAATTTTAGTAAAAACAATATAATAGTTAATATTATAAAATATGAGTAGAATACAGTAATCAGGAGTTCGTCTCAAAAAGTCATAAAGTAAAAATCAATTGTAATAATTACCTTAAATATGAGTTATATTCGTAAACCTCGAAATTAGTTATATACTCAAGGTGAACGCAAGGAGATGAAAAAGAAGTGAATTTGTAAATGTAAAATTTCTTTGTAAAATTACATACTGTTTATATAGCAAGTAGCAAAATAACAACTTTTGAATTATTAGTAACACTATTCGTTAATCCAAGTTTTAGTTTCAACTTCTTATTGCATATCTTTTTATTGTAAACTTGGTCTCTTAGAAAACGAAACCTTATTTTTATATGCTTACTCCTAGGTACCATGAGATGTTGGAAGTTTTGCTAGATCATTAGCAGATTTGTTGTCTACCACCAACTTCATATTGCTTTTACTTTTTACTCGCAATTCTTTCATTAAGGTATCTAGCCATATTGTTTGGCAAGCAGGTTTTTGATGTTGCAATATACTCTACTTTATAAAAGAAGAGTGTTATAACAAGTTATTTTTTGAAGGATCAAGACATTGGTATTTTTCTATAGAAATAATATATTTTTTTGGTGCTTTTCCTATCACACTTGTCCACACCAAGCTGAACTAGAGTATCCATCCATTTCTAGTTTTTGTACAAGCCTCACCATTGGAAATAGAATTCCAAAGTCCATTATCCCTCGCACATATCTTAGTATACTCTTTGTTGATATATCTTAGTATACTCTTTGTTGTTAACAAGTGAAATTATTTTGGTTATTGCATGAATTTATTTATTAGTCTAAAGTTGATACTTAAATCAGTCCTTGTATTAAACTAGTACCTCAAGCATTCAACTATCATTTTGTAGTGAGTAGGATCAACCAATTTTTCATTTGTATCATTCTTTAAGACATGTCCAACTTCAATTATTGTTCCTACTAACTTGCTTTACTGCATGTTGAACCTCTTCAACAGATCCTCATATTTAGATTTATGCATCACTATGTTGTATTAAGTCATTTTGAACTCAGTTTCCAAGAAATAAGAAAGGAGTTTAAGGTCATTCATCTTAAATTCATTCATTATTTAACTTTTGAACTTAACAATTACATTATCACTACTATTACTAAGTAACTAGGGAATCATCAACATATAGACACATGGTGAGGTTCTTTACTTTCTTATTACCTTTCTATCATTTCTTATAGATTCTATGTTCTAAGGTGCATTTCTTGAAACTAATTTGGGACAAAAAGCTTTGTCTTGTTTTAAGCTTTTGGAGTTTGTTTAAGGCCACAAAATGTGAGCCTGTATATTTTACTCTTTTACCTTTGATCTTAAATCTTCGTGGTTGATGTACATAAACATCTTTCTTCTCAAGACCATTGAAGAAAGAAACCTTCATATCAAGTTGATGCATGCATTAGTTGAAATGGCTACTGCGAATATAACAATTTCAATCCTTGCCATTGGTGTATAGACTTTGCCATAATCAATTCCCTTTTTTTCTGGCTTTGTACTTCATTATTTCACCTATGGGATTAGCTTTCACCTTATAGACCCATTTCAATGCTATAAAATTTTATCTTGAAGCAGGTCTACCAATTCTTGGTCTTATTCTTTTCCATAGAGTTCATCTCCTCTTTCATGGCTTTCAATCACCTTTTATTAGTCAGTATTCACTATTGTCTTGAACTAGTTCAACTTTTACCTTTTATAAAATTAAATAGTACAGTTGCATGCCTACAAAATCTAAACATAATTATTACAATATGTAGTCTAATTAAGAGATTGTTGGAATTGTATATTTTAATTATAAAGGTGGATAAATATTATAAAGTAATTATATTGACTATTTATTATTAATAAACTTTATTTTATATAGTCAAATTAAATAAATCCGATATACTACTTCAATATGGTGACACGAGTTTAAATAACATATGTCAATGTTAACTCATTAGGGAATAATGAAAACCCTATTAAGTTCACATATTATAAGTGGGTCATTGTCTCCCAATACACTGGCTAACCTAATATAATTCTCTCTTCTCCCTATGTGAAGAGTAACTAAAGTCTCAATTCTGAACTTAAAATATCCAGTTGAGGAAATACCATAAAGTTACGGATTATGTTTTTCACCGATTGTTCATGGATCGCTGAAACCAATCCTTCGTTTATAAAGATCCTATTGTGTGTCAATCAAGACTACGTACAAATTTAAATATTTCATTAAATAATTCTATTGATTATTTATCATTGATAAACTTTATTCTATGTGTTCAAATTAAGTTAGTTAGACTATTTAAAAATAATAATATAAACTTAAATGAGCAACGTCAATATTAACTAATTAGGAAATAACGAGAATCTATTTAATTAACAAAGGTGTATCATAATCTTCAATACACCAAATAATTATCTCTTTTCTCTGCACGAAGAGTTGCTAAAGTCTTAATTCAAAACTCAAAATATTTAGTTGAGAAAGTAATGTAAAGCCATTTATTACGTTAGTAGATCGCTAAACTATCCCTCTATTTGATATACAGAATAAATTACATGTGATTTTCTTTATTATTTGAAGGTGAGATGTTTATGAATGATATTGATTTTTGATCAGAGTTGAAGGTAGCTTGGTCGACGGGTCTCACACCCAGAAAAAAAAATAAAATGAAGCTCAAATCAGATCGAGTTACATGTGCCTCAAGAAGATATTAAAGAAGAGCTACAACGATTACACATGTGTGTCAATGTGCTTCCTTGTTACCTTTCCCGAGCAAATAGAGAATAACTTTAATCAGCCAGGTACACGTGCTGACCCATATCCCTCTCTCTGCAAGATGTTTGACTTTAACGTCACATACTATTTGCATTTTGCAAAGAGGGTAGGTCTAAAGTAACTATTCTTTTATACTACTTTTTAACTATTCTTTTATACTACTTTTTCTCATTTTTTCCCCTGTGAATTTCAGATATTTAATAGGGGATCAAGCCGGCCAGCTTTTTCGAAATGATCGATTAAAGTTAGTGTAATTCAATAATAACATATTCAATCATTCTTCTCAAGACTAGTTCATTATCCTGTACGTGCACTCTTGTTGACTAGGATTTACTTTGGTCCACTAAAGATTTCCATTATTATAATCTGTAGCCTCCTCACCTTGTTGTTGTGTAGAACAAAAAAATATTCTTTACATACAAGCTGAGGTGTAATAAATATATTTTAGTCAAATGAGTTACAATTTAAATGTAGTAAGGCCAAATAAAATAAAATACTACCATGCTGGATAACCTTTTTAACTGCATAAAGTAGTTTGAAAAATATCAAAAACATATCTGTAGCATGGTGCCCACAATCATGTCCCTTTCATATGTATATTACTTTTTATATTCAATCAGAATGACATAACGAGCGTGGTATTCATAATTCAGTCGCTGACTTTAGGTGCTATGAATTATATTCTCACGTTTGGTATCTTTTTTCCATCAAAATAAAAAGTATCCTATGTTTACTTTAGAAAAATCAAACTGCCATTCATTTCTTGCAGATGACTTTACCTGTTGATCTTTAACAGATCTTAGTAACCCCAAGCCATAGGAAAGGATTTAAATTGTCTATCATCATAATACAATTATTTTAGGGAAATAAAAAACAAGTTTTATTTTTTTTATTCAAAGATAAACAGTAACAATGTGAGAATCAGAATAAAAAATAAGCTTGAAAGATGTTTATTATTAATTTAGTCAGTAAACTTACCAATTCATTGTTGCAGTGGTTCTTAAATTCAGGGACTAAAACATAATAATCAGTAAAATTTAATAATAATAATGATAATATATCTTACACGAATTAAAATAATAAAAAGTACCATACTTTTAAGTATCAAGCTGATAATTTACTCTCTAAAATTTATATTTTAGATTATTTTGTCCTTTTTTGGCTAACAAGCGACTTAGGACATATTCAGATAAATTTTTCCAAACTAATTTTTAGGAGGAAAAATAAGAAGAAAAAATAAAATAAATTTCACTAAAAGTTAAAATTACTTTTTACATTAATTTGTAGATTTTGTTTTTTTAAAAAAAGATAATTAATTAATACAGAAACTACTTTAATTATTTTTAAAAAATTATTATATTGGTTTTTATCTTCTCGTAAACCCTTTACCGATAAATTTATCCGAATATAGTGACATTATGCTATGTGGCTACTGGCTAGCAAAGTAACAAAAAAGAATAAAATTGGATAGAAAGTTCACGGGATCATTTAAGTTTTTGATATGTCACTGTTTACGTTTGTAATTTACATGGTCTACTGTCCCACTTTTCCAGTTTCTGCATTTATTATTTACTCAGTCGTCTTTAGCATAGCAGTAGAAGCAGAGAACGTTGAATTTTAGAGACAAAAAAAATAGAGTCTAAATCTAATACAGCTACAGTTTTCACAACCTCTGGTTGAACGTGCATCTATTATTTCACCAACACATGCATTATGGGCCATGCACGATATTTATACAAGCCCATAAGGTATTGAACATAAATCAGGCCCAACTTTTACATCCATGTTCCTTTTTTTCTCTCCTATTCAGAAGTGCATTGAGTGTGTGTGTGTTTTATTTTTTCCTTTAATACTTGAAATTGAGTCTTGTGTTGGAAATAACCTCTGCTAGAGAGCTAATTTGGTCATGTTATAAATCTTCTTGATTTAAAAGCCAGCTTTTAACCAAAGATATTTACAATTTGGACAAATAATATATATATATAATTTATTTCTCCTTGTCACCGTCTAGATTTAGCAATTCACTGATTTGTGATTTTTTTATGGTAAATTTATTATATTTTTTAGGTTAAATTAGTAATATGATTCTATTTATTTATTTATTTATTTTTCTCCGTGAATAAATTAAAAGCACTGTAGTATTTACTATAACTATTTATGAAAATAAAAATGTTTTTCAAACGAAATTGATGATTTTAGAATAACCAAACACATCTTATTTCCTTTAAGGGATATATAAAATTTCGATTTATTTTTAATATTTTCTGTATTAAAATATATGTGAACTAGGGTGCATTTTCCTAGTGTGATAACTAATTTCTTTATATAATATTAAGTGGTCTAGAGTGTCATTTTCCTAAGGTCATCATTAATTTCTTTTTATGATATGTTCAAAGTATTGTGATTTTTTTTTTAAAATAAAAATTATATATATATATATATATATATATATAATTATTAATAAATTTTTATTGAACAATTATATCCTTTTAAATTTATAAAATTATTTATTACATTTTTTAATTTCTATAACATCCTTAAATAACATTTAATTTAATACAGTTTCATATCAAGTTATTATATATATTTTTAATTTATTTAAAAAATTGTAAATATCAAATTCATTATTTCTACTAATATTAATCATATAGAAATATAAATACACAAGTGTGACAATGTCTATATATTACTATATATATATATATATATGTATGTATTAATTATAGATAAAATTATAATTTTGGTAGATCTTACACTAACTAGTTATTTCTTTAATGATTTATTTTAGTCCTTATAATTTTAAGAAAATCAACTTTTTGTCTCTATAAACTATTTATGTTATAGTTATATTTTAATTCTTATATCTTTAATAATAGAAGCTAAAAGGGAATTAAAATATAAATTATAAAAAATAAAATAATTACTTTGAAGTTATAAGTACTAAAGAGTAGAACTTACCGAACTACATGCAGTAAATGAATAATTAAACCTGAATAGACAGACAACTGCATTCGACCTGGGCAACACGTTTTCACTATGTATACGAAATTGGATTTGACTAACCACAAATTTCTGCTTTGATGATTCCTAATCCCTCTGTGTTTTAACTCTGTGCCAAGTGACAATAGGTCACACAGGAGGAAGTAGATTTGTTTGACTACTTGTGTACTTGCATTCAAGTTTCTCTTTGCATTCTAGGTGTCAAACTTTTGAGTCTTGGCATTTGTTATAAATCGTATCAAAACTTTCGTGCCTAATGCATTACTAGTATCTAATTTGTTACAAGTCGTATCAAAACAACAACGACTAAATTTCACTCATGTTCCTGCTGTCAATGGATCATAACTAGAGACTCATTGTACTTTTCCAACTCAAATTAAAGATATCATTTGTCACTTTTTCTTACTTGGTTTAGTTTCTACTGTTCAGTTATATATATATATGTGGTATTTTGTTATTCTAGTTGCAAGTTTTAGATTGTGTACTCTATACTTAAAGGTAAATTGAGGGATAGTCAAACATAAAGAAGGAAATAGAGTTGGCAATATCTTATAGACTAGCCTCTAGCCACACGTTTCCTATCCTGTTCCAGAGCATATACAGAATTTATAAGCTCACCTATAATGGTATATGCCTTAACCACTATTATCAACATGTTGCTACTGTTAACAACTAGAATTCAGTTAATCCAATTTGCAAGATTGAACACTTATCTCATGTCTGTGTGCTTTGATGCCAATAAAAAAATTGCGTAATTACACCCTAAAGGGATTTGGGTCGGAGCCAGTTCAAGTTGCCAATAACACTCAACTTGAATAATTGTAATTTGTTGAAGTTGCAAGAAATGTCATCCACGTACGTCAACAAATCAACAAAGGAATCTCCTATAGTGAATAGGGAATAGTTAGTTTTGCATTGAAAGAAGTAATTGGAAGTCAAGGCACATAAGAATTTTGTGAAACCAGAGGCATGTCCATTGATTGATTTATATAGTTTGCACATAATATCTCTCCCTTAACCTCTACTAAAGGTGGGTTCATGTAGACCTTTTCAAACAAGTCATCATTAATAACTAATAAGTGTGTTAATGAGGAGTGTAAGACACGAATTGTTGTGAGCTTTAACTATAATAGAATGTATCTCTATAATCAATACCAACCTATTATGCAAAATTTTTTTCAACAAAGTAGGCTTTGTGCCTGACATTCAAAAATGGGCCTAAAAATGAAATGGTGGGATTGATTCGGATTGGACTATTTTTGCCTTATTCCGACGAAATCCAACTGATACCCAGTCCTACTTATACTGTCATCAACCAGTGTAAGAAAGTCTTTCTTGTTGCATAGTAATTGGTGTGTGAAAAGGCTCCAAATGTGTGATTATGAATGAGATCATATGGAAATAGACAGAAGTGATTTTGTGATATGTAGTAGGTAAATCTAAATTCATATTGGAGTATGTAGAACATTATTCTGGATAAAGTGATCATTTAAACATATAGGATATAACTGATTTGGAAAACATGAGAGAATTATTTAAGAAGCCTATTAAGGAATTAACAATAAGTTATAAGTACATGTTGAATGAAGAGCTAAAGTGCAAGCAATGTGGCAGGTGGAACTACATGACTTACCATCCTTTGATACCATATAAAAAGATAAAAAAAAATGTGTGGTGAAATGAGATTACAGTTACTTTATGCATGGATCAGCTCTCTAATTAGTAATTAGTACTCCAACTAAACAATAGCAGAATTGCAAACTTGCAACTAATCTAATAGTCTGATAATCAGAATGAATGAAAATTGTAGAGTGGGAATACATATAAACTAATTGATAATAGACATCTAATTTAAACTAATTCGTTACTCTTACTAGCTTGGTATAGCCAACCTCAGCTGTGATATTTACCTTAATTTTTAATTAGTTGCTAAAGTATACAAAATGTTTGAAACTCATATAATTCATTATTATATTATAAGGAGCAACCTAATGCTATAAAGCTAGTGCAATCGTTAACCGTTGATTATCTAACAATAAGTTATTATAATTCAGTATTTTATATCCAACGTTTGTGTGAACAATTATAAAATTAATTTTAAATTATATTTGATTGAAAAATTAATTTTTAGTGTAATTAAGTTTCAAATAACGCAATTTGTTCAAAATTTTATGACAAAATCAGAGTTATAATATATATAACTTAATATAAAACTCTTACCTTAATTGTAGTTTTTCATTGCACTCAATTGCCCTTTGGAGCGGTAGTGTTCATAATTTTGTACAGTTTTAAATATGATTTTACTCACGTAGTTTTATCGATTTTTAATTGTTTTTGACCGCTATATTTTTATTGATTTATGTAATTTTTACTTTTGTTTGCTTTTCATCATGTACTGTTACCACATTTTATATAATTTATTCATAAATTTGAATAGATAGTCAATGTTTATACAATATGAAAATAGCATCAGAATAATTATGAAATTATTTAATATAAAGATTCATATTTTTTAATGTTTATATTTTGTAGTAGTAAAATAAAAAATTATTTCTATGATTTTTAATTTGGTATTAATCTCTTTAGCGCTGAATCACTAGGTAAACTCACATTTGCTTTCTCCTCAACTCTCATTCTCTACTTGCTAGTTTTAAAAAAATTTAATCTATCTTCTAATTAATACGTTATATTTCAACACATCTTTAAAATCAAACATGAATGTAAATTTCACAATTTTCATATTATGGTTATACTATTTTTTACTATATAAAGATTAATTGTCGTCATAAAAGATTATGCTTAAATATGTGAAAAGATTAAACTGGAACCAAAGTCAAAACACAGAAAAATACTAGCAAAAGCAATTAAAAATCAAAGGTTAAGACCTAAAAGTAAATAATGAAAGTATAAAAATAAAAATATTTTAAAAAAATTATACTGTGAAAATATTGAAACCAAAAATATAATTAAACTTGTTGTTTATAATATTGTTACATGATAAAAGTTTATTTCTATTAAATAAAATTTAATATTTTTGAGTGAATCTTGTAATACCATGCGGTATCAGTTTTGGTTCGGCTTAAAATAAAACATTATTAATTACTAATGGATAAACTAAATCTTAAAACACACGAACATTTATAAACATACATTTAGTACCTTACAGACTTTAAACATAAAAATTGACACAATTTGATCATGTAATATGATAGTTCCCAACCTTTTGGATCAATAAGGCCTCTTGAAAGAACAGGTAGTAAATAAAAAGAGGAGGGTTAAATTCTATTTATTTGAAACTTTTTAACAATTAGATAGTAATTAGAAAACTTGTTGCAAGGGACAACTTATTATAAAAATAGTTTTAAAAGGATTGTATTGAAAAAGGTTTGTCTTAAAAAAGGGTTGTCTTAAAAAAAGGTTAAAAGAAAGAATGTATCAAGTACTTGTTAGTAGATAAGAAAGATTAATAAGAAAAAGATAAAAAGACACCATGTAGATTTATATTGGTTCACTCAACTAAATTATATCTAATACCACATAGATATATTGGTTCACTAGCTAAATTGGTTGTAAATATTCTTTTTCAACAAAGCTGAATTATTTTTTCTTATAAAGTCACTTTTGGTTCAACTCAAGTATTATTTCTTATAAACTTATACATTAAACTTATTATCTAATTATTTTTTTTGTCACTTAATCATTCATGACTTTCAAACCAACAAAATGATTTTAATAAAAGATAACTCTCCATGAGAAGATATTACATATAAGTTGAAAGTATGAGTTGCAAATTATCTTAATAAAGGATATATAAGAAATTACATTCATAATATTTTTCTAAAACCAAGTGTTTTGTCTAGTGTTGTTTTCTTTCTCTGAGTGTTTCGTAAACTTGTAAAAATTTCTTGTCAATCTCTCATCTTCATATTGAGAAGTTGACTTTTTAATAGACTTGACAAGATTATCATTAGTGTTAAGTTAAATTTATTTAAAGATAAATTATATCCCTAGAATTTTTATAACTGCAATATTTTAAAAGTATGATATTATAAGATGAATGAGAAACATCAAACTTATCAGAAGATATCAAGCATGATAAGATGGAAATGTGCATATATCTTTGATCAGATTAATGAGATGACAAACGCGCTTCAAACTTAAAGATAAGTATTAATTCTATCACTATTTTTATTGCATTCAAACTTTAACCTACTCATGTATCTTAGTAGAGTCTGTTATCAAAAGTCAACGTTTAAATCAGATATGTCAACCTTGTACACATTGAAAGTTGTATCTAATGAGAGTCAAAAGGGATACCTTTAACAAAAATATTTTGTTGCAGAAAGTGAATCATCTTGTTCAGCTCTGAAACTAGGACTACAGAACAACTTTCTATGCTTATGTTGACAAGTCAATATTTTTCTGCTGCATTTAATGATGATGAACGATACACATATCTTTGTTAGAATGAAGAAGAATTTTGAAGTGGCTTCGTCTGATGACTACCTCATATCTTCTTCTATATAAAGACTTAAGTTTGAAGAAATCATGTTGGTGAAAAATGCTACAATTTGATAAGAAGCTCCCGCTCTGATAAGTCTTGCAGATTTTCTTCATTCTTGTAAATAGCCTTAGTTTCTGTTGTGTAAGGGTTGAACATTAAGTTAGACACATTTTTTCTAAAACTCACATTCTGTGATACTTAGCCTAAAGTGGCTGTTATCAAAGAATACCGTCTTAATCGAGAGAGGTTGCATTCCAAAGAATATTTGAAGTTATTAGTCTGAAGAGATTGTGTTCCAAACAATACTTGAGTCTGTTATCTTCCAAAAAATACTTGGATTAGCCAGGAGTAGTTAGAGTTAAAAAATATTCTATAAATTCACTCAATAATAGTAAAAACTTAGCTCATATCAAGAAATTGGAAATAGTCTTTTATAAGACGAATCAATATAAATCTCATGTGTTTTCTTTTTGTCATTTACTCTATATATGATTGACTAGAGTAAATTGGAAACTTTATTTTTCAATTTTCTGATACATGTGCTCAATTTAATTTATTAGTCTGAAACTCCTTTCACTTGATCTGATCAGTCTATGTTTTTAAAATGGGATTAAAATTAAAAAAAGCTTGCAAAAATCATTTAATACATAATTCAACCCCTTGTGAATTTATTTTTACAGTTGGAAATTAAGTTTTACGACGAAGAGAAAACTTCAATGGATGACTTTTTAGAGTTGTCACATCAAGTATACTTTTGTTCGACGTATTTTTTTCTTTGTAGTATTTTGACTCTGTCATGCTTATTCTTTTTATTGTTACTTAAAAGAATGTCTAAAATATTTTGAAATCCAAACTTTAGACTCACAATCATAATAAATGTAATAGTTTATAAAGACAGAAAAAAAATGTGATAAGAATAAGTATCAGATAAAGTCGTACATCAAAAAGTATACTTTAAAGAATTGAATGAAAATATACTTCTCTGTTTGGTTCTTGGACAAAAATATACTAATGTGCACTTACTTAGTTTGTTTAGATGAACTTAATTTGGACATTTAAGACATTGTAAAGCCATTATATGATTATTACCTTTCTTATTTAGATTTGTGTCTAACTATTTCTATTTGTAGGTTGTGCTTATTCTGGATGCTGAAAAAAGGTTTTTGGACAAAAGCATTGTATATATCATTTTGAGACTTATTTTGTGTCTAACAAAACATCAATTTTAATCATAATTATTCATCTTTTGTTATCATTAAAATTTTGAATTCATAAAGGATCGAAGGATCTTAAAACTTAACGTCTTAAGTTCTAACATTTCTTAGCTAAAAATTCTTACAACATATTAAATGTTTTCTTTCTTTATTTAAAATCATGACTTAAAAGTATTTTCTTAAAAACATAGTTTCTATCTCTTAAGGACCAATATTTCTTTCCAAACTTATTTACTCAAAATCTTTTCTAAAAACTTATGTTATGGCCCCTCTTTCATGCTTTCAAATCTATGTCTTAAGGACCCAATATTTCTTTCCAAACTTATTTACTCAAAATCTTTTCTAAAACTTGTGTTATGGCCCCTCTTTCATACTTTCAAATCTACGTGATTAAATACCCTTTTCTAGAATATGGAGTAACTTTTCTCTTTCTAAAAACTTTGAATAAAATTCTTATTTTCTCTTTTACATCCTCTTTGGACAAAGTCTCTTCTCGATCTTATCTCAAGACTTATCTTATTTGAAGATATCTCTAAGATTACTCTTATTTTTTGTAGCTAAAGACATAAATATCCTTTAAAATTATTTTAAGCGTCTTTTAATTAGAGTTAATTGTTACAACTAAGATAGATCTTCACATTAGGTTTAAAAAGTATCTACCAAGCACTAAAACAATCACTTAATCATATAAATATCCATACAAACTACTCACGTTTTCTCTCTTGGTAAACCACCTTTTTAGTGACTAGTTATGACACTGAAACTAGATATGACCGAGACAAGCTTTATATACTGATGTTAAGTGTAAATTCTGCTCGCTCTTATAAATTTAGAAGAATATTAGATAAAAATTAAATACAAATCATTCTTATAAATTTAATAAATTTAATATGTAAGTTATATTAATTGGATTATATTTTAAATTTGAGGATATTTTTTTATTTTTAATCTTTTAGATTTAAAATGCATTATTTTTATTATTTACATTTTTAAAGAATATCATTTTAATTATTTAAGTTTTTTTTATAAATACTAGTTTCACGTTAATTAGTTATTTAAATTTTAAATAATTATTTCAAAATAATAATAATTTTAAGTTAATATTACGTGAGATAAAAATAAAGAAAATCATATTATAATAATTAAACTGTCAACATGTTATCTTTCAAATGCATTTAAGACTTGTAAAAGTAATTCTTTTACTGTCTTTTAAAAATACATTAACGTCTAAAATTTATAATTATTCTAAAATAAATTATTAACCGTGTTGACATGAATTCACGTTATTAGTAAAAAAAATATTTAAAATATTAAAATAATATATTTTAAAAATACAAACAATGGAAATAAAACTTTAAATATTAATAAAAAAAAAAGTAAATGTGAAACTTAATATATTATTATTCTCCAAGGAAACTCGTAGAAATTGAGGGTCAAACCTAAAGCACATTTCCATCCTTAAATTTTCACGACAATGACGATCAAGCCCTTGTATAGTGACCAGCCTTGATGTGATTCACCCAAAAAAAAAAAAAAAAAAAAGGAAAAAAGCTAAGGTGCTGCAAGAATAATCATCCTTTACTCTTTGTTTTTTTTTATTTATTAATATTTTATTGGCGATTTTATCCAAACAAAAAATAACAAAACATATGTGGTAATTAATTAAAATAATCAAGTGTCTTTTCCTTCTTTTATATTTTTATATATTTTATTTCTTTTCAAAGGACATAGGAAATGGAGAAAAGAAGAAGAAACTCTATTGCAGGCTCCTCTTTTCTCGCTATTGTTGTTGTTTTCTCTGTCAAACTATTTTCCTCTCTCAGTCCCTGATTTTTTCGGTATCCAAACACCCTTCTACTGAGATCTACTCTCCATTTTACTCATGGCTTTTTCTTTTCAAGTTAACAACAACTGGTAATATTCACTTCCATGTTCGGATCACTTTCAAGTTTTGTTCTTTGAATATATTTTTTGCGTGTTGGTGGTTTGATTGTGACAGAATAAACTGTTTTCAGTTTAATTCCATGTGAAAGAAAAGAAATTGTTAGTTCGTGCTTTTTGTTACTTTTTCATTGATTTTGATGTTGTCTTTTTTTGTTTGAGATGATGATCGTTATTGTAGCAATGTAAAATTTGGATTTTTGGTTTTTACTAGAGGTGTTATGTGACAATCCTGTTCCAGTTGATAAGATCGACTACTGTGAATAAACAAAGTTTTCCCTTTTAAGTATTTGAAAAAATTGTGTGTTAGAGGACTTGAACTTGAGATAACTTGTATAGTTGCAACAATCTGTTGTAGCTTAACTAGTGGTCTCGAGTTCAGTTAAACAATGATTTGGTCTTTTCTTTTGAGATATAAAAAATGGGTGCCAGAGATGTTATTAAAGTTCATAATTTGTTTGATTATGAATATTTTTTCTCGTCAATGGGCACTTGAGATCAGTGTTTGCCTCATTGGCTCAATCGCCCTCCTTTTTTGACTGTGTCTTGGATTACATAATCTTAGACTTTTTCTTGGTTAAGTGAATTCTGTTGTTGTATGTCTCTTGCTTGCCATGTGCTGAAAAGACAAGAGAGTCCTTGAGGAATTAGTCTTGTTTGGAATGATGTTCTTTTGTTTTTATCATGGACTTTCTGAAAATCTGGATTTTTTATAGCAAACTTGTTTTTGTTAATGTTTAGTGAAGTTCACTGGATTGATCACAGTTTGATTTCATTGACCTTTGCATGATAAATGGGTTTGTCTTGTTTCTAAGTTACATCCTTTGATATCTTTTGAATCTTTTTGGTTTCTGGTGAGTGTTTTGAAATTGTAAAACTATTCTTTATCTTTAGCCTTTCTTCTTTCTAGTGTAGAGGTTACCTGCATATCTCATTGAATTTCATGTGTTTGAGGGTTACTTTGGTACTTATTTATTTTGCTTCTAATTCCTTATAATTGAGCAACTGTGTCTTTGAAGGTTAGCTTCAATGGATTTGTGATTATTTTTTCCTCAGGTAAACCTCCTACAAATGAAAGCATTTGGAGAAGTTAAAGCCAGTGCCATCTCCAACTCTCTTTGCTATTTTGGTAACTGCATCTCAACCTAGAAGAAGTCACATGATGAACCAATTGACCATTGAGACTGAAGATTCTCTTGCAAGTTTGCTTGAACTTGCAGCTAATAACGATGTTGAAGGTTTCAAACGAATGATAGAGAGGGATCCTTCCTGTGTAGATGAAGTAGGACTATGGTACAGTCGTCAGAAGGGATCTAGGCAAATGGTCAATGAGCTCAGAACCCCATTGATGGTTGCTGCTACTTATGGTAGCATTGATGTTGTGGATCTGATACTTTCACTTTCTGGTTATGATATTAATAAGCCTTGTGGGCTTGACAAGAGCACTGCCCTTCATTGTGCGGCATCAGGCGGGGCTGAAAATGCTGTTGATGTTGTTATGTTGCTTCTTGCAGCGGGGGCTGATCCAAATTCTGTGGATGGAAATGGTCATCGTCCAGTTGATGTCATTGTTGTTCCTCCCAAACATGAATCTATTAGAAACAGTCTCGAAGCACTTCTGCAAGCCAATGACTCCACTGCAGTATGTAATCTTAGGGTGATAACAGCCTCATCAAATGCATATTCTCCACCTATATCTACCTCACCAGAAAACGGATCACCTTCTGAACCTGATTTCCATTTGAAGTCAAGGTTAAATGATGACATTGTTTCTTCTGGATTGGAGAAGAAAGAATATCCTGTTGATCCATCCCTTCCCGACATCAAGAATAGCATATATTCAACTGATGAATTCAGAATGTTTTCTTTCAAAGTCCGACCTTGTTCACGTGCTTATTCACATGATTGGACTGAATGTCCTTTTGTTCATCCTGGGGAGAATGCTCGAAGAAGGGACCCAAGAAAGTACCACTACAGCTGTGTACCTTGTCCTGATTTTCGGAAAGGTGCTTGCCGTCGTGGAGATATGTGTGAATATGCTCATGGAGTTTTTGAGTGCTGGCTGCATCCAGCACAATATCGAACTCGTCTTTGCAAGGATGGGACTAGTTGCTCTAGAAGAGTTTGCTTTTTTGCTCACACTGCTGAGGAGCTTCGGCCATTATATGTTTCAACTGGTTCTGCTGTACTCTCTCCTCGCTCAAGCACATCTTCAGCTATGGATTTTGCTGCAGCCATGAACATGTTGCCTGGTTCTCCTTCCTCAATGTCTGTCATGTCTCCTTCACCGTTCACTCCGCCCATGTCACCCTCTACCAATGGCATGTCACACCCTTCTAGTGGATGGCCCCAACCAAATGTCCCAGCATTGCATCTTCCAGGGAGTAACCTTCATTCAAGTCGTTTGAGATCTTCATTCAATGCTAGAGATATTCCTATTGATGACTCTGACTTGTTGCCCGACTATGATGTTCAGCAACACCAACAGCTCTTTAACGAGTTCTCTTGCCTCTCTAAACAGCCTATGAATTCTAATGCTATCAACCGCTCTGGTCGCATTAAAACCCTGACCCCTTCAAATCTTGATGATCTATTCTCTTCTGAGAGTTCATCTCCTCGGTTTGCTGATCCAGCATTGGCTTCAGCTGTATTTTCTCCAACACATAAATCAGCCATCCTTAATCAATTTCACCAGCAGCAAAGCATGCTTTCACCTGTGAATACTAACTTCTCTTCCAAAAATGTTGAGAGTCCTCTATCGCAGTCTCCTTTTGGGGTTCAAACATCAGGAAGGATGTCTCCTCGAAATATGGAACCTATTTCTCCAAGGAGTCCTCGGGTGTCGGTGCTAGCTCAACGTGAGAAGCAGCAACAATTCCGAAGCCTTAGCTCCAGGGAACTTGGCTCCAACTCTGCTACTGTTGCTGCAGCTGGTGCTGCTGGATCCCCAGTCAATTCTTGGTCAAATTGGGGATCCTCCAATGGTACATTGGATTGGGCTGTCAATGCAGATGAATTGGGGAAGCTACGAAGATCATCTTCATTTGACCTTGCAAATAATGGTGAGGAGCCTGATTTCTCGTGGGTGCAATCACTTGTTAAAGAATCTCCATCTGAGATTAAGATTAAGGAGGATTTGTCAACAACTGCTCCAAGTGTTGCAACAGCTGGATCCTCCGGTGAGGTATCAAATATGAGCACACAAATGGACACCATTGATCATGCCATGTTAGGAGCATGGCTTGAACAGATGCAGCTTGATCATCTTGTGGCTCAGCAGAATTAAAATGAGTTTTGCTGAGCTTGAGGTAGTCAACATTAAAAGTTTCACTAAAGATTAGATTGCTTATTTAAAATTGTTTTGTGTTAAAGCAAGGAGATAATAGTAACCACGAAAGGAAGCAGAACGAGGAAATTCATTTTCAAGTTTAGTATTAAATGATTAGCTTAGGAAGCTCACAAAACCAGTGGGTAGTATTTATACAACTGCTCCCAGTTTTGTCTTCATTCCTGTCATTATTTTGCCCTCTGAAATGAGTAAATGCTCTATTTTTCTTCCTTTTAAATTTTGGGGTAGAAAAACAAGTTACAAAAGTCATGAGTTATAATTTCTGAGACTCCTTATTGGTCCAATTTTGGGATGAAAATACAGGATGTTGGATATGATATTTATCATGTAATTTGGAATTAATAGTATACATATGCTAGGTAGTGGGTAACTTGGGGATATTGGAAGATTGATACTTGTTTATGTAATATTCAATTGAAGTGTGTTGCTGTGTTATCTTAACAATGCATTACCTTTCTTTGGTTTCTCATTGGTATAAATGCCTTATACCTGAACTGTTCTGAATCTCTAAATCCTATCCATGGATTTGGTGCCGCACAATGTGCATATTCAATTACATTAATATGTTTTCTCAGATTGTCCCTTTCAGAGTTCAGCTAACCGAAAACAAGATTCATGACCCTATAAACTTGTGGCAGTATAACAGAAATAATTCATGTTTTAAAACTCTTGCTTATTTGAGAAGCAGTCTATGACATTATGTACTATTAATTAATTGTAAATCATTGTTTATGTTAAGTGATACTAACAGGAATGAGTGGATGATGATGTACAACTATTTATCATCGTTAAACTCTATTTATATTGCCTGACCTTTTGGAACTATAATAAAATGAGAAATTATTGATATATATATATATATATATATATATATATATATATATATGTAAAAGAATATAAAATTAATGATAATATTAACCATTAATTTTTTAATTAATAGTTAATAGTGAATTTTATTTTCTCATCTAAGTCTTAGTATAAACTATAAATTTTGTATAATAAAATAATATCACTCAATGAAGGGACTTAAGAACATCTCTAATAGATAATCTTATTAGTTGTTCTCAAGAACATCTCTAAGAGTATCTCCACTTGATCTCTACCATGAAGATTTATTCTTGTGAAAGAGCATCCATGATCATCACAAATTTCAAAAACAATGATCAAAGTGGTTTAAGATCAAAATATTTGATCTTCTATTGGAGTGAACAAGTTAAAAACAAAAAAAATCTTAACAATGACATAGCACAGTAAGATCCACGGAATAAAATATCAAAATTACCTATAATGTTCTTGCTACTAGAGATAATCTAAGAGCATATCGACTAGAGAATAATGATTTATCAGTTTAATATTTTAATCTATTACATGCTCTTGTTGTCCTAGGGTATTTTTGACAGCTACAAGTGTTGTGTCATGTACATGCCTTATTATCAAGTTACAAGTGATTTAACCTGGCTATCCAAATCAAAAACAACAACTTTCTCTTTTTTTGTTCCAAGATTAGCAATAAAGTTGAGTGTGGTAAAATTCCCCATAATCTAACTTATCGCAAAGGAATTAAGTAACTAGCTTCACAACCTTATGATCTCGATTTGTTCTCACTTTTGTTCCTCCTTTTGCAAAAGGAATTAGAATGCTATGAACATGCATTAGCTAGTGTTATCTTGTAAGTAATATTTTAATGCTTTTTGACAAAAACGTGCTTGGTAGCTGTAGCATAGTCGTAGTCACAGCTCACAAAGCAAAATTCTCTTTGTTCGATAACGATGTATGAAAAGAATTCACATTCTATTTTTATTCCCCCTCGTGAATCTCTTTATTTTCTCCAACATCATCTAGTCTCATTATTGCTTTACTTAATTGTAAATCTCACCTTTCATTTTGATATATGGTTATGATTCTCTATGCTCTTATTTTTCACATCATATATTTTTATATGGATAGTAAGATATGAGAGCTCTTAATTATCATAACAAATAAAAATGATAAATTTTACTCATAAATTCATATATGAATTATTAATACTATTTAAAAGTTATTTAGAGATTATGATTACATGATCACTTCATAAATTACCGAGAATTTATTTTTTAATTTTATTTATTTAAATATGATTCAGTGGTTTATACTAATAATTTTTATTTTCATAATAATTATAATCTTTACCGGATATGCTACATATATTTGTAAGAATTGCATATAATGACAGAGCCCTTTGTCAACCAAAATTGAGGGAAATATATATATATATATATATATATATATATATATATATATATATATATATATATATATATATATATATATATTTTTTGAATAAAGCGTTGAATTTCATTCTCTTTTACACTGTGACCAGCGTTCTAGTTTTCTTATTTACTTTTATCTCTTTTTTCAACCTCCTTTAATAATTTTTTTATTTTATTAATAATTGTTATCAAAATATTTTGAAATAAAATATTTCAAATCAAAATATGACTATATTTATCATTAACATAAATTTATCAAATTATAAAAAAATTAAAATTAATACAAAATATATTCTTATTTTTCAAAGATTTTTTTTAAATAAAAATGTTAACTTTTTTTTATTTTCACTTTATCATTCATGAATTTTTTCCCTTTCTATCCTATTCTTGTATAATCAGTCTGTCTCTAATCAAGACAAGCATTATTCATTAATGTCCGCATAGTATAAAATAATGTATTTAATTTTTAAAAATAACAATAGAATGACATAATATATATATATATATATATATATATATATATATATATATAATTGATATAATTTTTTATTAAAATTTTATTATTCAAACTAAATTGTGTGTTAAATGCGATTGCATGAATAATTATTATCCGTGTTTGATGAAAAATTTCTATAATCATAAAATGTTGATTCTTAACTAATTACTGGGATTCTACTTCTAATTAAACTGCATATGTAAATCCATTTATATTTTGGAGCCACATGGGGAATTGACTGAATAAAAGTCAGATATTTTTATACTCGCGTTAGTTTTATTACTCTGTTTTGTTCATACTTTGATTAAATTTCTTGGTGAATTGCTTGCAGTAATTACTTAATTGCCTCATTTAATTTTGCTTTAAAAATCCCAAAAGAATCATAGACCATTCCGTGAGAAGCCATTTAAGTTGCACTACACTGTAAATTGTAGTATCATTTTGTTAGTGTCCGCGACCCCTGCCCCTGGTGAAGAAAAAAGAACCATTTTTTTGTTGTCAGAGTATACTGACGTAAAACTTATTTAAAATTTCCTCAAGAAAGAAAAGGAGTAGAGAAATAAAGAGGAGCCTGTGAATTTAATTTTTATTTAATATTAAACTGCCATAATTGTCAAGAAAATAAATCGGCATTGGACAATATTCAATTCCAAGGTGTTTGAGACAAATCAAAGTTGCCAGTTTCTTTCAAAGACTTTCAAGATTGTCCAAGTTACCGACTATATAGGAATGTCATGAGTTAACAATTTCTTGCAATTACAGAGGCAAAGTGATCGGTATAGAAAAACTTTCAACAAATAAGTAACGTTGAAATAAGTAACTTAAACCTTTCAATAACAGTCATGATGATATAGGTACACAAGATCTAAAGAAGCAATTTCAGTGTCTTTAGACACATACTGGTGTTGGCTTTGGCATATTCGTATCATGACATGGCAAAAAATGTCTGCTTATTATAAACAGTAACCTGTTATCACTATTATTTGATGCCAGACCATCCATTAATCATGACTCGGTATAATGAACACTGTCTAGCCACACATTATAGCATTGACACTTGGAATAGAATGTTGAAGTCTGAATTTTTATTTTTTGACAAAAAAGAGCATCGAAATAGTATTGAGGTTCTGATCCAAGTTTTATCAGTTGCGGTTCCTCGTTGCAGTTGTGTTGTGGCAATTTTTGTGAACATTTGTGAAGGGTAACAAGTTCAAATACTGCAGCATTTGTGAAGCATATTTGATGACCTTTTTGTATTCTCTTCTTGCAAATGCACATGTAAGATTGAACCCTGGAATGAGTCTTTCTGCATGGTCTATAACAAATACCTGCTTCATTCACATCATATCAAATTAATACAATTCTCTAGAGTAAAATACTGATAGATGAATGATAATACATATAACCTTTAGTATTAAAAATTATTTCAATTTTAGCTTTTAGTAAAATATTTATGCATTAGATGAGACAAATAGTAAATTTTCCTCTAGGTTGCCAAAATTATATTTTCATAAAAGAATTAATTGCTCACTTGCTCATCAGCAAGAAAAATAGGTTGCCAACCAAATCTGTGTGCAGATGTGAAATGCAACCATTGTTGTTGATCCTTGCCAAGCTGCTATGGTTGCAGACAAGGCCATATAGAACAAAGTCACAATTATATTTGTAGTGGACTGAGGTGACATGGTTCAGGCCGACCATATGGTTCCTGCTTGGGTCTATGCCAAGTTCAATTCGTAAAGACGCCGCCGATGTCTATGACAGCTATCTCGAGGAACATGCTCACCACGTGTGCCTTGACCGAAGCGCTACCTACTTTCTTTCACCATCATCACCTGACACTATCAAACTAGTCAGAAAGATATCCTATACCTCGAGACAAGTTAAGGTATAAAAGGAGGAATTCCCTCCCTCTATAGGAAGTATCTGAACTTTATCTTCTATACCCTTTACTCTCTTCATCTAGGCATTGGAGTATCTCTGCAGGTACTCCCCTCCTTGGTTTCCTCGTCTTCAAGCTCGGCGTTGCTTAGTCCGGCTTTACCTCATCCAGGTCAGCATCCAGATCAGCCTTCGGTCTACACCAAATCCTGGAAAGAACAACATTTTTAACAGATAGTTAGAATATTTTCCTGAAAACTGTACCAAAATATTTCCAAAAGATCATGTATGTGTCTTTCCTCTTAAAGCTACGTGGAATTCAAATAAAACACTGACTTGAATCAGTAAATTATCCACTGGACGTCGATACGTGGAAAAGGTAAAACAGAGTAAACATAATTGTTCCAAAAATTTGTAAAATTCCACAGAAATAAAAGAAGAATTAAAACATTAAATAAACTGATATGGATATCCTTAAATAGCAATACCATTGTTTTCTATTCAATATAAACAACAACAAAGTAATATCCAATCTGAATGCATTACAAAAACATCCAAGTATACTTTTTAATAATGGTTTCATAAGCAAAGATAATTCAAACTTTCTTTGTTATAAAACCACTGTCTTTAGAGTTTTAAAAAGTCCAAATCGTAATAAATACATATTTTGTATGTATTAAAGGTATTCTTTAGCTAACAACCAGAGACCAGTCCCTTTCGAGGTGGAGAAACAAGCAAAGTGGATAATAAAAGCCTTTTCCATAATCCTGGTCAGTAATCTAACAGTTATCAACAAGTTTATGAGGTCCAAATATTTATTAACATGTTTTGGACAACAGAAATTGTTAGATTATAGAAGGTTCCATATGGTGAACATAATCAATTATACAGGACATATTGTTTGTAATATATTATGGAAATCAAAAACTGAAAAATAATACCTTTAACTTTTGAATGTGTTATCTGAGAAATCCTTCTATTCATCTGGTTCACCAATGATAACTTCTTTGATATGGGAAATTTTGTGCCAATCAAGTCCAACTCCTGGCTGACATCTTTTGCATAATTCAGGACAATCATTAATTTCTAAATGTTCAAGGCTTCTGAGGAGATGCATGCCTTGAGGGAGTGAGAGCAGCTTTGGACAATGCTCAATTATAAGTAGTTTGAGAGAAATCAAAGTTGACAACCACTCAGGAAGCTCCTCAAGATTGTTGCAGTCAACAATTAATAACGAATGCAATGTGTTCAAAGATCCTTGCACCCACTGAGGCAAAGTGACTAGTTGTGGCAAACATTGAAAAACAAGTAACTTTAACCTTGAATCCGGGAATTGGTTGCCATGACCCATTGACAAATCCAATTTACTGCATTTGAAGATAACCAAACTCTCTAAATTTGTGATGACTTGAAATGACAAAGTCTTTAAACTCCCACAGCCAGAAAAATGCAAAAACCTAAGACTACAAAGTTGTATAGCTTCGAACAATGACTCCACATTATCACAAGAATAGAGTTCTAAGGTTTCCATTGAAGTCAAATTTGCAATCTCCTCATCTGGAAAATCAGGTTGCTTTGTGGTTACAAGCAGCCGACGAAGGCTGATTAATTTTCTTATTCCTTTGGGCAGTTCTTGTAGCTTTATGCATCCTCTGAGGTCCAAAGTTTGCAAATTCTGGAGTTTGCACACTGAATCAGGGAGTTCCCTAAGTTTTAGATTGCCTGAAATATTGAGGTATCTTAAATGTTTCAACTTTCCAATTCGGCGAGGCAAACTCTCATATGTAGAGTAACTTAAGTCCAAAACTCTCAAGTATTTGCATCTTGACACCAACATATTCAAGAAAGTATCATTGGTAGCTTCCATGGGAAAAATTATAGTTCTTAGACTTGCGGGAATGAGAACTTTGCCAAGAATATCATTTTCAATGAATGACAAATGTTGGGCATGCTCAGAAATTTTTTCACTGTGGGGATATAATATTTGAAACTCACCTTTTGCAACATATACTGCAAGATCACGAACTAAATCATGTAGTTTAAATCTGCAAGTACTTCCCATGTCAAGAAAATCTGTAAGAAAAGATCTAGACCATAGCTCACGCAAAAT
Organism: Hylodesmum podocarpum; assembly: GCA_026586105.1. Lineage (NCBI taxonomy): Eukaryota > Viridiplantae > Streptophyta > Magnoliopsida > Fabales > Fabaceae > Hylodesmum > Hylodesmum podocarpum. The sequence continues at coordinate 9,545,022 of JALJEV010001436.1, read as the reverse complement.
TTGATTGGCAACGTCATGTATTGTTTCAGTTTCCTTTGGGGATGGAAGAAAACCAAGTGCCTCCCACAGCAGAGCCACATAAGAACTAGAAACATCATAGTCCTGAGATGCTAGAGAAAAGCAAGCAAAACACCGTTTTAAATAGGAAGGTAGTTGATCAAAACTCAATTGAAGAGCAGGCAAAATATCTTGTTCATTTTGTGGTATACTCCAAAGTGCTTTGTCTCTTAATGACTCCCACTCTTTTCTATCAACCCTTGAGACTAGTGAACTCCCTAGTGTTCTCACTGCCAATGGTATCCCTCCACACTTTTTCACAATTTGTTTCCCAATCTCCACCAATTGTGGATGCTTTTTTTCTTCACCATCATCAAAAGCAGATTTGACAAATAGAGACAAAGAATCATCTTCTGAAAGGCCTTTTAGAAGGAAAGTGTTGGAAGGTTTAGTGCGCATCATAAGTACTATTGATTGACTACGAGTAGTCACTAGGATTTTACTCCCTTCAACACCCACGTCTAGGATTTCCTTCAACTCATCCCATTTAAGACGATTCTCGTTCCATACGTCATCTAAGACAAGCAAAAACTTCTGGTATTTTAGTGTCTCTCTCAAATGATTTTGAAGTTGCTCCATGTCAAAGTTTTTGAACTTTTTGCTTGTTGGGTTAGGAGCAGCATTGAGGATTTTAACAAGCACATTCCTAAGTTCAAAATCATTAGAGACACACACCCACATCTTCAATGGGAAACATTCCTCAATGCTAGTTTCATTGAACACCAACTTTGCAAGTGTGGTCTTTCCCAAGCCTCCAATTCCCACAATGGAAATGACAGGGAGGCTTTTGTTATGACCATCTTGCAGCAAAAGCTCTATAATTTTCTGTTTATCATGCTCTCTTCCTATCACATTTAAGGCATTTACATGTGAATGAGTCATTTCCCTACCACGCACAACACGAGTATCCATGTCATTGATTTGAAGGCCAAACATGTTCCTATCATCTGCAACCTTCCCTAACCTCTTTTTGATGCTTTTTATCTCACGAGCCATTCTTAAACGATAAACGATAGGATTACTAGTAGAGAACAAACGACGCACCTTCCTTGAGACACTACCATGAGTGTTGACAACGTGATTCCGCAATGCTTCACACTCAAAATTGTCCACTATGTCTTCAGCGTCGGAGAACACGAGCTTAATCTGTCTCAGCCATTCACTCAACGTGTTGTTTTGCTTCTTTTTTTGCTCAGCATCTAACAGCAAAGCTTTGACTAGTTTCATAGTCTCTTTCATCTGTTGTAGATCGTCGTACACACCCAGGGCCAAAGAAGCTCTTTCCACAGCACCAGAAGCCAGCTTCCCTATCAGTGAATCAGCTACAGCATAAAGGAGAGTTTCAGCCATGATTGTAAATAGGTAGACAGGGATGCAATAAGAACTTGTACAATGATTTTGTTTTGATAATATCCTGTTATTATGATTGTATATATCTAACCAAAGTCTATTTAGTCAATGGAGACAGCATATGCATCGCAAAATATCTATTATATTTATTTTCGAAGTTGAAAATTAATACGAATGTAACGGGATGATGTGACATATACCTACTTGTTTATCAAATAAGCAGGTAGATTAGTCAATCTTCATTCAAATGTGCAAGTAAGAAGGAAATTTCCAAAATATAGTTGACCAGTTCATTTATGAAAAGTCAATTTATTAACAAGATTCGGAAGTATTACCTCATGAAAAGGATACATGAGCTAGAAATCATTTCTTTCCTCTTCCTTTTAAATTTTTTTCTGAAATACAGTGTTAGAAAGTACGTAACACCTTCAATTCAGTCCACCCGGTAACTCGTCAATACTACATTCAATCCCAAGATTATTTTAAGCCTAAACTGCAACTGTTTTCATCTTTCTATATAACTTGGGTCTTGGGGTGTCAAGAACGTTCTCAATTCAAGGATATACACACATACAGCATACCAGAATTTGGATAACTTGAAAGGAAATATGAAATCTTTACTTGTGTATGATCAACTTGCCAGTAAAAAGTAGTACCCCAAGTAAAATATGTCGGGAATAAATAAAAAAATTTAATATATAATTCGTGCGCTCCAGAACTGTAATCATTTATTTATGTAGGTGAGTGGGTCAGTTACCACTAATTTTTTAATCATACAATGTCTAAGTCAACAAAGAACTTTTACATGTATGCTAAAATATCTAAGGTTTTTGTAGTCTAGAAGATGGGGTTGATGAGATGTCAGTAGTTGCGCAGATGTAATATAATGTCCATTTGATGAGTTGGATTTAGCCAGCGCATTCACGCAAGTGTGTCATATAAATGTATATAGAAGAGGGGAACCACTTCAAGAATGTTAGTTTAAGATTTCTTAGTTGTCATTGAAGCTGATGTTTTACGTACAGTTTCAGGAAAAAAAATTGCTTCTATGACAGTAACAATGGGGTTTCTCTGCTGTAATGATTGTTTTCTGTTTGGCTAACGAGGGGCCTTTCTTATTCTCTATATAAACCTTCACAGCAAAGGTTTCTTATGTATGCCATTGTCGAATATAACTGAAATTCATCAGCTCCGTTTTACTCTCCTTTGAGTTGTGTGTTTTCTGGTTTTTCGATTTTCTCTGATATCGCGCTTAGTCTGATCAGTTTCGTCTGGCAGATATTATATCCTCTGATCAGCTTCGTTCGATATACAGTGCCATTATAGAATATGTGCTGTAACGACCCCACTTGTCTTACCAAACTAGCGAGGGCAAATTGTAGGACTTTTCAATTTTAACAAAATCTTTATTAATTTAGTTACAAAATCCGAGGAATTTTCGTTATGTTGTGGCCACGTTGTACATAGATAATTATTATCCCTATTGGAATGGACACAAAGGTTGAAGTTCATGGCGGCTAAGGATCTTGCCACTCGCGCATATTTAAACTAAGTTTCTTTTATAAAAATTAGATATTGTAAAAATTCATCATGTATAATTCGCAGACTTTGCATATCAAACTCACGCTGTCATTTAACATTTTATTACTTTTTTAACTAGATACATTAGTGGGCTCATTTAACTCTCGGGTATGTGAAGCGGGACCGACCAACTGGGTGAGTCGACCCGCTTACTTACCTTACCCCAATGTATATTGAGATTAGTAATTAAAACTTAAAGTGAACTAATAACTATAAATCATCTTATTGGATTTTAATCATATGTTGATGTTATTATTATATTTTAAATGTGAGGAAAATATAATAACTAATTTAATGAATTGAATTGAGAATCATTATAAAATTAAAATTTGTATTCGTTATTTTACTAAAAAATAATTCGGACCATCATGTCATAATGAAACAATTTTATTTAAAATTTATTTTGAGTAAATAATTTAAATTTTAATAATTAAATATATTAGTTCTAAAAAATAAGTAATTCAGTGTATTAAATAGAATGATAATGGAATGCAAGTATGTATTAATTATTCAAAAAAATAATAATTTACACAATTCTGTCATAAAAAAATAAATTTTAATTTAAAATTTAAATTACGTAACTGATCTTTTGAAAATTTAAGAAAATGTAGTAACGTTGTTATAATTTATAATGACTAATTCATAGTTTTAAATGGTATTTAATTTATTTTATAGTTACATATTAATGTTTAATTTTTAATTAAGAGACAGATTCAATTAAAATACCAATTATTAGAAATATGATTAATAGTATAAAAATATTGTATGATTAAATTATGATTATTTATAATATTGTTATAAATAGTTATATATTCTTCTAAATATATTAAATGGTTTGTTTTTAAAAGACAGAGATCTTTGTCTGTTCAACCAAAGTCTTCAAAGATCAATTATACCCAAAGAAATAATGTATCCCTTATTTTAGTCTCAAGAAAATTAACTTTATCATAAAATGCAAAATACTTGAAATATATTAAAACATTTAATATAAAATTTAATTTTACTATTATAGTCTTTAATAGTGTATGATATGCCTATACATATCATAAGATGTAAATTCAAATTACAAAATTATTAAAAAAAAAAAACAATTTATGTTCAGACCTTAATCATTCCTTTTCTCTTTAGCATATTCAACTTTATTTGCATGTGTCCAAATTATTTGGCCTTAGCAGCTTCTAGATTTTGTTATCAAGAATGAAAAAATTGCTGAAGAAGTGACATTTCTTTCTTAACAAAAGAGTCTTAAAATTATAACCTCTGAGATACTTGAATATCCAACCCTCTTCTATCATAGACTGATTAGACTCCTACACAGATACAAACTTCAACTTTGAGTCAATGCATTATGGAACTATGGTTAGCATAGTTGAATTGAGTGTTCTTCAGTTAATTAATTATCATAAGGGTTAGTTTACTGATACAATTAGGTTGTTGGAACTATTGTTATTGTTGAACCTTCATTGTAATGCTCATAATCTCCATTTAGTTGCTTCCATCACAAGCTATTCTCTCTGCTCTTTCTATTCTCTGTTTTTACTTTGAAAAACAACGAAGCTACTCCATGCAGATTCAAGATAATATATCTACAAGGGGTGGGCATTGTTTATATCTAATTAAATGGTTTAGATTTAAATCAATTTGGTTTTATAGTTTAAATCAATTTGGTTTTAATTAAAGCTCGTTTTAAAGCATAAACTGTTCAAGGTGACCAAAAATATTAGACCAAAGTGACCAAAACAAATGCTTTTTTGTCGATAATCTTAGACCAATCAATCAATCAAACATGGATTAATATGTAATGTATCAAGCACTAAATGTTCAGGGTCTTTCAATTGAAATGAAAATCATTTATACATTCATTAAATTTAGACTCTGGACAAAAATTGTCTTTTATATACATACATGTATTTGCTTATGGAGTAAAATAATCAATTCTAATAAAAATAACCCTTTGGAAAATGAAATCCCTGTCTACAAAAGAAGCAATCACTAGCGCTAGTTCTAGTATTCAATGATTGAAGTATTCTCTTCAATGTGGCTAGTTCAGGTCGTATGAAAAATCAGAATACCAAAACTCCTAATTGTTTAGTAACAGCATGGAACTATGGGAGTAATGCAGAATTTTCCTTAAGGAAGCTCCAAGGTCCTGTTCCGGTACCAATCCTGCAAACCAATGTTACATCTTTTTATCCTGTCATATACATGGTTCTATAATGTGTTCTCTTATAGTATTGCTTAGCAGATAATCTTTTATGAGAAGTAAAAGGAATTACCTCCAAAAGCCTGCGAATATCCTTAGTGTCATGTAAATTGACAACGCAATCCAGATACCAGTAAAGCCAAGGCTGGAGGACAGCACAAATAAACAAAATATGCTCACCAATGCTACCATAATCTGTGAGAAATAGCAAATTACATAAGCCAAAATAAACTAAGTTTTAGCAGGAAAAGGAACATTCACAATATGTTTTTTTCCTAGCTTTCAAAGGAAAAGCCAAAATAAGGTTTGATTGACATCTATGAATCATGAACAGTTACTTCTTTGGGTCTACAGAAGAAACAATATTCCTAACTTACCATTGAGTATGCAGAGTATGTGTAATCTGAAGCTCCATAGTTGATTCCATCAAAAACAAATGCCAGAGCATTGATGGGTTGGGTGGCAGCGACATACTGGCCAAGTAGATGAGAGAAAAAACTAGTATTTGATAAACCAGTATATTGCAAGGAAGAGAGAGTAATTTTATTTTATCTCATGGGGATATATATATATTACTTACTGGAATGCCAATACTTATGAGTTCCAAAACATTGATGTCATTTGTAAATAACCTAGAAGCTAATGGTACTACACTCAAAAGGAGGAATGAGAGCACCAGTCCAAGAATCAAGCCAAGCTGCATAATCAAATATCCAAGACAGGTGAATAGCTAAATAAATAATATAAAGTATAACAAGTTCATATACCTGCAGCACACGTGAAGCAGATGTGATAATCTTTTTGTAATCAGCTTTTGCGAATGCACTTGCAATAATGGCCTGAAAAGATCTTTCCATGATGATCTATATTCTGAGGCAAATGCAACACAGAAGCTGTAGAAACTCACTCAATGCAATAACGTAAGAACATCATATATGCATTAAACAGGGATGGCAAACATAGTATAAATGATCCAATGTCATTGTGTTCGATTTCATCTAAAAACCAATTGATGTTAAGTAAAGGTGTCAATCAGTTATATAAACCATACACGAAGAACTAGGGTAGGTAATGTGGTACTTCCCAACATAGTGTCTTCTAACACATGCCAAGTCTGGTTGCAATTAATAATAGTTTTCAATCACCCTGCATCAATTTAAAATCTAGCACACCTTTGATGACAGACCCTGCATGTTTGATGCCTTGATGGTAAAAGAAAGCCCTGCATCTTTGATGCTTCTGTTAATTATCATAACTTTTTCTATCATTAACTATAGCAGGGTATTTATTTTGGCAAATTTATTGATTCCTTCATTTCCATTTTATTAATGGGTTTTTTTCCCTTCACATTAATTTTAAACTAACTTTTGAAACAGGTTTGTGGATTTATTCAAACAACAGGCAATAAATGATGCTGACATGAAAACTAACTCATAATCTAGATTGCAAAAGTTATACTTTCATAAAGAATCAATTTCTTACTTGTCCAGCAACAGCCAATCCATCAGCAAGCAAAGAGGTTGCCATCCAAATCTGTAAGCATATTTGAAATGCGGCCATTGTTGTTGATCCTTGCCTTGCGGCTAGGGATGCTGACAAGGTTACACAGAAAGTCACAGCTGCAACTTTAATTAATAAGAGAGACCCTACAACAAAGGGAAGAAAACAAGGTTAGAAGTTTGTCCTTAAAAATGTCTTAAACATATTTACATAAGACTACGAGAGATTGATCAAATTCGAGCAGCAGAAAATAGAAGGTTTCAGAACTCCAAAACATCTCTTTCCCTGGAATTTATGACAGAAGAAAATGAGAATGCTCAAATTAAGATCAGACAACCCAAAGAAGTAGGAGTTTTGCACTTATCCTGACTGTTTATATTTAACTGTGATAGGAAGTGTTGCAGGATCCTATCTATTTTGCAAATTAAGACAATTGTTAATTTTGTGAACTTTTCTTGTTCTCAAGGAAAATTCAAAATAAAGATCAATATTTGAACTTAACAAAAGTTTTACTTATTTAGTTATATAAATAAAGTCAGAGATACAGTTTTTCAGATAAATATTAAAAATCTACACATCACGGTGACATTATTAAATGAGACTGACAAAAATGTTTCTGCACGAATGGCAAGCTGACTTCTTTCTCAAATATAATATCAAGTTCAGTAAAGCAAGATATGTCTACTATAGCATGTTGGTCAAAGTTCTAAAGTCTCTTTATACTGAGTATATTCAAATAGAAAATGCAGGTCCAGCTGTTTAATTGTAAGATATTAGGAACCAGAAGATTCTAAATGTACAAAAGGCTTAGAATGAAATTGTAACCATTTTTTAGAATCTTCGCAAATTGAAAGTCTTGGATACTAGGAGGCATTAGAACAACTTGTTTCATTAAACTCCACAATAGCATTATGGAGATCAAGTACCTGTTAAATCAAGTCACAAGTAAAAGGAGAAACAAAAGTGAGAAATGATGTCAGTTGGAAAATCATTTCAGTGATGATACATCCATAATCAGAAATTAATACCAAAAGTTAGCTTACTGAGATATAATGTGAGCAATGGCTGCACCACTGACTCCTAACCGCAGTATAAATATAAGTAATGGATCTAAAATGATATTTGTTATATCTCCCATTACTGCAATTAAACTTCACAAGTTATTGAATGTTAATAAGGTCTAGTTCATTTTGTATTTAGATTTAAAGTCTAACTTAAGAACAAACACTGATCTAGTGTCTTCTTAATGAATTAGATAGAGATAGTGGTATAATGTAAATACAGGCATGATTTACCAGTAGCATATAAAGGAGTTTTTGTATCTTTGATTCCGCGGAAAACACCTTGAATTGCCATAGAAATAATAACAGCTGGTGCACCAAATGACCTCAATGTCAAATATTGTTGTGCTGGTTTGAACATTGGAGAATTCTGTATGAAAAATGACATTAACAGAGAGTAGCAAGGTAGCTAACAGGATATAAAAGTTTTCAAAAATGTCAAATAGCTAGAAATTGAAATTCAAAACAACTAACGTTATTTCTGAAAGCATGAGACAATTAGCAAATAACTTGAGATAAGAATTGGATAAAGTTACCTTCAAACAATTATTAAAGTGTTAATGGTGTTTTTAGTCCTTGAGAAAACGGGTCATCTTTCGTTTTAGTCTCAAACTTAAAACAATAATTTTTTTACCTATATCTTGAAATAGCCAAACTTTAATCCCTAAAACTAGTATTGTAGTCGAGAAAAACTTATGGTTTTAAAAGTCAGGGATTAAAAGCATAAATAACCCATTTCTAGGGACTAAAAATATCATTAACTTATTACTAAATCTGCCCATGAAAAGTGAAAGATGAATTTGATCTCGTATATAAGTCAACATTCATTTTATGGTAAGTTTGTGAAGAAACTACTTACAGAATCAACACCCATGTAATTCAACAATGGTTTAGCTGTAATAATGAGAAAGAGAGTTTGAAGGACCCCAAGCACACCGCCAATAACTATTCCTGATGATGCTGATGGAATGTAGCTTTTGTTGTGATCATGTTTAGCTATGCTGCCAACAATTTTTGATGATGAGCTTCCTTCAAAATGTAAATAAAATATAAGATTCATGCAGATAGAGTAAGCCAGAAAAGCTTTCACTCTGCAAGAAAATCGTGTTGAAGGTTATCTATCTGAGGTATTCCACTCTATTGAATAATCCGGAAAATACAGGTTAAGAGCTTCTAAAGTTCTTTTATCCTTCAAAAAGAATAATTGTATATACCAGCTTTCTCTGCATGGCCTTGTACATCCAACTTTACATGATCATTAGTAATCAACATTTCATTTTCTGAGTGTTGATTTTGTACTTCATCAGCAGCATCTTCCTCAGCAACCAAAGAGGTTGTGACACTGACTAATGGAATAATTGTAACTTTTGAGATTTGATTGAAAATAGCAATTGAGACCCCCACAGCAGCAAGCGGCACAGGACCTAGAAATTACATCAGAAGCTAATGACCAGTGAACTAACAAAAAACTTACCAATTGGGGAATTCTAGCAGCACAAACAATAGATCTAACAGATCATGGGAAATATTTACCATAGTTTCATCCATAGTTGTTGTTGTTCTATCCCTCAAAATTTTTTACAAAAACTTTAAAGGACACAGAATCAGAGATATTTATAGTGTTGAATGCAAGGATTTAAATAACTGTCCACAGCCATGACTTTGGATATGAAGAAGTGTTAAAGTGGTTTAGTGGTTGGTAAGAGAGGTAAAGGGTGAAGTGAGAAGGAGGAAGGAAAGGTCACAGATTCCAACCCTCCACTAACAAAAAAAAATTTGGAACAATTAACAATTATAACTTGCCTATCAAAAGAAAAAGAAAATTGATTTTGGCTACGATGTTAAGGATTTTTTAATCTTTGTGACACGAATTGTGGTTGCGCCAATCTCATTTATCTGCAATATCAATGACCACAACAAAACTACAGCTACGACTATGACCTCAATTTAAAACCTTGCAGCATTATTTACCCAATATCCTCTTTTTTATCAACATTCACAATGTTGCTACTTGCTACCAAAAGGTTTTTTCTAATATGACTTCATAAGCTTTAGTACCCTACTAATATCATATGATAAGTTTAAAACTGAACTTTAGACACAACTTGCAAATGAAAAGTGACAATCCCCAATGGCATTACTCAGCAGCAAACATTACAAATGTCCACAAGGTTAGTGTATCAATCTACAAATTTTCTTCAAAAATATAAATTGAACCTATGTGGCCGATGAATGCTGTATCGATTAGAGAAGCAACAGGATCTGCAGCCAAAGCCAGTGTAGTAGGGAGTGAAATATGCAGTATTTCCAGGCCTAGTTCATCTGCTGTGAGAGCATTCCTGAAGGCATAAGATAATAATATGGTCCTTTCAATTATTATAAATTCAATATCTACCATAACTAGAAAAAAAGTTGAATTTTTCTTTCCATGTTTCATTAAATTCGAAATCATAAAACGTTATATGCTAAGCTAAAGAAACTAAGGTCAATTTAAAGAACAATTAACAACTAATATTTGTTGATAAAAAGAAGAGAAAAAAACATTGGAAGTGATAAACAGTACCTTAGGCCAGAAAATAACATCAAGAGGGGCGTCATTCCTTAGAATAAATTCTTCTCTCACTATGAAATTTGCTTACAAAAGTTTACCAACTTTCTTCCCAATACTTAGTAGTTGATCAACCAACACCAATGAAAACTAGAAACAGTAAAAGAAAAAATGATAAGGAATTGGACTAAGAATCACCACCAGTTTGACATGAAACATAAACATGTGAACACATCACAACTTAAAGAGATTAAAAATCTGAAGTCCAAGGCTCAGTTTTTCTTATATAGATAACCTGATGAATTAAGTAGCATCCTTGAAGCAAAGGGTTAAATGATATTTTATTATATGATATAGTATACTTTGAAAGTAAGTAAAGAAACAAATATTAAATTCAGTCATGAACAGACTGCATCGTTTGGACACCAGATAGGTTCGCACTCTGCATAAGCCTGCCTCAGTTGTGCAAAACCCAGACTATACAAAGGTTAAATCAAATATTATATTATACTGTCAATTTTTATATTCAAACAAGTATTTTACCATATTGCACGTACGGGATAAATGTTTATTTGTTTATAACTCATTGGATCATCTACATTTACGAATATTTATTTATTAAGATTATGTTTAGTAATATTTTTTTAATGATTAAATATTGCCAGATTCACATACTGTAAGAAGAGTCAAAATGGTGGTTAATTTTTTAATGTTTAATGTAAAAATTATAAGACTTAATAAAATTATAATTGAAATATGCGGTAAGAAAATTCTATAAATATTTTTTCATTTTAATTTAATTTTTATATACTATATAAAAAGTTTTACATTATTTTATATTTTACTAAAAACTTTTACGTTACTAACCAATAAGAAATCCTGATGGCTAGATATGACTTTTAGAATAAAAATTATATAAAAAAAAAAAAACAATAAAACTTATCATATATCAAATTTAGATTTGATGACAATATAACTTTTCTTCATTGTGAGTTTATGGATTATTTGTCATTTGAGTTTATATAAATCATATTTTAACTTTAATATAATAATTAATTTGTACATCAATAGTCTTTTTCTTAATTCCTGTGTATCAAGAAAATTGATTACTTTAGATAATAACACCAAATTTAATTATCAATTATTTTTCAAAATTATTCTTAAAATTCTTATGATTTGTCATCTCATTTTTCTCATGTAATAAGTTTTTATGTAATCAAGAAATTTTTTTGAAGAAAACAAGTCTGACAGAATAATTGAGAGATATACTTAATGTGTGAATGAATTAGTTAAGAGAAGAAGAAGAATAAGAATCTCTAATCAAGAATATGATTTATTGTATTATAAAGTAAGTTGTACCAGCTAACATTGATCTTGGTACGACATTGAGGAAATGGAGGATAAAAGTAAGCAAATACCAGAAATTCTTAATAATTGTAACAATGATTTAATCATAAGAAGTACCTTATTAATTATAACAACAATTTGACACGAACAAACCTTTTACACAGAAACCAATTAACAAGAATTTCGGTTGATAGCTAGTGTGGAACTTAAGCTGACGATATTAGTGGAAACAAAACTGTACGTGATCACTAGTTTATTGGCAAGAAGGGACGTGATTGGAGAATCAATTGAGAAGGGTTCACGTTGGTATGGTGAATATGTTGTTGTGTTTGATCTACATGCACTGTGTCTACGTGCTTGAGTTAACACTATCGCTCACAATCTACAAAATTTTTTTGAACTGTCGTACTAAAAAAGTTCTATGACAGTCTTTTAAAACAACCGTCACAAATAGTTACATTTTCCGCAGTTTAGTCGTACCCGACATATATAGTAGTGGGAGAATTTCCGCAGATCGCTAGCAACTGACATAAAAACTGCGTCTTAGAAAGTTAAATCTAATTTTACTCAATCCAAGATAATTATAGTTAACAACTCCCCTTTAACTACACTTGTTTGGTTGAAAAGAAAAAAACAGTATTAATTTAAAACTGCTAAAATTAGGAAAGTTTTTGAATAATTAAAATATTTATTATTTTAGGAAATACAAAGGTGTAAATACGACTTTCCTTTTTTAACCACTAGAATGGTCTAAAGGTAGAGGCTTGAGAGAACATACCAAGGTCTGGTCTTATAACTATGAGCAAATTTTGTTTTACCGAATAAATGCTTTACTTTTAATAATTTAGTCTTAATTTTTGTTAATAAAAATCGTTTTGAATGGTTGATATTATAAATAACGAGCAGATATTTCATTCATAATAAAAATATCAATTCATATAATATTTATAGTATAATAAATTTAAATAGAAACGTTAAAATTTAATTAAAGCTAAGTTTTCAGGGGAAAAGGAAATTGTAATGGAAAGAATTGAAATTAATTAATCATTAATTTGCAAATTTTTAAAAATATATAAAAGTAAATATTAAAAAAATATGAAGTTACGTGGCAAAAAACAAAGAGAATCTAATAAAAGATATTTTCCCAATCGAGAATAAATAAAAACTTATCTTTATAGCAGAAAAATTAATTGGACAATACACTAAATTCACCCTTGAACTCGTGAACAAATAAACTAGTGCCTGAAAAGTGGCTAGAAGTTTTGAACAACCACTTTGAGCCTGCTCGGTCTTGCTGAATTATACTTTAGGGCACGTAGAATGGTGTCGAAATGAAATAAAACTAATAAATTATTGTAAGATGAAGACGACATTGACATGTGATGATACTAGTTATGCGGAGACAAAGATGATGGGAGACCAAGACGGTGCGACATGAAATTGGTGAGATGATGTAGAGGCAACTTTTAGATATGACACTGACAGGTAGAAACAACGCAGAAACACATTGAGAAAGATGCAAAGATGATAAACAAAGATGACCAACAGATGAACATAAATGAAACTTAGAAAAGATAAACAAAGACGACGAGTAAATGAAGATAGATGAAACTAAGAAAATAGAACACTACATTCACTTTATCCTCTACCATTTTTAACACGTAGTGTTTGTAGAATATATTAATGTTCTTATGCAAAGTTATTTAAAGTAAAAAAAAAAAACTATTATGTAGTTTTATTAATATTGATTCATATCTATTTCTTAATTCATATAAAAAAGAATATATAACTTTTGATTACATACCTAAGTTTGATGAGTTCCTCTTCAAATAAAGTAATGGCTTCCTTCTCAACCCAGATTTCTTGGCATCGGGTAAGTATATAAGTGTCACTTTGTTGAGTTTCAACTGCACTTGAATATTATTAACATCAAACCCAAATAACAACATAAAAAAAAAAGAGTCAAAACTATAAAACGAGAAAAAGTATATATATTTTATAAATGCCTATGTTATTTTATTTGCCCTGATAGTTTATGCTTTAATATATATATATATATATATATATATATATATATATATATATATATATATATATATATATATATTCCTTTAGCCAATTAAGTTTTGTACATGAATTGTCTTTATACTGATCATTCTCTTTTATTTATCTCTTTCATATTTTTTGAGTGCCTAACATATATAGATGTGGACCATAGTGAGTAATTAGGAAATTCAAACCAGTAACTTGTTATTCTTTTTTATTAAAATAAAATATTGAAACAAAAATTATGAGATATATGGTCGGCCTACTTTATAGAAATAAATACACAACGACTGATAAAGAAAAAAACATTTTTCTTTACTGTGAAGGTTAATAGAATAACTAAAGAAGAATAAAAAGATAACCCTAGCTAGCAAACATCCAATCATAAGGAATGATAGTTTATATATATATATATATATATATATATATATATATATATATATATATATATATATATATTTCAGTTGTCAATAATTAATTTATGCTAATCCTTTATCATGAGAATATAACTAGTTTCATATTTATGACTTCCAAATTTAGAACGTATTTGTTAATTAACTTAATTTCATTCATGTATATTATATGCTTGGAATTAAAGAGAACAAATACCAACTCAATAATCGTTTAGAGGAGTTGATAAAAAGGTCTAGCACTAGAAAGTATCAATTTAGATATGAAAATCTAGATAAAAAGTATTTGTTATCTTTTAGAAAGTATTTTTGGATAGAAAGTATTGTTATATTTAAACATGTATATTATATAGGAAATTTAGATAGAGTGAAAAAAATTAAGAGTTGAAAGTATCAATATTCTAGAAAAACTATCCTAACTACCAAATAATTTATGCATTTTATTTTCTAAATACCACTAAACCAATTTTTCATGTACAATAAATTTCTTAAGTAAAAGGTCATTATTTCCATGTAATATTTTATTTATTTTTTAATGTATTCTATTGTTATTATTTTTTTATTAAAATATAAAAATGCCTACATAATGTATAGGTGTACATCTTGGGTTAAAATCCAACCAAGACACCAAAGCATAACTGCATAGATATAATCTGAAACCTTCCCTTGATAGAATTCATGCACCTCTTTAGTCTAGTTATCTTGTTTGTCAATTTGGGATTAGTATTATTGATAGTGTGGCGTACTATACGTGAATAGAAAAACTAAAGGAACTCAAGATGTTGTGATTCATCATATTCATAACATAGTACTAGTACAAAGTGAAAGAATAGAAATTTGAATGAAGAGATTATTACGTACAACATAGAAGAAAATGATTATTATGCATTTGATTGTATAGCCATAAATTTGCCATAAACCCTCCTAGTATTATATATAGCCGTCCTCTTCGTTTGAAATTTGGAAAATGGGTTGTATGCCCTTTTTTGAAATCAAATACTTTTTGCAGAGACAATGCATAAAGATGAAGAAACCATGCACTTTTATAAGCAAAAGATATTAATAAAGATAAAGAGAAGAAGTTTTTGTCTCACCAATGCTAATCTGGGACCCTTCAACCCTTTGAAATAATGATTTCTGGGAACCCAAACTTTCTTTCTCACTAATGCTATTTCGGAGCCCTTCAACCCTCCCATAGTTAAGACAAATGGAACCTTTTTACTATCATATTCTATAAAATAATGATTTCTGGGAATTGACCAATGACAAAAACCTCATCATTTCTACAATTTCCTTTGTGAAGAAGGGAAGAGGTGAAAATGGGTTAGACAATCATTATCCCATGGTGACTATGAGAATTGGGTATGTTTGTGAAGAGTGGTAAAGCTACAAACATAAAATAGGAGAAGGATCGTAGTAATTGGGTTGGTTAGTTTTGACCAATTGTGGAGGTCATCATCAATTAACAAGTGTTTGAATGTGTGTTTAATTAGCAACATATACAAATGATAGTAATGAGAAGTAACTAGGCAAGGTCAGAAATTGATAATGAGAAAAATCTTTAAGGGGCATTTGATAACCTATATAAATGTCACAAATAATGTAAATGAGATGGGATAGAAGTGTTTTACAACAAAAACCACAAGGCGAGTAGTACGAGATTTGCGTTAAGGTCTATTCTCTTTTCTTGCAATAAAATGTATACAAGATAAACAAATTTTGTGATTAGGAGAAAATTATGGTATCTATAAACACGCATTAAACTTCGCACTTCCAACATTTTGTTTACACTCTTCTCAACCATTTGTCTCATTCAAACGATATCTTGGCAATCGTTTTGATAAAACCGTTACATAGCATAGCATGCAACTTGGTCAGTGTTGAGCTCAAAACCTAACTTGTTTGACAATTGTCATGATGCAGCTCATACTGTTGTTTCATTTGTTAAAAATCAATGTAAATAAATATTTTTGTTTAATGTTTATTTGAAAAATAAAACACAATGACACAAATTAAATTGATGACACGGTATAAAAAATCAGTTTTTTGTTAATCGATAAATCATTTAACAAAAAAATTGTGCAACGACACGTTACCTGCACTTAAGTTTTAATTTTAAATCACTTTATATAAATTTTAACTATCTAGAAATTGTTAAGGTATTGACAAGTATACTAAATTGCATAAGTAGTAAATCAGTAAAATCAAATGTCGTTTTTCAAAAGGATTTATGCAATATTTAATAATTATATTTGTTATTATCTTTTAATTTGTAAGAATTAATCCATTAAGTGATTTTTGGTAATTAAAAAAAATAACACAATATAAATAATAAAAATTAAATTTGGACATTGGTCGAACACTATATACAAACACGTAGTAGGTAGAGATAATTTTAACTATAAAATGGAAGGTATCGGGTTTGAATTAACTAAGTCTCCTTCTCCTAATCACAAGGAAATTTGTTCAATAATCATAAATCAAGTTATCATTAATCCTAAATATATTCACAAATCAAGTTATCAATAATCCTAAATGTATTCACAAATCAAGTTATCAATAATCCTAAATGTATTCTAACCCTAACTCTTTAGTTAAAGGATTTTAAGTTGTCTACCTACTCTACCAATTCCTTAGATAGTTTAGGTAAGAAACTTGTCTTGAGGACGAGGATTATATTAGAGGGATGACTAATGCACCTTACTCTTTCCTTAACAATAAGGTCCATTGATTGCCTTCTTAAATTCATAAAACTTAAACATCATTTTCCAACAATATTCAAGTAACAAAAATCAAGTTATGGGCGAACAAATCAAAATAAGCATTAAACATAGAAGAGAAATAATAACAAGTAATGGTGAATAAATGATTAAAAGTCAATATATGAGAGTTAACTTAGTGACATCAAACCCCAACAATGGAGGAACTAGCTCTAATTTCAATTAGAGGCAAGCAAAATGGAGAAGAAATTGATAAAAAAAACTCTAAGAGAGCTTAGAAAAGCTTCTGGCCCTTTTCTCAGTCCTAGCATAGTGTTTTTAGTGTGTTGCATGATGTTCTTTTTCTTAGGACCCCCAAAATCTCCTCATAAATGCTTTTGTCTTTTTCTTCATTAAGTGTTATGTATCTACTCACGTTGAGCACGGATCTTCTTGGTACTTAGCGTCATGCATGTCTTTTGGAGGTTCACGTTGAGTCTGGACCATGTCTAGTGCTCAACATGACCTTGGATAAGAAACTGAGTCTTTATCGAACTCCAAATTGAGCATGAACCATTGGTGGGGCTTAATGTGACACCCTAGTGAAAAATGAACTCTCTAGATTTCATTGCAAACCGTGATCCAAAGATGACACTTAGCGTGACATCCCAATAAACAAAGAATTATCTAAACCTACACCTTAAGCGTGAACCATAAGTCACACTCCCATGGAGGTGAAACGCACCTTCTCTTCGTATGAGCTCTTCTCATATATTTCTTCCATCTTCCATCGCAAAAATCGTCCATGACGTAAAAGTTGTCTTAATGATACTTCCTTAACCCTTAAAGAAAAAAAATATCAAAAGTAAGATATATTCCTTACATTTAAATTAAAAGAAGTATAAATATATAAATACATATCTGAGTTATATATATTGTGAAAATAAAATTATAATAAGAAGATAAATATCTAAATTTTATGATATGAAATATGTATATTTAACTCTTATTATAATTATTATTTGATTATTTTAAATTAATATTATCTATTAATTACAATAACTTTTTCATATCATTTATATTTATTTATTATAATCAATTATCTGTCTTACTCGTGTATATATATATTTTGAATTTTAAATTCATGTTATATATAATAATATTATAAATTACATAAATTTAATTAACATTATAATATTTGATTAAGAAGAATTAATATAAAAATATTTTTGTATTTATTACTAATTAAAGAAGCTATTTTCTTTAGTGAAAATTTATATTTAAAACAATATTTTGAAAATTCAATTAACGCATTTTCTATTTTATCTAATAAAGTTGCTTGTTTAAAAAATAACTTCAAAACTTTTTAATATAAAATTTAACTCTTATATTTTATTTTTATAAATTTCAATTGAATAAACTCATGTTATTCATTATCCATGGTCTGTGATATATGTACTTGAATCAATAATATAAACAATAGAATAGCACGAATGAAAATTTTGAATTGAGGTAGAGGCAGAGCGAACAGGAATGGGGCTATGCCCCTTATATATATATATATATATATATATATATATATATAATTTATATTGATGTAAAAGTTATATTTCATATAATAAAAGATAATTTAGAAATGAAACAATTGACACCAACAAAGTGTGCCAAGCAAGCTTGCGCAAGTGGTTCCCCCAGTCGGGCTTCGAACGACCCCACGATGCTGAGTTCTGATCCCTGAAACACTGAAACACCGAAACGCGATTCCTGTCCAAATCTAAATCGCGTTTGCACCTTATAATTTCACTTCTTCTCAATATCGCGATTCCACTTCTTACATTCTCGTTCCTTTTCACCGTATCCTTTTCCGAATTTCAAAGCCATTTTGGAGGTCCAGGAGATCTAGTTGAGTTGGTTTAGCATGGTGCACGAGACACTCTATTCCTGTGTATAGAAAAGAAAATGTTTTTTGGGATTTCGGTGCAGTTGAATACACCCTAATCCATGGATCGTGACGATGATCCTTCAGTACTTGCATGGCGTTGGGTTATCGAAGCCCTATCAACTTTCAAAGATTTCTCCACTTCCACGTTGCAGGGTAAACAATCCATGCTTCAACCATAACATAACTATCTCATTTCCTTCCCTTTCCTTTCTTTTTAATTTCATTTTTGGTGAATAATTTTAGAGTAACTCTCAATTTCATCCTTTAAAGTCTTTATTAAATGGTCCAAAATAAGAAATTTATGTATGTAGTAATCTCTCTGAGTATTCAAAATCATACTAAGTAGTCCTAGTCCTCCGAGTATTGAAAACTGCACCAAATTGTTTCCTAATAGTCAGTAGAATATATAAATTCAGGGACTAAATTGATGGATTTTCGATATTTTAGGAATTACTTATGTAATTTCGATACTTAAGGGACTACATGAGAGAGAGTAATCTCGAGGAATTTATTTGATGGTTTATTCAACAATTTTATGATTAGTGTTGGTATTATTTTCTTATTGTCGTTGTAGGTTTGATTGATGCTGCACCTGTGAGTCATGATGAATTTAGTGAAAAGACAAAGGAATTGATTGCTATGAGGTGTTTGGAGAATCTGTCCACTCATATGGCTGTCCCTAGTGCTTCTTCATCTCTGGATTCCAGAGTTGGATTGGATCGTTTGCTGGGTTGTGAAGATGTACTCCGTGAAACATTGGATGAGGTAGAACAATTTCAAATTTTAATTGTGTTTGATATCATTGTGGGAAGTATTAGAATTGATTTTGTCTTTTATCAAACGTGATTTCGATAAAGATTAGGATGTCTGGTTATTGTTAGGTAAATTTGGATTTGCTTCTAATTCTTGGTTTGACAATATGTGATTATAAGAAGTAATTTTTGAGTTAGGTTGAAAACTTTACACCAAGTTTTACATCAAACATTCTGTCAGGATAAACATCCCAATATAAATAACTTCACTTCAAAATAAATTATAACCCAAGTTATTTTAATTCAAAAAATGTTCACCCAAATACTACATGGCCTTTGATTTGTAAGCGTCAGTTTACTTTGTAATTATGGTAGCAGTTATTTAAACCAATATGTTTACTCATGATTGGAATGTTGTTTGTTTGAGAAACTTTTCCTTTTTTCATTTATTGTGTTTATCAACAATTAATACCTTCTTTCCTGTTTTAAAATATTTGTACCGGAAGCAATGAAAATGTGATTTTTGTTGCTTCAAGGCCCTAGGTATTTTATTTGTCATATTTGATGGTAGGAGCTCTCTCTCTGTCACTCTCCTCTCTCTCTCACTCTCTCCCTCTCTTTGTAATGTATAAAGCAGAACAAATTATCAAAACTGAAAAAGCCTGGGGCTGAGCTTTTCGAATTGGATGCTTACACATATATTAAGAACAAAAGAGCTGGCACTTTTAAATGTCACTTAGAGCAGGTAATAGAAGTGTCATTTTCTTTTGAGAACTCTCCCTTACAAGATTTATGCATTTCCATTCACCATTTTATTTTGGTCTGTGTCTTTTGCCAATGCTGAATAGCTGAGAGAATCGATCTTGGAAGGTACTCATCCATATATTGATTACTTGAAAGAAAGGAGTGGATTATTTCCTCAGAATAGCAGTTATACAGTGCTTGTAGGTGATAGAAAGTGTGATGATCATTCACCTAAGGATGCTGGGAACTCCCCTGATGCAGAAAGCATGGGACGAAAAAAGAACCCAGTGTCCTTAATTTTAGAGAATGGGAATAAATCTTTAAAAGAACACTTGCTTGATAATAATATTTCACCCTCTAAGAGTAGGGTTTACTCAGCTGATGATCACCTTACAAGACACCTTCATGAAAAGCAAGTTTCTAAACATGATTGTGATGATTTCTTTAGAAATTCAAAGAGAATTAAATGTTATGCATCTACGAGTTTTGAGTCTAAGAAAGAAAAGCCAGATTCTCATCTCAGACAGGAAATGTCAGAACATTTTACTGAAAGAATTCTTATTTCTGAGCATGGAGAGCATCACACAGAAAAGAATAACAGGGAAACTCTGGGTGATGGGTCCTCTATAGCTGAACCTTGCTATAATGCATCTATGGATGAAACTGATGGTACTGCACATCATGCCATTCCAACAAATGTTGCTAATGCAGAAAAAAATCAGCATATGATTAATTTACACCAACCCAAACAGAGGGAACCAGATATTACATTTTTAAATTTCTCTCAAAAGCCAGTTGCTACTGATAAAACTATAGTTGACATGGTTAATGATTGTGGAGCAGATGGGTATCACGATGAAAAAAACTATCTTGAAGCAAAAGAACATGAATTCCTGCACTCCCCCAGCCCAATTGATCAAGATTCCTTAACAATGACTGATTCATCTGAACAAAATTTTTGCATGAAGTGTAATGAAGGTGGCCAATTACTGGCTTGTAAAACAACTACTTGCCCATTGATGATGCATAAAACCTGTGTGGGTGCATCTGCTCAGTTTGATGCGGGGGGTATCTTTTTATGCCCAATGTGTGCATATTCTCATGCTATTTCAGAATATATTGAAGCAAAGAAAAAAGTTTCCTTAGCAAGGAAAGAATTAGATATATTCATTAGTAAAGGTATACAGAATCAAGCTGCAGAACTTGTTCGTGAATTCCATGGACAAGAACATTGTTTGTCAAGAGAGAGCAGTGAGTCTGAACATATTCATGTTGAAAACGACAAAGATGATCAAGTAACAGGGTGTGAAGATAATAGAGTAGATGATGTTGGCGAGCATGCAAATGAAGCCAATAATCTACAGTTTGAAAGAAGTCAGCTAGAAGCCCCTATATCATGCAGAGAAAAGGAAAATGAAAATAATGGATCAGTTGAAGTTGTAAGAGAAAAGGAAATAGATGAAATTCCAAAAGCAAAGAGCTTAACTGGTGGAAGAGTTGAAGAAAATGAAGTCCCAGCTGACCATGTAGATGGACATTTTGGTGATAAATTTACTTGTGGTGAAACGAATCTTGCTACTGCTAATCAAAACAATGCTGGAGAAGAAGTTCCACAAGAAATGACAAGACAGAACAATATTGATGAAACAATAGAGCTGGTCTGTGCACATGATACTGGAAAAGAGGAAGTTTCTGATGATGAATGTGACAAGCACAGTACTCCTAGATACTCTATGAGACTCCGTAAACATGAAACACAATAGTAAGTTCATACACTTTCCCTACCATTCGTGATTATTAACTTATAATTAGTTGAGCTGCTAAGGAGTACTGACTTATTTGTATCATGTGCTGTATTTTAAATACTTTTGGTAACAAGATTTTCTTAAGGGTGTATTTTTTTGTTATTATGTCATGAATACTTTTTGGGATGTTGAAAGTTGGAATTATTGATTCAACTTTTTAATAAATTCCTGAAGACAAGCTTGATTTAAGTTTTTGGCGTATGTAAGTTAGTTTTATGGGCCATTTGTGGCTTAAGAATTGGTTTTTCATTCCTGAGAATAGTACTCTGGGAATGTGATTCAATTGATGACATGGTTTCCTGCATTTTCTGCCTCTTTGGTTTCCCACTTCTCATGATTTGGACTCCCTCATCTTCCCTCTCTTCTGATAAAAAATGGAGACTTCTACATCTCCATTGATGTCAAACACAACTACCCTCTACCTGTCAATTCCCTCTTCTTGCATCAGACACTTCGTCTCTGCTGCTCCCTCCATCTGCCACCCTAAAACCTAGTCTTGGTTCTTCAATGTCCTAAAGAGGAAATGAAAATCGAACCATTATCTCAAGCCAAATGGACCCTAAGAAAATTCATTTTATGTATTTCTGAACTAAAACAATCTCAGAATATCTTTCTCTCACTCTGTTACATTTACCCTCTATTTTAATTTCTAACAATCTAGAACTATTACTGTGAAATGGGAATAAACTCACCCCCCCCCCCCTCTCTAGTGGAAATGATTTTGTGGAATTGTAATTGATAAAATATCTTCCAAATAAGTATTATGCAGGCATATTTTTTATATCTTGTACTAATTTTGGGAATGTTTCATTCCTCCTCAAGATTTTTGAGAATTAAAAAATAATTCATGAACCAAATGCAGCCTTATGGTAATAATTACCTTTGAAGGATTGACACTAGGTCATTCTAACTTGATTGGTTATTTTACTTGCAGCAAACCCCAAGCAAGCCCAGTATTTCATTGTAACCAGTTAAGGCGAAAGAAAATTCCATGGACAGCTGAGGAGGAAGAGCTGATAAGGGTATCATTTTCTTATCTCCATCACTTCTTCCAAAGTAGTATGACATCTTACTTTATAAGTAGCTAACTGCATTATGTTTCTGTGTAAACTTCATTTCTCAGCCATGTATTCCTTTTGATTCTACAACAATTCTTTGATTTGGAACAATCTAATACTGTGTTAGAAAGTTAAAGGAGTGGATCCTCGGACGTGTTTCTTCCATCTTGAGTTCTGCAGTTTAATGCATCTATAAGATATATTTGTTTTCAACTGTTGTAATAGTTGCTTGCTTTCTCTGTGAAGGAGGGAGTGCAGAAGTTTGGTTTCGATGACAGAAAGAAATGGAAAAAGATTCTGGCCTTCGGTTCTCATGTGTTTGAGAAGGTTGGTAAGCGTCGTACACCACAAGACCTGAAAGATAAATGGAAGAACATGTGCAAAGCTTACTCAAAATCAAAATGAAAGGTTTCATTTCGGGTGATACTTGAAAGTCTGATACAATTAGTATTGTCTATTCAAGGTCCCAGTTTAACCTGAAGTACCGAGGGTGCATGAGCTGTTATAAACTCTCTGATATAAAAATCCATTCTTGTAGATAAAAAGAAAATAAAATTGTTGATAGTTGTAAATTTTTGCCTAAAATGGTCTCTTCTATAAAATGGTTGTAGAGAAATTTTGATGATATATCGCATAATATGTTTCACACAGGTGTTTAATGTTAATTATCTTTTCATAATCACAAATATATATTTTCTCTCTTTTATTTCATTTTCTTTTCTTCCACATCTATTTTCAGTGTCTTGTAATCGTTGTGTCAAACTGTTGCCTTCTCGGCATCAAATATATCATACCATGACTCATTGCCATGTCCAAATTTGTCACCAATGTTTTATTTGGTCTGAAGTAGCACTTTTCAGGCTTCAGTGGTAAGAATGTAATTCACAGATGACATAGCTAGTCATAGCAGAGAGGGGAAAGCATGGGATAAAGGTGAAGTGGGTCTCGAGAATCAGGCTGTGTATAGCAGGAAAACATGTGAAGTGTAGCTCGTGAAATTGGAAAATGTTGAGGTGGATCTTTCTCATAATTCTTCCGTTCGAGGACAAGTTTAGCTATAGTATAGAATCCAAAGATGAGTGTCAGAGTTCATTCAAAGCACTCACAGTTACTTGGAAAAACTCTTGCCATGTATACTGTACTCACTGCCATCGTTGATCAAATGTTGGCTCTTCATTTATATGTTGCCGAATAAACAAACCCTTTTCTTTAAAATTACTATTTGTTAATATTTTTGTACATGAGAAATGGATAAACTTGTGTATTCTATTGCAAGATAATTCTCCTGCTGAGTGTTTTAAAAGTATACCATGTGAAGAACTACAGTTAAACCTCCTTCAGCTATCAATATCAGAATCATTGATTGACTAAAGCTTTAAACAATCGTTAATCAATAATTCTAAGACTGCAATTTTTGTTTATCTAAACCAAAGCAATACTGACTAGTATAACTTGAATAATTGTGTGCTAGCCATAACAATCCATTACCCGTGACTTCGACATGCAATATAACTGGATCAATCAGTTAAAAAGCGTTTGACCTTAATTCCAAGAACCGCGTCTCTTGTTTCCGTGAATTAAGTTATTAAAAAGGTAATCTTTTTTCTACTTTTCAGGTTGACTATCCCTTTGTGAAACAAGTTTTCTTTTATGCAGAAAAAAATACAATTATCTACCACATGTTAACACCATGTAATCTCAAACTCGCAATAACCAACACGTGTAATCTGCAAAATTCACGACAATAACAAAACAATTCATCCAAAAAATTATTGGTAAAAGATAGAAGATAAAATTATACATATTCAGAATTTGAAGCAATCTGTGTGCCTTCACTGGTAACGGTCACATGGCAACTTTCTCCAAACGTGACAACATTTAACACCAAACACTATTCTTGCTCCTATATAACCCGCTCCTAATTTCCTCTCACAACATGCATCTAGCCTAAGCATATATCAACATCACATTTCCTTGCGAAATTCCCATTAGTTCCAAACCATGGAAAGTTGCAAAAAATCCCCACTAAAGCCTTGGAAGAAAGGGCCAACAAGAGGCAAAGGTGGCCCTCAAAATGCCTCATGCGAATATAGAGGTGTTAGGCAAAGAACATGGGGAAAATGGGTGGCTGAGATAAGAGAGCCAAAGAAGAGAACTAGACTCTGGCTTGGATCTTTTGCAACTGCAGAAGAAGCTGCCTTAGCCTATGATGAAGCTGCAAGAAGACTCTATGGTCCTGATGCTTACCTTAACCTTCCCCACGTGCAACCAAACTTCACAAATTCCAAATCCAAGTCTCAGAAGTTCAAATGGTTCCCTTCCAAAAACTTCATTTCCATGTTCCCCTCACATGGATTGCTCAACCTCAATGCTCAACCAAGTGTCCATGTGATCCACCAGAGACTCCAACAACTTAAGCAAAATGGGGTGGTTGCAACAAATCAATCACAACAGTCTAGTTCATCCACTACTCATCCAAAGGTACAAGAACTTGACTCAAGCAACCAAAATCATGAGGGAATTATTCTTCCTCCAGTGCAAGAACATGCTCAAGTTTCATCTCAAAAAACAGTTGCAGATTTTGAGGAGAAACCTCAGATAGACCTACTTGAGTTTCTTCAACAAATGGGAATACTAAAAGAGGAAAGAGAGTCAGAGAAAACTGATAGCTCAGGAAGTTCAACAGCGTCTGAAGCTGCATCAAGAGATGACAATAATGAACAACCAAGAGTATTTTCTGACATGAGTGATAACTTTGAGGAATTGATTGAGATGCATGACCATGGTGTTGCAGATAATTATTACCATGCATTTGAAGCCATTCAGTTTGAACCATGTGACATATATGAGGACCTTGCTTTCTCAGCTCCCATTTGGAACTACTAAGAAAATATAACTACTTTTATCTGGCTTGATATAGTTGAAACTGTTTACAAATAGGTTCTGACTGCTGAGTGAAACAAGTTATCAACTTTTGGTTTACTACTCTACAACTACTTGTTTTTTCAGCAAAAATTTTCTTTATGTTCAGCTAGCAATTAATGTGTTAGAGGGAAATTAGCTTAGCATGAAAAAACTACCTGAGCGAGAAAAGAGATTTTTGAATCACTGTGACACTTCTGGTAGAGAATAGAGATATATTATGTTTTTTATGTTTACATATTTTCAGCATTTTGGTAACTTTAAATTTAGAGATGCATTAGTTGTTTGTTATGTTTCTTTTATCTTTAACCTTAAATTTAAAGGTGCACTAGTTGTTTGCTCTGAAAGGAGGTGGATCAGATAGACATGATTGGTATGTTTTATCCAGTATTTCTTCTTTTGTTAAGATTTGGTCAAAATTAAGTTTTATTTTTGCTAAAATGTGACGGATTTCATATTCAGGAAAAAAAGAATGTGGCTAATACCATTGTTTATAAAGTCTGAATGAACTATAAGGTCAAGGACAAAAGTTAATTTCATCCCTTTCGACCACTTTTTATATATTAACATGTTTTTTTATATGTAACTGAAATGGGTTAAATATGATTTTAGTCTTCAAATTTTTTAATATTTTGCTTTTGGTTATTGAACAAAATTTTAATTAATTTTAATTTCTGAATACATGCGATGTCAATGAATTAGTTCCTAAACTCTTTCTATATATATATTATCCCTGAATATTGTTAGGTCAACCAGAATTTGCTGATTGATAACTTTTAACTATTAAAAAATAGTAATAATAAATGATTAATCAAATCAATGTCACTTTATTATTTAATGATATTATTCGATGACAAAATTAAAATTATTGAAGAAACAAATATTCAGCAATAAAGATTAGTTGAAAAAAAATTCAAGAATTAAAAACATTATACTAAAAAATTTTAAGTGTTAAAAATTAATCAAAATTTTATTAGGAGACTATAATAGAATGTTAAAAAATTTCAGTAGTAAAAACATAATTAACCTCAATCAAATTCTCAACAATAATTTGTGAAAGTGACACCGAGAAGTTTCACATTCACACCTAATTTTGAATTTTCTATTATTAGTTTATTTATTTTCGAAGATAAAATAAAATTTGAAGACATTTATTTTTGTATTTGAAATTTCATGTGAAATTTTGTTTCATTTTTCAAAGTCACAAAATCAAATAATAGACGCTGAAAATTAATTATTAATTATGTTGAGAATCATCACGCAAGAAAAAAAAAATATTTACAAATACTCATTTACATTAAAATGTGCTAATATGCAACACTTTAATTTTTAAGCAAGGAAAAATTTTCAAATGAGAGATGGGTGTAATTTAAGTATTTTTAAGAAGAGGATAATGTAATATACTCTATTAAAATTAACAATAATAATTACTGATATATTATTATTTTGTAGTTAAAAATGATTAATTAATTACTCTAATAATCTGCAACATTGCACATTTGCACTTGTTAGAAGAATCATACTTTTAAACTGAGGAGATAACTAAAAATCCTCCTTTCATTATTTTTAACCAAATAGATTGATGTCCCTCTTTTCTCTCTATAATCAACCTGTCAAAATTATTCTGTCAGGGACTAATCTTGTTAACACTATATTGTCACTATTTTTACATACGGATGAAATAAAATGCTGAACAGATTGTTATATTTCCTTATATTATTCCATATTTATTGATAACTTTTTTTAAAAGAATACCATCTTACCTCCAAATTTGCCTAATGAAAAGTAAGATGGTGTTTGGTCTGAGAAATTATTTTCTCTTTTCGTTTTTAATTTTTATTTTCTAAAAACAGTTTTCTGAAAATTGTGAAAATAAAATTACAATATTTCCTTATTTTCACCTAATTTTAAAAATATTTTCATGAAAATATTTTAAAAAAAAACTAAATACATTTTCACCTTTATTTGCTATATTTAGAGGAAATGAAAACTGGAAATTATCGTGTCAAACACCAACTAAGTCTTTCAAGCATTATAATATTTCCCACATCATTTACAACTCTTTAGCTCATTTACTTCACAGGAATTGGTTTGTAAGAAGTGAAAATAAAATAATAAACGTTAATAATGCAATAGTTAATTAACTTGTTCTTTCAAGAATATGTCTTAAGCAATTTATCAAAGGGTGTTTCATAATTTTATTTTTTGTTTTCTATTTTGCAAAAAACTGCTTTGAAGGTTCATTTTGCTGAGAAAGAAATAGAGAAATAGAATCATCATTGACATATCAGGTGTAGTTCATACACGAATCTTTCTGGCAAGTGTTAATTCGTGTACTAAACTCATTTACAAGGTGCTTTTCTTGGCACACCTTACCATCCTCTTTTGCATTGTTCTACTTAAATGAATTGTAGTAAGATCACTTACTTACAAAGAATTATACTTAATGAACAGGTCAAAAGTGAAACATTCTATAAACAAGTAATCAATATTAATATCACTTGTTTATCAATAATCACCAAGTGCAGTATACACCACATTGGCAAATCCAATTCAAAGATGTGTAATGCCTATACAGTATACTTAATAACATCGAGGGAACAAAAATGGAACAACTAAAATAAATATGTAATCATTTCTTTTCTTTCTTTCTTTTTTTTGCACCATAAAATGTGAATGACAATTTTACAATTGCACATGGTGGAAGCCTGAGAAAATATAGCTCTGTGAAAAAAGAACTACAAAAGACACTTTAAATGAACATATTTATGTGAGAAGGGGAAAAGAATGATGTATGTCCACCCTAGTTGAATGATTTCCTGCACTGCTGATGGTAACTATCTATGACAAACTTAACCTTCACCTTCTTTTACAAATGACCTGAAATATATCTTTCAATCATGACAGCTAAAATGTAGCAGAAAGGTTATCCTTTCCCCTACTCCTCTGGGAGTATCTTGGTCCTGTAGTCTTCACATTGATCATGCTACTCAGCTGGTGCTTACCAGACACTGCTTAGGTAATCCAAAGTTCTTGTTGCGGTGAACTTGTTTCCTCCAAGGGTCATTGTGTAACTTGTAATGCAAAACCTTGTTTAACACAAAATCTACTTAGTCAAAAGGTAATATATATATATAGAGAGAGAGAGAGAGAAACACTCATGAATTGCACATGTATGCATTTGTTTCATCCAGAGTGTCTGCTAGTCATAATGTATGCAATTTGAAATTACTAGCCACAAAATCAAACAGCATGATTGTATCACTAAATAACCATCTGGCTGGTTCTACAGTCTTGTAATGGAATTAGGAATTCAGAAAGGATTTCTGATCTCCTTGACTCCTTTTGAGCCAAGACCTTTTGTTCTGAATGATCTTGGTGAGAAATAGCAGCAGATTAAAAACGAGGGAAGCTATTGAAAGGCATATTTAAGAAAGTTCTATTAGCTGACTTCTGAACAGTTGCTTCAATCTAAGCTCTGTTTGAATAAACTTCCCTATGAATACTTAAAGGAGAAGAAAATAAGAAAGAATTAAATAATATTTTCTCATAAGTTAAAATTAGCTTATGAATGAGCTAATTTGTAGAACTTTTCTCATTTTAGCTTCTCATAAAGCTGATTTTATCTTGTGCATAAGTTAATTTTAACTTATAAGAGAAATTATTTCCATTTTTCTCTTGATGCAAATTTGAGGATTTTCACTTTTTGTGTCTGTGGGGAAGGGACACGCAATCAGCATTCTGTGTAATGAACTATAAATTTTTGTTTCTTTCCAACCTTGTTTTCCCTGTGTTGTCAAGATTTGAGAATTATAACAACTAGTTTCTAATTTCTAACAATTTGCTGAATTTAACAATCCATTCTAAAATAGTTTAGACAAATGAAGGGAAGTACCTGCATTAAAGTGGAAAAGACATCATCCTCTGTCAGGTTCAAGAATGCAATTGCCCAATCATCAACATGCCCAATAGAAGTTTTTTGCCTTTCAGCTTCAAGCAAAACAGAATCACGATACATGAATCTTTGCCATATTTTCTGAACATTTTCTAGCTTGAATTTGATTTCTGTCTCATTGAATCCCTGCAAGAAGTGGATTACTAACCACTCAACCAATCTTTCCAAGTATGACAACTTTATGCTGAATCTCTTGATTTGAATGGCAATATAAATTATGCAATAAACCAAAACAAATTATAGATAAAAAAACACAGGAACATAAATACCCGAAGAATCTTTATCATGTTAGGAATTTCCTCCTCAGGTATTCGAACAGCAAAACTGTCATAATTCAACACATTCTCATATGGTAGGAAAATCCCATCCTACAGAACAAGGAAACAAAGAGGGAAAAAAGAACACAGTTACCATCATTGATAATTTCAGTCATTTCAGCAATTACTTTTGAAACATATAACAGACTATTAACATGAAAATGGAAGCTTAAATAAGCTACTTTCATCACTAATAAATAGCTGTGAATCATTTCGAAAGTACTTGTGGAATTTGATTGATGAAAACATTCTGATGATGAACCACAACTGTTTCCAATATATATTATCACCTGATTACAATTTGTATATCATGAATCATCATTCTGTTAACATCCATTTGTTTGTCACTAGATCAAAAAACTTGCCAGCAACTTGAGATTAACGATAAGCTTTGTACAAACCCCATTTTCTAAATTGATTCTGTTGGGAAAAGGGAATAAGATAAAAAAAAAAAAAAAAAAAAAAAAAAAAAAAAAAAAAAAAAAAACAAGACGTTGAATCACTACCTGAATGACCACTGGAATGCATCCTTGCAAAATACTGTCTTCCATGCGACCACTCCAACCATCTCCGGGAAACACTCCACAGAAAACAGAGCTTGCTATATCCTTGTGATAGTCATCAGTACGCTCCGGGGTCATAATGACATCTTCGGCATACTGTTTCCCAAGTTTTCCATACTTGTTAGGGGTTGATCCAAACTCTTCTGCCAGCTTCTGTCTGATACCCATGCTATACCTGTACCATTTTCAATCAGATCTTCTATAAGATTTAATAATATATCTAAACCTGAAGCAACTTCAGGTGACCAAGAATATATCCAACAATGTTGACAAAAAGTGAGAGAAATTATTCAATTTTATAAATAGCATTAGGCAATAGGATGTCAAGGTTACTAATTAGAGAAAATGTGAAAATGCTTTAAACTCAAAACATATGCCATATTACAGTTTTGTTCAACAAATTCCAAAATAGTATTCCAGCAAACGTACGAATCTTCTGGTCTTCCATTAGGATATGCTGGTCCTAAATTCCCGTTGAAGTAAAACAGTGTCCTCCGCTTCTCATAAGACCTGTAAAGAAATTATAACATGTTTGCATGATTAGCTTCCATAAACTTGAATGAATAAAATAAAAGACTAAATCATGACCAGAAAAACAAAGCAAATCACTAAGTTGGAAATTAAATTTTGAACAAATATTTACCAAGCCCAAAATTTTGAATTCAACGCATTAGCATCAGGAACTTTCCAAGCAGGAAGCACGAGATCTTTGTCAGGGTCAAAACATGGATGAATTCCTCTTCTGTGAGAAGGGATTTCATCCCAGTTGTCGGCCCAATAGGCTGTGGTTGAATGGTTATGCTTTGAGTTTGTGTTTCCCCAGTGAACTAACATCATGCTGTTCCATATCTCCTTAGGAGCATAGCAAGCACCTTCATCCCATGCATAAAACTGCCTTCAGAATCAAGAGTGAATTTATTAGCACATGCTTTACACAAGCAAATACAGTAAAAGTTACTTCATTAAAAAATCATCAACATAGGACAAACAATTCTCCTTACCCAGATATGGTCCCTTCCTGATGAGCGATTCCAATAAGGATATTGCTCAACAATGTGATTATATGCACCCTTATAATATTCCAAAGTGAGAGAGCTCCTCAATCCCAAATGCTCCTGAATATTATAAAAGGAAATGCAGGGAAAAAATGAGATTGAAAAAAAAAACACTGTAAAACATGGAATCTATAGCCAAAGCTGCATAAACATATATCTTACAAAACAGATCCACAACCAAAGAGGGACAACATAATTTAAACATTGCTGATTGCAAGAACAAACAGGAAATAGATAACTGAAGATATATCTATCCTTCAATTCCAAAAGAGGAAAAAGAACATGCAACTGTCTTTCCCATTTTGAAATTATGACTATTCAGGAACATTGGTGGAAGTCAAATCCATGTACATCACAACACAGATGTCAGTGTTGACTGTCACTTTATCCAATTAATAAGAGATAGTGTAAGTGAGAAGATCTGAAACCACTGCTAGTATGCATAGGCATGAAACATTGATGCAGTAAGTCTTTATACACATGCCACATGCAGCATTAGACGTTCTCAGATATATTATGCTTAAAACACCAATTAATAAAATATACCTGCAAATTCAGGTGAGGAGCATCACCGGCACGATTTATGATACATGAATCAAGAACAGGAACATAGAAAAAATCTGCCTCTTCACCATTAAGTGTTCGATGAGGACTGGCTAACAAACTCTCATAAAGTGCTATCTGCAGACAAGCCTCAATAATGATAACTATATTGCTACACATGTTAAATTTGACCAAATGAAATGCTCCTTTGTAAAAGTCAAGAGATACCTGGGCACCATACAATTGTTCTGTCCATATTGTTACATTGTTGCCATCATAAAGTCTATTTACACACTCTAACTTAAAATGGCGTCCCTACAATAACCAAAAAAGAATCAGAAAAAAGAAAGAAAATCAAACAATGTAACATTGAGTGAGTCAGATTATCATAACCTCAAGTAGCTCGCTGTTGAACTCTGGGGGCAAATCATAAACATATACAAGAGGTCTTTTCTTTGCTACCACGGCATTAAGATTAATCATTTTTCCATTGGCTAAGCTATCATTAGGAATATCAATCCGAGCAGGACGAAGCCAACTAGGCCACTCTCTTATAGATGAAATCACAGATGGTGTGCTGCAATCTATTCCATACCAACCATTGTCACACTGAAAATACATTATATTCACCTTATTTACTGACATGGGATGGAAGTGAGCATTCTCAAACTATACATACACAACATTCAGGTTATCTACACATAATGTATGGAAATAGATAGAATTTATACAGCACAGAAGATGAGTGTTTCCATTTATTTTACTGTCAATACCCTTTAGAAACTTATCAATGTCATTTAAAGGAATAAAACTAGACATTATGTTGGATAGGTAATAACTGGCATTTAGTATTACAAAATCCAAAGTGATGTCATTCTTGTAATTGTTACTCAACATCAAATAGTTTCACAATACAGGCTTCATAGTTTTACACTTCTATCGAGTGCAGACTCTCAACATGGATAATAAAAATCACAAATTATCAGAAATTGAAATAGCTCCTGTACAAAATGTTTCCAAAGTTGTGAACCTGTGCTATTATGTTCGTGAATTTTCAACCCTTCATTGATCTTCTATTCCCCTGTCATCTTTGATTGTTTTCCTTATATTTATCTCTTCCAGCTTATAGTTATTTGGTTTCTAAATAAACATAGTCAGAACAAGTTTTCTAGAGATGAGACTTTTCATTATGGTCCTAAATGTTTAAAAATATTTTTCTTTATCATACATGTCTCAGTAGTTATTTATTTGCCACTAGTCAATCCCTACGACTAGAAAATGAAAATAATAGATGATTAACAAAGTTGTTCTTCTAGTAGACAAAAAATCCAGGTTTCACAAAAGAATCACCTGACAAAATCCACCACGACAGTAGCCATGTCCAGAGCATTGATTAAAGCAAATAGATTCCACAGGCACTTCACAAAGTCTGCCTGCAAGACCATCATATTTGCAGTCACATTCTTCTTTGACTTTTGCCTTGCCAGCATATGCTTCAGCTGGGTCCACATTACACCAACCTGGTATGCTACTATTAGTTGTGAACACATCTTGGTCAATTTTTGCCCAGTTCACTATTCTGGGATCACCAGGTTTAGAAGGTGGACTGAAACAGATGAAAGGAGTGAGACTTGAATAATACACATTGAGAAAGTCCTCCAATAAAACTCAGTATCAGGAATATGATGTTACATACTCAAAGTGAAACCCACATGACTCCGCCAATGGTCGATTTGGATATTTTGTCCCTTCTCCACAGAAGCACATTGCTCTTGTCTTGTCACAGTTGGCTGGGCACATTGAGACAACCCATCGCCCAAATGGTTCATCCGGTGATCCTTGGTAGTTACATTCGAACTGCAATTTTTCAGTGCATCCATCCCCTGTCACCTCAGCAATTAGTGTGATTGTTCAGACCAACAAAAACTAAATATGCCTTTGTGCAATAATCAAACATATTCAGGAAATGGTAGCTTTGTTCTGTTTTGAGCATATCAGAGAACGCTAACATCTATAGAAACAAAATTAGTTAGAACTTAAAAGTCACTAGTAAGAAATTTGAAATACTTGAAAAGGTGAATATTATTTATTAATAGTATACAGGGGAATTACATATATATACTAGTTCTAACCTAGTATTTATAGGGAAATAATCTTGCTATCATAATTACAGAAAATATCAAAATTACATGGAAATGTTCTGTTCACATGATACATAAATAGTGTTCTGCTCATACTATTACATGCCAAATATGTTAAGTTTCAACACTCCCCCTCAAGCTAGCGAATGGATATCTCTCATTCCTATCTTGCGGGAAAGAGAGTGGAAGCACTCCATGGAAATTCCCAAAGTTAATAACAGTTAGTCCTAGAAGGGACATACATAGCTGCTATAAGGCCAAGGTCCAATTTCTCCTTAATAAATTGTCAGTCCATCTCTATGTATTTGTCGTCATATTGAGTGGATTATGAGCAATGCTGGATTTGTTGTCACACAGAAGTCACATCAAACCATACATCATTTTGAGATCATTCTGTATGACCTTCATCCTTAGTAATTCACAAACCCCTTGACAAACCTTGCAATGACATTCTGTTTCTTTCTCATCCATTCACCAAGTTACCACCCCCGAAAAAGCATTATCCAGAGGTGGATGTCCTGTCAATAATTGATCAGACATAATGTACATTTGTATACACCTCCGATGATAGCTCGCCCTCTCTCTTAAATAGCAATCCCTTTCCTAGAGTACTCCTCAAATAATGAAAAATCCTAGTTATTACTTGCAAAAGTCTCTATCATGGATTATACATAAACTAGCTAACCACACTAACTGAATAAACAGTGTTACACTCCAGTATCCGAGAGACCTGGTTCTCTCCCAAAGACTTCCCAAATCCAAAGACAACCCCTCTTATTAATAGGCAGCAACTGAACTCCAAACATACACACTCCCTCAATGGGCCTAATCAGTTGCATAAATGGTGTTACTCCCAAAACTGGGTTTGTCAGTCTGAAGAGTTCAAACAGGCTAGTAGAGGCACAATGGAGGTCAAAATGAAGGAGGGCAAGGGAAAGGTGCTACAATGAAGGCAGCTAGGGTTTAGACACAGAAGCAAAGCCCTCAAGATTAAGAGCTCCAATAACAACTAGAAATATTAGAAAAGATGAATATAATTTTTCTGA
Organism: Hylodesmum podocarpum; assembly: GCA_026586105.1. Taxonomy (NCBI): domain Eukaryota; kingdom Viridiplantae; phylum Streptophyta; class Magnoliopsida; order Fabales; family Fabaceae; genus Hylodesmum; species Hylodesmum podocarpum. Next base: position 9,509,377 of record JALJEV010001436.1, on the reverse strand, counting down.
TTAACAATGTACAAGGTAATTACATATTACATATACCTTAATTTTAACCTATAAGCCCAAAAAGTGATTAGATGGTAAACTAAATGTTGTTGTAGATATATCTTGGATTTTTAACTAAACCATTTTCAAACTGTGAAAACCTCCCTATCTAACTAGTAACAACACCTCTTCATTTGAAAATAATGACTCCATGGCACTCAAGACAAAAAATAGAGTAGGTTCTTCAGGTAGTGATTGTGTGTGATTTACCAGTCACCAAAGAATGTGGGTCAATATCAGTGTCCGGTCACAACTATATTAAGAGGGTTAATAAATTATGAGAAAGCTGAAACTGTGAGATTGTCAAAATGAGTTAATTGTACTATTTGCTGCTTCTCATTAAGCATTATGGATCAGGTCAATAAAATGAAAGGAGGGAGGAGAACTAACCAGTATAACCATGAAAACATCGACACTGTCCCAATTCTCGATTACAAACCCCCTGGCCACTGCAGTCATTTTTGCAGCTTTTGTCACCTATAATCTGTTAATCATATTATGGAGCAAAAATTACTTTGATAGCCAGATATCAATTCAATGCCAACAACAACCATACTACTTCTGAAAAAACTAACTAGCAGAAACAAAAAACCACAACTCGGAAGGAATACAAGAAATGGAAAGCGAGAAAAAAAAACATAGTATCATTCATCACCTCAGTAATGTTGACTTCCTGAGTAACAGAATCACAACCAGCAAGCCACTGGCCAATTTCGGCCTTCCATGGTGCACCCTGGTAAACAACCGATCCATGCAAGTCAGTCGAAAACTGATGCTTAAAATAACCTGCAGGCCCTTCATGGTCACGGTTACTCAGAAATTCTGCAGAGCCATTGATGGGGATGCACGATTCCTGTGCCATCTTGAAGTAACTGAAAGTAGGCGTCAAAGGGAACAAGAACAAATGTACAACAGAAACTAATGCCACAACAGAAGCAATTGTCGCCGCAAGAGACCAAGAGCACCTCCATTTGTTCATGGACAACAAATCTAAAGAGTCTCTCGCCATACCAAACCGCACAACACAACACTACAAAACAAACTCAAAGTCTTCTGATTCACCAGGCTTCCTTGACATCATAACCTGAAATAACAAAAATAAAACCACTATTCCTCACAATGACCAATATTAGAAACACAAAGCCATACCATTGCAAAGCTCAACTAGGCATAAAACTAAGCCTTTTCTTCTTTATTACATGAAGATAGAAGAAAACAGTGGCAACAATTTATTACTACTAGTGCAAATCCATTTGGATTTTGAACACAAAAGCTGAAGAATCAAAAGTGAGTTCAATAAACAAAGGCATTCATCACATGAACCTACATTATATTTTGATACATATATATATGAAGAGCGTTGACTCACCTTTCTCGGATCTGAATCTCCAAAACACAGATCCTCAGGCGTTGGTTCAACAAGGGCAAGAGCCAGGTTGCCCAATTCAGCAATTGAATTGACAAGGTGGCTCCTTTACAGTGCCAGCAACCAAGAATCCAAAAGGGTCAATGAGAATGCCAAAAATTTAATCTTTATTTAATTTTTATTTGTCTTCTGGCAAGTACATAAACCCACGTTGTCAACACTTCAATTATGAACATGGGATGGTACCAACCACTCACATGTTAATTCGTTCCACCGAATGAAACATTCTAAGCATTGGTTTCACATTCAAAGAAATTGATTTGTGAAAGAGATAATTACAGGTGGAATGGAATCTGTGGATTTTGTGATTCATGTCACCTTGAAAAGCCGCCAAGGTTCTCTTTCTCGGAAGGTGAATCAGGTCCCAACTGAATTTCACGTAAATATTAAAAAGACTATTTTACCCTCTCATCATTGAAGCTTCATCTATAGAGTTAAGTTTATTCTTAGGATTTGCTCAGTTTGAGTTTGCACTTTTCCAGTTGAAGACCGTTGATGAGAGTGTTCTCGAATGTGGGCAATATTGTCAATTTCCTCAATTTTTGGAATATGAACTATTAAGTTGACCCTACACTAGTTTATTCATGTACTAAAATTAGAACACTGTACAAATACATTAACTAAATATTTCTGACTTGAAAAATAACTAATTTTATACTCATTAAGACAATTAATGCTGTCATTTAATTTTATTAATTTTAGTTTTCTTAAACTACCTTTCAAGAACTCGATATTCTAAATATAAAAACCATTGAAAATACTCTCAAATGAAGAGGTTAAAAGATGGCATATGATTATCAATTTTTCTATATATTAAAATTATTTTGAAATGAAAATATACTGCGATAAAATTAATATATAATGAATGTTTAAGAAAAATATTTTCTATCGATAAATGTGTTGTAATGATTAATTTTATTACTAATCCAAGAGTTTGAACCCAAGATTCTATTCCCCTTTCTTAAATCTTCTTTTGTATCAATATATCAATTTTATAACTCACATGTGAAAAAGGTAAGTTCTTTAAACTTCGTATTATTGTGTTCTTATCTTTTAAATAAAACTCTAGTTGAATTAGAGTTTATCTAATGTTTTTATTTCATATGTTTCTTGATGTTAAATACTTAAAAATTGTTAAATTTATTCAATCATATCCCTTGTATATGTATATCAAAATTCTAATTTTAGTTTTCATATTCTCAAATACCTAGACATTAATCCATTTCATTTCACTTTTATAAATTGTCAAACACATTTTAATATGTATAAACAAATTTAATTAATATTAGATATAAAATTTGTTATTTTATATTTTTGATAATTTTTATAAGTTAAATTTAACCGATCTAATAACTTAGTTTAATATTATTATTAATTAGATCACAAATATAAAAATTTAATATAATAATAATTTCATTATATAATAATAATAATAATAATAATAATAATAATAATTAGTATATAACTCGCACGGGTAGAATTTAGTATAAATAATATAGGTTTACATAAATTCTAATGATATAAATTTTTTGTTTCCTTTTGTATCTTTTAGATTTTTTTCTTTAAACATTGAAATGGGTACAACAATACGTAGATGCTTCCAAATGTGAAAAATATTCAATGTTAATATGATTTCATAAATTTTTAGTGTCTTGTGATAAGGGAAATAGTTGTTGAAAATTTGGCTAAATGTTATCTCAATTTGATTATGAACATGTTTTGATGAACGTGTAGATACTTGTAGATAATATGGAAAACATTGAATGCTAGTATGATTATAATTTTTAGTTTCATACATGGAAGGATATAGTTTGGGATGATTGTAGGTTGATTTGGTTTAAATTTGACACGCACTAAAATTTAAATTAATTAATTTTAGAGTAAATTATGTTGCTAATCTCTCTAAATTTATTTAAGTTCTGAATTAGTTATTCTAATTTTTTTAATTAATTTGGTCTATCTAAATTAAAAATTATAATTAATTTTTTCTAACATCATTATCAACCAGAATTAACTTTTAAACATGGTTTTAAATATATATATATATATATATATATATATATATATATAAATAGCTACAAATCCAACAGAAGAGATAAGACAACATATGGGCAGCTCATTTTATTCTTCGTTTCCTGTCAAAACAATCATCTTATTTCTAAATTTTTTTTTTCTTCTTACATTTTAAAAACATAATTATGTAAAAAAAATTTAATAAAGGACATGGACTAATGAAAGAAATTGAGCTTATTCTAAATTTAACTAATTTAAAAGGATTTAAAACACATTTTAATTTGGAGGGTTTGATTCTGCACTTGTAACTTTTATTTTGTAATAATTTTCTTGATAAAAAATGGAAGAAGTTTTTCAATTTCATCTCTTGTATTAAAGACTTAGTGAGGACTCTCATCGCCGCTGAATGAATTAAATATATTGAGTCTAGTGGAGCTTGAACGAGGAAGACATATGTAGAGTTTTGAGACTCTTTTAAAGTTTATGGAGGATTTTATAGAATTATTGTTGACAACAAGTATTTGATTTTTATGGAGACTATTATTGTTGTGTCCAAATGCAAAGATGAAGAAGTCAAGTTCATTCCCAACTAGGACAAAGACATTGGTGAACAGCTCGTGGACATCATCTTGTATGGGTCTCCAAGGTCAAAGGATGATACCAAGTTTCTAAGGTAAAAGAACATACTTCCCTTTTGTCCTGTTGATGGAGGTCCATCTCAAAGGACTTCTCTAAATGGAAAGACTCAAGAGACTAGAGGAAGACATAAAAGTGGAGTCAAAGCTCAAAGTGAAGTCAAAGTCTTATAATCTCTTAGTAATTGTAAATACTTGTAATTAGGTTTCTTTGGACTTGTAATTGCTTTGGACTTTTTTAAACTTAGGGTCAAGTTGCGAAAGTTAGAATAACTCAAGACCAATCTTAGTATTTAATGAGTAGATGTTAGTCTTTGTTAGCTTTAATAGGCCAAGTGGCTTAAAGAGCAAGTTAGGTCATTGTATGAGTATGGGTCTCAAAATGCAAATTTTAAAGTTGAATTTACTTTGAGTTAAAATTTGAAATTCAAATTAGAATCATATTTGAATTTAAAATTTAAATACCAAGTAGTTAAAATTAAAATTTAAAATTTAAATTACAAAGATTCAAATTTTGAAAATTCAAAGTTGAATTTTATTATATTTTATTTGAGTTTTAAATTTGAAAGTCAAATTGGATTCTCTTAAATTTGAAGTTCAAATTTTTAAAAATGAGTCTTAAGATTCTATTAGATTCTATTTTTGGAATTCAAATTAGATTTTATTATATTTTATTTGAAAATTCAAAATTCAAATTTAAATCCTAGATAGTTAAAAGGTCACATGACTCACACTTGTACATAAGAGTGATTTTAAACCTTTAGATTTAGATCTCATCTAAGGGAGTAAAATACACAAATGTTTCTTCTCATTCTTGAAAGTGAATCTAGACTTTGTGATTAGATCTAATCCAAAGGTAGAGAGTGTACACTTGTTTTTTTCCCATCTAAGTTAAATTTAGGCCTTATATTCAAACTGCATCCATTGGTTGGGAGTGTGAACATTTTTCACTCTTGAAAGTGTGATTTTTGCCACTTCTAAGAGTGCATCATGGCTGCACATTCATACCTTAATCAATGGATGAAGTTCACTCTTGAATAATTAGCCTAATTCAAATTTTAAGTGCATTTTTTGCCTATATAAACTTGAAAACGAAATTGTAAAGGAACTTTTAGAAATTTGAATATAGAAATCGTTTTGCTTGAGAGAAGATTTTCTTCTTAGTTTCTTGAGTGAACCATTTTTAATCTTATTATGGAGCATCTTTTTGTGACAATTCTACAATTGAGCTTATTGTTTGTGCATGACACTTATATTTTAATCTCTTCCATTTTCTATTTTTTTCTTCTTTAATTTTGTGTGCACTTTGTGAAAAGTTCGTGATGCTCATGGTTGGAGAATTGAAGATTGAGACATTTTGCTAAGTCTTCAAGGGAGACTTACATGACATGTGTTGTACAATCTACTTTTCAACATCTTCAGCCCTCGAAGTGGGTCGAGGGACAATGTGAGCAATAGGGATAGGTTTTATCTGTTCCATTTGATAAGGAAGGTTTAGATTAGCCTTCTACTCGTGGTCTTGGACCACTGGATAGGAGCCCTATGAGAAAGGGACTTGAAGAGGAAATCAAGTATTCCTTACCATTCTCTCTTTTCATAGATAGTCTTGAATCAAGGGTTCGAGATTGATGATATAGGTTAATATCCATCTGGTATTGGGTTAAAGATGGATACATTCAACAACCTGTGGCTGGGGTATTTATTTCCTAGAGAAGATTAAGTAGAAAAGCCTAGGAAATTTAAACCACAGATGAAACCACCCACATTCAAAAAGCCGATGCACAAACCTCTTCCATCATCAGCAAAACAACACAAAAAACGACAAAAAGACCAACCTGCATCTCCTAAACCTTAACATAAACCACCTCCATCTCCAAACGCAAGCCTGAAACATAAATCACCAAACATAAATAACTTTCTTCACCTTCTCAACCAACAACTAAAAGACCAAAACTGATTGTGAAACGCAAAATATCGTAACTAGTACCTGCATCAAAATCTAGTTCAGAAGAGGACAACATCTTTGTGCCTTTTACTGTTGTCACACCCTCTTCCTTATCGTCCTCTTCCAAAAACACTAAAACTTTTGTTGTTCTTATATGGTTCATGTTGTTATTCTTACGATGGTATCAAGGGTTGGGAAAGGTTAGACAAGTATGTAATAACAAGAAAGGAATGAAAAAAGGTTTTCTAAATGTATTCTTTGTTATATCTTTTGTTTACAATAGCTCACTTAATATAGAATTCTAAGGAACTAAATATAGATAGTATTCTAAATAAATACATAAGATTTCCTTTGATTATCTCTGATTATCTCTGATATTCTACTGATTTGTTTATCTAATTATAATATTCTAACAAATATTCTAACACTTTCCCTCAAGGTGAGCAGTGAGATCACCAATGCTTAGCTTGCTAAGGACACAGATAAATGCTATGCTTGTAACAGATTTGGTGAGAATGTCTGCCAACTAGTCTTCTGACCTTACAAACAGAAACTCAACACTGTTATCCTCAATCTTCTCTTTGATGAAGTGTATGTCCACTTCAACGTGCTTGGTTCTATCATGTTGTACAGATTCTCTTGAGATATTGATTGTTGTCTTGTTATCACACTTTAACTGACTTGGTAGTTGTGGTGGAAAACCAATCTCGGTCATCAACTTCTTGATCCATAAGACTTCAGTTATCCCTTTGACAATTCCCCAGAATTCAGCTTCAACACTTGAAAGAGCAACCACTTTCTGCTTCTTACTCCTCTATGTCACTAAGTTACCTCCTACAAGAGTAAAATATCCCAATGTAGATCTCCTGTCATTTGGATTACCAGCCCAATCAATGTCAATGTAAGCTTCAATGTTTAAGTGCCCATGCTTTTGGAACATGATCCCACTTCCTGGTGTCCCTTTCAAGTATTGGACAATCCTTATGGTAGCTTCCATATGATCCTCTTGAGGTTGGTGCATAAACTGGCTTATTACCCCTACTGCATATGCTATATCTAGTCAAGTGTGTGACAGATAAATCAATTTCCCAACTAACCGTTGATACCTCTCTTTATCTGCCAGATTAACTTCTTCCTCAAACTTTAAACCATGGTTAATTTGCATAGGAGTATCTGTTGACTTACTATCAACCATCCTTGTTCCTGCTAGCAAATCCATGATGTACTTTCTTTGAGAAATAAAGATCCCTTGTTGGAGCGAAGAACCTCTATTCCCAAGAAGTACTTTAGTCCTCCTAAGTCCTTCATTTCAAATTCTCTGAACAAGTTATTCCTCAGTCGTGCAATTTATTCTATATCACTTCCGGTTATGATCATGTCATCCACATATATTATTAGGCATGTGATCAAATCTCCTTTTCTTTTCAAGAATAAAGTATGGTCAGAGTTGCTTTGTTTGTACCCGTACCTTTTCATGCCCACTGTAAACCTCCCAAACCAGGCGCGTGGAGACTGTTTAAGCCCATAGAGTGCCTTTTTCAATTTGCAGACTTCATTTCTTTGAAAATCTTTAGAGAACCCTGGAGGAGCTTCCATGTACACTTCTTCTTTCAAATCCCCATGTAGAAAAACATTCTTGACATCAAACTGATGGAGTGACCAATTCTCGTTTGGTGCTATTGAAAATAGTACTCTGATGGTGTCAATTTTTGCAATTGGTGAGAAAGTCTCGAGTAGTCAAGTGCCATAAGTTTGTGTATAGCCTTTTGCCACCAGTCTTGTCTTATATTCAATGGCGTCATCTGCTTTGTATTTAACAGTGAAAACCCATCGACACTCGACTGGTTTCTTCCCTGCTGGTAAGATGCATCCCTCCTAAGTTCCATTCTTTTCTAGAGCTTCCATCTCTGTTTTCATAGCTTCTCGTCATTCGCCCTTCTTACTGGCTTCGTGAACTGTTCTGAGAATTTCTTCAGCTAGAAGGGAGGTAAGAAAAGCTCTTGTAATGTCTGCCACTCCTTCCCTGGTTATCTTCATAGGATACCTGGAATTTCGGGGGGCATATTCTGGGGAATATCGGTGTACCTCTCTGTTTCTTCTTGGCGGAAGTATGAAAGGCTCTGGTTCTGGTGCTAACCTGTCATTGTTAGTGACTTCGTTCATAACAGAAGACAACTCAGCAGAGTGAATATCACTTACCTCTTGTTGGACATTCCCAGAAGGATCCTCATTGGTTGTGTTGGTCACTCCTACGCTAACAGAGGCATGCTCGTTGGCTCCATCTACTTGCTCTTTTGGAACAGTTTCTGGGCAACTAAGGCTTCCTAACCAACTTGGTGATTCACTCGTGTTCTCCCCCTGAACATCAAGTTGGCTACTGAAGAAATATTCTAATTCTAAAAAATCACAATCCATAGTCACATGTACACGATGAGTGATTGGGTTGTAACATCGACACCCCTTTTGATGCGTAACATATCCAACGAAGACACATTTCTCAGCACATGGATCAAATTTGGTTATGTTAACTTTGGGAATATGGACGAACAAGGAGCACTCAAAAACTCGTGGTGGTAAGGTTTGGACATGAGGGATAACAGTCTGAGTAGCTAGGATCTGTAGGGGTGTTCTGTAGTTAAGGATCTAGGAGGGTAGCCTATTCAAAAGATAGGCCGAGGTAGCGACAACTTCGGGCCAAAAACGTGTCAGAACTGTGTGTTCCGTGAGCAAGCATGGCATGTCCCTTGTTACCTTGTAATCGTTTCGTGAGCAAGCATGGCATGTCCCTTGTGAGCAACTTCATCAACGTAGTAATGACCTCTACATTCAATACCACGCCCAATGATCTCCTTCGTAAGAATGTCCTGTAAAAGGCAAAAAGTAGAAAACATGAAAACCACACAATTCAGCTCCTTTGTAACTTGGCTTACAGAAAGTAATTTTGATGATAGTGCAGGAACACAAAGAAAATTTTTTAATTTTAATTTGTTTGAAAAAACAATTGAGCCCCCTCCTTGGACCGTAATTAGTTCTCCACTGGCTGTTTTAATATGGGTTTTAACAGGTGTGGAGAGGTTGTCAAAATCATTAGGGTCATGGGTCATGGTGTCAGTTGCCCATAATAAAAAATCCACTGATCAGATTTTCCTGGGCTGGTATCCTCCTCTCTTCTCTCACCTCCCTAAGAGACCGCGACTCTTCCATGAACGACTGGCGATTTTGTTTCTTCTTCTCTTCCGGTGTCACCACCGCTGCTGCTGGTGGCCTGCGGGATGCCTATGGCGATGGCAACCTTGCGATTTTTTGGTTTGGGATCTTCCCACCACTCGGGATAACCCACGATTTTGAAGTAAGTCTCCTTGGTATGTTTCTTCATTCCACAATGAGTACAGTGGAGGTGGTTTTTATCTTCCTTGTCTCGCTATGATGAACGTCGTTCGACGGTTTCTGAGAGCGACTTCATCCCTGTCCCTGTCCCGGTGGTCTGTTTCTTGCGGTTAGGCCGATTCCGACCTCCCCTAATGTTCCCTTCACTACTGGTGGTAGGCTTTAGAATCTGAAGTTGGGTCGCCTCCCTTCGGACGGTAGCATAGACGGATTCTACTGAAGGGGTCTTCTCCTGCATCAAAAGGTCTTTTCTAATGGCTTCAAAATTTTCATCTATCCCTGTTAGGAACTGATATAGTCTTTGTTCTTGTTTAATTTTGTTGAAAGTTTCAATATCATCTGAGCACTTCATAGGGTTTGGTTGCTTTCTGTCAATCGTCATCCATATAACTTGTAATTTGTTCCAGAAATCCTCTAGGGTATCCTGTCCCTGTTTCTGTGTATTTGCTTTTCGGTGTAAATCATAGATTTGCACTGGGTCTGTGCCGCTTCCATAGGTAGTAGCCAATCCCTCCCATAAAGCCTTGGCGGTTGGGAACTGGGAGACATTGTTCATCAAACTAGTCTCAATATTCTGAATTATCTAGGTAAAGACAATTTGATCTTCCTGTTCCTATTTTTCATATGATGGTTCTGTCTCTTTCTTCTAGTGTCGGGTATACTTGTCAAGTGACATTTTTTTCTTCTACTATCGATAGCTTTCTTCATGAGTGTTGCCCACAATGGATAATTGTCTTCATTTAATTTGAAACCAATTGACAAATCGTCAAGATTGGCTTGTGTTTGCTGAATTCCTAAGTCATTACGAAGCATTTTTGCAATTTGCAAAGTTAGCTCATCAGTAATGGTTGATGAGTTATTCTGGTTTTGATTCATGTTGTTGTTAATTTCATCATCTGAAGATGACATATTTGGTGTTTTTATTTTTTCGGTTGTAAGGGGTATTGGAACAATGATGTTGGTTTGAGTTCTCAAGATCTAACACTGCTTTGATACCATCTTACGATGGTATCGAGGGTTAGGAAAGGTTAGACAAGGATGTGATAACAGGGAAGGAATGAAAAAAAGTTTTCTAAATGTATTCTTTGTTATATTTTTTGTTTACAATAACTCACTTAATATAGAATTCTAGGAAACTAAATATAAAAAGTATTCTAAATAAATACATATAATTTCTCTTGATTATCTCTGATATTCTATTGATTTGTTTATCTAATTATAATATTCTAACAGTTATGCCTAGACGAGGTAGAACAAAGACAATTGCTTATGCCGCCAAGGGAAGAAGAGATAGTTGTGATGTTAGGCTTCTTTGAGAAGCGAATGAAATGGTTGCTACAAAATAGAAAAAGGCAGCAAAAAAGCAAAGGTCGAGGTTGATGAAGCAGTAAAACATGCAGAAGAAGCAAGGGCCAAGACTGAAGCAATACATCTCAAACGCAAGGAATTGGAAAAAGAAATTGTGTCTAGAAAAAAAAAGTTTGATGAAGAAGTCTTGTTGTATCAAGAACAACACTTCAAGGACTTGGAACAAACTCAAAAGGAATCTTGTGCAATTTTCAAAGAGCACAAGAGATAAATGGCTCAGTTGCATATGGAGCAACTTCATTTAGTGTGGTTGGTGCCATACTTATACTTAAGTGTGCTAAAATCCGAAAGGACAATGAACTTTTCAACTAAGCAACTCTCTATCATGTCAATGAAAAGCCTCTTGACTCTACTTGCTTGCATGATGCCCACTTTACATATATTCCCGCAAGTGTTGCAGTTGTGGATGCCAACTTTCATTTAACCTTTTAGATGAAGTTAATGTTGATAAAGTCTTAACCAATTCACAGTTAACCTTCTTCAAGGCAAAATTCCATCCTAATAGACACCTCAATTTCAACTAATAAAATTACACCAGTTTATTCGGTGAAGACTTTATATAATATTCACGAAGTGCATGTATTTTATTAAATAATATAATTCAGTGGTAATCTTAATTAGAATTAACATAAATAATTATAAAATATTTAATGATCATCACCTTAACCATATTGAAACATGCCCACGAAGAAGACAACTCTTTTCTGACAAAAAAAAATAAAAATAATGATTACTAAACTTTAAATAGATTTAGTTAAAAAATATTTAGAAACATTTTATCATTAAAACAATGAAAATTAATTTTCATATAAATTATACTTAGATTGATGGTATTAAACGTGAAGGAAGGAATGGATCGAGAAAAACATAAATATTCTCCGTACAAATAAAAATTAAAGTGAAAGGAAGATGATGGAACTATATTACATTTTCTTATTTATCCTGAATTCCCTATTTATTTTAGGATATATGGGATGAAATTTTCAAATTCTTTAATCACTAATTTAGTCTTCTATAGTTTAACATAAATATTGTTATTACTTTTTTATTTTCATTATTTTTAAATCATCTTTATCGTTTTATTTTTCACCCTTTGTAGAAAAATAAAATGAATTCTATATAAATTATTTATCTTCTATCAATTATCAGTTTTTCTTTTATCTTCGTCTTTTATCTTAGGAGTGTTTATTTCAATACATGAAATTATATTCTTAGGACTAGGAATCATATTTATGAAAATATTATATCCAGGAAGAATAACACTTACCAACCTTCTATCATGTTAGTTTGTATTCTTAGGAATCAATTATTCATTTCTAAGAATATTTTCTTTTGAAAATTTTGTAACAAACATGCGCACGTAATATTTTCATATTTACTTTTGAACAAATCTTTTTACAACCCGGAATAAATGTTTCTTATATCTTTTATGAAAATTTTCTTTTATTATCTCTCTTATTTTCATCTTTTTTCCTATCTTTTATGAAATTTTTTCCATCTTCTATGTAATTTTGTATTTTACAGGATGAAAATATAAAAAGAAATATTTTACAATGAGAAAAATTAAAATTTACTTATTTTTTATGACTAAAAACACGATTTTTAAATTTTACAATAATAAAAAAATAAAACAAAATAAATTATTTTAGCGATACTAAAAACACATTTTCCTATTTTAAATTACCTAAGTAAAAGTAAAATATAACTTATGCACACAAATAGATTTATTTATCATAAATTTTATGTATAATATAATTTGTGTATTGAAAAATTAAAATAGTGGTTTGATTTAAATAAAATAAAATAAAATAAGAAATAGAAGATGATATGATATAGGCCAGAGGGAGAACAGGATTAGTACAAGGAGTTGCGAGAGACACAATAGACATCGCACGCACGCCCATACACAATAGGTACAGAGACATAGTCGGGAACAAGATCGAGAAACACAAAGAGAAACAGAAACATCAATATCATCGAGGAACAAACATTCGGTTGAATTTTGGGGAATCCGCTGGCTATGACTGCAGCTGTGATTGTCCCATTGGGCCTTCTCTTCTTCGCTTCTGGCCTCATCGTTAACCTCGTTCAGGTCACCCCATTCTTTTCTTTTTTTCTTTCTAAATTCATCATAATTTTATCAACCAATCCCTTTCTCACATCCCAATCATTTTTCTTATTTGGTTTGTTGTTCTAGATTTAGATTCATCCCTTTTGTATGGAGAGAGAGAGAGAGTTTTCTTCACTTACTTTATTGGTTGGTTAATTAATTAGTGATAATTATTATGAGGTGTTGATTTATGGTGTGTTAGGCAATATGCTACGTGATTGTGCGGCCATTGTCGAAGAATTTGTACAGACGGATGAACAGGGTGGTCGCGGAACTACTCTGGTTAGAACTTGTCTGGATTATTGATTGGTGGGCTGGTGTTAAGGTCTCTATTCACTTCCCTTAATTCAATGTTCTTTGATTTTTTTGATTTATAGTTCACCATTTCAAACTCAAAGTTTTGTTTTTTAATTGGCAAATGTTAGTCGTTAATTGTTATTTTTTTGTTGGGGAGGAAGTTCGAATTCAAGACCTTCCCCTCCCCTTCACCCTTAAATTCCATTCCCCAACCATTAGACCAACCTGATCACTTGAGTTCAAAGTCTTGTTTAGTTCTTCTGGGTTACTTAATGAGATTGATTAATAGGCATTCATTGTCATTGTAAAAGTTTCTAGACTCAACCAATCACAAATCATCCTTCCTATTATGACTTTTAGTTATTGTAAAACTTAACAATCTTGTCATATGTGGAGATTTTTTAGTGGATGTGTGTTATCCAGTCTTACAGAATTATTTCTGGCCTGTTTCTTGAAATAGTAATTGGATTTTGTAAACATAGGCATTTATATGAGGGTGTACCATTGGACCCAAGGGTTGGAGTGAAGGTTGTTTAATTGGGAAGTAAACTGGTCATAATGTTTGGGGCTTCTCAAGAGTGAAGCAAATGTGAAAGTTAAGGTTTGAATGAGATATTATGGACTTTTGGGGTTGTAGTTATTTGTTCATACGTTGCTCATGGGCTTGAAATTAAATTATTGATATAGAATGTTTAGCTTGTTTAGTGATTGGCAGTTTTTTGCTCTGATGCTGATATTATTTTTGTTCACTAATTTGAAACCTGGTCACGATGTTCGGGGCTAGTCAAAAGTGAAGCAAATGTGAAAGTTAATGTTTAAATTAGAGATTACGGACTTTTGGGGGTTGTGGTTATTTGTTCGTATATTGCTCATGGACTTGAAATTATTGATATAGAATGTTTAGTTTGTTTAGTGATTGGCAGTTTTGTGCACTGACTCTGTGATATTTTGTTCACTAATTTGAGGGGTTTTAGCCTTAAAATGGAGGGAAGATCTTGCAGACTTGCACAGTGCTAGTAGGGTCCATATGGCTTGAAACTGTAGTGAGAATTACAAGGATTTGTTATCTTTCTTCCTTGTGTGCTTACTTGACTTCACCTTTGTGATAAATTTTGGTTTTCTTCTACTCCCCTTAGCCTCAAAGTTATGAAAAAGAATTAAAGATTTAGGGAGACTGAATATTATTACTTGCCAGCCATGATCTACCAACCAATTTGGCACTGTAATTTCATTCTTTTCATTCAAACTAAAGGGTTCAGAGATTTGTGATTCCAAAATGGAATTTATCCTTGTGAAATCTTAGATTTCCTTGATTTAAAGTAGTCTAGATGGAAGGCAATAACCCTTTTCTTTAATTTTGTCACTCAAGGGCAATTTGAAAGATTAGGTCTCTTTGGACTATTTCTGGATGAGCTCCTTTTGTAGGAAACTTCATTTAACAGATACAAATTGTTTAGGTGGTTGGTTGGTTGTTGGCCATGACTTTAGGAATTCTAGGGAAATTCTATCCTTTTGATATCTCTTCTCTTTTGTTGTTTAATGCTTTTGACAGCCCTGTCTTGCATTCTTATCTTATTATTTCTAACTACTCTGATGCATGGTACAATCATGCAAAACTGATCTGCCAGAAGAAAAGCAATCATAAATGAACTTCACTGCAATTTAATTGTTCTTATTGTTACATTTGGAACAAGCAAATCTTTTATTTGGAACTTTCTGGCTTCAGGTCCAAGTATTCACAGATCATGAAACCTTTAGCTCTATGGGTAAGTCTTCTTTACTATGCTTCTGATGCTAGGCTCCGCTCCCACCTCTTCATTGTATTTTTCTTGTGTTGTGCATCTGTGGTTGTGCTTCGGAAAGGAAAAAGGAGTATCTGTAGGGCCTACTTTTTTCAAAATCTAAATCATCTGAATTGTGATTCTGTCTGGAATTTTCCAGGTAAAGAGCACGCTCTTGTCATATCTAATCACAGAAGTGATATTGATTGGCTGGTTGGATGGGTTTTAGCTCAGGTGATTGTCTTAATTAGTATGACCTCTTTCACATATTCAACACAAGAAACTTAACAAAGAATTCACATATTTATTGGCATGAGTTGCATATTTCATTTGATATTGTGAATTGTTTGATATTATCATACTAGGACGAAAGGACATATGTGCTAAGTGTAAGGGCTTACTTATACATTTGTCTATTTCATCATAAATGATGTTTGTAGATTTGAAATGGTACTTCCATGACTCATCTGGTTTTTGCTTCAACTACTGATTGATTATTTAATATTGTTATTCTTCAGCGTTCAGGTTGCCTTGGCAGCACTCTTGCTGTGATGAAGAAATCATCAAAATTTCTACCGGTATGTTTTGTTAGAAATATTTATTTTGAAATGAAAAGATGGACCAGCACTTGTTTTCCAATCATTATATTTTAATGCTTGGGTCAGGGGTGATAGAAATAATATGATTTGATATTGAATCATTAATTATGAAATGCAGGGATGCATTGTATCTATATATTGATAATTAATGGGATTTTCTGTTGGCTGGTTTGGTTTATCACATGATCAATGTCTGCTTAAGGTCTGATTAGACACACAAACTTTTGAACCTGATTTGCTTGGATTCTTTTCTTGCGTCACTGATCATATTATCACTAAGTGTCGACATTGATCTATCAGCTAAGTTCCAATGTGCAGGTCATTGGCTGGTCAATGTGGTTTTCCGAATATCTTTTCCTGGAGAGAAGCTGGGCCAAGGATGAAAGCACATTAAAGGTATGGGTTATTCAAATATAATTCATACGTGTTGTATGCTCATAAGAGATTCTTATTTTTACATGTTATATTAGTGTCTTCTCACTCATTAACCAAGATGCAAAATTAATGTACATGTTCTCTGAACCCCCTGCTCTGTCCACATCCTCTTTCTTGGTGCATAACCTGTTTTATTATGTGTGAATCTCATTTGAATCTTGCAATATTGTTTGTGCAGTCAGGCTTACAAAAACTGAGGGATTTCCCTCTTCCCTTTTGGTTAGCTCTCTTTGTAGAAGGAACTCGCTTTACACAAGCCAAACTATTAGCTGCTCAGGAGTATGCAGCCTCAGCTGGATTGCCTGTTCCTAGAAATGTTTTGATTCCAAGAACTAAGGTGGAAATATTCTCTATTTTTTGTTTGTCTTTTTTCCTTGATTCCTTCCCTTGCTTTCTTTACACTGTTTGGAAACTATTCTGCATGAATATTATGTAGCTAATTATCTTGCTCAAGTAATCTATTTTAGCATAGTCTTGGTGGGATTTTTTTATATTACTGTTCTACTGCCTTTAATTAGTTGATACCACTCTGCCTGTCAAGGGTGTCTAATGGGTTTGTATCTATGTTTAATTTTAAAATGGAGGGTTGGTTCTCTTAAAAGTTATTTAGATTCCTTGGAACGTATAACCCTCTCATTCATCTTTGTGGAATATGCTTAGACAGTTTTTTCAACAAAGTTAATTTAATCCTATAGCAGTTATTATTTGTAGCAAAATATATATTTTATATTCAAATAAAAAATCTGATATCCTTTTATCAAAAATAATTAGGGTGTCTTCATTTCAAACTGTGTTTCATCTTATATTATTGGCTGTAACATTTAATGTATACACTGGACAGTCCCTGCAAAAATAGGCTTGAGTTTAATGGCTTTTAGGGTCCATTTTAAGTACAGAATTAGAATTATGGTTCAGAAGTTTAATTTCAATTCCAATTCTGTCAATTTTGGATGTGTTTTACAATCATTGATTCTATGTTTGGCCCGTGGTGCTGTGCAAAGAGTTAAGGTGTAGAATTAGAATTCTATGTTTGATTCCAATTCTGTTGCTTCAGATTTTGGGGGATAGGATTATGCTGCTGATTATACACTCAAATTAATTTTAGATGTTAGATTTTAGTGACAAAATTTGACCCTTAAGGGTATGTTTGGGGGTTTAGGTGGTGAGTCAAAGCCCAAAGGAATCAATAAAGAATGGAGGGGAAAGAAGGAAAGAGAATGGAAGATTACATGTTGAGATCTGAACATAGTTTAGATGGTTAAAGTTTTAAAATCCTCTAGATAAGAATTTGTGAAAATACCTGTGTGTTTGGATGAGATATTTTAAAGGGGAAGAGTAACTTAGGAGGGGATTTAAAATTCTATAATAAAATGTATTGTTTGCATATTTATTTTACTTATTTTGATTAGTGTTTTGCTTTTATCATTATTATTGTTTTCTCCTTTTTCTCATGCAGAGTTCATTTATAAATTCTCAAACCAATGTTTTGTGCAAACTAAAAGGTGTAGCTTAGTTGAATCGTGCCATTTGCAGCCATAAAAGAATTAAAAGAGGCATAAAATTATTCTTTTGTATTAATGTTATGCTGATAACTCTTTCCCAAATTGGGTTTGAATTTTGTTGCTAAAATCTTAAAAAATAATGAAAAACACTGAACATTCATTTATTAAAGATACCGAATTATATCACTAAAATTCATCTATAAAATTAAGAAGGTACGTGTATTTGTGGATGCAACTGAATTTGAAATCTAGTTCTTACTGCCCTTTGGTGCACTTTGTTGGAGAAGCATGCAATCTTGCCAGTGTCTCTGCCTTTTCATGGATCTGATTGTGTTTATTTGTTTTGGTGTTTTCCCCTTTTCTGTTTTTTGGTATTATCTCATGTATTTGGTTTTTTTCTGTGTGGAAAGATATCACATCCTCCTCATAGCCATATGATAGGTACTTGTTAGTGAGGGAATGAGTTAGTTAATTGTTAAATTCAATTTGTTTGTTGTTATTAGGAGACTAGATTAAATAAGGCATATAGCCTGTAAATAGGAGAAAGGATTGAGAGGGGGAGCATCCTTCTAATTGAGAAGAGTAGGGCCTTTGGACATTGGGAGGTGCAGACTCTCGAAGCTCTGCGATCATACTGTAATCATGGGAATTTCCCGTTTTCTCTATCATTTTGATCCTGTTTCCACTGTATATTCAGTCTTTTATGATAGGTTTTTTGTAACAAGTGTTGTATAGTTTAAGCTTCCTGGTACAGTTAGTTGACATGATGTTAATGTGATTTCAAAATAGATATCGATTTTATCTTTATATTTTACTTCCATGCTTTGGCTTCTTTGTTTTTCTAAATTTACATTCTTTCAATCTTACATTTATGGTCTAATAGGCAGTGCTAAGCATTACATTAGGTTTTGTTTTTCTTTTCTTTGTTTTTTTGCTCTGAAATATTTACTCAGCTATGTTACTTTCAGGGTTTTGTTTCAGCAGTAAACAATATGCGGTCATTTGTTCCTGCCATTTATGATGTAACGGTGGCAATTCCGAAGAGTTCGCCTGCTCCTACAATGCTAAGACTCTTCAAAGGGAAATCTTCAGTGGTGAGCCCATCAAAATATATATTTAGAAAGAACAAAAAAGAAACCCCGCATCTATGGCCATCGTTCTTTCTTTGACCAATTTATGTACAGAATAACTTTTTATTCTTTCTCTGTCAACAAATTACACATTAACTTTTATTCTTAAAGGAATTAATGTGCAGGAGAATTTCGTACATCAATTTCTTTCATCATGTTTCATTTTGTTTTAGTGTTTTCAATATTCTCCTACAAGTAATTAATGTGTAGAGAGAATTTTATCTGCAGAAATTTATTTTAATGTGACTAGAAATAGGAATTAAGAGGCAGAAAAGGGAATTCATTTCATGCTCAATGTGCGTCTCGATTTATGAATATCATTTAACTCAATCTGTATGCTTTGGAAAATGGAAGCCAAGAAAAAAGCACATTAAGATTAGGATTCTATTGCAGGTGGATAGAATTGATTGTTTTTTTTATTCCTCAACTTGTATGCTATTTCCAGAACATATTCTTCTAAAGCATGCATAGAGTATAAAAGTTGTTTTTCTTTTTTCCTTGTGTTTTCGGTATGCCCATGTGACAAGGCAAATGGAGACTATAGTAAGAAAATTGGTTCAAGTAGAAGATTGTCTGATTAAAAGGAGTGCAAGAGCATTAAAGAGAATTTTAGAAGAAACTATGAAAAGGCCTATTTGGTATAGCCCAATGGTGTTTATTGATCCATCATCCATGTAGGTAGATTCATTTTTATGATGAGGCTTGGTGGTTGTTTTGCAACCACTGTGGGAAGCCGTGGTATTACTGGGGAATTTGGAAGCACGATGTTTGTTAGAGGAGAAAAAAGGAGTTGTGACCAAGGAATTTGGTACTCATGTTTTTACTTTGAAGAATAGCAGACTTTTTAAGGAACCATAGTTTTCTATGTAGCTACCTGAGGAATTTGGTGCATATGTTTTTTGCTTTTATTATGAAGAGTAGCAAAGCTTTTAAGAATTCATAGTTTTTATGTAGCTACCTTGGTTTGCTTTAGTTTGGTTTTGTTCATCAAGAGGAATCCTTACCTTTCTTTCATAATCTTTTATGCTTTTTTCTTTTTAGAATGTCTTTAATTAAAAATTTGCTCATTTTACCTCCTTAGGTACATGTGCATATTAAGCGACATTTGATGAAGGATTTGCCTAAAGAAGATGAAGCTGTTGCTCAATGGTGTCGAGATTTATTTGTGGCTAAGGTCTGCTAATTGAATTTTTTAACTGTTATTTGAATTATGTAGGTATTATATGTTAGTTGTCCAAGTTTTTTTAATAGCCAACTATATAAATAATTTTGCAATGTTCCTACTGTCTCTTTTTGCTAGAACGTTTTGGTACATAGTGTAGCTTCTAATTGTTATGGTTTGATGGTTTTACAATTTTGATCTTTCTCCTCTCCTTATTCCTCTGGGACACCAGGATGCGTTGATGGACAAACATATAGCTGAGGACACATTTAGCAATCAAGAGCTGCAGGATACTGGACGACCCATAAAGTCTCTTGTGGTGAGATACTATTTCTAACCTTTCATATTCCTTATTTATCACAGCTATCCTCCTCTGTTGTACTCTATTTGCGTAAGAGTGTTAGCGACACACTCCCTTAAACACACTCTCATTAGTTGAAGGTTATTGAAAACTACAAAATTAGGAGAGATTCATTAAATAAAAAGTGTGATAGGGTTTAATGGTTGCTGAAAGTTTTGGGGAAGAAGGAATAAGATGTGGTGTGGAGGGTATATAATAAGAATATGAAGATGAGACTGATCTGAGTGTTAAAATTGTGACCATAAACCACCTATTAGTGTGGTGTACCGTAGCCTTCATCTAATACAAAATGTATTTAAAAGAGTATGTTGCTAGATTTCTCTCTGCATAAAGTAGTTTACGTTTTTGCTTTCACAAAAATCAATTTCATTGTGGATACAGGTTGTCATATCTTGGGCTTGTGTGGTTGTTGTTGGGGCACTAAAGTTCCTCCAATGGTTTTCACTACTATCCTCATGGAAGGGTGTTGCATTTTCAGCATTTGGTTTGGGAATTGTTACTCTCCTTATGCACATCTTGATTCAGTTCTCCCAAGCTGAGCGTTCAACCCCTGCCAAGGTTGCCCCTGCGAAGTCCAACAATAGGGAACAGCCAGAGACTAGTAATAACAAACATGACTAGATCACACACGTTACCCGAATATTCTATACATAGATAGGGAATTCTTCTGAGGTCACATCTTGAACTTGATTTGCATTTATGTGGTTTATCAAAGAAATTTGCATTATGTGTTTAGGGACTAACTACTACCCTTTTTCATTTGTTTGCTCTGGAATTCCACATCATGTGTGTTCAGTTCCTGTATTATGTATGCATATACTATTCATTATTTTCATATTAATTAAGATGAACTTGTATAGGCAAATATATAGGAATGGCGTACAAAAAATCCTACCTATTTTTCAGGGGCCCTTGTACATTTTCTGGTTATTGGACTATTAATTATGTGGTTATTTCTTGCTCCCCTGCTAATTTCGAATTCCTAAATGTCTTTAGTTTATGTGCGATTTTCGGCCTTTTCATTGTGTTCATCACGAAGGAAATTTGTCTTGATTAGTTTATGTCCTCTTTATGAAAGAAAAGCATGGCAATAAATAAGGGGGAGAAGCATTTAAATTCTTCCATTTTTACGAATCGATCTTGCAATGAAAATCAGAGCCCAAATACTTGTACCTTAAAAAGCGTGTAATGAATAAGCATTGCATACAGTTGAGGTGGATAGATCCAACAATTTTCCATTTATGAATAAGGAATTTATAATCTTCATTATTCCTTGCAACTTTTTATGGAGAATTGATAATTCTATTCACTGCAGTTTTGCGTTGTTGAAAATTCGGAAGCTTCAACATAGAAAACTTATTGATCTAAAGTACAAACTTTTATGGATTATAGCTTTTTATGAACAAAGTTTAACGAAACCAAGTCACAGATCTTTGATTCTCAAACTGGCTGTTTACGAGTGTGAATGTGAGGTGTTTTAGTGAGTGAAAGTAAAAAAATGAGTCTCGTTCTCGTGAAAAGTTAAGCTACAGGGTAAATATAAATTCTTTAAATGTAAAGCCCAGCAACACAATAAAGTAATTAAGTAATTATTGTAACCATTTCTCTCAGGGTGGAGCATATATATTAAATGTATTAAATTTGTTATCTATATCAATCTTAGAATCTGTCAGAGAGAGTGAATACATCTCAACTAATTATTTGAGTTCACCATGCCACACTTCTCCCTAATTAAGTGATAATCTACTTTATTATGTTTGGTCCTTTCATGAATGACATCGGAAGTAAAGTGCAAGACAATTTAATTATCGTAAATGAGTGTCATATCTGAAATATTTATAAATTTGAGCTCTATAAGGTGTTGTTTGAGCCACATAAGCTTACAAGTAGTAGAAGTCGTAACTTGATATTTTGCTTTTGTACTAAATCTTATTACAAATTATGTTTTTTACTCTTCCAACAAATTAAATTACCACCAATAAGTACACAATACCTAGAAATAGATATTTTATCACAAGGAAAACTTGTCTAATCTACGTCTGAGTATCCAACAATTCTGGTAGACAGCTGTCTTTATATATGGAGTCTTTTCCTAGAGATATTTTATTGTATTTTAAAATGTAAACAACAATGTCTTAATATTTTTTCACAATGTTTTTTTTTTTTTCACGAAGAGAGTTAAGAAATATCACGACACTAATAGCAAAACAAATGCATGGACAAATCACAATAAGATAATTAAGTTTCCGACTATTAGCTAATGTTCTTAATAAGGAAATTTTTGGAAGGATTTGGAGGGGAATAATGATTCATTAACAACTATATGATCAAAAGCACGTGAATCAATTACCCACGAACTTGCATAATTCACAAATTGAGAAATACAGTGTAAAAAATAAATATAAAAGAAGAGAGGTTGAATTGTTAATAAATTTTTTTTCATAAATTTCTTATTTTTATTTTTTAAAATTGGATCCGATAGAACATAGACCCAAATAATTTTAGATGGAATAAATAATTTTTTCAGATGACGATATAAATTTTTTGAAAAAAAATATTGAATTTAACTCTCATTATTCAAAGATAAAAATAACAAGAGTAAAAACACAAAAAGATTTCACCTTTATCTGGTAAGGCCACATCTAAATCTTAGTAACGATTTAATTAGTCCCAACTAAAGAGTAAAGAAATATTCCGAACCTACACCGAGTTATTGACGGCGATTCTCAAATATTAGATAATTAGAATATGATACGATGAAATAGAATACAATAAAAATAAAAATAAAGATAAGATAAGCGAGTTATCAACTACTCTTAATAGTCAAAACAAATCTTTTCATTCTGAATTACATATTTCAGAATCTATCAAATCTTCTCAACTAAAATTTGAACCTATGACCTGTTGGTTAACAAGTTATTCATTTAAGGGAGTTTATGACCAATTAAAATTTAGTCATGAAAAGCATTAAAATATGGATGAAAAGCTCACAAAGTCAGAATCATATATAGCTTGTCAAATCCTTGCTTCATTGCCTCCGTAATATCAGCTTCAAGAAACCTCTTCAGCTCTTGCGCTGTAGACTAGACTTGAATCATGTGAAATCATATTAAGATTAGTTTGTTTAACAATTAACAAATGCTATCTTTTAAGTTGAATCATACAAAAACAAAAATATCATTGGCAAAAATGTCTTGAGCTTTCTTCTAAAAAAGCAACAAGTCTTGAACATACCAAGATTGTTCAAGATATTTGCCTCCACTCAGTGCCACAACACTACGCATAACTTTTCTCCTATTGAAGTTTATCTATGGATGATATTTGACTAACTTTCTTTTCTACATGATCTTGACATCCTTATCTAGGAACTAAAGTTCCATAAAGGTGGCCCATGGTAAATAATTCTTACCATTGACAAGATTATTTATAGTGATAACATGTGTTTAAGAAAGAAAAATATTTAGTAACAGTATAATATGTAAATAATTAATCAACTAATTATAAATTATGAAAAAAAAAATTAATAAAATAAATATATATACATATAATTTTGTGAGTTAGTGAACTGATTTGCATATTGAAATTTAATACGAAATAAAATTGTTGAAGAAATATGGTGAGCAAGATTAACAAAGGTAGAGTTAGAAGTAGCTATCTCAGAAACGGAACACAAACCCTAAAAGAAGAGTTTCACTTTAAAATCCCAAGCCAAACATATGGAACAAGAACTTTGACGTCAGAATAGCCCAGCGAGACTCTAACAAGAAAGGCGGGAGAGACATGGTGGTGTTTCAATGGCTCCTAGGTGGCAGATAAGTTACATGCGCCTAACTGGGCTAAGGAATGTGGCAATACGTGCGAAGGTTTCTACCTCCACGACTTCAATAGTTAGGCTGTACTCGAAGAGACCCTTCTAATGGTGTACTCACTAGTCAATGGCAATGGCAACAACAACTTCACCCTGTAGAGCGGGACCGAACCGGTTCTAATGCCAACTTAAAATTTTAGATATTTCAGTGAATGACTTGAATATTAAAAATAACACTCAACTCTATTCATATATGGAAAAGAAAAATGTCTAGTACAAGATATAAAAGATTTCTGGTAGGTTTAATTCTGAACCTCTACCAAGACATAAGACTGCAGCTACAGGTAAGACTAATGGAAGGAATATTACAACAGTAAAAACCAAGGAAAAAGGAAACAGACAAATACATTTAACACGAGATACCGTTTAGCAATTCTTTCAATTCCCAGAAAGTAAAGGGAATAACTAGAATCTGTGTTGTTTGAAAATGATATCCAAATAAAGCATCAGTAATCCCCCTGCTGAGAAATGAATAACAAGAAGCTAACTTGGCTCTTGTTTTTCACTTGCTGAAGATAGACTGCATTTCAAAAGTTTATGCTAATGATATATATGTAGGTCCGTTCGTAATAACATAATCCTTATCAGACTTAGGATTCCCCCTTAGCATATAATTTTATTAGAGTTATTGTGTATCTTTATCTAAGAGGACAATTTTGTTATAAGTTAACGTATGCTAATATAGACTAGTGTGAATTTCTATAGTTTGAATGAGATCTTAAGTTTAAATATCTTTATAATAATTTATACACTAAAAATATATGCTAGCAGCTAGTATCTGTGAATTAATATTGATTACCCAACATTTAGCACAAACTAAGTACTTTTGATTACTAAAATGAAGGTAAATAATATTAAATAATTTTGAATAAATTACAATGACTGTAAAGTCACGTGACACTACATAAATATTCTATTCTTTTTTAATTTTTAATTTGAAAAATATTATATTATGTTTCCTTTTAGAACAAATTGTTATAAAATAAGGAAGATTTGTGCTATCAGACAAAATCTTAAGACACGTTTCACATCTTTCTTTTCCATTGGAATGTTATTTTTAGGAATATAATATATAATATGTTTTTGGTATATTTAAAGAGATGCATTTACTAACATTTTAATATTCTAAAAAATATGGTTAAAAATTAAAATAAATTAAATGAGAGTTACAGTCAAATAGGGAATAACATCTTATAGAGAATATCACATTCCCACGAATAGAAAAACATGACTTAAAACCAACCACTTCGCTGTAGGATATTTGCAATTTGCTCAATAATTTTTTGTATTTTTATTATAAATATTGAAAAAGTGTTTATCAATGAAAAGCGTGTATGTGCAGCTAAAACAAAAGCATTTGGATGACTCAACATAAAGTGACAAGCTAGCAATTATGGTCTCAAAACAGTTTAACTGTGTTCTGTCTAAAGCCACCGAATGAAAATGACACTATTTTTGGACTGAGAGGGAGCAGTAATGACACTCTAAGCTGTTGTCCATTTATTATTTTTTTTTCTTCTTTCTCATCATATCAGTGAGTGAAAAATGAAGTAAAATTATCTGAGAAAGGGAATACAAGAGAATGCATCAAGTTGTGTCTGCATTTTTGTTACCAACTTAGTCCCAACTCAAAAGCATTCTCTTCAATCTTGATGGTGTTTAATTGCTTATCTAACCCTTGTAGACTATTTTTTAATTATATGTGGTGTTGTTTTTAATCAGTCTAAAGCATGATATTTGGATAAACAATGTTTTAGTATGCTGAACAAAAAATCATCCACGAGGTAACCTTAATGCACTTTAGTATACATTGAGGACTAATTAATCTAATTTGTGGGATGGACTATAACCTTAATGCATAAAGGTGCTTTTTTTAAAAGTTATCTTATAAAAAGACATGGCTTCTTTTTCTAACCCAACATGCATGAGCCTTGTGAGAGTAGATGAACATAAAATGCAGTGCACCACACTTGTAATAAAGAGCATAATAATGCAATGTGCTGTGTATTTGTGCTTCTTTAATGTGGAGTTGATGAGCCCTGAATGATGCTTGATGCATGCATGCCTAGTGGAGTGAATGTCTCTCTCATAAACAGTGATTTCATTTTAGAGTACACAGATAGAGAAAGAAGATGATGTCACAATTATTTGTCAATAGTGAGTCTCAATCATATATAGCCATTGAAACTACAATCTCTCTTCCAAGACTAAGTGCTACCACCAGTCCTATTCTATACCTACCACATGCACAATATAATTAGTATCAATTCTGATGTCCCTTTACTTATTCTTTCTTCAACATGGAAGGTTCTTGCAATTTTAATTAGGAAAATATTTTTGAACATCGATGTGGGACATGGAGAAGTTATACCTTTTAATTTTGGAGTTGAAGTGGATTTGTTGAGATGCTTATGTACGAGAAATATAAAGCATGAGTGATAAAAACAACTATATACAATCATAGATATGGTATCAACTTTTTATTTTCAAATAATAAATTATTCCGATTGAAATAGTTCAATGGTGAGAACTAGCTAGTAAGAAATATATCCCTCATGTATCGGCAAGAATTGAATAGATGAAATTAAGGAAGAGATGAGACTATAGAGACTAAAGAAAAAATGAAAATGAGATCTTTTAGTTGAAAGAAAGTTTAAAATTCGACTAGAGATATTTTTTAAGAAAAACATGTAATTAATGACTTTTAATAAATAAAATAGTTTTAAGAATGAGGTCCTTTTTCATGAAAAGAGGAAAAGCCATAATAGAATGAAAGTACTCCTCGGAGGGCATAAATAGATTTTTTTTTCCCTCTAGCTAACTCAATTTTTAACTATTTTGATTTCTTGGTTACTTCTAATACATTAATATAGTTTACGATGCAGTTACCAAATAACCATTTTAATTTTTGAAATCTAGTGCTTTACTCACCTTATGCCAAAGCAACTTGTAGAATATAATAATGATCTAGATTGTATTCAATTTCTTTCCTTTCTAATTTTGACGTATCACTTTAATTTATTAAGTGTCATTAATTTTTTTTTTTACAATGAATTTCCACGATTATAAAATTGAATGCAGCCCCAGCCTCGCAACAAATATATTTACTATAGAATTTTAATTTTATAATCAATTGTCTATTATGGATTTATCGATCGACCAAGAAAATTAGCAGTCGTTTGCAGTGTTCTTAAATTTTACTAGTTTCAACAACAGGACTATGTGGGTGGTTGAGGTATTATTTTCCACCATATAATATATAAACGAATTGAAATTGATGTCAAATATTTTAAGTCAAATATAATTACGAGTAAATAGTAACTGTGGCTTAAATTAGATGGGTGTTTTTATTTTGATGATTGAAAAAAGTAAAATTAAAAAAATATTTTTAGATTAATATTTTATTATTTATTTTAATTATTTAATAAATGTCTATATTTGATAGATGACATGACATAATAACTGTTACTTAAAATATTTAATTATGTATTAATTTATTTTTCATTTTATTTTATATATTTTTCTTTTAATTTAATCTATTTTATCCGTTAACGTATTTATTCATATATGAAATGAGATTGAATTATTAGGAAAAAATGAAATAAAATTAAAAAAATTAATTAACACATAACTAATGTAGTCTGATAGTTATTGTGTCATGTGACCTTCACTGACACCATTAAATAATATATATTTACGAAATAATTAAAATAAATGACAAAATATTAATTTAAAGGATTTGAGGACATTTTTATAATTTTGTTAAACTAAAATAAAATGTCTATATAGTTGAAGGATATATATCCAAATTGATTTGTACCACAATATTCCTAAAGGCATTTATTAATTACTAAATACAAGCTATGAGAATATTTGTCAATTTAAACCATATATTCTGAAAATATACTATCACATGTTTGATTGAGATCGAAATCACTGATAACTAACACTTGGGGTTCGTATCAGTTCCAAAGGGACCACATGAAATTCTAAGGAATATTATATTAGGGAGTAAACAAAGAGAAATTTGTTAAATAATGGGTCTATATTATTATTTATTCTATGTAATGATCATAGGGACTAGACAATGCAGAGTAAAAGTTATTTAGTGGTTTTCGTAAGACACGGACATATGAAAAAGGAACAATGTTAAATTAATTATTACCAAATGAAATCCCATTATACGTACAATACTATAACTATGATTTTCTCTTTCACAAAACATGGGACATCTAACATAGAATTATGTTTAATTTATTACTTATTGATTTCATCTTACAACGTAAACTCACTCGTGTTGTCTTGGAAAATACAAAGAACTAAAGAAGCATGCATGGGATCTATGGTCAACACAAATACCCCTTTTGCTAAAACTGTTTTATTGTGTCTCCTTTTTCGTACACAAATTTATCTTCTATCTCTGTTAAAGGCACCCTAACCATGCTATACACTCTATATTGTTACATTATTTTTCATAAAATGACAAACCTATGCTTATAGTGCTTCCCCCACTCTTCATTATCCAAGTATAAAATTGTACTTGCCCACAAAAATATTGCTACATGTTTTCAAATTTCCACAAAGAACTCACTTGAATTGGCCAACTTAACTTTCTATGGGTGCTATATCTCCACCTCTCAGGGAGAGAGATATATATGCATTATAGTTGATATTTTAAATAATGTTGGGAAAAGTAAAGTATGTACTAGGTAAAGGTGACATTTGAGTAATTAATTCAAATATGGGTGTTGTTTTTTCAAGAATGTTTTGATTAAGATCTTACATAGTTTCTAATTAACCCCACTGAGAATTATGAATGTGCTTTATAATTACTAACTCAAAAAGTTAATTTTGATTGGAAAATTATACTTTGAATCTAAGGGATAGAATTCTTTCAATAGTTATATTTTCATACACAAGACTTGAGCCATTATTTTAAGCAAAACTAAGTTCTTTGTTAAATGTTCGTACCAACAAAAATATTCTTTGCATATTGTAAAAATATATAGATTGATCAATGATTTTAAGAAAAAATCACATTGTTTTTACACTGAATATAATAATTTTATCTGCTCAATCATATTACCCTATCAACGATGCATCTTTAGTAAAATTTATTTCCTATACACAATAAATAAATCCATCAGTGATTTGATTTAGTATTAAAGAATTTGTGTTAATTAAATCAATAATGTGTAAAAACTGCATGCACATGGATATAGTACAAAATTGAAATTGATGGCGATGAACATTATTAAGCCAAAGAATTCTTTCACGCATCTGTTTTTAAGACTGTACTGCATAGTACATATGAAGCCATGCATGTGAAATTTTAAAGTGCGTACCATAATTTAAAATATTGACTGTTTGTACCAAAAAAATAAAAAAGGTAATATATTTTATCAAATCTTTAATTGTGATAGGCACTCTTCAACTTTCACTTGCTTGCTTCGGTACGCCACCTATAGTACTTTCACAAATGAATTATTTCTTTACATCGATATAAATTATGTTATAGAAAAAATTCACATTTAGCTTATATATTTTTTACTGGTAAATATTACTCCTTAACATTTTAACCGTGAGAAGATAAACATTTTATTTATTAAATTCATGTGTATGATTTTTTTTAAGATCGTTTCAAGCTTCCACGAATAATAGTATTAACTGTAAAGTGAAGCTGAAATCATGAAGTGCAATTTTTTATTTTTTTTTTATTTAGCATTTAAGCTAAGATTTTTTTATTTTTTTTGTACAAAATCTTCCGAAGGTCCTTCATGTTACTTTTGTAATATATCTGTAGATGGACACACACGTTTTGTATTCTTACTAGGTCTGAATGTGAATAGTAATAATGGTATTTCCCATAAGGACCGACAATCGTATTGTATAAGCAAATCATAGGCTCATAGCATTTGCAATATGAATTTCATCTCAAAGAGATGGAATGTAACTGGGAAAGTATAAATTAATTGCTTTAGTTGGGACTTGCAACTTTTGGTGGATTTGTTTTTTTTTATATATATAATGTTAACCAAGGTCATAAAGACACAGGTTAATAAAGTAAAAAAAAAATGTGTAAAATTATATTGTTTAAAAAATATTATCTACTAATAATATACATATTAAATATTTTCTCATTTTAATATTTTAAGATACTAGTTAGCAAGATCTAATCAATATAAAAATAAAAAGGAAAAAAAATGAGAAAGAAATCTAGATGAAACAGAAGAAAGTGGTCGTGAACGTTACGGCCATACAGGCTACTAGCTTGTGAGCAGAGAGATTAATAAATAAAAAGCCTAGATTTATGGTGTAAATGTAAGAAACATTTCAAATGGCATAACCACCAACAAGTAATCACTGACTGGTATGGTTTTGACCAGACCAATTGTGTAGCATACATTATAGAGTAGTACGTATATATGCATTAATATTATGCATATTAGAAATGTGTGATATTAGAATTATGCATAAGAGAAGTGTTATATTATCGATATTCTTCTATGAATAATAATACTTAGAGATAATTACTCTTAAAGTTTAGAGGTTAAATTTAAAAATCTTACAAAGTTTAGTGACACAAATCATATTTTCCCAAATATTTATTATAGGATATAATAATAATAATAATAATAATAATAATAATAATAATAATAATAATAATAATCTATAACCAGCTTATATATCATGATCTGAAAGCAATTTGGAGTGATACAGCATGTGTCCCTAGCTTATAGCTATAGCTACAACCAAAGCATGTATATATGTGTGCTCTTCCACATGATGGCAATGCTGGTAATCAATGCAGCACAAAGTTATTTAATTCTCAATGTGATACACAATTAATGTCTTGATAATTATATATATATATATATATATATATATATATATATATATAATCTAGATAGTCTTTTTGTTTGGTTCTTTGTTCTCATATTCCTCTGGCATGCTAATCTTTTATAGTTTCAATATAGAAGACTAGTTGCACTGTTCTAACACAATGGCCTAGGCCAACACACTCTCTTCTCATGAGGCCCCTTTCCCAATCGATGTTGTCAATTAGTGAACAGAATGCATGTCATTATATGCCCGTCAATTTCCAGACCTAAACCTCAGGGTTAACACTGCAGGGTTCTACTTTTACTGTTTCACTCATCTATAATAACAATCACTATTTTTTGTACCTAAAAGTAAAGTAATTATGTCAATAACGACTATTAAACTAACTAAGATACCATGCAAAGTAGTTATTAATGTATTTACAAAAAAATATATATTTTTTAAAAATTTTAGATAAATTCATTTTGTTTTTAGTTTTGATGTTTTAATTTGTTAATTGTTATCTTCTACTTTGTGTCTTGGTAATTACATATCTTTTCTTTCGGGTATATTAGAAACTTGTTTAAAAAATTATAATGCATTCAACAATTATATGCATATTAGAAACTTGTTTATATAAACATAATTATTATTATTATAATAGTATAAACTGTATTCCCATATAACAACATTATTGCATTATTTGATATTCCTCTCTTTTGTTTTTTTTTTTCTTGAATTCGGGGTAGTTTATCTATTAATTGACCGTTAATAACTAATTCTTAGAATTATTGACATTCATTAAAAAGAGATTACATTTTCTAAGTATATTTATTATTTTTCTCGTTTTATAAAGGTAATATATGCAGAACCCCTTTGATCTATATATAACAACATAATATTTTTCCTTCCACTAACACAAACATCACTTATTTAGAAATGTTAGTTATATAATTGAAGAACGTCTGAATAAATAAAGAATAAATAAAGTTAAGAAAAAGTATGTTAGTTCCCATATTACTATAATCTGAATGGGATATGTACACAAAGAAAATGATATCTAGACATAATGTTATCATACATAAGATTGAAAAAGTAGGAAAAATTGGGTGTATAATTTGATATTTAGAAATATCTAAATATCATTACTTATAAACAAATTATCTATATTACCCAAATTGAATTCTTTACATGCATATTTCTAATAAGAAACTCATTTTGAATTTAAATTCTTATTAGTTTGTTTTTAATTATTATTCAAAAATTCTCTGATCAATAAAAAATATCAATATTTTCATCAATCCACATTAAATCAGTTGTTTTGATATATACCTCTAAATTCCCATATTACTAAGTAACTTTTTACTTATATGGATGAGGTCTCACTAATTATGTACTCCACACATAGTTTTAATTAAAAATAATAATAAATCCCAGTTGAAAGGTGCAGACACAGTGAAAATTATAATATATTTATATATATATATATATATATATATATATATATATATAATGAATTAAAATGTATGTAAGCTCATAGTTGGTTTAGCCGACCAGAGTGCACACACCAATAAAAATGTTGGGAGAGTATTGGGACTGGTTGCTTCTTGTCGCTGCAGGTATCCTATAAATTCACAATAATATATATTATTGTATTATTATTATTATTATTATTATTATTATATGATGGTGGTTATGAGAAACAGATTCTATCTTTTATGCCTCTTGTCTATCCTGGGATGCGTGCACTACTGTCTCTAATTAATTAATATTTGATCATCACAAAACTATGTTATTCTGTTTAAAATTCAAAGTTAGTTAATATCTATCATTAAGTCAAATGTTCTATTCTTTCGAATGTTTAGGTAACATCTCATGTCATACTACAACGATCCCTTTTTGGTTCCCAAACACAGCAAAAGAATATAAAGAAAACAAAACAAAAGGTATAAGATTTAGATCGAAGACCTTCGATTGAAAATGCCTCTAGTTTTTTTCTTTGTTATTTTAATTAATATATATATATAGCTTTTGATGTACCAACCTCTTTGTTTTTCAATTGAATTTTTAATATTCTAGTTTGACTAAGTGTGATATTTAAGAAAAAAAATACTACCAAAATAAACTATCATAAAGTGACAAAAAAAATAGAATTTAATAAATCAAAATCAACAAATTTAAAATCCATGCTGAATTATAATTAGATCACAGTGTGAAAATTTTCATACTATCATCGATGCTCATTGGCCTTTTCTCAAAAGGATACAGTTATTATAAAGTTGATCGTTAAACAGTTTTGGATGTATTTAATTAATCATTTAGAGAAGACAAACGATTATTCAATGTGAAAATTACAAATTTTTTTCTTCACTTAATGCTTTTGAAATTTTGATAGTGATTGAAGTACGATCGCCAAAAACTTTATTGAAATTCTAGTTGTTAACATATTTACTGGTCAATTAGTAAATTAGTAAATTAGTCAAAATTCAAAACAATCCCAAAAAAAAATCAATTTATAATCGCTAAACAAATTGAAAGTAAAACTAAGTCGCATGTCTTTTAGATTTGTTTGAATTGATTTTTTTTTCGTGATTTACTATGATTTGTCGTTTGAAATTTCCAAATCAAACAAAACTAAATCAAATTACATATATTCATTTAAGTATATTATATTTATACTGTTACACGACTTGTGTTTCGTAATGTAAATTGACTCAAAACTAGTTTTACTTTTTTACTTTATATATTCTGTAGTTTGAGCCTAACTTGTGCATTTAATCTGCTTTTAAAAATAATATTGTAATATATTTTAATATTTTTAACAATTATAAACAGAATTTTGAAACGGTTAAAACTATTAAAATTAAACGGTAAAAGCTTAATTTAATTTTATTTAGATTTTATGATTAATTCAAAATGAGATAGCAACAAATATTTTCATAAAAAGTAAAAACATATTTTGGTTGTTTTCAACTAGGAAATTATGTTGGCCATTTAAGTGAAATATATAGATTTATCGGGAAATCTCATTGAAAAGTTAAGGAATAATTTGTATGTATTGAGATAGATTACAGGTATTGATCTCTCCCAAAATATTTTTTCTTTATGTTTTTATTAGCAAAGAAAATATATCATATAAATTAGTATAAGAAGTTGAACTCACACATGACATGTCTTTGGGAAGAAAGCTCTTGTGCTAACGTGGTTATCTGTTAGGATTTTAACATCAGGTAAATTCATCATAGAACTACAGTGACACATTAGCACTGTCCTGTTGATGAATATAGGCTAGGTTTAGGGTCTATGCTTGCAGGCAACATCAATTATGCGCCTAGAGAGGTTTACACAATTTGCTGAATACTACAAATAATCATAAAAATCATAAAGATAAAAACATAAATTATTGGGGTTTAACGTCGGAGGTCTTGATACACGTTGTGTGACTTTAACTATAAAAGACAATTGATGTGTGGTTGTAATGAAGAGTGAGAGTTTTAAGCACTGCAATTTGATTAATCGAAGAATTGATGTTGTGATCATATTAATGTCGATATTATTCGTGTGATATGTTAAATGTCCAGTGAGATGACTAGCATTCCTTGTTTAATCATGTAAACATAATGATTACGTAGATTTTAAGGTCATTTGCATTGTGTATTTTTTTTGCCATGTTACAAACCATTTATGTTTTCTTGAGTAGTTTTGTTCTTATCTAGTAAGCCTTTGACAAATTTTCTTTCAAATCCTTGGTGCTCGAGGGTTAGACATTGGGTTTATAGCCCTTTGGTATTCATGTTGATCAACATTGAAGGATGTATTCTTGTTCAACTTGGCTTCACCCTAGTGGCATGGCTTTTGTTTCATGTGTACTTCTACGATTTTAAAAATGGTACTACATAGCATTGTAGAGCTAAGTTAAGGATATTCATTGTGTTGATACGTGAATAAATGTGATAATGTTGTTTGTTGATGTCTGTATGATAATATTAAAGATTGGTATTTTTTGTTTCATATTATATTAATATATTTATTTTAATCTTTATTTCCTTTTGTATTGAGACTAGTATATATAACTAAGTCAGATACTTTACTTATATTTTATAATGCTCGAAAGCACTTAAGTATTATGATGTAAATTCAAGTAGATATGTATATATAAATATAAAAGTTATACATGACATACGCTTGAAAATAAAAATTGCTCGATTAGTCTTAAGTGAGAATATAACAAGTTGATGTCTTTATACATATAATTAGAATTGTTTTTTTTTACAATGCAGCAATAGGTGCAGTGTTAAGTCCTAGGTAGATTAAGATGAATTAGAACTTGTACCTATCATGTCTTTACAAGGTGTCACTACTAGTCCCAAATACAACATAGTTCTTTAAAAAAAAAATAAAAAAAATCAAACATACCTTCTCATCACACCATTTTCTAGCCGAAGTATATTAGCATTTTACACCAAAATGTTTCGGAAAAAAATCATTATCTACTAATTAGTAATTAATTTTTTTAGGACTATTAAATTAATTGAATAATTAATTTTAAAAAATTAGAAAAAAAGCTTGTTTCCCTTTTCATTCTAATAATTACTATTGACATTAAGTATGTAAAATTTATTTCAAAACGAAATTTATTTATTACTTTATTGCATCAATTAATTTTAACGGATAATATTATATTTAAATATATGTAAATATATTTATTGTCAACACAATATGTAAAGAAGTCTGAATTGTATAAAATTTGATATACAACACCTTAAAAATTAATTTAATATATATAATTTGATAGTTGATCAATCAAATTTTATTTTAAGAAAATTATTAAAGATATAATTTAACTAACTTTGTCATAGAGCGATAACTTTGATATTAAAATTAAATTAGAAAATTTATTTCCAAATGATGAAAATAAATATTGATTTAACGTGATTGATGAAAATATAATAATTTTTTATTGATAAGAAAATTTTTGAATAATAATTAAAAAAATTAATAAGAATTTAATTTTAAAATGAGTGTCTTGCTAGAAATATGTATGTAAAAAATTCATTATAAGTAATTAATCATCTCGGTAATATTGATAATTTGTTTACAAGAAATGATATCTAGATATTTCTAAATATCAAATTAAACACTCAATTAATAATCTCTTTCTTTTTATTGAATCATATAAGTAATATTTATTATTTTTTCTAATTTTTCAATCTCTATAATAACATTGTATCTAGATATCATTTTCTTTGTTTATGTAAGTACGTTAAGCAACGTGTGAAAAACATTTATAATAATCAAGTATTTACCTATGCACTAGAGTGTTATGAAATCGATAAATACTTGATGAGAGAGGTGTTTCCACGAATATCAATTAAATAAAAATTTTAAAATAAAATTATTAATTTTAAATATAAGTTAATTAATTTTTATATACAACTTACAAAAAAAATATTTAACAAAATATTACATTAAAATATTAAGATATTTAATTAATAAAAATAATATGTATACATAAGACCTATTTTAATATTATTACATTATTACGAAATACCCGTATAAACATCATCATCTCCCGTTAAATGTGCTCCAAACACTCCATTGAATAAAAACTTGTTTGAATAACTTTCCATAACTATAAACTGCCACTAACGGTATATATATATTTTAAAAAAGAGAGAGACTATTAATTAAGAACTTAAAATGTGAAAATAAAATTGTCATTATGTTGCAGTATGGTTTGCCTCTGGTAATGATTAAAATCCAAAAAATTAAAAGAAGTATATAATTAAAAATTAATTTTTTTGTGCTTGTTAACCATACTTAAAATTTTCTCCACCACTAGACTTTACTATCTCATATCTCTCTTTCACTCACTCATTCACTCACACATTCTCTCTCTTCACCATCCACTTCCTTCAGCCATCTTGTACTTTCTCTATCTCTATATAAAAGCAAACCTACATAGTCTTCTACTGTTCCCACTCTCTCCTTAAACACAACCCTTTTTTTCCTCCATGGCTGACCCTTTCTCCAATTTCTTCTCACAAACTAATTTCTTCCACTACCAATCTCCTAACCCTTCACCTCATCACCATAACAATCCATATCTTCACAACTTCATCAACCAAACCACCAACAACCCCTTTTTCCACCTCCACCACTTTCAAACCACTACTATAACCTCTTGTTGTTCTTCTTCACCCCCTTCCCCTCCCTTAAGAGAAGCCCTTCCACTTTTAAGTCTCAGCCCAACAAATAATGAAGCTGAAGAACAAGAAGAAGTGTATCAGCAGGAACAAGATCAGGTTTACACTGCCATGGATGTTGAAGATGATTACAACAACAGGAGAATCTTTGACCCCAAAGAAGAAGATGCTGATGAGAGTGTCACTGTTGCACTTCACATAGGTTTGCCAAGCCCTAGTGCTGCTGAGATAGCTTCTGTCATGTCTTCAACTTCTTCAACAAACAAAGAATCACAAGGAGAAGGAGAAAGTGAAAGAGGAGATGGTAATATCACTAATATGAGTGAGGATTCTTCTTCGGGGTTTTTGTCAAATAGACTCAACAAGGGACAGTACTGGATCCCCACCCCTTCTCAAATTCTCATTGGTCCTACTCAGTTCTCTTGTCCTGTTTGTTGCAAAACCTTCAACAGATACAACAACATGCAGGTCAGTATTAACATAAACAAAAAATTTGTACACCCAAAAAAAAATATTAATGAACAAAAATATTATCATGACCAACACACATTTAAAAATCCTCCTTCTACTTCTTCTTCCTTCAACTTTTTTTAGTAGAGTACACATCAAAGTTTCAGAAGTTTTCCACCATTGTTGTGGCATCTCCTGCATTTGTCTTTGATTTCCCTCCATATTAAGAAATGTGACAAAACATTGACCGTGATTTAAAATCTTGAGTACACCTTTTTGTTCTCTCAATTCGTATGAAAAAAATACAATGGATTTGTTAATTTGGATGCTAGTAAGAGGAAAACACTGTCCTTTTCTTTTCTTTTTTTATTTTGCCTTTCCATTGTTTCTTCTTCTCTATCCATTTTTCTTCTTCCAAGGTCATGTTTTTTAACTTGTACTTGTATCATCATGACTAAAATTATTTGAATTTTTTGTTTTGTTGCATGGTGAAAGGGTACTAATGTATGAACAAATTAATTTGCTGGTTCAAACTGCGACTGAGATCAGATCCTACATCCTTTTCGTTGATTAAACTACTCAGGCAATGTTCTTTATGCCTTTGGTGCATTGAAGTCTGTGCTTCGTATTTGTTTGGTATGCAGCTGCACTTAAAACTGAAAATTTTGCAGTGTTTCTTCCAGATCTCTCAGATAATGATACTGATACAACAAAGATAGATTTGTTTCTCTTTGTGGTCCTTTCCTCTCTGAATCCAAACACCTTTCATACCTCAAAGTCTCCATACCTCAAAGTCTCCCTCACCCTCCAATGGACCTTCTTTTTTTCTTAATTTGATCTCAGTGTCCTGGAATTAAATAATTAATATGCATAATTCCTTAGATATTTAGAGAAAAATTAAAATTGTTTCTCATTTTCCATTTAGACTCTGGTTGATACACTTATTTACGTGATTTTATAAGAAAAAAAGTAGGTAAAAAATCAAATAAACTTCTTTCTCGTAAGTTAAAATTAATTTATATATACACAAATTAAAAATTAGTTTTTAAAAGAGGTTAACATAAAATAGCTATTACCGATTAGTTTGTATAAATAAATTTTAATTTATGAAAAAAATTGTTTTATTTTTTTTTTTCTCCTTATGAATAAATTTACCCAGTGAATCCATAATGTGTAAATGTTTACATTTAATTAACTAACACAACTTTTGATCATTTTTGCCTTGTTTTCTCTGTCCTAGTTTATCTTCTTTTTGGGACATCAATAATTTGTTTTTTCTTTTCTTTTGCTTGTCAGATGCATATGTGGGGGCATGGATCACAGTACAGAAAAGGGCCTGAATCTCTGAGGGGTACACAACCAACAGGTATGCTAAGGCTTCCATGCTATTGCTGTTCCCCAGGTTGCAGGAACAACATTGATCATCCAAGAGCAAAGCCTCTCAAAGATTTTAGAACCCTTCAAACACACTACAAGAGAAAGCATGGCATTAAGCCCTTCATGTGCAGAAAATGTGGCAAGGCTTTTGCTGTGAGAGGTGATTGGAGAACTCATGAAAAGAACTGTGGAAAGCTTTGGTATTGCATCTGTGGCTCTGATTTCAAACACAAGAGATCCCTTAAAGATCATATCAAAGCCTTTGGGAGTGGCCATGCAGCTTATGGTGGGATTGAGGGC
Source organism: Hylodesmum podocarpum (assembly GCA_026586105.1). Taxonomy (NCBI): domain Eukaryota; kingdom Viridiplantae; phylum Streptophyta; class Magnoliopsida; order Fabales; family Fabaceae; genus Hylodesmum; species Hylodesmum podocarpum. The sequence continues at coordinate 9,470,164 of JALJEV010001436.1, read as the reverse complement.
TTCGAAGAAGATGAAGAACCTGCTTCTGAAGTAGAACAAGATAATGACTTCACCCAGTAAAGACATAATGAAATTAAATGGAACTAATGGTTTTATTTTATAAATATATATGTCTCTATGTGAATGTGAATTATCTTATTCTTAAATCCTAGTTAATTTGTGAACTAGCTAATTATTTGGTATGAGTACATATCCATGGCTTTCCATTTGAGAACTATATATAATTAGCACCAAGTTTACGGAGGCCATCCTTTTGTTCCTCTTTCTTTTTCATTTTTCTCTCTGTTGGAATTAGCACTCTGATTGCAAAGCTTTGTAGCCATGTATTAATCTAACTTCTCTCATGTATAAGATCTTCTCTCTTTAAGATGCTTAAAGCATTGCAGACAAAGATTATTGCATTACATGTGTTTAAGGCAAAAGCATATATAACTCAACCTAATTGGTTAATAGCCAATAACCTATTCTATGCATCTTCAAGTTGTATTTTAAATTGCACGTTCTTAATTTGTTTGAAAATTTCATTGCTTTTAGGATCCAATGCACTGTAGCTGATCATGTATACTTTCTTGAAATATATATAAACAATACACACACACACACACACACATATATATATATATATATATATATATATATATATATATATATATATATATATATAAATATATATATATATTTATATTGTTTATTACATTTGTTTATAAACAACTAATTTTGGCATATATTTTAGTATATCATTGTGAAAAATTTAAAGTTTTAGTACGATGTTTATGTACTTATTGATGCATGAATATATATAAAGTGCAATATTCCTCTCTACATTTGTACATGGAATATATATATATAACTGTATGTTATGTGGTACACAATTGTAAGTATAGTATATATAGTCGAGAAAGGAGCTATGTATACGTTTCATTCTTGCTTGTCAAAATCAACAGGAAGAAGGGTCAAAATGGAGAAAAGCCTCTTTTCTCAAATTCAGAGGCTGTAGGCCTCATCAAAGTTCAAACTTTGATGAATAATCATGAATGTGCATGGATAAATACCTTTGGGGACATTTCATGGCTTTCTTGGCTTTGACAACTTGCTTTCTTCTCAAGATCTTCTTGGTACGTGTCCTCCAATTAATCCACAATTTTTCTCAAAATGGGTGTTTGATATATATTTGGTGAAGCTTATATTATGACAACAAGTTTCGAGTTCAAACTTTACTTTCCATATTTCACATAAAAGTTACAATATGGAGAGCATATGCAATATCATGGGGACAAAATTTATATCACTTTTTTGGTTTTTTACATTTGTCCATTATATTCAAGTTTTGCATAAGTTAAATAATACAATTTTACTGTGTTAATAATTGTCATACACAATCAATCAGTCAACTCTCTCACAAAATATTTGTGTATTTCTCTCTTTTCACATTTTATATGTATACATATTTCTTTCTTTATATTTTAAACTGATTATCTGGTTATTTGCGTATTACAGTTGTCTTTCAATTATTTTTCTAAATAGTAACATGTGAATACTGTTTTTGAAATTAAACAATGCAAGTTTAATGAAAGCGATTTAACGGCATTATAATTAATAAGGGAGGTACGTGTCATTATTTGATTGAAGATGTTGATGAGAAAAATACAAGTTAGTGAGGTGCATATAAAATAAATTGTTATGATTATAGTTGTAGGTCATTGGATAGGCTTTTCATCCCGTGAAACTGAAAACCTACGTCAGCTTTTTGTTTGGGGGGTGCATATGATGCCCCTTTTGCTTTGCATAGTGGGAAGAGGAGACGATGTGTTTGGTGATAGATAGAACATATGCCAAATCGAGATTCACCCTTGTTTTGGTACACTTTGAACCAAATCATTAGCTTTTCAGGAAAATTAAATAAAGGATAAAATAGATTATGCACTATACTCATTCATTATCTAATCACAATTAAATTATTTTATTATATAATTTATTTATTGACTTAATTTTATAATAATTATCTTAAAAATCATGTTATTTATGCTTTTTGATTAATTGACAATATGAAAAATAAAAATCTAATCATTGTCCTTAAAATATTGTTTAAACTTTATTCATTTTTATAAAACATTCTATTATATTAAAACTTTATTCTTTTTTATAAAAGATTTATGATTTTAATTTCTTAATGTCTTCAATCAATGACTAACAAGTCTAAAAATTTTTACAACAGTAATATATTAATATCTTCAAATAAATTTACAGAATATTAATATCTTAAAATAAAGATACAAAATATCCACTCCTTCCATATCAAAATTATTACAGTTTTAACTTTTAGTAAAAAATTTAAAATGACAAATGTTTGTAGTTTTTAATATAATATTAATTGTTTTTCCTAGTTTTACCTGATAACTATTAAAAAAGAGTATGTAACGTATGAAAATAAAAATATTTATAAAAAAAATAAGGTTACTTTATTAAAATTATTTAACCAAGTAAAATTATTATATTTTTAATGTGATATAAAACCTAAAACCGTAGAGTGGAACAAAAGATTTATGGTTAATTTGAAGTTTGAGGTATAAATGGGTGTGTGTGATGTGATTAGAAGGTTTGGTAAAGAGGAAGAGAGAGAGAAGAGAGAATGGGCAAAAGGTGAAATTAAATTAAACTGAGAATGTGGAGCCCAAGTTGTGTTGGTTGGGCTGATTGGCAACAATGTTCAGATCCTTTACCCCTCTCTTCCTTCTTCTGATCATCAACTGTACACTGAATCGACCTTTCATCCTATTTAATTTTGTTCATATCCTTTTCTCTCTCTTTCTCCTTTCACCCTTCAATTTTTACTCTATAATACATTAATACTTTCTTCATGTACAATTACCAACACAAACACACAAGAATATTATGTTACTTCTTGGAAGGAAGAACATTACCCTTCATTAGTAATCTATTCCCAACTCGGGTAGATTTATCTTACATGATCAATATATGTGTAGTATAGTCATAAAAATTAAAATTATATAAAAAATAATAAAACAATTGCTGCATGAAAATATATCTTGTGGGATACTAAATTTATCATTAAAAATTTTAAAATAACCGTCACTGATATTTATTAAAAAAGAACTTTTTTACAGAATTTTTTGTTTTTTTTATTCACTATGATTTAAATTAGTCAACATTTTAAGATATGAAAATAAAATGTGTAAATATTAGTCACAAGTATTTCGTGACAATCTTGTCTAATAATAAAATAAGGTGGATAACCTCTTCTTCTTTTTCTTCATCGTTATAGATAATATTACAGTGTATTTGGGGAGAAATTTATACTTCAAGAAAATTAAAATATAGATATTTAAATTATTTGTAATTGAATTCATTCATTCATTTTAGAGAATTTTAGAGAAGAGATATAAGAAATACATGAGAGAGGAAGAGAGATAAAAAGAGGAAGAAGAGAGGGGAGGGGGAGAGAGGAGAGAAAACAGAATGGAGAGAAAGATCAAAGAAGAAAATTTTCAAATCTTTATTATACAAGCAAAATTTAAAATTATTTTAAATTTTTGATTAAAATGTTTGAATTTTAAGTACTTCTAGCTAATTTATTCAAACAATATATTTCATTGTGAAGAAGTTTAATTTCCTTTACAAACTACTTTCCCCAATTAAAATTCCTTGTCCAAACATATTCTTCTTAAATTTAAAATTTAGTATCGGATAATATATTATTAATGACAATTTCTACTTTTGTAGTGCTATTAGTTACTAAAACTTACAATTCTTACAACGTTCAATTGAAAATTATTAAATTACTAACAACATAATCATATCGACATATATGATTAATTTTTTGCAGTTATAATTTGACTACAATCGTTATAAATGATCTCTATCCACATGCACATTTCACCTTTGTGTAAATATATAAAAGGTTGACCTTCTTAAATGGTTATCATAAAAAGATGAACAAGTGAAAAAAGAAACAACTAAATTAGCAATAAGAGACTAGTTTTCCTCAAGAAACACAATGTATAAATTTTGCATATTGTGAAAGAATAATTGTGAGAGTTAACCCACTGTGTAGTGTCAGTTGATGGCCATGTGGGTTACTAATTCCTTACTGACTCTGAAGAATGCTACTAATAATAGATGAACTCAAACAGTACACACTATAAATATAAAGCATTTACTGACAATCAATATCCTACCCCTTTGTTGAGGAGACCAACCCCACCACTACATTCACCCATTCAGACTCTATTTCTTATTTTCCACCATATCTCTCTCTTCTCACAACTTGCTGTCCTCTTTTTTTATGGCATTTATGCCTTTATGGTATCTCTGTATCTTAAAATCCACCCATACCCACAATATGCCCTCCAATGTTAATACATGGCATAGATAATCATTATGCCTTCAATTTTTTATTTTCTGAAAATATGTGGAACAATTAATTATTATACCAAAACAGGTTGACAATAAAGATACGTTACCCTAGTATAAATCCATGCATGTACATGCATCATAGCTTAGAAATAAGACATACTAAGCAATGGAATTTTACTCACTTGACATATAAGAAAGAACTAAAAAAATATTATATAAATTATAAGAAAGCACAAAAATAGTTATAGAAAATATGATTTTATGTATATTAGATGAATAGATCTTCTCTTGATGCTGATTAAAGTGAACAACCAAACATCTATTGAAAGGTTCTAATCCCAAGAGTTTTGTCATTGTTAGTGATCACTTCAATATTTTGCCTATAAATATGTAATTAATAGTTGAGGACATAGAAACAAAGTTAGTAGGTAGGTAGGTATGGTATAATACTAATATATGTATAGTGTAGATCCATCATATACAGAGTCATGACCATATGTAATGGACACCAAACAACCCAACAGGAGAGAATCTGATAAATGTGATATTCTCCTTTTTGTATTCACATTCCTACGCAGTAGGGGGACATCTTTGTCTCCTTGGCACGAATCACCAGCTCTTCTGTAAAGGATAAAAAAGTGTATATATATTATAGGTATTTACTCCGGTGCTGATTGAAATTGATGAGTCTAGTACCTTTAAAGGAATTTTTAGTTTTGAATATTTTAAATATTATTCATTATTAGTATTATTATATTATATAAAATTGTTGTGAAAGGCTGAAAAAAATATTCCCACTCAAATGACATTAACTGTAAGAATATTGATCAATAAATTATAAAAATAAATAAGGTAAGTTAGAATAATATATCAATAAAATATAGTAATTAAAATAATATTTTAATTTTTTAAAATATATTATGTATTATATACGCCAACAAATTTGCTTAATCTATATACTTCGAATATATATACAGATTTACCCTTTGTTCATGGTTAATTTTTAATTACATAAACTAAAATATATACGGAACTTTTTCCTAGGATGTGTAAAAATAATTAAATTTATTTCCTAGACTGTGCAATGCATTCTAGTAAATATAATCAATTTTTTTTAAAAATGAATTAATTATATTTTATGTTCTATAATTTTAAAAAATATAAATATTTTTGGATTTAATTTTTGTTGTTGTGTACTTTAATCAAATAAATTTTTGAATATTTTTTAATATATAATATTATATAATTTTATAATGACAATAATTTTTCGTAAACACATTTTCATATACTCGAAATTTCTTAACTATTTTGTTGCTAATAATTTCAAATTCAGATTAAAATAACACATTTTCTTATATCAACGAAATGAAGACATATGTGTCAAGTGTAAATCATAATTTCACTCTTTTAATATGAATATTGAAAGTTAAAACAATTTTAAGTTAATAATCATAATATTAAAATACTAGTCCACAAGAATGTTTTAATTATTTAATCAGTCAGAACTAAAAGAAAAATTAATAAAAACAAATAAACAAAAAAGCACTCATATATTTTTTTCTTTAATAACAAGTCAATATAATAGTTAACATATTATCTATTGACTACCAATATTGACTAATAAGAATTACAATTAAAAAGGATTCTCAATTATATGTTTTCAAAACTTAAAAATTATGTGATATTTTAAATTAAGGGTAATTAATTATTGATTTTAATTATTAAAAAAACAGTTTGAAATTATGAAGTTTTCCAAAACTTGTAGACCAGAAACCATGAAATAACTTTGACGAATTTTGATTATTGATTCTTGTGGAATTTTGTAATATTTAGAACATGTACTGATTTTCAATCTAGAAATTTAGGTTGGTACATGAAGAAATTATTTAGAGAGTGACCAATTTCTTTTCCTTGCCAAGTCAATCACTACACCAATATTTAATTCAATTACGAAATTGGTCACTATATTATAGTCTAAAATACGGTGGCTGAAATGGTGACTAAAAAATGAGCAACTGAATTTTATGTTATTAAATCGATCACTATTAAAAGAGTCATCAAAAGTTCAGTTATTATAGGGTCATACAAATAGTAATAATCAAATTGGTCTAAAATTAATTACAATAAATCGGTCGCAAAACGGTCTCTAGATCAGTTTCTACAATTAGCGGAAGGATTAGCTATTTCTATTAATCAGTTGCTAGAAGATTTAGGGTTAGTTTTGCTAATCTAGAGACTAAAATTTCGGTCTCTAAAAGAAATTTTTCTTCTAGTGGCAAAGTTTTATCGTGCAAAAGATTTTTCGGCTATTTTATGTGGTGTTTAAGCTAGCTATTGAAAATTTATTTCGAAGTGTGGCATGCATATGCATGATTAATTTTTCCTCTTGATTGGGTATTGATTTTGGAGTGATTTTAGTGGTGATTTTACCACCCAAATACTCAAACTTTGATGGAAGTTTGGAATCGTTGTGGGACCCTATATTTTGATGTATAAACCTGTTTTAAGGACCCATTTTCATGGTATCTAATATAGGTGGTGTTGTGAATTGAAAATTTTCGCCTAGGGTACAAATTATTACAAAAACTTGTTGGACCCAAGTGCTTTTTAGGCCCAAAACTTTAAGAAAATATCAAATATAATTACTTTAAAAGAATAGTACAGTTGGAAAATATATACACAGAGATACACGCAAAAGAATTTCAGAAAAATTAATTTAGAAAAAGTGAATTTGGACAAACTATTTTTTTGGAATAATAGTATAATAATTTTTAAAATATAAGTATTGATGATTTGTTATTTAAACTATTTTTTTGGAATAATAGTATAATAATTTTTAAAATTTAAGTATTAATTCTATTTGTTATAAAATCTAAAAATTGTCATTTCCTATAAACTTAAAGCAATTTCATTGATCACAAAGTAACATTTTAAAATTCAAGATCAAACACAATTTTCCTTGAGAAACGCTACTTTGATTTAAGACAATTGATTCTGCAGTCAAATTATACCCAAATCATTTTGCCTACACTTTAGCTGCCATCATCTTACCCTACAAATTCTTAAACAACTTTTATGAAGAAAAAGTAATGACCTACATGCTACCTAAATTACCCTACACATGGAGTGCTTAAACCCTAAACAAAGTAAAAGGATAAGCTTATGAGAAAAGCTACATCAACTACATCTAACGTAGGGACAGTACAAATAAAGATAAAACATATTTTACTGTAACTCAATATGGTATATATAGTCTAGCCACTTGCAATTGCTAATCCTTGATCTAAGGAATTAGTTAATAGCTTTCTTTACACATTGAATTTAGAGCTTCCGTTTTTTGCCAATATTTCTGCCTGATGATGAAAGGTTTTTTCTCTGAAAATGTTCTTTAACATCACTTCTACAATAGTATTTCAAGTTTCTGGGTTTAAGGTTTAATTTAATTCTGCAGGAAATCAATGAATGTTACTGTTAACTGATATGATTAATAACTAATAAAGTTCTTAACTATTGTTCCGCTCGTGGTTTATCACCATCCTTGATAATTATATATAAAGGCGTATGATGCAACAATAATTCCAATCATAATGCAGCTGCAGAGACAGCAATAAATATAAATAGGTAAAATATCCTAGCAAAGTTTCAATGTTCTAGAACATTGATATATGATGTGATCACCCTCTGAATCATATCAACATGTATATATGATATTGACAAGACGTAACAAATACATGATATAACTCAATTTTCACAAAGATACACCATAAGTACAATGTCTTGTCAGCAAAAAATACCATGCAAGAGCATATATACATGTTAAGCTGTCAAGTGCCATACCCAACTTTTGTCTGCTGAAAAAGATCTGGTCATAAATTAAATTTTAAGCCACAATAATTATACTTGCTCATAAGATGATCAGAAACAAGCAAAATAGGCTGTAGCCAAATTTAGGTAAAACTTCCTTGACCAATGCCCAGTGCTATTGCCCAATGGAATTTTCACCTCAAGCTACATATCAATCACAGAACTTCATTGTTTCATTCTTCTTTTTCAAGCCAAATTAGAATAGCATGAATTAATTACTGCCTAGACTTGCCAAACGGAATAAGCTTTTATGCACCGATCAATATTGCATAACCTCACGTAAGAAAAAAAACATTTGATACAAAATATTATTAACAATTTTATTTTACAATTTTATTTTAGTGTTAACTTTAATACGTATTTAACCAATTAATTCACTTATAAAATATATATATATATATATATATATATATTTCTCTTTTTTATATTTATAATTAATTATCTATAATTAATTGTCTAGTTACATGTGTATTGTAATTATCAATTAAATATTTTTTTTCTGTGTAATCTCTTGCATCAAGATATAAGTAAAGTAAAATGTTTTATTCTTTCAAACAAAACATTTTTCGTGTATTAAGATCGAAATTAGGTTGAGTTGAATTTTTTCGTGAACTTAAAAACCATACGCTGATAACTAACGGTTTAATATCTAACCATAATTTAGATTTTGTATGATTTACGTAAACTTTACAATTAAAATCAACAGACTTACTCAACATGTTAGGAGTTATGATTAGTTGCTAGGTTGCGATTGTATGAATTTTATTTTTCAAGATATAAAGTATAAAAATAAAAACAAATGACAAAACACTAAGATTCATTCGTGACTAGACGAAAGGGCTTTACACGAAAAAGACATACCCAAAAGAGTAAAGTAGTACTCCTTCAAATCAATGCGCTTTCTCCGTGGTCCATTTATTTTGTACACCAAAAAGAGAAGCTATATTGATTTCTTGTTATAATGTTGCAATGAACAAATGAATAATATTAATGTGTATGTTATAATGTCATTCCTTGTTTGGACCCCTGAAAATTGAAATGACACAAGAAAGAAAGTCAAGACGAAGCAGAGAGCTTGTGTGTGTACCTTAGCCAAAAGTTAATATGTACCGTATGAGATGTTTTTGTGTCATGGCTTGGAGAAAGTGCCCTGCACACACATGCATGTGACAGAAATTTTGGTTCACAAAAGTCTTTATCTCTCTCTTTGTGCCTTATCTTTTTGTTCATAAAGATATGAGAGGGTGTTTTCCATTTTCATTTCATTTCATGCTCACCACCCATGACTAAACCTATGCCTATCATTCCTCAGCTCAATCTTCTTGTTATTCCTCACTTGCTCAGTGCTTTGTCGGGTGATTTTCACAGCCCTCAGCTCCCATTCTAGCACTTTAGTTTGGTTAATTACAAGTAATTGTTAAAAATCAAGTAATTCTATATACGTTTAATTTTTACACTTATCTTACATCATTGTTTTTAATTTGTTTTCTCTTTTTAATTGTTATCTCGCTCTCTTCTCATCTTTTTTTCCTTATTATTGTGTATCTGACAATTATTTTAATTACTTAAGGAAAAAAAATTGAAAGTAATAAAGACATAACTTTCTTTTAAGAGAAGAAAATAAGAAAAAAAATAAAATGTATATTTTTAAAAGTTAAATTTAGTTTTTTATTAATTAATTTATAAAAGTTCTATTTTTAAAATTTTTCAAATGATGTAAAACTTTTTATAAATTAACTAATGAAAAACCAATTTTAGCATTTTAGAAAACTAATTTTTTTTTGTTCTTATTTTTTCTTTTATGAATCCTTCCATGAAAAAACATCCAAAAGGCTCAAAATCTTAATCAACTTGAATAAGAATATTTATCATAGATGAAATACTTGTGGACCCTAAACCCTAAACTTAATATTTTGATATTTTTTAGCACTCACTTTCTAATTTTTTATACTCTTTCTTCTTTATCACAATTTTATAACTTTGAATTCAATTCATTTATCTTATAAATGAATGCTTTCATCTTAGACCTATTATGGAATGTATAACTCCAAAAATGGGCAAACAATAGAGTGGGGTCCCTCCTCTTCCCAATAAAGTGAAAATAGCACTGGGATATTGCTTTCTTTCTTTTAACAGATTTTTGCTTTGGAACCTTACAATATATATATGCCAAGGGCATGACACCCTCGGCTATATGATTGACCAGCAAGAAAATATGAGTACCTACTTCATATATACGTACCATGAGTCCATCATACTAGGGTTTTATTCTTTTTGATAACACGAGATGCTATGCATGATAACGGAGAAATAACCAAGGTACACACACACACTCCCTTTTGATCAATAGTATTTTTTTCTTTACTTCTTGAATGGATAAACCCCCTTTTTCTCTACCTTTTGCTTTTACTTGCTCCGTAACTGAAGGTGTCTTTATCTCCCTCTTTCCCATACCCTTTCAATAAATCTTTGAGCACCAATGAAGGCCACACCTTTCCCCCTTATGATAAAAAGTGGATTTAACATTTAGCTTTATCATAGTCCCAATGAAATGACTTTCAATAAAAAAATTATGACATTTACAAGACCGTTTCTTTTGGCATTGTAATCCCAAAGCCATTAATTTAAATTGACATTCTCTTTTGAAATCTTGTGTGGATGAATGGCAATTACTCAATTACTAGTTGTTTCAATCATAATCCATGTCATCAACTAGTTCTTAGTGGGATGTCTAGGGAATTTATGTGCCAACTTTAATGACAAAATCATAAATGTAAATTTAGGAAATGGAGGATTTCTTACCTTAATTGGCTTGGCATTGGGGAATTATGTGTATGCCCTCCGTGGCAAATTACTAGCTTTTGGATTCATTGTGGTTGCTCTATCTCATAGAGGAACCATACCCCTATTGTAGATTGCAGTGGTAGCACTTGACATGCATAAGGCACATAGGGTACGTGATCAAAGACAGTATAATTCGTGAATGAGATGTGGAAAAATATTTGATAGACAATTGTAATATAAAATATGAAAAATGAGAAATATGTATATGTTTTATGAGTGAGTTGACTGATTGACTACGTATTGCAGTTGATTACAAAATAAGGTGGAAGAATGTGAATATGTGATGTATTTATGAGAGAATTTGGAGTGTAAAGTCTCATGGTGGACAAATTTTTTTATAGGATTTGGAGAAGGGGTAAATTTGAATTCGTTTTATTATAATATGACAATTTACATGCATAAATATCTTATGCATGTGTTTTCTTTTTCTTTTTCTTAACTCCATAATGTAAGGGTATACGAAGGGAGTATTAAAAGGTTTAGTTACGAGAAATCTGGTAATTCTGTGGGAATAGGAAACATATGTCCCCACTTTGATATGCTTGTGTTTAAATATCTAAATGCACTTGCTCCGTTCTCATGGGGCAGCTGTTCATAAATATTGCAGTTTGCTGCATGAGTTTGGCTGTGAAAATTTTAGAAATTGTATTTGAACAACTAGTTTGTACAAAATTTTATATATAAAAAAAAACAGAAAAATAGAATAGAAGAGAAAGGAGTGCGAAATATTATCAATGATGTGATACATTTTTTTTTTTTACCAAATAACATATATAGAAATATTAAACTGAAATTAAGATAAATAATGAACTAAAGAAGAGTGAAATTAATTGTGGGACATGTTTAAGAATTTTTAAGGATTATTTGATTGAAATATTTAAAATAGTAAAATAATATGTCATTATAAGAAAATGTAAAAAAAATATAAATAGGAGTATATCAAATATAACAATTGATGTGTGCATCTCAAATTAATGGAGATGATCTAATATATATAGCTGAAATATTTGCAAATCAAGACTATTTCAGTCTCATGTTATATGTTATTATTATCAACAAAAGAATTAAAAAGGAGTAGGTTGAGTGGAATTTTAGATTTTTAAGTACGAAATGCATTGGAGGGGTTTTGTTTTTTTCAAGAAAAATGCTTTGGTAATAGATAGGCTGAAAGATAAAGTTTGGGTCTTGGGTGTGATGTAAATTAGGCTGGTAAGGAAATGGGTTGGGCCTCACTACCTCTACACATGTTTTGGCATTTCAACTCCCTCAATAATACCCCTTAACATGAATCGTTACGTGGTTGTCACATGCACTTTCTACTACAGCTAAACACTACCGAAAATTGAGCAACTAGTTTCTCATAAGAACACCAACGAATCCTTTGGTATAAAAAGCCAATGTCCATCTTGGAAGTTCTTTAGTTTCAATATAATGTGAAGGTTCTTCTCTAAGTTTAGCAAGGACTTGTAGGGTCTCTTTTAGGTCAATAAGTGTGATTTTTTTTTCTTTTTCCATTTGATAGATTTGGAGATGAATATGATAAATTGTTATACCAAATACAGTACATATACCAAACTCCCAATAAAAATTGAAAAATTATCTCTAATAAACCTCAAAGACTTGAGGTGGACAAGCTCTGTATATCACTCCTATACATGGAGAGAACATGCACTACCTATTAAGAGAATTAACATATATAAATATATAAAAATGAAAAACATATGGTGCCATCTTCTTCTCCAATTAAGCCTATCTGTTTTTTTTTTTTTATCATATGTATTTAATTATTATTATCCTTTAATTATTCTAAATTTTGAATTTGCATAATATTATAAATTATATAAAATAATTAATATTCAATGAATTATTTTAATAATTTTATATTATTTTATTTTTATTATTTATTATTTATCAAATATAACATAATAAAATAACTTAATTATTTATCCTATATTATTTTTTGTCTTATTCAATATTATAAATTTAAACATATTAAACATATCCTTAAACATAATAAGTAATCACTCTCTGGACTAAAATAATTAATTTCACATAAAAAATATTTTTAGCAAAAAGATCCAATGAAGACTTTTGTTTTATTAAAAACACACACTCACGAATTAGAACAGATTTATGAATGAAAACAACAGCAGAAACAAAAAAAATGTTTTGATAAAGAGATATATGATGTGCAACTATATGCTTATAGATTTTTCATTCTTCTTTATGCATCAAGAAGTTGAGAACTTCTATTTGTAATTTAAACTGTAAACTTCAACAAGATTGCAAGATATGCTAGTTGATGAAAATATAGCATTTTCTCTTCTATCTTCAGTTCTTTCAACATTTGTAATTTTCATATTCTGATGAGAAGGTTATTTTATCTTATTATTCTGTAATTGGTAAGCATCGCTGGAAATGTTCGATCCCATCTCGGAAACTTGGTACATGGGTATTTTGTAAAGGATTGTAATGCTCATACTAAATAAGAAAATAATTATTGTAATTTTCAAGATTATTTTTAAAATCTTAAGCTACTTACGAATACAATTTATTAAATATATATAAGTGAAAAAAAACATTTATCTTATTAACAAGTTTTGTAAGGTTAATTTATATTTATTACTTATATTTTTAATATGATATTTAAGTTTATATAGAATTATTTATTATTATTAAATATATTGTATTATTCATTATCGAATTATCAAATAATTCATTCGTTTAATCTCTACATTTTAAATATTCAATACTTAACACAAAAAGATATATGAGAGATCTCATTTTATCTAAAATATAATTTGTTAAATATATATAAATAAAAAATAATTAGAGTAAATGACAATTAATTGTGTAAGGATGAGTAAGGTTTGTAATTTAAAATAATTTTATTGCCGATGAATTGTTAAGTAATGGGCAGGAGAAAACAAATAAAAAAAAAGGATCGAAAGTGACGTGTTTGGATTCATCATTGATTCTAGATTCAACTCTGGTTGATACGTGTAAAGGAGTAAATCATTTGAATCTTTTCCTTTCTCATCTACTATAAAATAAGGCAAAGGATCTATCCAAAATAAATAAATAAAAATGTAACGGAAAAGGTACACTAGCCATGCCACACACTAGCTAACGTTCGATCGTTCGACTTATACATGTTTTGTTTAAAGGCTTGGATGTGTTGCCTGCTATATAGGGCAAGAGTAGCTGCTATAATTGTCTCATGCTGTTTGAATATACTTTTAATTCTTTAAATTTGTGCTAAATTAAGAAAAGGTGAGTCTCTCAACTATTAAAATAAGATAGATTTAGTCTTTAAAGTTAATTTAGATAGTATTTAATGAGAATCATTATAACATTGAACTTAAGGTACTAAATTATAGTTTATAAAATTTAAGGAACTAGAAACGTGTCTTTTAAAATATGAGGACTGAAGATGTTTAATTTAATTTAAATTTGAGGGTTTAAAAATATATTTCTTAAATATTATTTAAGTTCAAGATGTTATATTTATTTTATAAATTGTGATTTTTTTCATAAAAAAAATTAGGATGTAAAGTCCATAAATATAAATTGTTGAGTTGGAAAGAATGAGTTAAGGTTTAAGAAGGGTTAATCAACATAAACAAGAAAGGAGGTAGTGTGAATGAAGGGGTAATCACATTTTTCCACAAAAATATTATTGAGGTTGTCATCATAGGCATTACGAGCCAATGTCTCTAACTATTTTATCCTTTATAAAAATAATAAATAATAAATAGTTCTTGAAAGTGTAACATGTCTATGTTTTAGTTTCTAAAAGATATTTACTATTATTTTGAGTTATAAATTATATCATTATCATTTTAGTCTCTAATTCATAATATCAAAATGAGAATAAATGATTAGATTGGATGACTAAAACACAATAAATGATGTAGTTTAATGATAAAATGATGATAAATATTTTTTTAAGATTTAAAATAATAAATATATTACACTTTCAGAAATTATTTTATTATTTTTCATATTACATGGCTAAATTGCCTAGCCCACACAATTTCAGAGATAAAATGATAATTTACTCTCCTAATTGTAGTATAAGAGTTAATGGTTTGTTACGCCTAATAACAAGTCAAATGAGTATTGAAATTTGATAAAGTTAATAATTAATTTGTAAAGGTTCGTTGTGTAAAAGTCTTTTAGCGATGTCAACTTAAAGTTAAGGTGCAGGTTGTAATAGTTAAGAATAATGCAAATCCTTACGTACGTTGAAAGTCTCTTGAATGATGTGAAATTTAAGTGAATATCTTAATACAATTCAAGTATTAGAAATGTATATCACCGTTCAATACTTACAAAAGGAGGTGAGGGAGCATGTTGAAGTTTGCTTAATGAAAGCGTGATACATAACAACGAGAGAATTGAAAAGATATTGTATCATATTAGGGGATTATTTATATTTATAAAGATAATATCTAATTATGATGTTTTTAAATTTAAAGATATTACTTTATTTTACTAATTTGTTTCCTCTATTCAAAATATGATGGAAGGTTTATAAATAAAAGCTATTGAGATGAAAAGAATTATTGAGATTGAAGAAATACTGTTATCCTAACTGAAATGGAAGTCATGTGAAGATTTATCAAGTTCAAAAAACACTTCTAACAAAGTTATAATGTAAGGATGAAGGGTTAAATTATATGGAACAAATTTATTATAAACTTAAGCACAAGAGGTGAAATCATGTTAAATAATTAATTTTTTATGGTGAATGTATACATAAGGAGTTCAACCATGTTGAATAAATTTTTGTTATCTTTTTTTATTTCATTATGGTTTTGCCTGTTTTTTCTTTTTTCTATGTCGTATGTTTTCATCATTATGCTTAATTAACAACTCAACATCTCATAACATTTATGACATTAATTTTTACCTTCACATACATTGTACCTTTCCCCTTTCCCATGTGTGAATAAATGTTGTACTCTTAGTCTTATGTATGAATGAATATCTCATATACAAATGAATGGTGAATGATGCAAAATAATAATGATTACTAAGATTTGAGATGTGAATGTTCTTCTTTGGATGATGAAAGTAATAACTACTTTGAATCCTAAATGTATAGTTTTTTTAATCCTAAATGTATAGTTTCTCTCAACTTAGATATGGAAAGGTAGTAACAATTTCAAATTCTTAATAGATGATAAAAGATAAGATTTTATATTTGCTTGACTTGATCAAATCAAAATCTGATAATAAGTAAAAAAGTAAAACAAACATATTAAACCATGAAAGTATTTAACATTAAGATGATGGACAAGTCATATGTAATAAATGATTTATGTGTTATGATATCTTAGTATATTCACCCAATTTTTTCATTTGATTAGTTTAATTTTAAATATTATAGAGCTAAAAAAAGAGAAGATTTAAGAAAAATACAAGGAATGTAATATAAAGGCAAAAATATAAAATAATTTTTAAAAACATTTTCAAAATTGAAGCTTAAAACACTTCAACTAATGTAGTCAAATGCAGATAAAAAAAATTGAACACATGAGTCTGATCGAGTTAGACACAAAAAAATAGATGCAAAAGTGAAAAACGTTTTAAGCAAATGTTTTTAAACTTTATTTCTATTTTTACCTTAGTTAGTGACACTTAAAGAAATTACAATGCAAGACAATAAATTAACAAGAATAAAGAAATGAAAAAGAAAAGAGATAAATACAAATAATTTTTATACTAGTTTATCTCAACGAGATTACGTTTAATTTCTTAGCAACTGCTAAGATATTATTCTTTAGGCGAATCATGTATTATTTTGAACACAAACTCTTTAGGCTAAGAGTATTATTTTATCTTAGTCTCTCCAAGCTACATACCACCATATGTGGATTTTGAGCAAGGATTTCGCTTTTAACCTCTACGTAAAGAAGAATATACAAATAAATTCACTTAAGGTTCAACATTTACATATAAGCTTACTCATAAGTTTAATCACTACACAAAGAGGGATAATACAAATAACATTCACTTGTGATTTGACCTATACAGAGGGAAATATACAATTAAGCTTCACATGAAGAGATTTAACATTTACATAGATTAGACTCACTCTTTAAGACTTAAAAAAATGGGTTTTTCTAAACATCTTTTGCTTATTTGCACTTGAAAAACTTTTTTGAGATTTTCAAACTTTAACCTTTATATAAAAGAAGATTTGAGATAATTGTTAGACATAACAACATTTAAATATTCTTTCAACAGTTATCTTGAACTCTTCAATATTCTTTTGCATCAAAGGCAGGAATAGACATGCCAACATCAATGCAGAAAATCGGTCTAATACTAGATTCAGAAACTCTGAAAAGTTGATCTTCTTTTTACTATAAATTTCTATGTTAGAGACATCATTTTTGCTTTATACTTTTCTTTCTTGAGTGTTAGTGTTGAGTTTTTATGATTTGAACGCAAGCTCTTATTTAAAGACATGATATGCACGTACAAGAGCAAAATAATGATATTTAAATTTAATCATAAATTGATTCTTAGCTTTTGTACGTACGGTGATTCATTATTTTGTCATTGATTTTATCATATTTATCATGTGTTTGTCTATGAACCCTCTTTGTCTGATTCAAGCTAATCATGTGTTTGATTTGTCTTCTATTTTGTCTATTTAAGTGATATGTTTGTCTGTTGATAAATTTCCTTCTTCTAACCTTACATTTCATAAGTCTAATAAATTTATTCTAAACTAGAGACTTCTGTCTTAACACTGAAATTATCAATATTAAAAAATATGATTTGTTCTTGACTAATTTTAATCTAACGCATACTTAGTTTTTATGTTTTAGTGTTCTTTTCCTATTTGAACTATTTTTAAAAGACATTAATTTGTCTCTTGATTTAATTTATATTTTGAATTAATACAAAAATAAAATAAATCTTAATTATGACATTTAAGAACTTATTTGTAATGTTATATTAAATTATACAAGAAAGCCAAAAATTAAAAACGGGCCAACTTATTATACTAAAAAGGGGTGGTAAAACAGAGTGACATATTGATAACAATAATTCATTAATCTATTTAAATTCACTAAAAATTCAATTAAAAAATTTGATAAAAATTCATCTACTAACTAGTTTTTCATGAATAAATATATACATCCATCTACCAAAATAAATTTATTTTATTAAAATTAGCTACTTTTTAATTTTAGAATATTTTCTGTATTTATCTTCTTTTTGCTTTTTCTTTCACTTCCTATATTAATAAATTAACTAATAATCATGTTTATTAATATATTATTTTTTTATTAATAAATTAGATTATTAATGAAATAGTTATTCATATAGTAATATAATATATATAATGCCAATATATGATGTATATTTATATATTTAAGCAGAGTAATCAATCAAACTTGATAAGATTTTTTTAAGTCCAAAGCTTAATAAAAATGGTCTTTTAGAAAATGAAAATAAGTATAATAAGTTATAAAAAAACCTATTAAGTATAATAAGTTAATATATTTATTATTTGAATAATATAAATAATTAATATGCATAAATTCTTTTAAGATACAATTATTGATAATATCTATTTATATTTAATTATATATTTTATATTTATTAGATGATCATTTATATTATTTGACTTTGTCGTCATGTTTGAGATAATTTCAAATACTAATATATGTAAAAAAACATATAAAAATTAAATTTCAGTATAAATTTATATAAGGTTTATTCTAATATTAAAGTTTTCATTTAATAAATTTAAAGTCATAGTTGGTAAATTTTTAACTTATTAACTTATTTAAAATTTGATCCACTCACTTATTTAAAAGTTGATTTATTTTCTTATTTACAAGATTTAATAAAATAAATAAATAAATAAATATATAAAAAATTAAAAATGAGTCTTTAAATCAATTAATAAATCAAACCATACTCTAAAAAAATCAAAAGAGATTTAAAAAGATATCATAGACTGTACCAAAACTTAATTATATAAAACAGAAAATAGCTATTCAGCAAAAGCCAAAGCTATTGTGATCTGTAGTGGTACCTACACAAGTTTTGAGCCATGTGTACCCTATAATCTATGAATAAAATAAAAAAAAACAAGAGAGTAGAATTTTCTTGAACTTAGATACGTACACGCATGCAGAGAGGATCTATGAGCAAAGCATAGCCACAACCGAAAAAGATTCAAGTGGGGTCCACACCCCAAGTATCAATATCAACCAGCCACACCCAACAACAACATTAACCTACTCGATTTTACAACATTGGATCAAACAAACAAAAGAATTTAATTAAGAAGAGAAAAATGAAGAATCTATGTCGTCAGAATTTGGATGTTAGAGTAACGATTCCGGTCAAAGTAGGAAAATCGAATTGGGAAGTTTTGTTTCCTCGTAGGTTGTGGTTGCCGACATCATCATCATCATCAACATGGACACGTGAGAAGAGAGAGGGGAAGTTGACGGTAAAGTGCGTTGGGAAAGAGAGGTGGATTCAATCAGTGGCCAAAAGCGCGTTTGGATTTGGCGTTTCGGCGTCGGTGTTGTTCTCTGTGTTCAGTTACTCGCCCGCCGCGTTAGCCGAATCACTTACGGTTGCTTTTCCCGTTTCACGAGCACCTGAGGTCATTCATTCTCTATCTTTCTCTTTAGTCTAAACAATTTTCATAAATAATTCTAAATTTAAGTAATTATTTTGAATTTGGATTTTTAATCCTAATTTTAAATTTTATTTTGACAAAATTAAAAACTGGATTTTTTTTATCGCTTATTAAACAAATATTATTTAATAACATATATTTTTAGTAATTCTACCACTTATTTAATAACTATTTTTTCTAATTTATATATATATATATATATATATATCATTAAAAAATGTGTGATTTTCAATAAATTTTATTTAATTCAAGAGAAAATAATGATAAAAAATGAGTGTAAGAGAGAATAATGTTAATATTATTTTTTTTTATAAAAATATAACCTTAAATATCTGTATGCCTGTTAAAGAAATAGACAATAGAAATATTATTATAAATATAGATTAGTTTGGCAGAATGTTTTCTATTTTGATTTTTTTGTTTTCATTTTTTTTAAATAATTTTCATTTTTAAATTTAGAAAATATGTTTTGTTGGATTTCTTATTTTGTATTTTCAGAAAATGAAAATATTAAAAATGTGTTTAATTTAAACCATTTTTAATAAGATTTCATTAAACATTTTTATATAAAGTTAAAAAATAAATTTTGAATGATAATAATATATTTATATATATTTATTATAAATAATTTATGAATAATTAAATTTTTAACTTATATTTTAACATTACTAAAATTAATATTAAAATAATTAATTTTAAATTTTAAATTCATAAATTCAAAAATTAATGATAAAAATTTTACTCCATATTGATAAAACATAAAAATTTAAAAGATAGCAATAAAAGAAGAAAATGGATGGTTAGAGCCTATGTGTCAATTCTCTTCTACATAGGTTTCTCTCTTTTCCCTGTCGGTGATTTAATGAATTTTTCATTTAGTTGTAATTGATTTTTAATTTTTCATTTTACTTTTAAAAATGTAGATTTTAAAACATTTGTAAAATTTACAGTTCCATTAATTCCATGAATTTTGGTTGCACCTAAGATATAATGGTGAACAAATTTGAATGTTCAAATTTAAAGCAAAATAGTAATGTGGTTTAAGCAAAGTAAGTGATAATTCTAGAGTTTTTGTTCATAACTTAAACTTGAAGAGTGCTGAGTTGAAAAGGGTTTGTATGCTAGGTAAATGCAGTTCAAAGAACTCTAGTGGAAGCATGGGGTTTGATTCGAGAAACATTTGTTGATCCTACATACAACCATCAAGGTAGTTTTGATTTCTTACCTTTTTTTATTGATGATTAGTTTAGTTGCACTGCAAATGTTTGCACAAAAGTTGAATATATTTGCATGGATCACTAATACAAAAGGTACCTTTTTTTTTTTCTTCTGTAGATTGGGATTTGAAGTTGCAACAAACCATGGTGGAAATGTTTCCCCTGAAATCAGCTGATGCAGCATACACAAAAATCCGTGGAATGCTTTCTACCCTTGGAGATCCTTTCACTCGAATTATCAGCCCAAAGGTTTGCATTGTGATTCTTAACTTCACTTTTTTGTTCAATAGAAACTTTAGTAACTAGAAAGATAATCTTAGATTCAATATGTTGTTACTTATGTTGCTACTTATGTTGCCTATTCTAGTGTGATTCTCCCATATGAACAAGTCCATTTTAAAATCACATTTTGTTGTTAAGAGTATAATTTTAATGTTCCTACTCACAGGAATACCAAGGGTTTAGAATTGGAAGTGATGGGAATGTGCAAGGAGTGGGCCTCTTTATAAATGTTGAACCAAGAACAGGGCATTTGGTCAGTGACTTGCAAAGAATACTTTCAATAATTTTCTGCAATATACCATATTCAAATTTTAAGCTAATTATTTTAAGGTCATTTCATTGTGCTATTGATCCTTGCCCCCTTTTAAAAGTAGTTAATTTCCCTTTTCCCATTTCAGAATTAATAGCAGCTGCAAGAACTAAATATCAATCGTGGAACTGTGCATGTGCTGATTTCATAATTTTTTTATGTAATAATAGTAATATCTCTCAATATAACCTGCTAATGATCCTGTAATGATTTTCCGATTTATGTTTTTTTAATTGAAATCATAGGTTGTGTTGTCATGCATAGATGGCAGTCCAGCTGCACGTGCTGGTATACATCAAGGAGATGAATTGATTGAGATAAATGGTAGTTATTATATTTTTCTTCTTATTTACGAAGCTATTTAGATCTAGTTTTCTGTAGTTCATCATTGATAACAATTAAGACTTTTGCAAATATGCAGTGTTTACATGTTTAATACTGCATAGATTGAATTGGTGTAGAAAAATGTCACGGCAAATACTCTATCTTGGTTTGAAGCATAATATAATTTCATTCTGTGGCTAAGCATTTTTCTGTTATGCATGTTTCATAAATTTCTTGCTGATATCAGTCAAATTTTGTTGGGAAATAAAGATTTTGTCTCTTAAGTGAAACAATTGTGATTTTCTTTTGTTTGAAAATAATTGGATTCTGCAGGTGAGAGGGTTGATGGCATAAGTAGTGAAATTGCAGCACAAAGGCTTAGAGGGAATGCTGGTACAACTGTTACAGTAAAGGTTCATTGTATACTTATCATTCTTCCAGTTTTAACATAAGCCTTATTTAAACTACTGAGCTATGCTTCAGACTTGTTATCTTGAATTACCTTTGAAACGTTGGATATTGGATCTCTCTTATTGGATAGATTTCAATTTTCAACCTTCATTTATTAAAAGAATGGTCACTGGTATAAGATAGTGCTTTGGAAAATAGCTTGACTGTGTTTTTCCTAACAAGCTTTCTAGAAGCTAAGTTTAAACATTTTTCTTCTGCAGGTCAAAGACTCAGGGACAAGCTCTTGTATCCGAGAGGTAATGTATACATTTCAATGATTATGTATTGGAAATCCCACATTGCATAGAGATATGACATGTTTAGTGTATATAAGTAGGAGACAACTCTCACCTTGTAAGCCGATTTTGTAAGATTGAGTTAGACCCTTAACCCATATTTTTAAGATTATGATTCTTGAAATGTTAATTTATTTCTTTTATTGTAGTTTTATGATCTAATGTTATACATAAGAAATCAAGACTCACTTCTTTTTTTTTTTTTTAACTTAAATTCATAACATTTTCTTTCTGATTTAATATACTTGAAGGTCAAACTTCCTAGAGAGCGTATCAAGCTCTCACCAATATCAAGTGCCATCATCCCTCATAGATCCCCAGATGGTCATCTAATGAAAACTGGCTATGTGAAATTATCAGCCTTCTCTCAGGTGAGCGAAGAATCAGCTATCAAATAAAATTGAAATTCAGTATCTAATGTGTTGGGTAACAGCTTTTGTCCCCGAAAATAACTGCTATTTTTTGTTTTTTCAAAAGACT
Organism: Hylodesmum podocarpum; assembly: GCA_026586105.1. NCBI lineage: Eukaryota > Viridiplantae > Streptophyta > Magnoliopsida > Fabales > Fabaceae > Hylodesmum > Hylodesmum podocarpum. Next base: position 9,447,040 of record JALJEV010001436.1, on the reverse strand, counting down.
TACCAGGATACTGATGAAAGAAACAATTATTTGTGCTAAAACTGAACTAAAAGCACATAGTTAAATGAGAAAATGTCGAAACCAGCAACCATTTTTGTTCTCCATTGCAAGCTATACATGAACTCTTTCTGTTCCATATTAACAGACCGCTGCTGAAGACATGAAGAATGCCATTCAGGAAATGGAAAACCAAGGAGTACACTCATACATACTAGATCTACGGAACAATCCTGTAATTTACTTATTTGATGGAAACTTTCATAGTGTTGTTACCTGGTCTTTGGAATAATTTAACTTAGAAGCGTTTTCCTCCCTTTTCCTGTAATTTTGTTGCAGGGTGGTTTGGTAAAAGCTGGCCTTGATGTGGCACAGATGTGGTTAGATGGAGATGAGACTCTAGTTAACACAATCGATAGAAACGGGAACATGTTACCCATTAATATGGTTGATGGACATGCCATAACACATGATCCACTTGTGGTGATTGTGAGTACTAACTGTAGTTGCTTAATAACATTTGACTAAAGCTTTTAATTTTATAATATTTTGAGTACCATTTGCATATGAATATAAAGTAGTTATTCTTTTTAGTGTATTGTTTCACACTGATTTATAGGTGTTAAGCAAAGCAAATTTTATTCAGTTGCCTTTATTTAAGTCTGTCCATGGTTCATAATCAACAACTTATCTTCATTCCCTGAATTTTTTTTCCATTCACCTATGTAGTGTATCATCTATATGCAACTTTTATGCTATGTTTCTAAAGACAAGCCTGCTACATCTTGGTTTTTCATAAGTATTAAAGTTACCTTTGCTGACATTAATGGTTTAATGAACAAAATTTTTTGCTACCTTAAAAGGTCAATGAGGGAAGCGCAAGTGCCAGTGAAATTCTAGCTGGGGCATTACATGATAACGGTCGAGCTGTTCTTGTGGGACACAAAACATTTGGGAAAGGAAAGATTCAGGTACTATTTCTTCTTTTGTTTTATGCAGTTCTATACACGCTTTTTGTGTTAAAGTTTTACCTCAATTAACTGTATAATAAAGATTTGTATCAAAGATCTGCGCAAAGTTTTCAAGGTGAAACATCAATTATGATTAAAAAAACAACACTGAGAGTATTTAAGAAACTATATCTAAGTTTTGTTTGTTTTTCCGTCAAGATCAATTTCAAACTACATTGAGCTATTTTTTGTCATGTATTGGCTAATGGTTGGACATATCTTCGTGATTTCAGAGCGTCACTGAGCTTCATGATGGGTCAGCTCTCTTTGTTACAGTTGCAAAATACCTATCACCAGCCCTTCATGACATAGATCAAGTGGGAATAACACCAGATGTGCAGTGCACAACAGAAATGCTCAATTCAGCGAAGGAGCCTTCAATCAAAGACAAGGCCTCAGTTTCATCTCTGGAAGCAGATTCATGCATAATGGTTGCAGAACATGAGTTGGATATGAAGGAGTCCAAGGGAACTGCTTCTTGAGCATTGCTTTTCATGTTATCACACTTTCTTTTCAATGTTTTAACAGTTGAAAGAAAGAGTAGCTCAGTGCTGCCGTGTCAGCCAATTCATCAATTTGTACAATGTAACATTGGAATCACTTTGGTATATAAAATAGAATCAGATTGTAAATACAATTCAATAGAATAATAGAAAATTTACCTCTTAGTTGAAGCATAATAAGAAGTATATAAATTTATGTCAATGTTTTTCTTGTTCAATTTCTGATGTATTCTCATTTTGTCCCATACTTAGTCATATTTAAAGTTTATCATCTCCGAAGATATATTTTAGAAGAATCTAACTCAAGTTTTTTCTTGCTAATTTAACATACAAAATATTAAGAATATATAAATTTAAATATATTTAAAGAAAAATCATTTTACTGATAATAAAATAAATTTAAATATAAAAACACAAGTATTTAAGAAATAATTTTGAAAAATTAGAAAATTATTTTAATTAATAGAATATTATTTTAGTGATGATGTGTGAATAAACTACTATATTTAACATTGATGAAGACATTGAAGTATTTTAGTTAGTTAGTTAGGAAATTGAAGTATTGATCAAAAACAATTAAAGAAATTAATAGGAAAGTAAACTTTTGCTAGAGTTAGTTGTCACTTGTGTAGTTTGTTATGATTGATTTCTTGTTAATTAGTTTGTTATGATTAGTTTGTTGTTTAGCTCTTAATATAAATAAGAGCACTCTTTACATTTATAGCATCTTTTAATCGATCAATATGTGTTGTTATGAGATTTCATATCTCTCTCAAATTACTTGGCCTCAGTGTGTGATCTTTATCCTTCACATCTTCTGATTACTAACACAAATTAAAGGTATCTCTGTTTCAACAATTAATTAAAAATTTGAACTGGTACTGAAATTCATAAGACGTGTCATAAAATAAGAAATAGTTGATTCACATTTATAATATTAGATTGATTACTTTTGAGTTTTTTTTTCTTACATAATTACTTATGGAGTTAGTATACTCTAAGTTTCATATATTTGGGATAAAATTGGATTAGTCTTCCTAGCAGCATGTTTTTCGAAGAATTTGATAAGCTGAAGCAACAAAACTCATCAATTACAAGGCACTTAAAACGTATGTCTCAAAACAAATTTTAAGAAAAATTATTTATTGATAATAAAATATTATAAATTAAAATATAAAATGTAAACATTTTTAAAAAATTATTTTGACAAAAAAGGAGCATTGTAAATATTTCGTCTCATTTGTTGGATAACTAATTATAGAAGAAGGAAAAATTTGTATTAGCATTGAAACGTACAAGACATGTCACAGACTAAGAAAAACAAGTGCTTGTATATATAGATTTTAAGTATGAAGACTCGAATTTATAAAATAGAAATTGATTACTTATTCAGTTATTGTACTTTAACAAAGTTGGACTATTCTTCAAAGCAGCATGCTGCAATACAAGAAAATCACTTTTGAAGAATTTCATAAATTGAAGCAATAAAACTCATCAATTACAAGGAACTTAACAATTACATTAATATATCAGCTCACACCAATAACTGAGTAGAAATTACATACTGTAACTGTAGCTCATCATACAACTAATCTTATAAAATTCCAAAAAAATACAATACCATTTTCAACAAGCAAACATAAAGTATATATAAACATGCCCACAAAGAAAGATTGATTACCCCCACCAAGTGACAAATTTCAAATCCACATGCTTCCAATTCAGTGCAACATGAAAGCCACAAGAGATGCCAACACAGAAGAACACATGATCACCTTAGAAACAGGCAGAACAAACCCAGTTCCAGCCTCCAATTGCCCTGTGGGAGCAATGTCTGAATCCTGTGCTGTAATGCTGGTCACATAAAACATTCCCACAAACATTATTGCCATCAAAATTTCAGTAGTGAATCTACCAAATGGTGCCATTTCCAAAGAATATAATAATATCTTTATGTTACTCTAGTGAAATGGCCAAAGAGACTGAAGAGGTAGATATTGGTTGGCAACAGAATTGTTCAAAGATAGAACCAAGATTTGAACATATATAGGACTTGGGAAAACTTGTTACATCATAAAGGTCATTGTTTTTATTAGTACTCCAAAGTTTGTATAACTAGAAATAGTGACTAACTTACTGGAAATATTAAGTGTACATAGTGTGGTATTCTTTTCAATGTAATTTATTTCTAGTCATGATTTGGTCCTTGTAACCAGCAAGTTGAGTAAAAGGTAAAGTAACCAAAGTTCAATTTTAAGCCTACCAATAAAAAATTATTTTTTAAAATGTTTAGAAAGTAAAATGTCTCAGTTGTAAACAAAAAGGTCCAAAAATATTCATCATACAGTTTTTTCTTATTTAATTTTTTTTTTTTTTCAAAATTTGTTTTATCGTTGGGCTGATCCTACATAAACTACTTAGTTAAATTACACAAACCATTACCACTTGTAAACTAGTGTTGGTGTAAGATTTTTAAGTTGGTAAAATGGTACATTAAACATTAACCATGTTGAATGTTACTTTCCCTTTTTGGTTAAGGCTTTTAAGACCTCAAGACCAATCAAAGCTAGTTGGGGAAGTGTGACATAGCATCTTCAATGAATTTCATTGAATTCATTGAGGATCAATCAGGTAACTACCAATTATGGTACAACCTACACTTGAGTTTCACACATGGCTTAGATAATTGACACGTTTGGATTGATATGCATTTTTGTGCTGTTGGTTACTTAGAAGGTAAAAAAAGAGTTAAAAGTGATGTGAAAGGGATCACTAGGCAAGCTATCTTTTCTCAATTCATTGCAATTGGTAGGAACTCTCTTTCAAACCAGCTTAAGCACTCTTGACAGAGCAACGGTTTGATATGTTTTATAAAAGACTTAGTCTATGGTTTGCGTATACATATTTCCCTTTTGCTTCATAGAGAGATGAATCTAGAACTTCAGTTTCGTTTGGCAATTGAGAATAAACGAAAAATAGATTTTTTTTTTTTGACATTATTTGTTTTGTTGATTCTTGAATTATATTGTAGCTATTCAAAAATTTACAAAAATGACATGATTTGTTGGACCGTTTTGAAGTTTTGGTGTGAATAAATCATAAATCCACTTGTAGTAGGTCTGGTGCCAAGTAAATTCAACAGTCATTGCAATGATTTCATCTTGTAAATTTCATTAGAGTAATCTATCAATGAGAAATTATGTAATAACTCAATCTTATAAAATCAGCTTATAAGGTAAGAATTGTTCTCCGATTATATGTTATATATCAGGTCTGAACTTCTCAAGTTTAAAGACTAATCAAAATGGGTAATTCAATAGCGGCACGATGACGGGATATATAATAAGCTTAATATTCACAAACAATCATAGAATAAATTTTGATACCATATCAAAAGTGTAGAATATGATTATAACTCAGCCCTATAAAAACTGACTTATAATGTGTAGATCGGCTATAAATCAAATAAAGATAACATTTTCGTAAAAATATAAAAATCTTCTTTGGCTACAACGTGGAGCTGTATGCATCCTTGAGGATATAAATTCTATAAATTTTATAATTTTTTAAAGATTTTATAAAATTAAAAAGAAATATACCATAACTACAACTTTTATTTCATTAATTATTAAACACTCATATTTCCTTTTGATTTAATATTTATATTAATGTCAATTATTTCTTTTACGTACGTTCTGTTGTTTTATTGTTTAATTTTTGCTTTTGTAAAAGAGAATATACTTTGAATAAAAGGTATATGAAATTTAAGTATAAAAAACATTATACCCTAAAATCTCTATAAAAACATGATTTTTAATTAGTAAACAGTTTAAAAGCATTTCACACTAAACTCATATTTTTTAAGGATCTTTTACATTAAAGAAGAAATTTTAATATTATTATCGTATCGCGCGGACTCATATTTACAAAGACCAAATACTTTAGTTTATTATAATATTCTTCACTGTATTAATATCATAATAATTTCCTCGGCGTAATTTTAGTATTTTTTAGAAATATATTTACAAAAGATAGAATATAATTTGTGGAAGATCTTGTCAAACTTTATTTCTTAGCTCTGTACAGATTTTAAATTTAAATGTTAACCATACCTTATTCTTAAAAGAGTAAATAAATATTAGAATATTCAACATAAATTATTATTTGAAAGAAATAACAATTTTTTAGTTTAAATGTCATAATTTTACACAGCTGTGTAATTATATATGAGATTTTACATGATATATTATTTTCTATTTCCATTTCAATTTCTTTGATCAAATGAATCATCAAAACGCTAATGACACTTTCTGTGCCTCCAAATACATTCCTAGTCCAACCAACAGATGTAACACAACCCTATTAATCCATCCTAAAACCATGCAAAACCACACATGCATACCCTTTTCACAACCAAGAAATAACAACTTACACAAAATAGCTCAAACCACAACCTTATAAAACCCTTGGCAGTACCACATTATAGCTGAGACCTGCACCAAAACACAAAAAATAAACCACCAATAAACAGCTTCTTTCACCACATAAACAAGCGGGTCTCTTCCGAAAAAACTTCACTAATCATCATGAACATGAGGAAGGTTACCTGTGTTGTTCTCATCGCCGCCGCCTCCATGAGTGCTGCATTGGCTGACACAGAGGTTCCTGCACCTGCCCCTGGCCCTAGCAGTGGTGCCTCAGCCACTGTTGTTGGCTCTTTGGTTGGTGCCTCCGTTTTGTCCTTCCTTGCCTTGCTAAACTAAAATGTGGTCATCACAGGGTAACAGGAATAGAATCAAGGAATATGCAGTTTAAGAAAGAATGCTGCATTGATACTTGTAAGGAATAAAGAGTGAACACAGCAATTATGTGAATTGATGTGTGGTGCTACCACTGTTGAAAATGTAATTGATTTGTGTTCATCATGAAAAAAAAAAATTTAGTTATGTGTTTTCTTTCGTGCTTTGTTTGATACAAATTAAAGTAAGAAATATAGCTTTGCACAAAGTTTCATCTTTTAGATCAACTATTAAACTAATCTTTCATCCAAAGTTTCGCCAGTTACCAAGATTAAAAGGTTGAAATGGTAATTCATTTTATCAAGTCTTAAGCCATATTATACATGTACAAATGAAACATGGAAGAAGATTCCAGTAAAATGAATGATTTCACATAGGGTATGGGAAGTAAAAAGGAAACATACTAGAAGATAGCCATATTATACATTCGTTCTTTGAAATCTCACATCACCTTATCTGACCAGTTACAGAAAGTAAATAGATATGCTTAAAAATTCAGATCAGACAAAAATATATGACTTTATGTTTACTTTCTTGGTTTAACTGTTTTCTACTCAATTTTGAAAAGAAAGTAACATTAGGCAGAAAATGCAAAGAGAAAAGAAAAATTCAAGCACTGGTTGTGTTTTCAAATGATTGAAAATTTACAAGACTAAAGTTATCATCACAACAATCATTTTAATCCTCAAAATAAAAAATATAAGAAGTAAAATGACCAATGTATAATTTTTTCAGAATTCTTTTAAAAAATATATATAATTTTAACTATAAATTGACCGATACTCGATTTCCGGCTCTAATTTAGTGTATTATTCAATAGTAGTATGATTACAATTAAAGGTCTGAGGTAACAAGAAAACCAGGCAAATCAAGATATCTTATAAAAAATAAAACATGAAACTCAAGGCCTCGTTATTCTAAGTTTGAGAGGAGAGGGGGCCTATTACAATATCAATGTTTCCTGCAATCAATGACCATAGCATGCCAAAAAAACACCAATGAATATTCAACCATTTCAAATATAATATAATCCATTTACAATACACCGCTCACTAGCAAATAATTAATGTAATGTTATTTTTCAGCCTCCAAACTCAATCAAGCAAATGTCTCAAAGGAGCAAACTCATCTAATAATTGAAATACACATTTTTCATACTATAATGTATAAATAATGAAGAGCACCACACCTCTCACAAACTATGCTTCGGGATTAAGTTTTTGTGAGGCCATTAGACTTTTTGTAAGCCATATTGCTGTTTCTCTGGATGATACAGATACAGCATCTTCTCCAAATGGTGTTAGCACAGCAGCAAGCTCTTCAAGCTTTCCTTGCTGCAGTAGCTGCGCACATAACTCGAGAAGAGATTCCAGAGCATCAGCTCTTTCCTGGCAGGTACCATCACTGCCTCTTGATATGCGTGTCCTTAACGAAATGCCATTTGGTGACTTAGTGACCGTGACAGCATTGTCATCTTCTTTACATGTTGAACAACTGTTTGTGTATGTGTCTTCTCTGCCTTCATCCTTACCTGAACGTGTATCATTACTTTCAGAAATCAAGCTTTCCATGTGTGAGTCTTCTGTAAATGCTTCAAGGATTTCATTTTCCTTCATGCAGCTTCTGGTTTCAGTGTCGTGTTCAACCTTAACAGGATGTGCTGCTATTGGTGATGACCTTTTCTCATCAATGCACACATCTTTATCATTGCTGTTGCTGTCTTCACTAAAGTCCTCAGGTTTAGCATCTTTCTCCTGTGTTTCAGGTTGATCAGAACCTTCATTGGAAAGTTTATCTTCAACTTCAGTAGGCATTGCATTTATGTCAATTGCATCAGACTTCTGAAAATGTTCAGCATCATGTCCTTGTTCTTCTTCAACAACAGAATCTACAATACTCTTTGATGTGATCTCGTCGCCAGATCCATCAAGCACACCATTGCTGTTTTCACGGGAAATTATTATAGGTTTACTGGAGCTCTCAGGTTTGGCATCTCCCCCCTGTGCTTCATCTTTATCAAAACCTCCATCATAAATTTTGTCTTCAATTTCTGAAGCTTGTGCATTTATGTCAACATCTGAATTTTGAATATGTTCAGCAATAAACCCTTGCCCTTGACGCACAAAATTGGGCATATTCTCTGAAGTGATCTCATCAATGGACTCATCTTTATCATTACTGTCATGGTTTTCACCGGACATCATTGATTTTATGGAGTCCTTGGGATTGACATTTTCCATCCGTGCTTCAGTTTTATCAAAAACTTCACAGGAAACATTATCTTCAACTTTTGTGGCCTCAGAAGTTGTGACAATCACATCTGACTTCAGAAAATGTTCAGTGGTAAACCCTTGCTGTTCATGCTCAGCATCTACCGTACTCTTTGATGTAATCTCATCAATGGACCCATTACTGTTGCTGTTTTCAATGGACACTACTGATTTTCTGAAATCCTCAGGTTTGGCAATTCTCCCTTCTGTTTCAGTTTTGTCTAAACTTTCATTGGAAAAATTATCTTCAACTTTTGTAGCCAGGACATTTGTGTCAATCACATCTAACTTCTGAACATGCTCAGCCGTTAATCCTTGTTCTTCATGCACAGAATCTAGTGTATTCTTTGAAGTGATCTCATCAATGGATCCATCACAATCATTAATGTCACTATTTTCACTGGACAATATTGATTTGTTGGAGCCCTCGGGTCTTACATTTTCCCTCTCTGCTTCAGTTTTGTCAAAACTTTCATTGGAAAAATTGTCTTCAACTTTTGTGACCACTGCATTTTTGTCAATCACATCTGACTTCTGAAAATGTAAAGACGTAAATCCTTGTTCTTCTTGCATAGAATCAAACGTACTCTTTGATGTGACCTCATCTATGGACTCATCTTTATCATTACTGTTGCTATCTTCACTGGACTTTATTGATTTACCAGAGTCCTCAGGTTTGGCACCTTCACTCAGTACTTCATCTATATTAAAATCATCATTGGAAAAAGTATCTTCAACACTTTTAATTGCTGCATTTATGTTAATTGCATATGACTTATGAACAGCAAATCCTTGTTCTTCAAGCACAGAATCTAGTGTACTTTTTGAAGTGATCTCACTTTCAGTTGTGTCCCTTACAAGGTTGTTTTTAAAGTCTCCTTCCTTGTACACACTGCAAACAGTTGATTCGGATGTTGTTGAGTCATCTTTGGAGCCACTAATACTAGTAGAAAATTCCAGAGTATAGCTGGTAGAATCAACATTTTTAGTCTCGAGGTTGTCTTCTGCACTGGTTGACACTGCTAGGTTGCCATCATTAGGTCGGTTCTGTGTCTGTACATCTCCAACATTTCCCTCAATTGGATAAATTTGCTCCAAACGCTTTATTAATCCTGCTAATCCTGCCTCCTTCTCCCAATGGTCTTTGCCACCACCAGATTTGGTTTTTGTTTTATCCTTTGGAGAGTTACTGCTTATAAGATGTACTGGTAGAAAAATGGATGATACATAATTACGACAGCGGAGAACGTAAGGTTGTAAATGAGAATTTCTTAATAACTCAGATGCCTGTCAACAAAAAGCAGTGTAAGAAGGAGGAGCTCCACATAAATGAGTTACACAAGAAAAGCTCAGTTGAACTCACTGTTGGTCTATGTTCTGGGTTTTTCCTCAGCATGCTCTTGATAAGTTGTTTCCTGTTACACATAAATGACATATCAGTCTTTGTTAGTATCGCTGCACGTATATTCACATTTATGATTTTCTGTTTGTTATTTTTATTCACGTATATTCTGATTTCTGAGAAAAGAGAGAGTTATTTATGCCTAAGTAGTGGTCTTAGTTGGTTCCTATTTTTAAGAGTTAATGGAGTTAAAACTTGAGTGTTGTTCAAGTCTTATGATCTGTATTTATATGCTGGTTAGTATTAATGAAAAGCACTCATTCACCTCCCCTTTTTTCTTTTATGAGCATATAATTGGTATAAGGAACCTGTGAGAGAGAATTGAGAGATTAGAGAGTTCAACCTTTGAAGCAAAAATCCAAGGTTGCAACCATCTTCCTGAGATTTAAAAAGTGAGTGGAAAATCAGAGTGACCATGATATTAAAATTGTTAGATTAGACAATGGGACAGAATATACTTCAAAAAGATTCAACTCTTTTTAGGAGGCAGGTGAGAAAAAATAGAGCAAACACAGCAAAATGTTTGCTTCATGAGAAAAAAATAGAACCATTATGGAGATGACCAGATGTTTGCTTCATGAGAAGTAATTCTGGGCAGAGCATGTTCCTCATGTCAAAAGGGACAAGCTAGGTGAGGCTGAACCGGGAGTGTTTGTTAGCTACAGTATGATTTCCAAAGCCTACAGTATTTATCAACCACAAACAAGAAAGGTGATCATTACCAGAGATGTTCAGTTCTTGGAAGATGAGCAATGGATATGGACAGACAAGCCACAAGACAAGCATAAGGAGATCTCATTAGAACCAGATGAGCTTCTAGATGACATTTTGAGGCACCAGATTTTTAGTTGATGTATAGCAAAGGTGCAGTGCGGTTGTTCTGGAACCAACAAGATTTGAAGAAGCCAAGAATGACTAGATATGAATGAATGCAATGGAGGAGGAATTGGCTATGATAGAAAAGAATCAGACCTGGAAGTTAGTAGAGAAGCCTAAAGACAAGAGAATCATCAGGTTGAAGAGGGTATTCAAGACTAAACTCAATCATGATGGCTCAATGAATAAGCATTAGGCCAGGTTAGTGGTGAAGGGTTATGCACAGATTTGAGGAGTAGATTTTTGAGACTTTTGCACATATGGCCAGATTAGATACAACTAGAATGATCCTTGCTTTGGCAGCTCAAAAGAGTTTCAAAAGAGTTGGAAGGTGCATCAACTAGACGTGAAATCTGCATTTTTGAATGGAGCACAACAAGAGGAAATCTATGTTGAGCATCCAGAAGTATTCATCACACCAGGACATGAGGAGAAAGTTTACCTGCTGAAGAAAGTTTTCAATGGTTTGAAGAAAGCTCTCTATAGTTTGAAGCAAGCTCCCAAGTTTGGTACAACAAGATAGATGAACACTTATAAGGCTTGCGCTTTGAGAAAAGCTTGAGCGAATCCACACTTTATGTTAAAAAGTTTGGTTCTAACATAGTTATTGTATCTTTGTACCAGATGATATGCTGGTGACAGGGTGTAATGCTGATCAGATTGACACATTTTAAGTAGGATAAAATGAAGATGTTTGAAATGACTGATCTTGGTGAGATGTTCTACTTTCTTGGCATGGAGATTAAGCAACCTCAAAATGAAATCTTCACGTGCCAGAAGAAATATTTGAAAGAGAGTTTGAAAAGATTCAATATGGAGGAGTGCAAGAGTGTGAGTACTCCTATGGATCAAAAAGAGAAGCCACAGAAGAAGGATGAGGGTGTCTATAGGAGTTTAATTGGCTGCCTAATGTATCTCACAGCAACGAGACCTGACATCATGTTTTCTGTAAGTGTCTTGTCTCGTTTTCTAGATTGTCCTAGTCAACCGCATATGGTAGCTGCAAAGAGTGTTAAGGTTTCTGCAGGGTACAATCTCATATGGAATCAAGTTTTGTAAAGTTTGAGAATTCAAAATACCGAGCCATTTTCCATATCCACGATCATGAAATATTTAAAATATTTACTATACACTAGATATATTCCAAAATATTTTGTGGATTTTGACATGAAAAAGTTACTTACAGTGTGGAAGAGTAAACAATTGGCAGTGGAGAAATGGATGATCTATTTATTTTATTGATAAGTCCAGCCCTGTCCTGTTGGATTAATTCATGATTCACCAAATTATTTCACTTATACATATATTGGAGACAATTCATTTTCAGTAATAACATGAAATTCTTATAGATGATTTAGTTTTGTTCTTACTGGAGCACGAAATGCTGGTTGATGTGCAACAATTTCAAACATGCAGCAACCTTTACATACAAAGAGAAATAATTCTTACACAAGGTCAGATATCATGGCATGTGACTTTTTCAACTAGAATCAGGCAGTTGTAATCCTTACCAAGTGACCACATATCAGATTTATAACCATAAGGCATACCAGCGATGGCCTCAGGACACATGTAGTTTAGAGTTCCAACAGCCTACAAAAGATATAAAAAGGACATGAACAATAAAAAGACTTCAATATGTAGATATAGTTAAGTAGCATTAGCATTAGGGATACAAGGTTTAAGGATAGGAGGAAAAAGTTTTTCATTTTTAGTTAAAAGGCTTCAATTACTTGGCATGACAATCCACTATCAAGGGAACTACCACAAAAAAGTTTCTTGAAGAAGGCAGTAAATAATGCTAAGATATTAAAATATACAATACCGAGGAAGCAAGTTCTTCAATATTAAGTAGCTTTGCAAGACCAAATTCACCTGCAGTGTCCATGTAATAAATATTTTTCTTTAGCTAACATTGTACATGGAAACCCAAAGTGATGAGCATTCAAAGAATCATGCCTTCATACCTAGCCGAATGTTGTTTTCTTTGGTAAGGAATATGTTTGAACACTGAAATTAAATGAAGTTGTATTAATATAAACACCTTGGATGTAAGGATTTCTTTATCAGGATTATAAGAATAAGACGTACCTTAATATCTCTGTGCAGTACCCGATTGGAGTGAAGGTAGTCCACGGCTAGTAACAACTGAGTCAACCATTTGCAGACTTTCTATTGGAGAAGATGGCAATGCAGAGTGGGTAAGGAATAAAAGAAAAAGAAGAATCCAGAGAGAATGAAGGCAGATGGAAGATGAGAGGTCAAGTACAAAGTTTCTTTCCACTTTTTTTTGGGCCAAGGGTTACATCATAATTCCTAATTTTCAAAAGACTCACAAATAAAGGGGAGGTTTACTTAAAACCATTCCTACCCCTCTCTTTTCTTCCTTTGTCCCCACAGCCAAGCAAACACTAAGGAATAAGGAAAGGAACACAAAACTTTATTAGTTACCTCCTCCGAAAAATGCGATCCCCGAGCTTTCTTTATATGTGCAGCCCTGCTCCAAAAGAATGTAGTATTCCATGATTTAGACATTACATAACAAGTTGTAATGCTTCCAAGTGCCATATAAATTTACAATAAAAATATATATCCTACGCCTTTACAATACAAGAGATCCACATTATGTTTCAGACTGTCTAGAAAGAATTTATTTAACTTAGTATTACAATCAAATTCCCCAAATCTAAAGTTCAATGCTTGTCACCTCTGGTCCACTAATTACAATCTTTAAATAGCACTGTCCTTCTGAGGATATAACTCAGTATAAAGTCCAGTCTAGCTTCCATGCAAAATTGAAGTTTGAAATTTTATCCACATTAGAAGTCACTAGGCTTTAATCTAGAGGAATGTCTTAAGATTTAAGAGAATCATTCTTGGAATCTTAGCTGATGGTTAAGTATTTAGGTGAATAGGTTAGATACCATTATATGGCATTCTCTATAATCAGATATTAATAAATAACTCAGATCCTTTATGCTAGAGGCGAATAGAAGCGATCAGTGTCGCTAACAGATATTACCATACTTACATGTCACCACCTTCACAATAGCCAGTTATAATGCATATGTAGTCCTCCTACAGAACATGAAAATACAATAAATATTAAGGATTCATGAACATTTAAATAAACCTAAACAATATATAGAACTTCAAACTTGAATTTTCATTTATATATAGAAGTACAAATGAAATTTCAATAATAAAGTAAAGAAAGACTGTGTCCTTACCTTCACCCAAGCATCTTTGTACTCCACAATATAAGGGTAATTTAGTTTAGCTATCAGGTCCATCTGAAACAGAGAGAAACAATGTTACCATTTTTTAGAATGTAAGAAAATACTCATTCAAAATCATGAAGGAGAATCTCTCGGAAATGGAAGTCAGTAAAACCAGAACTAATAATATTATTTTTATAGAAAAATTAGCTTCAGAATTCAGATGGTACTTGGCTCAAATAAAAATGCCATAAGTACCACACAATGCTGATAGCATTTTGCAAGCATAATAAAATTCACAAAACAAATATCCTCTAGTTTGGAGAACTTTGAGTTCAGAAGACACTGATGAGTAGCAGAGAGTCTACAAGATTTCAGCAAATGAAATGAAATTACTGGTATGTGTTTTAGTCACTATCTGTGTTACACAGAAGGAATGTTACTTCAGGAATTAGCTCATTCAGATAAATGGTTTATCTGTTGCAGGAATGAAGCATAACCAGCTATGGCATGTTCATAGATCATCATGGAAGATAGAGAAAGATATTGAGAAATACAAGTAACCAGTTAGATTGAGCTGATTCAAGTCATGCAGGACTCAAAAGATAGTAGGAAACGGATCAATCATTACAATTTATCCTTTGGTGATGGGACAAATTAAAAACCAATTGAAAAAATAGCAGTAAAAGTAAAAGGCAGAGTTCATAATTTTCACAAATCAGTAACTTGTCCTGTCAATTAGGATAGAAAGCAATGATACAAGAGAAGATAATACCAATAAATAAATAATTGCCTAGTTGACACTAATTATATGCATTGAGTGGTAGGGTTTGTTTCACCAACCTCTTGTTGTGGTGTCACTTTGGACTTGTCTGCCTGTTTGGCCAAGCGAATTTTCTTCAGCACATACCTACCAGAAACATGAAATTTTCATCATGAAGAGAAATACAATAATAAAAAAAAAAAAAACTGTAAAAATAAAGAGAATTAGCAGTTTAGTCATAAACACTAGATTTTTTTCTGGGGTTGTCCATTTCTGAACTAAAAATGGTTTCTTGAATGGTCCATGCTAAAATTTAACTGCCATTGAACTTCCAGGGCTACAATTGCCACAATTGGTCCCTAAAATCTCAAAAAGATTGAAAATTTCTTTATGGGGCTGTCCAAATTTGACCAAAGAAAAGATCTTGAAGAGTTCATGTTGCATGGTTCCAACAATTACATTTACACAGAAAAAACACAAACACACACTCGCACATGAAAAAAAAGAACAGTGTCTTCTTACCTCTTGTTCTCAACCTTGTGTAGAACAAGAAAAGTTGCACCAAGTGCTCCTCTTCCAATTTGCTGAATCACTTCATAGTCTTCCATCTTGCCACTACTCTCCATGGAAAAACTCCACAAGAAGCTACAAGACAAAACAGTGAACCACTGAAGCAGCAGCAGTAGCAGATCCTGATTTTTCTGAGAACCCAATTCAGGAAAAAGTTTGATTCTTTATATTATTATGCCAAACTTTTGCAGTTGTGATAGTGAATTATCAGCTACCAACCCTTTTGCTTCATCCAAAGGCTGTAAATTAACACAAACTTATCAATGGCATTAAATGTTATGAAACTGACTTAGGTGTCTATTGAATGAACTTCAGAAACCATTAAGGGGTTTCAACTTTCTACAGCTACAATAACACTAATGACTAAATTAACTAGCTTTTCAGGAGATTGAAGAGAAAGAGAGAGTAAAACATACCCAAAAAACAAACAAAAAAAAAAAAAAAAGTTTGATGACTTACCAAAAGAAAGTTGAGAGAGAGAAGATAGAAGGACAAGAAAGTCAAGTAAAGAAATGCAGAAGAGAAATGTTGTCACTTTAATAATAGTTTAATTGATAAGAGTGGAACAATGACCAAAGATTAGTATAGTTGTGGCTACCATGATTTAAGGGTATGCTATTTATGCTATAATTTCATTTTCAATATTTCCTAACCATATAAATTATTTTCTTAAAACAAATATTGGAAAGAAGGTGCTGTGTCTCGAGACACACAAAATCTGGAATGTGTATGAAATTAAAAACTACTTAGAGGTAAACTTAGAAATTTATTTCATTGGATTCCAACTTAATTTTAAATATGGTTTTCTAATGTGTTTAAGATCTTATTTTTATAAGAGAGATTTTAGTTTATTTGGGGTTTAATTATATTCTTGATCATATATAATATCTGATCCCGTTATTTTTGGTCTTATTTTTTAATTATTAAATAAATGTTTTAGTTCTTAAATTCCACTAAAATTTTTATTTTGATCTTTAAAAAAATTGAATTCAAATTCTGATAGTTACATTTTGTATATTCTAATTGAAAATTATGTGAGGAGATACCGATATTTAATATATATATATTAATTTATTTATTTTATTTTATATATTTTAAACAAATTAATTAAATTAAATAAATAAATAATACATAATTAAATACATAAAATAATAATTAATATGTCACATAATTTAGATTAACACACTCATTTGACAGATATTCCCTTGATGTGATCAACAAAATTTAATTATATAACTATTCTAAAAATTATTTTTCTTTTGATGAACAAATTAAAAATCCACACCTAATTTAATAACCAAAATAACTGCTTCCTCCGAATTAAATTAAACTTATAAATTCAACCTTGGTCCAGTTACAATCCACAGAATATCGATGAAAAAAATAAAACTGTCAAATCAATACAACAAACTTGTAAGAAACGGTAAGAATTGGTCGTTGGATACTTGTTTGAACCCATATTCTTCATTAGAAAAAAACGATTTTTATAATCTTCAAACTTTTTTAAATAAATAAAAATCACATGTAGGGCCATCACACAAACTGCTATCATTTAACCTTCTATTATTAATTATTTATATATATATATATATATAATTTTATATCTACTAATAAATAGAATTTTCGCTCTAACTATTTCTCATCTCTATTTTTATTAAGCAAATTTATTCTTTTAAACTTATAAAAAATAATTTTGTACTTTTAAATTTATAAAATTATTTATTACATTTTTATTTTTATAATTAAATTATTATTGATAGATCTCCACTTACCCTTAATAAAATTTATAAACTAATTCAGTTCCATATCTATTTTATAAAATATTTTATTTTCACAACACTCAATTTGTTACCATATTTAGTTTATTTAAAAATAAAAATTAATAAATTTATTATCTCTACCCATTTTAGTAATATTCAAATTTACACACTGGTATATGTTTTTACTAATATATAGAATTTATTTAATTATTTATAACAGCACAAGTGTCCACGTTGGGAGACATATTTGAGAGGAGCAAGTCCAACGTTTTCCCATACCCGTTACCACGTAAGAAGAATGAAAGAAAGAAAGAAAGATTATAAGTTAAAAAACAGAGTTGCAAGAATGTCACATGCATAGCATGAAAGGCTCCAAATTTTGTACTTTTTTAAAATGAAACCAAACGGGTCATTAAATAATTAATACGCAGCTGATAGTCTGATACGGAACACAATACATGCATGTGTCAGACTCAGATGATAACTTCAACGGTATTATTAAAAAAAATCATAGCTTCAACGGTTTATTTTTACACGAACGGCTTTATCAGTTTTGCACTTCCTGCATATGTTTGGAACAAATACCAGTAAATAGATTAATATATAATTTATCAAAATTTTGGGTGTTTGAGCTAATATAATTTGTATTATTCAAAGTTTGGATGGTATGAATACCAACTCATATATCCTAAACATGTGAGTAGAAATTTAAATTCAAACTTATGTGTATAAAAAAATCTTGTTAAAAAAAAAAAAGCAACCAAATCACAAAAATCCCAAGATGTGAAAGAATGGCAAAATATTGATACATACTCTACACATTCCAACTTCCCTTTGCCAGCATAAAGCAACTATGTTACACATCTTTCATCAAATTTGTGAATGGCACCAAGTCATAAACTAGTCCTTTTCCCCACGTTTAAAAGCATAACATCGACTAAGAGCATTGAAGAATGTAAGTGCTATTTATTTCAATCAAATTGTGATCAAAATAGAAAAAGTTATCAACTTTATTCTTAAACTATTATCGTCTCTCATAGATGACTTATAGAGTAAGAATACTACTTAAAGTAGTCCTCATAAGTATTAAAAATCACTCCAGGTAGTCCTTTAAATATAATATAAAAAAATATCTTTTAATCAACCCTTAAACTTTACTAAAAGAATACATCAACTTAAACGGACTAAAATGGTAGATATTTAATGTTTCAAGAAAATAGTTTTATTATTTTAGAGACTACTTAGAAGAGAGAATAAGAATGAATATGTTGGTTTATTATAAACCATCATTTTGATCAAGATAGGTACTGAAGCTTAAAAACCAATAACACGGATCTGAGAAAATTGATAGAAGATAACATAGGCCTAAAACTTTAAGGAAAGTTCCTGCTGTTTCAGCATTGACAGTAACCAGTCTCATTAACATAGACGTGAAAATAACTACCAATACTTCAGAAGAAAAGAAGAATTTCCACTAAAAATAGCTGATTCATTCTCGAACGTTTTGTACACGAAAGCATAATTGGTTATTTTCGCTTTGACTTTTTTGAGGGCCTTCGGCTTTCCAACTTTCTCTGTGTAGCTTCAAATTCTTCTTCAGAGGGTTCTGGCATTTGACCCCCACCATACTTTGAAACTAGAGATGAGAACATAGAATCAAACCTGCCTTTCCTCTCGTCTCGACGTTGAGATATGATAGCATACAGGTCTGTTTCTGATCTCTTATTCAATGATCTGCAGAAGATTTAAATACTTGAGTATTCATAAAGTCAGCGCAACTGATTAACATAAACCAATCCTGGATAAACTAACTTACTTTGGCCTCCTTCTTATTGGACTAGTTGGTGGCTTTATTTCTGATATTTTCTTTGCCCATTTCTTGTAAGCTTTCTTTTCCTTTAGTTCTCCTAAAGACGTAGAGAGAGGGAAACAAGCATTAAGGAAATTGTTGAACAACCCAAGTATTTGCTTATACTAATATGTTGAATTTCTCTGCCAAAAGTAAAAAAACTGCATGATCCCCCATTATCTTGTAAACTTCGAGATCTATCCCACACATTCAAAATTCTATACATCTCTTTCTTAACAGCAAACATATATCTAGATGAAATGTCTGGTTGAAATTTGGGGTATGCATATCTAGTAATATTCTTACCAGAAGCTATAGCCTCGTCAAGAATATCCTTGAATCGGTGCGAATCAAGCTTAGGATCTGAACAAAGCATTGAACAGAATAACCTGCAAGGGAAGTTACCAGATATCAAGCTGAAATCCTTTTTAACCTAACAAAAGGTTCTTGCACATCACAATGCTTTTACCTGTTCATATTACCCTTGCACTTCTTGTACAGATCAATCAGATCACTTTTCTCAGAGTCAGATCCCCTATAGTGTGCTTCAAACTCCTCAATATCAGTTTCAGTGACCTATTAGCATACATTACAAAACTACACAAATGAAAACAATTATATTACAAGGCATCAGAAAAAAAGAGATCATATACTAAAACATGTACCTTCTTGTACATTGCTCTGAAATATTCTTTAAGATTCTGAACAACATCCCCTGCAAGCTCCTGATTCAGAAATAAGTGACTGAGTTTTAAATGTCCAGGACAATGCTAATGTATCCTGAAATTCTAATCTTTCATTTTGTTACAGTGTTTTACAATGAAATTGTTATAATGAGAACAGTTTCTCCAATATAAGTTAATAGACACACAAACAAACCAATGTATCAAGAGATTGCAAATTACAAATCCATTATATTATGGCTTTACTAAAACACTTACAGCATCATCAACACAACCAGTCTGATCATAAACAGCCCTTTTTTCTTCATCCCCAAGAATTGAGATAACATTTTGCAATTGCTGAAACTTTGCTTTAGCTTCCTGAAAAAGATGATCAATTACAACTGCAAATATCTAAAATCTCAACAGATCAATTAGACTAGAACAGAAACCACTAGACAAATACCTCATCACCAGGGTTCTTATCAGGATGCAGCTTCAAGGCCAACTTGTGGTATGCCTTCTTTATTTCCTGTTGAGATGCCGTTCTCTCCACACCAAGAACCTAAAAGCAATCAAGCAATCGGTCACTGTCCAAAACATCCTTGTTAATACATCACCATGTCATGTAGCACCAAGAATATAACACTGATTAGATGAAAACCCATGAGCTTCAGTATGCCAAGTTCGCAAGAACTGGGAAACATTGGAAATATTGATTTCTCCCTCCGTAAGAGTGATTACAGGGGAAATTCTAATTCCTCATCTCTAAAGGCATCAAACCGACTCTACACTAAAAGAAGCACAGGATCGGGGGGGAAAGCAAAATGAACACGGTTGTGTTGAAATGGTCCTTAAATTCCTATAACAAGGGAAATCAGTGTAATTATTTATCAAGGATCATTAGTAACTCACTCTCTAACTCAATCCCTACTAATCGTTAAAATTTATTGAAAACTACAAAATTTTGAGTGAGACTTCTAAAACATCCTACTATTGGTTAAATTTTATTACAAAATAATGAGTGAGACTCATTAAATAAAATGAGATCTGCAAAATTGTAATCTCCCAAAAACTTCAGTTAAGAATAGAATATGGTCAAAAGAGTATTAGAGTGTATTGTTAGCATTTATGTTATTTTTCTAATTCCTGGCATGTCCCCTTCCAAGAAGTAAGTCTTACAATTTAGGTTTGAATCTAACTCAACTCCAAAAGCTAACTCAAGTGGCGATTGTCCCCCACTAATATACTCTTTTCAAGCACCATCATTAATCAATATGTGACTTGGGTTTTTCTCAATAGTAAGAACACCGAGTCCTTGAACTCAGCGCAACCAACACAGATTAATGAAATCAATCAATTTGCTGTAGGGGACTTTAGGAATATGTAAATATGTAGCCACAGCATAAAGTCATCACTTCCTAATAGAGATATTTTACAAGTTGCAAAATTATATTCATTCATTTACACCAAACACGAGTAACACAAAGAAAACCTCACCTCAAAGTCTACAACCAACACAATACTCCAACAATGCGAAAATTTATAATATGAATCACAGCAAACACTACCCAAGGATCAAAAACTGAATCATCAGAAACTAACCCTAACTAAAAAAAGAGAAGAAAAAAACCTTGCTGCTACCTACATAAATTGAATCTAGTTTTACACACCAATAGCAACCCCAGATAAATTAAATCACACAAAGCGAGAAAAGTAAGAAATTAAAGGGAAACGTAACTGAAGGATTAAGACAATGTGCTGTACCTGGTAGAGGGTGTTTTCGTTTTGATCAGAAGGGTTGATTTCAGACTCGATTTTGTCTTCTTCAGAAACCCTACTTTTCTTTTTCCCCATTTTCTCTGACACTGATATGAATTTTGCTTTGGTTGGTACTCTATGCTTAATTTAACTCATCAATTTTATGCAAATAAATAAATAAATAAATAAATAAAGAGATAAATGTTAAGGAAAAAATAAAATTAAATAAAAAAAAATGTAATTGGAAGATCGTAAATTTGTTCCCGCCATAGGGTTCTTGTTGTGTCGATCTTTTCCCGCGTTATGAATTCTTGTTCTTCCACACTTCATGGATAAAATACATTCTATTAAAAGAAAAACATTTATATTAGGTTAATTCAAGATCTTTCATTTTTATATTTGATGAGTGTATAATTTTAATTAATCAAATAAATTCTTCAATAAAATTATTATAATTTTTAATTATATTTGATTTTGGAAGGAAGAGTACTAATTTACCAAAAACAATATTACTAACCATTAATTATACTTCTGTTTACTAGTTTTAAAATCTATCTCATAAAATAAATTTTGAAATCACATTCCACCGATGTTAAGTTTGTGAATTTTGATAACACATGTATTGAAAATCTTGTTAATTATAATTTTTAATTTTTTGATGGTTTAAAGTTTTTAATTAATTATACGTGATTATTAAACTCTTTTAAATATTGGTTTTCAGGTGATAAAAATTAGAAAACAGGAAGTGAAAGTGTAAAGAAAATCACAAATAATAAATGAGATATATATATATATATATATATAGGTATAACTATTAGTAGAAAATATTATCATATTACATTTTATCAAGTGTTTGTTACTGTTAAATGTAGATAATATTTTAAAAAAAAAAAGTTCATCACAAATAGTATTATAAATTATATATTAGTGACTTTAATTTAATGGCTTATATTTCTTTTTCAAAGAAAAAAAAAGTATAAGAGGAAGGTTTTTCTTTTTTCAATTTTGTTTGTATAAATCGTTTTTTCTCTATACCCTTTTTTCTAATCAAATTAGAAAATGATTATTATTCATATTTTACTTTTATTTTATTTAATCTCTCATCTAAACATACATAGTGTGAAAACGTCATTGTACCTATGGTTGAAGATCCAAACAAATATGATAAATGGACCCTAAATCAAGAAGGATGATAATTTGAGTTTAAATATCAGATTATGTCAATATATAAAAATTATCCAAATGAATATAACATTTTCAATAGTTACAGAGGTTTTCTAAGCTTTTTAATAGGATGGGTGGACAAAAGTCCAAATCCAATTGCATTAAAAACTCATATTACAATATAACATAACAAGTGGCAGCCTGTGCTACAAAGCTATACGTCAGGGTCATTTTCTATCTTTTAAAATTTAACAATATTTAAGTGAAATTTAACTGTTTCAAGGACATGTGTTGAAGGTCACTCCTTAAAGAACTGGCAAAGTTGCAATTAAATCTAAAATTCTAAGCAAATAACTTCTAAAAACATGAAGTAACGAAAGACGTAACAAGTTTGACAAAAGGGGTTAAATGTAATGCAATAAGGAAAAATAAGGTTCAAAATGACTTAAAAGATGCAGAAAATCGTAATTAAAATGCTCCCTGAATATCAACTAAGAAACACATCAACAAGTTGTTAAGTCAATAAAAAAATGCTAAAAACATAACAAAATTTCAACAATTACATAACAACAAATCCAGCAAACCGCCATAGAAACAACATTTACCAACAAAAAAAATACCACAACTAAAGAGTGGTATTAGCAAAAGATAAGTCAAAACAATAACGAAAGGCCGAAACTAAAAATGCTGAAAAATTAAAGAAAGATAGCGAAAATTCAAATTATAAACAATTATGAACAAAAGATCAAAAGTCGCTTTCCTTGCATGCACGTTATGAGTTTATTATTCAACATAGATAATAAATTAAATAACCCTACCGTTTTTACACGTTGTTGGGTGATAATAATCATTATTTAGGTAATTATAAATATTACAATTACAATTTTTATATTCAATTATTTTTTTATATCATATTTTTTAAATTTAATATATC
Organism: Hylodesmum podocarpum; assembly: GCA_026586105.1. NCBI lineage: Eukaryota > Viridiplantae > Streptophyta > Magnoliopsida > Fabales > Fabaceae > Hylodesmum > Hylodesmum podocarpum. The sequence goes on along the minus strand of JALJEV010001436.1, from coordinate 9,423,502 downwards.
AAAGTCTTAGTCTCGTCAGTCCTCTATATATATATATATATTAGAATGATGAGAAGGATTTTGTATATGACAATGTTTTAATAATGACAAGAAGAATTAATTATGAACAAATATATTGTTTATATAGATAAAACAATATTTGATAGAATATTTTGTTATGTAAAACAATTTAATTGTAATGTGTAATTCATCCAAATAAATTACTCAGTAATCGTTCAATGTGATTGTTTATTAAGACCGTTCTAGTGTCTAAATAGATAAGTAACATCATATTTTTAAATTATTTGTACACATATAAGTAAACTTTTTTTATAATTGTTTTAAATATGCGTTTTTTTGTTGTACACCAACAAAAATTTAAGTAATTTAAGTGCAATATGCACATTCATCCAAAGAAGTTACTCAATAACCATTCAATGTGATTGTCTATCATAATCGTCTAAGTACAATAAGTATAATTACTCCAAATAGAGAAGTAACACTATATTTTAAAATTTTATATACACATATAAGTAAACTTTTTCTAGTAACTGCTCTCTCTATATATATATTTTTGTTGTTATAAGCTAATGCATATTACCTAAATGTTTGTATCCCGAAAGACTTAGATATTCTCATAGACAACAATCAAAAACACTAACAAAGTAGTGTTTAACACTCATAAGTTAGACTATACACAGAAGAAAAATGTCATATGTGATGTGACAAGTTAAAGGTTCTAAAACTATCAACTTTTCATCAACATTCAAGTAGTTTAATGAACAATTTTTAAAAGGAAGTAAAAAGGTCCAATTATCACAACAAAAAAGACATAAGAAAAAAGAGATACAAGTGCATTAGAAAAGAAAAGCTACACGAGAAAATAAAGAAAGTTTCTTAGAATTTTTGAAACCTAATTTGTTTCAGTAGATTATACTTCATTGTATATCCTTTACTTAGCAAAGTCAAAGTCTCATTGTATATTTTCAAAAATTAATTGTTTAAGAAAGTCAAGAGTAACTTTGTGACAAAGAATAATTGAGTTGAGTTATAAGTGACTTTATAAGAAAAAATACTTATGTTGAACTAGAAGTGACTTTGTGTTAAGTCAAAATGACTTAACATCTTAATTTTGATAATTACAAGACAGACAGATGTATCAATAGACGCAGAAGGAACAATGATAAGACGAATCATTATCAGCATAGACGAAAGACGCACCCTCAAAGTATAAGATGTTCTAGACGCAAGGTTCAAGTTGTCATGCTTCAAGGCAACTTCATCAGATGAAGAACCTTCAAAGACCAGACGGAAAACGCGTCCCAACTTCAAGTCATGTGCTCAAGAGTGAAGATTTGAAAACTGAAGTTGAAGACGAAGATAAAAGACAGACGAATGAATTCAACACACAACTCATCTATTTGTTCATTCGTCTATCTGCTTAATGAAGTTCAAGATGCTGAGTAACACATGCATTCGTTTCAAATCAAACTGTTACTCAGAAGCTTGTATAGGTGGAAAGAGATTTCAAAATAAACCTTTGCAACAAGAAAAACAGTTGTACCTTATATCAAGTCAAAGGCAGATCTCACGCTGACATCCGCTGACTTTTTATTAAATGTTCTGATTGCTCACTCTGTCAGACGTGAAAGTACCAAGTCAAGGACTAACGTTAACATCTACAGTCTAACGAATACTTCACAAGAACGCCTATATAAGGACTTCATCCCTGTGAGTTCAACTTGGCGAACTACTCTAATCAAAACTATATTCTTATACTCGCTCAAGCTCTCAAATTACAAGTTTGCTCGCCATAAACTTAGAATAGAATTCACATTGTAAAATCTCTCTACGTATGTAGAGAATATTTTCTATTTGGTCTTAATTGTAAACCACTGTTGTGGTATTTTGTAGCCTGAGGAGACTAAGTGTTTAAAGAATACCTTGAGTTTAGCCTGAGGAGGCTGAGGTCCAAATAATACCTATTTTAGCCTGAGGAGACTAAGTGTTGAAAGAATACCTTAGTTAGCCTGTGGAAACTGTGTTCAAAGAATACCTGGATTTAACTTGCGGAGGCTAGGGTCAAAGAATACTGCTTTAACCTAAGTTTAAAAAATATCTGTATTTTTAGTCAGAAGTGGCTGAATTCAAAAAATACTCTTAGTGGAACCTCAACAAGTTGATGGGTAACTGAACGTAGTCATAAATAGACGAACCAGTATAAAAATATTATTGCTTTGATTATATCTATTTGCTTACTAACTAGGATAACAATTTAAATTGTATTCTTAACTAAAATCAACCTTTAAAAGAAAAGTTTAAGTTTGCGTCTGATCCAATATTTTAATACAGACGCAAAATGCATCGTCTGAAAAAGTTTTAATTGATAAACACAATTCAATCCCTATTCTTGTGTATTTGTATTTTACACTTTGTAGGAAAGAATATTGTAACTAGGTTAAGTATAGTAAAAATCTTTCAAAATTATTAAAAGTACTAAATGTAACTGAGATTAAGTGAACCAATATGAATCTCTTATATGTTTTTCTCTTTATTCTTATCTTATTTGTTAGAGGCTTATTTTTACATCTTTTCTTTTTATAAACCCATCTGATGATCTTTTCTACAAAATTGTTTTTACATTAAAAATCTATTGTAAATTTCATAAAAAATTCAATTTGTCTCCCTTTTATCGTATTTTCTTTACTCTTTGACATTTTCTTATTTAGATAAAGACCTTAATAAAGATGTTATAATGAGTCAAATTCTGATGAATAAATTATCTCTCTCAACTTATTAAAATAAGTTATAAATATCTTATAAATTATTTATAAAATCTTTTTTGAAATATTCTCACGTAAGCTTTAAAAATATAAATAAATTATTGATAAGTTTATCCAAACATACTTATATTATATTATAATTTTTTTTACCAAATTTAAAATAAAATAAAATTAATTGAGCACGTAGATTATGGAGCTTATATAACATTCAACTAAATACTTAAAAGAACAAGACCTATCATCGATAAAAGTCTTACTCAATGAAAATAATATTATCTCTCCTAAAGAATATCTAAAATCCCAACTCATAATAATTAATAAATCATTAAAATAATGATTCACATCCATTTTATTTTTTTAGATAACATTATAATATTTAAAGGAAGCAAGAGTGAGTATATATATATATATATATATATATATATATATATATATATATAAGTTAATGATATCAAGTATAAGACTAGTTGATTTATATTTTTCAACAAATTTTTGTATAATTTAATTTGAATCATCTTTAATTTAATATTTTTATTAATGAGATTATGTATATAAATTTTTTTATAATATAAAGTTTTGTAGATATATTATCTAATAATCAATATTTTTATATATTTTAACATTATATTATATGTTAAAATAAAGTGGTATGATGAAATTTAAATGATTTTGAAATTATATTAAATTTTATTAGATTTAACTATCAGGTAAGTTTAACATATACAAGAAATTATTAGAAAGACGTAAAGTCAAAAAAATCTTTCCATCACTCAACACATCCTACTTCAACATATATTTAGCATTAAATAAATTTTAATCGGCTAGAATGATAAAGTACTTTTAATTAAATTATTAACATATACAATTTTTTATCACTCTTTTTTTATACATTTCACTAAATCACTTTCGAATACACAGATGGAGAGCAACAAAATTTAATTAAAATTTTGCATTTAATAATGAATAAAGGGAATGACGGTTAAGATTTAGCAAAAGGGTATGTATATATAAAAAAAGATTATCAAAATAGTTCATCCTCTGAAAAATAGCAGGTTGTTTTTTCAAATATCTAGTTTGATATATGCGGAAAAAGGTATTCATATTTATAGTATGTAAATTAATTTGTTGATAAAAAGAAATGAAATATTGGACAATAATGACTGAATTTATCATTTGTTTTTAAGAAATAAAGGTTATCATATATCATTAATTAAGCAATCAGATGAATTATTTTAAATCCAAAATATTCTTTATAAACTTTGAAAGATGTTCCTGCATGCAATTATTTTAGAAGAAGTTTTGGAAAATATTAGCAAGTTTCTTAATTAAAAATTACAAAAAAAATAAACGAAGAATGAATTTTCTTATTTGAATTTTTACATAATCATATTATGTGAAAAATTTATTTCTATATCTCTTCTTTAAGAAATTAATAAGTAGAGTCATATCAAAATTTATGCACATTTAAATAGAGAGAAATAAACACAAACATTTTTTCACATAATATGATCATGTAAAAATTTAACATAAGAAGATGGAGTACCCGTAGGAGAAAGAAATCTAGTAATTACATTTGCCAAGTTCATAAAAACACACAAAAAAATTGTCATCTCCATCTTACCATATATATAAAGAGAGAAGCAAAGCAGTATAATTGATCCAAGTAATGTTTCAAATTCAAAAAAAATATAAACCTATGTATGTTGAGAAAGCAAAAAACGCAGAATAGGTGGAACCGAGATTTTGAAATATGTTATCCAAAAACATGAATCGATCAAACCATCATGAAACCGGAAATTCATCACAAAAGTGAAGTCCTAATTCCAATACCAAAACATGTTCTAAGCTAGCTTCATTGTTATATTCACAGGAAATTAATGTTACCTTGTTATATAAAAGTTATTTGCTTAAGTTCTATGATTTTTAGATGTTAAACATGGGTGAGTGCATGCTCATGGATAGTAGATACAGGTTGAAGCTTGCAAGTGTTGGCCATGGTGGAAGATAGTATGATATAGTAGCCTCTCACTTGGAAGTTAATTTGGTTTATGTTCAAGTTCTACAAGGCAATAAGTGCCATGATCCATGTTGTATAAGTATATATGTATTATATATCTTATAAAGTTTTAGAATTCAGCATTAATAACTCTGATTTATGTATTTATATTCCAATTTTAATTAATTGATAATATAATAAGAACCAAAAGGGATAGTCTTAGTATATTACAAATTTGCCAGGTTAAGTTTATTGGTTAGTCGAGTTCACTTCATGTAGACATTATTTTTAACTTTGCTTAATCAAATTATTTGATAATTATAATATTCCTACTAATGCTTTTAAATTATCATATAACTTTTTTAAAAAAAATTAATTTTAATTAATTATAAATTTAATTTATTTCATGAATATGAAAATATTAATAATTATGAAATAATATGTTCGAATATTTAAGTAAGTAGAAATTAATGAACTATTGAAGTAAGAACTAGAAATGTTACCTTTTAAACAGCGAAAAGCTACTAAAATCAAACCGTTTGATTATCAAGTATTAGTAATGATTAGGGGATTAATATAATTAAACAAGATTTTAGTCTGTATAGAAGGATTGGAACACACACGAGTCACGCCCACATTTTAGTAACATCTTTTGCTTATATAAATATGGAAAAGATTGATGCGTGTAAGATTTATTAAACAGTCCAACCATCATAATTTATTATATAACATAAATTTATTAATTGACTTTGATAATAAATTTTTTAAAAATTGATTTTTTATTAAATGATTATATAAAACTGTTTTACGGTGAAAATGTATAACTTTTGAACTCTATACATATTTTAAATAATCTTTATAGTTTGAAATAATAGATAAAAAGTACTTGAATTTTTTTCCAATGAAACACCGAAATGCCATATTTGAAACAAGATTTTTTTAATCATTTGTTAAAATAAATTTAAATTTTTATTAAGTCATTTGTTTTTGTGTTCAATGTCATCTCTCTTCGTTTGTGTATAATAGAGGGAAGACAAAGGTGAGAGAGGAAGAGGAAAGAGAAAAAGGAGAAGACAAATTAGAGAAAGAAAAGGTAAAGAAAGAGACTTAAAAACAAATGAAATGATATCAATTTAATATATAACTATTAGCTAAAAAATTGGATTTTGTTACGTGTGTTGAAGGTTTTTATTTTATTAAGATCGGTAAAGATAATAAATTTAGTAGTTTTAATTTTTTAAATAAATTGATTTGTGAATAATAAAATATTTTATAAAAATAAAAATAAAATTGAATTGATTTTTAAATTTTACTAAAGTTAACTTAGAGAAAAAAAAAACAATAATTCATATCCAGAAACGTAATAAATAATTTTATAAGAAGGTAAAATTGTTCAATAAAATGAAAACTGAAAACTGTTACAAAAAAGAGATATAAATTAATAAAAAGATTTTTTTTATTAGACAATTTTAATTAGCTTTTTAAATTTATGAAGTTATGGGTTATGTTTTTAAGTTTTAATTATTATTTTTTCATATTTACATTATTCTTAATAAAATTTAAAAATTAATTCAATTTTATGTCTATTTATATAAAATATTTTATTCCTCGTAATCCACATTTAAATTTGTTATGATTTTTTAAATTTATTTAGAAAACCAAAAATAACAAATCTACTATCTATCTTAGTTTTATTGTAAATTAAACACGTGCCCATTACTCACTTTTATCATTTCTCTTCTTTGTCAACAATTTTTTTTATGACTACTAATAGAGAGAATTTCATTAAATTTTAGTGTTTTTTTATAATAATGTATTTTTAATTAAATTAATAACTTTTACAATTTTATTTGGCCATGTATACATTTTACTCAATCAGTCTTGAATATACAAATAGATAGGAACTAAATTTAGTTAAAATCGGACACTTAAAAATGAACAAAAGGAAAAGAAATAACGATAGTTAAGAAGAGTTAGATTTCTTTAAAAAAAGTTCATCTTCCAAAAAATGGCAAATATCTAGCTTGATACCTAGCTGAAGAAGGTATTTATATTTATAGTATGTAACATATATTGATAAAAGAAATGAAATATTTGACAATGATAATTAAAATCACCATTTGTTTTTAAGAATTTTTTTTTATTGTCCATCATTAATGAAGTAATAAGATGAAATGTTTTTAATCCAAAATATTTTTTATTAACGTTGAAAGAATTTCCTGCAATTTTGTTAAAAAGAAGTTATAGAAAACCTTAGTAATTTTTAAATTTAAAAATTATTGAAAATGATAAAAAAATAAAAGAAGAATGAATTTTTCTTATTGAATATTTGCATGATCATATTTTGTGAAAATTTTATGAGTATCTCTCTCTTTTAAGAAATTAATGAGTCATATTAAAATTTATACACATTTAAATACTCAAATAGAGAGAAATAAACACAATTTTTTCTAGACCTATGCATATGCATGTTGAGCAACAAATCAAATGCAGAATAGGTGGGGCCAAAATTTTGAGATATGTTACGCAAAAACAACCTACAACTCAACACAAAAATGAAGTCCTAATCCAAAGCCAAAACATGCTCTAAAGCCAACTTCTTTGTTATATTAGCATGAAATTAATTTACTTTGTTATACAAAATTCATATGCATAAGGTGGTGATTTAAGGTTATGCTGACAGGTCTAACAAATAACCTATACATAAAATTCATAATCCACAATTGTTTCTTGATGAACTTCCATTAACAAAAGCAAAAATAAACAAAACAAAATTCATTAACAAGTAAGTGATTAACAAGTGGATAAAATATTTATGATGTATGTGTTATTCATCCTTACAATTCAGGCTTAGCAAGGATAGGTCGAGAAGTCTGATGACTTTGACGTATCCAAGTTTGCGTATTATATTGTGATCTGTTTGCTTTAACCTTATTATCTTCAGAAATCATGAACTCGGTTACATGTTATATGTGTTGTGACATTAACTTCTAAAATGAGTCACCTTTTGAGCATAAAAGCAGTGATAAAGGTATCTTTTTACGAGCAAATACCTCAAATTTTAAACAGAACCGAAGAAGTCGGTGTCTTTTCAACAAAAAAACAAACTCACAATGGACTTTCTATAGAATATGTTCCTGGCACGTTAGTTAGTGATAGAAAATAATCGTGATCAAAGAGTGGTTTTAAAGGCCTACAAAATTGTGGTTAAATCAGTTCTTCATCACCTAGTATTGAAGTTGAATGGAAGCAAACAATATAGTTGGTGGTGCATTACCAAGTCCAGACTCCACCAATGAAGAGACACAAGGAAAGACTAATCATCAAACATTTCAAGCACTAGCAACCATACAAAATCAGCATGAAACTGATTTTGAGAACCCTTTTCACCACCAGTATCAGTATGCATATGATCTATGCATCCCTCGTGAATATGGCTCTTACCTAGGATTCCAAAATGAGCTGAGTGTTCCTCTTTGGTCAACATATGATTATCAAAGTGATTTACTTGAGGATCACACAAAATCTTTAGGCAAATCCCTTAATTGGGACTCTTCAATGAATCAGATGCTAAATGAAACTCCAGTTAGAGTGCAAAATGGTGTTGCTGGTTCATCACATCTTCCAATAGAGCTAGATATTCAACAATTTGAAGAACCCAACCCACATGTTGCACTTAACAAAAGGTATGGATCTTTTTAAGATTGATTTTAAACAAATGCTATTAGTTCTCAAGGAGCTAACGATTTTGACATAAGCTATATATGTAAATTCTTCACAGCCTTGTCACGAAGGATCAAGAAGCTGCTCCTAATTGGAATGCTGCCAACTTTGATAAAAAATGAAGGATGACATGTTGATTCCTACCAACTTTTTGGTCAAAAAGAAAGAACACTACTTAGAGGGTTTTCTTCAATAGAATGATGTTGAATTTATTTATATTTACAGTAATTTTTTATTTTCTCCTTGTATTACCAAACTCATTAGATTGTTTGCTTAATGTTTCCTTATAAATTGAATATTCGGAGTTGCTTAACCCTGACCAATTATTACATCATTTAATATTTTCATGCTAAAAGTCATTTTTATTTATCATACAATTGTGTATTATCAACTTTGATTTGTTTCAAATTTTGTCTTAATTTAATAATAATAAAGATGTAATCAAGGATTCCTATTTTAATATTTTTTAAAGAATATATATTACATCAATTTCAACGTACATAAATGTAATATAAAATTATTTTGCACTAAAATAAAATATTATGCATATGATCTATATTAAATAAGCTTTTAAAAATTTAATGGTAGATTTTGTCGCAAAATGATTAAATAACGTAAAAGACAGTATAAATTATATTAATATTGTTTAGTACCTCTTCTATTTAATAATACATGAGTTTATTATATATTTTAACTTTTATTTAAAAATTATTTTGTAATTAATTTTATCAATACTAATTTTTAGAAAATCAATTAAATTTATAAAATTAAAATTAAAGTAATTTGAAATTATAATTTTGATTATTCATTAATTTTTTAAATTAATTTTTTTCAAAAATATAAGACTATTAATCAATAATAAATAATTTTTTAGATTGAAGAATAAATGAAAAAAAATTACTTTTTGTAAATGTTTAAAGACAATTACAGTGAATTGGCGTTGCATACGTGCACAATAGTATACACATTCCGGTAAACTCAAGAATAGAAGTGTGAATTGAAAAGAGACTGTTTTAAAAATGAATGAATGACATAAGCCTCAGTATATGAGCAACAAACTAGTAATTCTTCCATAAGAGTGATTCCATAATCCTGTGCTTCTAAGAATGCGGTAAAATCCTCTCTAAGCTTTTCTTAAACAAGGAGTAATGTACGATGCGGGAGAAGTAGGCTTTGAATTTGATGCAGAAGATGATGAGGAAAACCGAACATGGTGAGGTGATTTTCTAGAGGAACCAGTGCTAGAAACCTCTTTAAGCTCCTTGTCAAAGGCAAAACCAGAAGTAACAGGTACTGAATTTTAACATCATTAGCACTGAATTTGATCAACTCCATTGGCATATCAAAGTAAGAGGAACTCATGGTGTCTCCTTCAATCTCATGGAATGGTACAGAAGAAGCCCAAGAATCACACTCAAAATTTTCCAAAGAAACAGTCCTAGATATTACACCACCTTCCATCTCTGATCCTTCTTTTCTCGATCTAACAGTCTTTGCTTTCCAAAACCTCGTAGATACAGGCATAGAGCACTAGATTTAAACCCCTCATCTTCAAATGTTTCCATGTTCTTACCACTCGCAGAACTTTCTCTGATGGCTTCAATTTTGGAGAAGCTGTTATGATGCATGTTATCACGTTTCACTGCACTTGGTTTGGTCCACCAGAGATCAAATTCATCAGAGTGTGGACATGCTCTTCCCTCGCCACATGATTTGCTCCTCCTTAAATGCATTTCTTCTAGTTGATCATGCTGATGATGCATGAGTGTACTAGCGTGACACGGTGATTCTATGCTCCTGTGCTTCAGTTTCTTCTTCATCACCAAACTTAAAGGTGATGAGTTGGCTGAATTTGGAACGATGCATGTCAGTGGTTGCCCAAGTTATTATACTAATAACATCACGAGATTCTTTCAGTGATTGCGCATTCACTCCTTCTGATTGTTACAAAGAAATCACCTTCTGATTGCAATGCCTACTTCATCTTAATTTATCAACTCTGGTAAGCCATGCGTTCTGATAACAGATATTTCTGATTAAAAACTAGGATTTCCATGGACTTGTGGAATGGAAGAAGGTAGTTGAATGTGGTATTTATACATAAAACAAAATGCATAGGACGTGAAGAGTGTGAAAGTGAAACATGTCCGTGTCCATATGTCTTGGTCGTGATGATGACCATGTTCTCTTTCTAATCAACATTAATATTATATTTTACCTATCAAAATATCTAGTTTATATGATTAGCGCATGCACAACATGATCCAAACATGATTCAGACACATGAGTAAATCATAAACTGAACTTGAATCGTACTGCCTTCTCTTCCGGACAAAGAAAGACAAGTCATGTACGCATACAAGTACAAAACAACCTAGGATCGACCATAGGATATAATCAATACTATCTCGTAAAAAATAAATAAGGGTATTGTTTTATACTTTACATCAAACATCGGCCCACTTTTAAGTATATCTTTAATTTATTATTGTCAAAAATAAGATTAGGATCTTTATAATTATTGTATATGATTTCGCACATTTATTTTTATTTATTATTTTTAGCCTATATAAATCAACCTCGGTTGTGTAATTGAGATGCATGAATTCATCCATTTGTTTTTATCGTTCTCTCTCCCAACAATTGTGAAATTTATTAACAAGACATCAATTAATTTCCTATGGAATAGAACCTGTTTGTTTTAAACCTTTAGTAAGTGAATTTTAAACAAAAAATACAATTTCAAGTTGCTTATCAAAAAAGGCAAAATACTGTTTTTTTCTACTAATTTTTTCCCAAATTAGTATTTTTAGAATAAATATCAATTTTATAATATTATTAATTAAAAATAACTAAATTAACTATATTTTTTAAGGCATTGTTATTTAGATATAGAAACGGAGATAATATCAACGTCCATTTACTAAGTAGGAAAAACGGACTACAAATGGCATCAAGCAAGCATTGGGTTTCTCTACAAAATCATGATTTTGTAATGTAATTACAGCAACAAGCTTGCGATGATGTTACATGAACATTACAATATACTAATTCATTTCAATATAGTGTAACATTATACACTGAATTTGAGTGGAATGCCAGTTCCTACTGTAAGGAATTGTAAAACAAAATCAAAACTACTGAAATACCAATAATAATAGGGAAAGCCGAAACCAAGTATAGCGCTCCATAGCCCTGCAGGAGCAAGAATATCTTCAGTTGAAGGCTCTTAGTCTTAGAGTTAACCGTTAATAATAACAATAATAATAAATCCTGAAGCATAATTATAATTATGCCCTGTGTTGTTCCAAACTCAATAAATAGATTACCTAATAAAGAGTGAACAGTAACTTTCTAGGTAAGCATTTGGAGTTAAATTACAAAAATATTCTTGAATTGATATTTTATCAGTCACTTTAATCTCCCTTTAAGTGTGTGTTATTGAACAATGTTAGCTTAATAATGTGACACGGTGGTTGTGATATCATGTATCCAGTTATGTATTAATTAATTGTTTCTATCTTATTTCATTCATTTTTTTTATAATTTAATCTTATTTCATATCTGATTTAACAGATAAAATAAATCAAATTAATAAAAAAATGTATAAAATAAGATTAAAAAAATAAATTAATACAAGACTGGGCATTTGAGATGATATTTAGTGTATGACATCATTCAGACTCAGATTTAAATAACACACATTTACAAAAGGACTAAAGTAAAAGATAAAATATCAACTCAGAAACCTTTTTGTAATTTTGCTTATTTCAAGGACAATAGTGAAAATACACGCCTAATTCAGAGACCAAAATAATTAGTTACTCAACTAATAAACTAATGTTTGTCACAAAGTGAAAATATAGGTTAATGGTTTTTTCCCCTACCCAAGTTTGACATTGGAATCCATTTGGGGTGGATTCATTAAACCACTAATACAATATAGAATTAGAGAGTTTGATTTGAAACACTAACAGTAACCAAACCACACAATTAGATATTTATACAGAGTACATTATTAATTACAAGAGGAGTTTATCAACACATGTACAATGAGTGATGGCTAATATGAATCAATATGCCTGTGCTTTAAATTTAACCAACTATCCATGTCTCTATCTGAAAAAAAAATAGGAGGCAGACACACAAGAAATAATCTGGAGATTTCATATAAGTTTATGGTTGCACCAAATTCCTTGATTATAATTATTGGCATCATAATTCGAATAGCAACAGCAAGGTGGCTAAGCAAACCAAACAAGCAAAACAAAAGAATCTCTAAAGCAGGTTAGGAACTGACCACAACTGGTGGCACTTCTGTCTCATCGTCTACATTTGTCTCTTCAAATTCAGCAGCAGAATCCCAATCAATATTCAGTTTCTTAGCAGCCAATTCGGGATTAATTCCAGTGTCAGTGGCTTTTGCATAGAGAGATTTGCTGGGCTTTTTCTTGGGCGTTGCATCCTATCCATTTTTAAAAGTAGTAAATACGAAATACAGTAACTGATAGGATTTTCATTTTCAAAGAAAAGTATCATCATAATCAGAAAATGCATAAGTCTGATAGTACTAATACAATTATAAATTATATCAGAGAGAATTAGAATAAGGTAATAAATAATTAGTTCAGGAAAAGTGATAAACTTTGAAGTTTTAATTTGGAATGACATAGTGTAGGAACCCTCTAAAAACTTCCTCCACGAAAAATCAAATATATCAAACATGCATAAGAGAAGCAGCAAGATAGTTCAAAAGCATTTGTTTACTGTATCGAAATGCTTCTTCTTCTTCTTCTTTTTTTTTTTTTTTTTCTTTCTTGTTTTGCAAATTTCATGGAAATTGTCCTGTAATTGATATTCAACACTAGGCTAGGAACAGAGTAAAAACAAATAACAAACACCCGCACCCTTTGCAAAGGATAGTGCAAGAAGCAATTAAAATTTCATAAAGAATGGACTTGTTACAAACAATAGTAATTAACATTAACATGGAGATAAATACATTCAATTCTCTATTATTTTATTCAGAAGAGAATTTTGTGGTTTAAGATCAGAAAGGAACTGCAAAGAATGAAAAGCAACGGTTCTATGATCACTGATAAAATTCATATTGGAAAAAGAGATACAAAAGACAGGACAAAAATTGTAAACAACAATGTATTCAACTTTTTAAAATTTGTTGATGTAGAGAGAGATCTAAATCATAGGAGTTTTGCCTGAGGGGAAGAAATGGAGAAATGTTTCAAGAATTACTCCCATTCAAAAACGTGCCTCTCAATATTAAGGAAAATTTTACTATCTAGTCATAAGATCCACAATGCTACTGAATGTTCAGCAATGAAGAGTCAGCAAGGCATAAACTAAGTGTTGAAGAGACAAGTATGAATACATCACAGAGAAAGTATTAGAATGTATTGAGAAAAATATAATACAATCTCATTGAGGTCGTTTGGTCACGTGAGAGAACCAATAGAAGCCCAACAAAAGGGGTTGACCATGGAGGATGACTCAAAATTTAAAGGCACTGGTAAGAAGATTGAATAAGATCTAAATGACATTCTTAAGGACTTAGTTTATGACAGACAAATTGGTGTTGATTGATCTACACCCAGTCCCACATAATCAAAAAAGCCTTTTGTTATTGTATTAATTCTTTTTTTTTTTCAGTTCATTACAAGACACTTTTTTGGGACAAAGAACTATAGACGGGCCTAAATTTTGGGGTTTTAGATATTAAAGGTGAGACTTGAGAGCTCCAGCAATATGTCACTTTACTGGATTTTGAAAATAAGTGAAGCACTCAGCATGGGATATAAAGTGGATTTAAGCCTAATTCAAACCTAAAAAATTGACTTATAAGGTGAGATCTGTTTCCTACTTATATACTTATTTTGGCCATGTCTCTAGTTTATGTGGGACTTGAGTTTCCAAAGAGGTTGATTCTAGATTTAAACCCATGACCAATTGTTCACCAAAACTCATTTCTTTTATTAAATAGAAGAAATGGAATGGCAAGTCAAAGCTTAAGCTCATACGTGGGTTTACATCTAGCAAGGAGCAATAGATTCAGAGACTGGGAAATTAATTTTATTACATTCAGAGAACATTTAACGGATGAAAAATATTTCAATAATCAAATTTAAAATATATAGTTTAGGTAATGTGCTAAATAATTGGCTATGATGTCATGGTTTTGAATGCATAAACCACAATCAACATTCTAAAGAATAAATATATCTTATACTCCGTAAATATTATATATGTTTGATATTGATCCACTGTCCATACATTCTTTATAGTATCACCATCAAATCATATATCGAAACATTACTAAATAGTTGAATGAGTTTGATCATGAAAACAACAACTACTTAAAAAAGTCAAACTTTTAGTGATGTGTAAGCATGAAATTCAGTGATGGTGGAAAAACTTTCACATTGCCAATGAATCAAAAGTAAAATCATTCTTAACAGTACATGATATAACTCAGCAGATAATCATTGTGCTAGGATTAAAGGATATGATATAAGGTTAAAGATTTCAAGATTAAGATATCAGAAAAATGAATTTAGTTTGAGATCTGGATCAGTTGATGAAAAGATTAAAGTCTGTAGGTTGAGAAGGTTACAGAATCGATAAGTATGTTTGTATGTCTAGAGAAAATATTTTATTCCTCACTGTTCTGATAAATGAAGAGTACACAGGGTACTTGTGCAGAATTAGATGACTAATTCTGTTACAAAATGGCAATAAATAAAGAAATAAATCTCCTACAAATCATGAGAGAAGAAAGGAAATAAAACCATAAAGATACTGAGCTTTTTTAACTTATTTGAATTTTCTATTTCAGATTAATTTCTCTTTCAGATTAATTTCTCTTAAACTAGTTCCTGTGAATCTGGACAGATTCCTCTATCAGATTTGACAATTTAACAATAAAATTATGGGCAACAACGAATTTGAGCAATTTAATGGCTACAACAAGAACAATGCAAGGCACGAGTCTGGAAAAGAAAATTAGGTTTTCAAAAGTGAGGTCTGTAGTTCAGAGAATCCTTCAAATTATATGTATAGACCCTCATTAACTCCACTTAGTTTTAACTCTCGTTTCTGAAATTTCAACTTGCATCCTGAATTTGCCTGGCTTTCTACAAAACTAACGTCTAATATCTATATGGTTTGTGTATTACCAAGAAGGAAAGAGTGACTAAAATTTCGTTAAAACAACTAAGATTCGAAAAAAAGGTAACTACTAAAACTGATATCCAGACTATGTAACACAGTAACTATGAAGCAATACAGAACAAACAGTAGTAAATTAAAAACTTCTTCTGGTTGGGATAGAGTTCAAATCTATATTAAAATACAATTACTGTTTTGATCTGTTTCACTGGTCATTGTAAATATAAAAAACTCCATGAAGAAACACAAGAAACACAAAATAAAGTTCAAACTCTATAAACTATTAAGTATAAACTCAAAGCAATCCACAACCTCACAAACATGTTCAAGACATTATGCAAGATGAAGCAGAGATTATCAAATGTTCAAAATTCATTCATACCTCTAGATTTGGCCATGAAGCCAATTCCTCGGCAAGCATCTGGAGAGCATCTCTATCGTTTGGAATTTTTCCTTCATTGACCTAGTAAATGCGAAGTCATTTTTTTTTTCTGAAATCAGCAATTGACTTAAAAAGCCAAGCTCACATTACACAATAACACAAGATGGCATTGAAGAATATAAATTAATGATTACTCTCATTGTTAATGGTAAAATAATTAATAACCCGCAAAAACCATGCACACAAGCCACTGCACAACCCAGAAAATCACCAAAAGAGCATGACCTAGGTAACATATTTGTAAAATTTTTATTTCTGTGCTAAAAAGGTAAAGGAAAAGGGGGAATGGGGGTTCCAGATAGAATCTAAAATAGAGAGACGTTAGAGATGAAAACTGTACTCTATGCGAGTCGATGTCTCTCTATTTATATTTAGTATAGGCTAGCAATACATTCTATAATTAACTCTCAATATATTGGATCCAAACATGTTTTCAAAAGCTAGATATGACCACCCTAAAGAACAACCTTTTATTCAGTCCAAACAAGATTTTGAATAAACTCTAAAGCTTTTGGTCTTTAAAGCCCAATTTTAACAATCATGGTTAAATGGTTATCAAAGAAAAGACTTACTTCCTCCAAAGCAGTAACTAGATCTTCTCTCGTTGGGGAATCATACTCTTCAATACCAAGTAATCTTCTTCTCTCAACTTCTCTAGGGTCCTCAATCATTATGGTTAATTTGACCTGGAAGTAGGATACAAAAAGAATAACAATCTTTGCAGACCTCGGCAATATGATTGGGAATGAAATGGCGTAGAATAAAGCATAAAAAGTTTATGGGGTATAAAAAAAGCTTATTTTAAAAATCTTAATGGATATTTTCCAGCCTTTCATTCCCTGCCACCCCTGGAAAAAAATACATACAACAATTCAACTCTCAGTTCTTTTACTCAAATATTCCACATTACCACCTTTTTCTTTCCTATAATCCTTTTAGAATCATGGTTAAAAATAAAATTTAAGCACAATGAAATCATCATAACCTCAGTACCTATCTTAAGAACAAGCACTATGAGGAAGAAAAAATAAACAAATGGCTTAAGAATTTTATAACATGGTCTTAAAATACCACCGTATCCATCTTTTAGGGTTTTTAAGTAATTTTCCTTAAGCAAAGATGATGACACTTGTAAGGTCATCATCAGTAGCAATTAGGTCATCCAAGTGCATTCCCTATTTCCTAAGGACACCAATAAAAAATCTGAACCTTTATTTTATCAGTTTCTCCATAAATTTTATCTTCAATGCCAATCTATTGCTATTTTACAGTAGTGTAGGTTTTTGCACTCTACACACTGTATATACATTATTATTTTCACACCAACTTTTTACACTTGACAATTACATCTCTTCTTGTATACTAGAGTTAAACACTGCATTTCTCAATTTTTAAAAACAAGAGAATAAAATTGATATCGCTCCTAAAACTGAAGGAGTAAAATAATTCAACACTAGTAACAAAAAAAAAAAAAAAAACAGAAAAATGTACCTCACCGAAGATCATGTCCCGGTTTTTTCTGAGAAGCTCTAAAACCTGGAGGTGAGCACACGGTAATGTAATAGGAAAACTGAGAAAAAAGAAGATGAATTGAACAAGTGAAAGAAGAATATAGATACGTTTTTAATTTGGGCGACGTATTCAAGGTCCTGAGGGGTTGGTTGATCTTCATCCTTGATATGTTGTTGTTCTTGAAGAGAAGAGAGACGCACAGAGGGAAAGAGAGAGAGTGTTTTTGAGGTTTGGCGATGGCGGAATCGCGTGAAGGCTACTCCGAAAGAGTGAGTGTTCTGCTGGAAAGTTCCAAGATAAGAGCAACAAAGAGAAGGTGGTCGTGCCACTGTCACCGACCACGCCATTCCTTTGTTTTTGTTTTCCCACGCTGTCGGAACGGAACACCCAATAGCTCTAACTACCAAGTATTTGTTACTGTTTATTTCTGGTTGGTTTAACCGTATGTGTGTTGCACAGAATTTGTATAAATAATTTATAATAATTATTTGTATAAATAAATGCTAAATAAATATTAATGAATTAGGAAAAATATATATTCCCAATTCATAAGATAAATATTAGTGAATTACTTATAAATAATTAATTAAAAAATTTAATTGAAATCATATTATTTGAAGTTAACTTCTATGCAACTGTTAATAACTAATTCATCAGAATCCAAACACAGAATTTTGCAGTAGATACAAGCATGACAAATATTAAATCATTATTTACATAAAACCAATAATTAAATATTGTTATACAGGTGCAGGAGAAAGTAGAAAGTCTGGTTGTTGCCTTCTTAGCAGTATCCCACAAAAGGGACACAGAGGTTTTGAGGACACTGGTTGGGAGGAAGACTTGGTAAAAGAGTCTGAACCTAAATAAAATGATGACATTCTAAAAAGTGGTTCTGGTGCCAATCTAAAACCTGACCTATGGCAACAGATACAATACCACAAGGGAGTTGTGGGGCAAATCTGCATAGAAACAACACATCTCAATAACCTGTGAGGCTTAACATTGCTACTACTGGAGTTTTCCCCTTGACAGAAACCAAACTCGGTGGATTCAAATGGAACAGATGCTGGACAAAAACTGCATTTCTCCACTGCTAAACACCTGCTGTTCTGAAACCTATATTTTAAGAGAAACACAATACTGTAATTACTGGGAAAAAATTATGTAACCAGTTTTGTACTAGTGACAAGGAAATTATTTATGAACAAAAGTTTACTAGTTAAAGTCAAGGATAAATTGTGCACAAAAAAGAAACGAAAAGTTTTTTAAAAATGATTTCAATTTATGAATAAATAACCTCTGAAATTAAAAATTCTGTTAATATCAAAACCCTGCAGTGTTACTATTTCTGATTTGAATATTTTTGTGAAGAATTCTTTTTGCAAAATTTGTTCATAAACTTGTCAAGGGAAAACCCCTTCCCCAAATATTTTCTTGCTTCACTAATTTGTAACGAGCACAAAAGGAGAAAGAAAATTCTTTATTCAGGCAAAATAAAATGTGACCAAAGCAGAAAGAAAGGAATTGGAATGAGCAGCAATGGACTAGAGGATTAGTGAGTAGTATGAAGTTAGAAAGGACACAACTTGGTTTCATGATATCACGCTAATATTCCACCAAGATCTTCTTCCATTGTGAGAATTACTTCCCATTAAGTTTTGTAAGTGGGACTGCATTGCACTTATATACATGAAGTAAACAAGATTGAGCTTCTCCACAATTTTTCAGGAAAATACTAGTTATGCGGTATTTTTCCCAGATTGACATCTAGTTATCTTTACTTCTGGAATGATAAGGTTTATGTTCATAAAAATAAATTATGAGAAAAAAAAATATACAGCAGGAAAAATATGAAAAAGAAACATCTAAAATTCAAAAAAGTACCTTTTCTCATGAGTAACTTCTGATGCAATGACTTTCAACTGGTCACGTAAATGTTCCTGTTCTAAAGCAATCCATTGTTCCATTTGTGCTAGTCCAATTGGATACCAATAACCAGGTTGAGAAGTTGTTTCTGGATTGGACTTGCTAGTTCGGAAAGAAGAAAAACTAAAACCCACAAGCCTTTCACGGAGCTCTCTTTCACTAATTTGAAGAATTTCTATCCACTTCATAATTTGTTTTTCCATGGTAGGACAATCACTTTCCAGCTTTTGAACCTTATTGTTTATTGCAGTTATTTGATCAGTATCAAGCTCTGCTAATATTACACGTCGACAAATTATATTGAGCAAGTGTAGCTGTCGAGAAGGAATGTCTGACAACCTTGAAGAGACAGCTGATAAAACATTTTCAGGGGGAAGGTCCACATGTAATTGTAGAGATGATGATGAGATCCACTTAATGAGTAAATGTTCTACAAATTCTGAATTGCTATCCTTGAATGCCAACAATGCTGCAATTATATCCCAAAGAACCAGAGGCTTATCATGAGATTGATATTGGTATAAAGACCACGTGATATTGGTTCCCCAGTAGGTTAATTCTTTCTCCTGAAAACTGGAATTTTCTTCAATGTAACAAGAAAATGGAGATTTCAGCTGAACATCCATTTGTAGCCCACCAATCCAAAAGTATTCGATAGCTGCCCTTAGAATCCTGTCCAAAGTTCAAGAAGAAAGTCAATTTTCTATATTTAAGACTTTTCTTTCATGAAACCTGTGTGTTTAGGGAAAGACAATGGGTACAAAAGAAAATTACAGAAAAAGCTTAGGAATATAAACAGTAAGATACCAGTGTTTATTGTTTCAACTTTCAAGGTCGGTAGCATAATTATTTTAAACATACAAGATTTCTATCCGTTGGCATTCTTTTGCTACTTTGGACTGGAGAGACTCAAGTTGCAATTTCGTATATATTATTTTACTTCCAATTGGTGCCAAATTATAATTAAGCAAGAAACATAAAAATAAGCAATTATCCCCGAGCACCCCCGCCCCCCCAACCAGAAAGGAAACAAAAAAAATAGTAACTTGCAAATCATGTTTATACCTTCCTTCATACATTCGATGCAGTTTCTCAACATCGAAGCAATGAACCTGCAATAAACAAGCAACAATAATCAGAAATAACAATAATATATGGTTAACACAAAAGCAAGGAAAAAATTACATGTGAGTATTCGTAGTTAATAGCCAGCAATGCACTGGTTCAATCATGCAAAAAAAATAAACAGAAGATATTAAAGCCGGAAATGAAATTACTAATTATATATTAGGAATATATTTTACTCTGCTTCCCTTTGTACAGTAGTATAGATTTTTCTTTCTTTCCTCTGTAAGCCTTTATCTTAACTGCTAATTGTTAACTCTAACCAACTGTTAGTTAAGAAACTGAGTTAGTTAAGAAAGTTAGTTAGCTTAGTTGGTTAGCTTCTTGTACAAGCTATCTAATTGAGATCAGCTCTTATAAATACTCACTCTGTACCCTATTTTCATTTGGGTTGAATAATATACCACACTTCTTCTCTTCAGATGTTCTGCTCACAAATTCTCTCTAAATTTCTAACTTAGTATCTAGAACTCTAAAATGGTGAATCCCTATTCCACATATGCATCTCAAAGTTTCCCTAATTATATTGCTGAAAAGTTGATTACTCCAATAATCTTCATCGGAGACAACAAGTCGAAACAGTGATTAAATCTCAAGCTTCAGTGGTTAATTGTTAATCTAACAATTCCTCCTTGGTATCTTTCCTCAGTATTTTTCGGATTCCTCCCTGAAGCGTGGGAAGTTCAAGATTGGACTCTTCTCACATGGCTTTAATCAACATTTTCGAAGTTGAATCCTCATTTGTGCATTTACTCCTCCTTTCATCATAAATGGTCCCACCACACTGATGCAAATGAATGTAAACTATCACAAGTTCAAAAAGAACATGGTTATTTGTATTCAATAGGTATTGAATAACACAACATAACAAATTATAGCATCCAGATGATTTTTATTAATTTTCCAATACAAGGCTACATTGTCTCTGATCTCAACATCCAAGCGCAAATCCCTTTGTCACTCTTTCAAAAAGAGAAGAGTGTTTCTGGAAGAGAAGAGGACGTCACTTCACTTGTGTATTCCTTTGGTAAACAGGCTGGTCCGGTTTTTCTTAAAGAGCAGAGCAATAAATTCAATAAACATCTTACCATTCCTGTCAAAAAAATCCATTTTCTAATTTTTAGAAAGTCGTTACAACTCATTTTGATTGATCTTGATAGGTCGGGGCATCCAGTCTGCTGGACCTTTCCTGGCTTGAAGAAATTTGTTCCACGCCTCCGCCTAAGATACGGGCAAGCTCTTGGCATCCCACACGCCAAACAAATAAGGATGCAAGAACTGGAGCTCCCCTATCCACTACATCCATCTAAATGGGAAAGTTTACCGGCATTTCATCAAGAAAAGCTGTTAGGATATCACGATAAGGGAGGTTTAGAATATTAGTTAGTTAGTTAGAGGAGTTTAATTGATATAAATAGAGAAGGTTAGTGAAAGGGAGGTCAGTTATTATCATTTAAAGATTTAGCTTATGCTCTTTGTGAAAGGAGAAATCCTTTGTGAAAGGAGAAATCCTTTGTAAACGGGAAACCCTTGGAGGAGAGTTGTCTCTCCTATTCTCAGTTACTTTCCAATTCAGAACAAGAATCTTTTGTTTCCTTTTTTCTGTTTTTTAACGTGGGTTCCTAACAGAAGCATTCCTCCTATCGGCTCTTTTGCCTCTCTTTTCTAGTAGCAGCAGCAGCAGCAGCAGCAGCAAGCAAAACAAACACAACGTGGTTTCTAGGCTTGTTAACTAAGTCAAAGATCTCCACAAGCCTTTTCACTTCCACATATGCTTAAAGCAATCAACCTATTCCCCCCAATCCCACCTTTGGATAAAAAGCTCAGGGGATTGGCTACCCATAAACCTTGTAAATATATCCCCTTCTTGAAACCTAGACATTTGGGGCATTCTAATGCACACTATATGGGTATTTAAGAACCACATCAATTTGATTCATTAAAAAAAATATGCAAGTCAAAGATTGATATGCAAATGCTGATACTAAAATGAAAACAAAATATCATACAGTAGCAATGACAAGACTTCCAGGGGACACTGCTACACCAAAACATGAATCAAACGCATCTCTTGAAGTCTGCGATGGGAAAAAACATGATTTAGTACGGAAAAAAAAATAAAGATCATACCAAAAAGAAGATAGTAATAAAAAGGATAGTAATAACATACACAGACTGAGCTGTCACGAGGCATGTCAGAAATAAGGGTTACTTCATCAAGACGATTCTCATGCAAAATCCAGCTCCGCACTAAATTATCCTATCAACATTTAAACAACAATTTTCATCAATCATAAATATGTCTACTTAATGCACATCAAAAGCACCAAATTTTTTGAAAGACATCTTAGCAACCATACAAAAAAAATGGAAGGACATAAGTCACTTTAAACAGATCTGACAACTATCTCTATAACTATAAATAATCATGTAGTCTGATCTAATTGATTCAGTTCAGAAAGACAATCACAAATTGAACTACTTTCCAAATCCACTCCCTTTCTATCATTCCCTTTCCTTAGCCCTTTCTAGTTACTAATTTGCAGGGAGCTAGCTGGAATCCATAATCAAGACAGTTAACAAATCAAGTTTAACCACGAAAATGAAAATTGCAATTGTAACTGGTAGAACATAAAAATGTTACAGATTGTGAAGAAACTTGATATGGATTATGCAATGTATTTATGTCCACATAACTATGATATTTCTTTTTTGCTATGTAATTATAAATTAAATAATACTTTGATAGAAAAATGGTGTAATCACCTAAGGAAAAGATTATAACCTGACTGCAGCTGTACAAAAATCTTCCACCAAATGCCCAGGCCAAACCTGTAACCTTAGGAAATGAAAAGATGCATAAATCAGTAGTAGAGGAATATGGCCTTTTTTTCAACTAGCTCCAAAAATTTAAAGGAAAAGACTTACAACAAAATCATGTGCATCATATGAACCAAGCTTATCAAATTCCCTAGAAGATATGTCACATAGCCATATTTCAAATGAACCAGAAACTTTTCCCGTGGCTAAAAGCATCTTGGAAGGGTATTGAACATGTGCAGTTACCGAAAGTACAGAAACTGGGACAGCATTGACAGTTATAACCTATTTAGGGATAGAAAATTGCATAAAGGAATTATTCGCAAAATAAAATGAGATAGAAATGGAAAGAGATGCAAAAAATACATGCCAGGTACCTCCTTCATTAATGAGAAGGAAGTTTGATCCACCTCGGATGATTTCAGCAATTTGTCATTGTCAGCCAACCAAATCTTCACACTGCAAAGGACATATGTAATACATTCAGCTAAACTCAGATATTAGGCATTAGAGTAAGATATTCTTGTGACAGATATTGTTACTAGCAATTAGGGATTTCCCAACCATAATTGATACTATGTAATTATATCTGATTGCACTTCTCTCATTATGAATAAAAGATCTTGTGTGTTTAAAAAACAAACAAAATTCAGCAAATTTAGGCACAACATGTAACATCCTACAAAAAGAAAAAGGTCATTTAGAAAAGGAGTATAAAGGAAGCGCAGTGGAATATGCAAATATGAGCTTCTTGAAAGAATGATATCAAGGCCAAAAGTTTGAAAGCGCACATTTCTAGCAAGTAGTCTACAGCATGTCAGCATCAGAACTTCTAAGCATATAATGGTAAGCCAACCATGTGCGATTTAGTTGATTAATCAAACATCATGGAATCCTTCCCTACCTTTTCCTAATAAGGGACATGTTTGGCTTCTTCCTTCAAAAAGCATTAAAAATTAAAAAATAATTATCTATTTTTGCGAGACAACTAAGAAATTTAGAAAGCTTGTACAGTTATAATGGAAGAATGGCAACAATGAAAGACATGTTTTAACCTTCAGGTTAATAAGACAAGCTCCATGACTATGCAATAAAGGTAGAATATAAAGGTTTAAGCAGTTTATTAGAAACACTAATATCAAAAGGCCAGAAATAGTTGGCAGTTGAAATCTACATATTTTCATATTGAATGTGCCTCTTTTTTACTGCCTAATGGTATTTAAATACAATATCAAAGTAAGTATTCCGTGGATAAGAAAAAAAACAGATGAATTTTGATTAGATAATTTTTTCTGGGCATCTTTGAGAGCATTCCCATCATCACTATGATGATGCAGATAAGGCACAAATAAAGCATATGGCACGAGAAGTGTATATTGATAGTTTAACAAGATAAAACAATGAAATCAAAGCACAGATATAACACATTTGCATAAGCATGCTAAACTCACCTCCCATCAGAGCTTCCGGAAGCTAATAAAATTTGAGGATTTGAATAATCAAAAGAAAGCAACAACCAACTTATAGTTGTAACCCAAGAATTGTGTGCCTGAAGAAGGCCAGCAAACTTCACAGTAGTTGGGACCTCTCTATCTTCAATAGTATAACAGTCTGGTGGGTGAAATCTCCATAAAGAAATTTTACCAGACTTCCCACCAACAGCAAGCAGACTGACAGAATTGCAAACTGGATAAAATTCAGGTCCTAAATGCAGCAAGGGAGACCAGGAAACAACAACCGAACATAGCATTGCACTACGAGAAGCATATTGATCAGCACTTAACAATGGAAACAAGTGGTTATCAGGCTTTTTTCTCGATAGTCTCTCATTACGTTTATGCATAGAATCCATTTGATCTGATGCATTTTTCTGCAGGAACAATCTAATATTAGGCACCTAACAATCAAATCAAAACAAATCATACAGATGTTATACATGACACAAACAATCATTTCTAGTAGAACTTAATCCCTGAATTGCATGAGAAAATGCTGTGAAGATAAAACATAGTTTACTCCAAGTGCAGGGATGCATTTTTGTTTTTAAAGAAACTGGTAAGAAACAACAAAGGAATTTTGTTATTAAAATAAAAGAGTTTTGCTAATGGGTGCCCTAAAGGCACTGATTAAGAAGAGCATTAAATACTTCAAATTACTTAAAAAACCAAGTCTTGAAATAGTCTTTTCAATTAAATATTTCTACTTTTGTTTCCTTAACCCATGCCTTTAGCACACTGGTTAGTATTTGCCTTTGGGGCATGGACAAACATTTTCATGACACAACTTGATGGCAGTAAAAGCGCATTATTAGAATGTCCAGACCCAATAAAGGTCATTTCACAAATATCAAAACAGCAGTAAAAGTTAATTGCATACAAGGGAGAAACAAAATTTATGTACAAAGATAATAAGCAAATGCTTGCGTACATGCACATTAGACTGGGTACATAAACAATATAAGTAACATAACACTAGTGATTGCACAATTCACGTAAGTCTTAAAACAATCTTTTACATGTTATCAGATTATCTTGGCTCTTCTACTGGCATTTAATGGAGGATATCAGAAGTTGATAAATAACGAATAAAGAGAAAAAGGATCACAAGCATGACCTATCTCACACTAACTAATTCACCCAAAGGATATTTAGAAAGAGAAAGCCATCCAAGAACATGGATAAATAAGATAACTTACATGAGGCACATCTACTGAAGCCATTCCTGTACCCCAAAATTCAGTAGATTGAAAATACTGATACAGGCTTTTAGTTATGTCCACAACCTGAAAAGAATAAGAATGACATACTGTACTTACAACAATGTACACATAATATTAAAAATATTCATTTCTTTATATTGCACAAGTCTGTACATGAAAATAGTTATGGAGTACAAATACTTAATACAACATGGGTGTGATCCGACACAAACAAAGGGATACAAGAAATTCTTAAAATTCAAGATACAAAACAGCCTAGATACATAAACATGAATTTAAAAAAAAAAATGACATACTTTACTTTGATGCACAATATTACTAAAGAAGAACTGATCATTTCTCGTGAATACATTAGTATACCAGTGGTTGATGATAACAATTAAAAAAAAAACCGTAACTACATAGTTACACATCTTTTCTGTGCCTATATCAGAATATATCCCCTCCCATATAAACATGTCATTTCATATTTTCCCTAACACAAGTGGAAGTGTCAATACAAGCATCATTAGTCTTGTTCCAATGAAAAATTGGTTCTATATAATTGTCATCTACTTATTATAGCTTGTAGAGGAAAAGATTGCCATGCACAGTTTTAGTCCCATTGAAAGTATCAGAGGTCATATCCCCAATGTGTCAGTCAATCAAAATTAAAAATAAAAAGTAAAAGAATGGAGTATACCCATTGGATACTCATCTACGGTTATCATATGCATATCAGTATCTAACACAGGTATGAATAATTTACTGATTTCAGATTATTTGGGTTTCAATACTAAAGAATTTGAACTAACATTCTATTTAACATAAGATGCTACAAATTACACCAGTTATGAATCCCAAATTTATCTAAAACTAAAATAATATCACCCTTCTGGAATCCAATTCTGTACCATTAACCACTTCCACCCCACATACCTCAATCCATTCAGCACAGTAATCGCAAAAAGGTGGACGATAAATCTTCACATGTCCTTCAGACGTGCAAACAGCTATCAAGCACCTGTAGCAAAGTAAATTGTTAAACAATACTTACATTCGTAAAACATAAACTTTTCATGAATAAACAAACTATGATGCTGCTATTAGTATACTATGACCCCAAGCAGAGATTTGAAACCAAGAGTCACCATTTCAAGGAGAACTTCACCTGGCCACAATCCCTACTCCAGAATTACATGAGCTATTCAATATGTACCGGAAAAAACTACAACCTTATCTAGCCTTCTACGAGTACATGGAGTCTTATAACAGAAAAGGGGGAAGGAACAAAACCACATCAAATAAAATTATTCAGGAAAACTAAAATACATACCCTGAATTTGAAGCCATGCCAAGCGGAGACCATGATATTGACTGGACAACAGGCTTATCATCCCGATACAAAGCAGTCGGAAGGAGGCATCCAGAGAGTAAATCTATGCATAATTTCAACACATAAAAGTCATACGTTAACACTCTGTCATTAGCACCTGGCTAGTGAAAATTCCTTACTCGCATTCAACATTATCACATACGAAAATTTAAAATATAAGCACAAGACCCATAATAATAATGTTGCATAATCATAGAATTTGAACTTTGGTTTAACTCAACCCTAAAAGCTAATTCATAAGATAAGAGTTGTCCTTTACTTATAGACACTATTATAACTATATAACTGATCAATGTAAGATCTCCAAGACACACACCTCAGGCATAGGACATAACATATCCAGTGTGAAGTTTTCAAGACTGAACATATACGAGTAGCCTAACTAACTAGGAAATCATCTTGGAATTAGAGCATTGGCCTAACTCAACCTCGAAGACTAGTTAAATACTCTCTAACACACTCTCTCCAACATTCTCCACTATCAGCTGAGATTTGCTAGAAATCATAAAATCATGAGCTCTCACTCTTAATTCCCCAGGAGATTTTACAATTTTTTCAATAAATTTTGACCTATGATAAAAGAGTGTGTGGAAAGGAATGAACATGTCAGAGTGCAATTTGTTAGTACTCCTCCGATAGCCATATCACAATCTCCAACACACACTCCTCCATAGATAGGAGGAGGACACATACAACAATAGCTCATGGAAATCACGAATCCAATAACAAGTGAAGTAAAACACTACTAACTACATAACAAGTGATTTTTCAAAAACTACAGGATAACAATAAAGGCAGTACCTTTTCTATCAACAGACCCAACAGGAGGGGCATCACTTGGGAAGACTTTAATAACGCCTCGTGGTCCAAAGGGTGTGTCCGGTCTCTGAAACAGAAAGCAAAACAAAACATAGAAACAGTAACATTTTAGAAGAAGAAGAAGAAGAAAGTGAAGAGAGTATAGAATGAATGAGAGAAAGAAGAGAGAAGGATAGAGTACAAGAATGGTGACAAGGTGACCAGAAGCAACAGCAATGAGATTGTCTTGGGACCAGGCAATAGCATTGGGGAAAGAAGGTGACCCCAAAAGCATCGCAGGTTGTAACGGACTGGGACAAGACCGCGCCATGGTGTGTTTGTTTGAAGAAGAAAGAGAAGAGTTGAAAGAGTGAGGGAAAGGGTTCGAATCCCATAAACACCAATATAATAGACGCAGACTAAGATCCTCAACTCAAAGGTGTACCCTATTTTATAAGTTTTTTTTTTTTTTACTCTTTATTAAATTTTTTAATCAAATATTTAATTTTTATCTTTTTTTATCCCTGAATAAATTAAATATTATTTTATAAAAATAAGATAGGATCTTGAAATAATTAAGTTTTAATTTTTTTTATCCATGTTAAACTGTATCCCCATTGTTAAAATTCGTCTAACATAAAACGAAATAGTATTTTATTTCTGATATATGAGAATATTATTATTTTAATTTTTAAATTTTAAAAATTAATGAATTTTTCACTCCTAATTTTGTTATTCAATTTAGTGATCATTTAGATACTATTTGTTAAAATTTGTAAAAGACTATTTAAATCATTTTAAAGACTAAATTGAATAATAAATATAAAATTAATTAATATAAACTCCTAATATAAAACTTTTGTATCACATAATAGTATCTATGATATATGTAACCACGTAATATTCACAAAATTTTGTCTAAATCTATGAAATAAATAATACTATATAACATCAAAATAAAGGATTTAATTATTATTATTTTGAATAATAAAGGATTTAATTAATATAAACGTTGCATAAATAATTTTATATAATTTATCCATCAGCAAAATATTATATCGTTCATAAAGTTTAACTCTTATTCATCTAATTTCTTAAAAATGACAAATAGATTAACTGATTATATAAAATATTTTACATTGACAAGATATAATATTTAATCTCAAAAATAAATAATAAGGACAAAAAAAATGGTTTTTGTTAGATTAAGATGAAGAATTTCGTTTAAGGTTTTGATGTTTACAAGACAGACGAAACTTTCTCAAACGGAAGTTATGCGAGCAAGTCAGACGAAACATGCACAGACGGAAGAAGACTCCTCGAACTGATCTTTCGTCTGTTCCAAGAGTGAAGTCATCAGACGATAGGATGAGACGAAACAACAAAGACTGAAGGCATATATCGTCTATCCAAAAGTGAAGCAAAGTTGAGATCATTTGCGCCAAGATTTTAAATCTGAAGAAGTACTCATGAGAAGTATTTCACATACGTCAAAAAGGTCTTCACCTTTTGTCAAAGTATCTGGACAAGTTAGAAAAGGTATTACGCACGCAATCTAGTCCGCTATATCCGCTGCGTTCTACATCAATCAATCAAGTACAACTGACACTTTTTGGAAAAGCTCTCAAGAGATATCTCAACGACTCTCCACGACATTCAAATGAGTCTAACGACTAATTGAAGAA
The DNA here is from genome assembly GCA_026586105.1 of Hylodesmum podocarpum. NCBI lineage: Eukaryota > Viridiplantae > Streptophyta > Magnoliopsida > Fabales > Fabaceae > Hylodesmum > Hylodesmum podocarpum. The sequence goes on along the minus strand of JALJEV010001436.1, from coordinate 9,393,434 downwards.
GATGTCTATATAAGAACTTCATTACATCGAATTCAGGTTGGTGAATACGCTTCTCTCAATCTATCTATCTTCTAAAGATTTCGCTCAATATTCTGTGATTGTGCTTATTGTAAAAACCCTCTCTGCGTAGAGGAAAACACTTGTTTTAAAACATCTTTTCAAAATCCACTTGTGTTGCGTTTTAGCTTGAGGAGGCTGTGTTTGTATTAGCCTGTGGAGGTGGGGTAGTTTAGCCTGAGAAGGCTGGGATCAAAGAATATCTGTGTAATAGCCAGAAGTGGCTGGGTTCAAATAATACTTGTAACTTTTTCACGGTTTGTAGTGAAAACTCAGTGGTTGCTGAGTAACTGGACGTAGTCTTGGATAGACGAACCAGTATAAAAATACTTGTGTATTTATTCTCTTAAGCTTTTGACTAACGGGGATAATTAAATATAATGTCTGAAAAGATTAAAATCAATCTTTAAAAAGATTAAGACTGTTTCGTCGGAACCCTTTAAACTCATATACGAAAGTAACAATTTTTTTTTTTAATAACACAATTCAACCTCCCTTCTTCTATTTTATCTTTTTACAGTTTTAAATTTTTTAAGGGAAAAAACTATTTTATTGAGACAAAATTCAAAATTTAAGAATAAAAAATGGAGGTTTAGAATTTTAAAGAATGAAAAAAAATTTGCTGAAATCAAAATTCACATTTAAAATTTGTGACTAACCTTTCCCGGTGTTTCTCTGATTGGTCTAAACAAATAAATATGGGTTTTGTTTTTCTTGTGCCTTTATTCAAGCACCATATGTGCACATTTTCTTTCGAATTAATTATCAATTTCCTCTCTTCTGGAATATTGTCAATCATTGACTGATATCACACGCATTTCCAAAGTTATAATGCAAATTGATACTTTACTAGAATGATACACAATTTTTAACTCCATTTTAATTGGCTAAAAATTATTTAATATTATAAAATAAGAAAGTAATTAAATGATAGAATAATATTTAATTTTTAATGAATTTCATTATGAATGATGTGTTCAAAATAATATATCTTAAAATGTGTCTGAACAGGACATTTATAAATTACAGAAAGTTTGAAATATTTGGAACATAAATTGCTTTTAGGTTGTGTTTAGACAAGAAATTTATAAATGTGAAATAACTTGAAATTTGAGTTGCTGGGAACTATGTTTTCTTGATTTTCAAAATACAGAATTTCAACTTCCAATAAATGATTATTTTATTTTCAAATATCTTTTTATTGTCTTTCAAATTTTATTAAATTCTAGGCTTACAGTTCGTGCGGATAAATTTATTTTTCACTTGTACAACGTTTTTATTTTTAATCCTTTTACGTGTAATTTTTTTCATATTTAATTTCTATAAATTAATGCGTTTTAATTTTAATTCTCATAAAAATAATTTATAGGAACTAAATATAGAAAAAAAAAATAAGTTACAAGATCTTTCTTGGTAGAAAGACGGGAAGAAAGATGAGAGAAAAAAGAAAGTAAAGAAAAAAAGAATTTTAAATTGTTTATTTTTTCAGAGAAATGTTGAATAATAAAAATATTTATAAAATTATTGAAATTTTAAGTTACTTTTAAATTCTTTATCCACACAACTAAATGTATTGAGAAATATTTAAAATTCTCTAGAAAGTAATTACCTCTTTAAAATTATGTGTCCAATTTTCTTTGTATTGTTTGGAGTGGGACAGGTGGCAGGATCTGAACCATTCATGTAATCAAAGCTTATAACAAGGAAATGGCACACTAAATATAGTAATTAGTTTTAACTTATTAAATCTTACTTAATAACTATTTTATAAAATACATAAGTAAACAAATATAACATTAAAAATTTAACATGGCACCACAATGATGAAAATAATTGTTCTGGCCATGCAGAAATATTTGTTGTCACTAGGCTAACTCTCCATGAGTCCATCATTATCTAACATCTCAGTAATTATCCGCAATACTCGTCAGAGAAGAATATGTTCCGAGGACTCCACAAATGATTCCCAATGCAGCAATTGTGACACTCAGTACAACCTGACATTATCAGCAGAAAAAGGTTGAGTCAAATAAAGGGAATAGATAAACTAGTTGAGAGATGATATTGCATTATTATTCATTAATTGTCAAAGGTGACAATCCAAACCAACATTATTAGAAAAACTAAGTGGCATCTGGTTTGAATGTTTTCTGATTTCATTTCTGCTGAGAGTAAACAAACAGCGATGAAAACATAAAAAATAGAGGTGAGGTGAAAACGTATTTGATTGATTTTTTTAAGATGTTTTCCTGAAAATATTTACAAAATTAGATAAAAATAAGGAAACATTTGGCTTCTGACTTTGGTGAATGTAAAATTGTTTAACCATACCGGAGTTATATCTTTAATTAGAATTATATCTTTAGTTAGAATTATATCTTTAGTTAGAATGTGAATAATGGGTATAACTCAACCTTACAAATCGGCTTATAAGGTGAGGATTGCTTCCCACGTGTAGAAATGTGACATATCTTTGGACGATGTGGGATTTCTGATAAAGATTATATATTATGTACTGTATTTTCTCTCACACATGCATACACACAGACAGACAGTCACAGAGACAAGCAACACACACATAGGAAAAGGAAAAAATTACAAGAACAGCAGTAATATTACACGTACACACACATATATGTATATATATATATATGTATATATATATATATATATATATACACAGGAAAAGGAAAAATAAATACGAGAACAACAGTAATATTACCTGCGTCTTTGTAGCTTTTTTCCCAACAATTTTCAGAAAACATAAACTTGGCATTATTGCTGACTGAAAAAAAAAATAGCGTTCTTCAAATTATATAGCACTTTAATTTGAATTACTTACAAGAAACTGAATCAATAACAATAAGGTAAAGTGTCAGTGGACTATAAACGAATCTATATGAGATCATGTTGTGCCAGCAAACATTATAAAAAGATAAATGCAAGTGATATAGTGCAAAAAGAAATCAGTTAAACTCAATGCTTGACTAGTCCTCCCCAAAATTTTTGAGAAACCATGTGTATTTGTAAGTATGCAACAAACAGATAAATTCAGATAAAAGTATGCTGCAGATCATGCTCTGTCACAAATAATGTTAGAAGTGGTATGGCACTTTTACCCTGTGATATATACAAGTAATTTTTCATGCACGAATATTAAAAAAAAAAAAAAAAAAAAAAAAGTGGTCAGAGAGAGAAACATAGTTAACAGCATTTCTTACCACAAGTATACTAAAGAGAGAACCAATTAAAGCCATCACAAGCCCTGAAATTATAATAAAGTTATCATTAGTTCTGAAATTAATATAATGTTTAATTGGTTGAAGAGAGAGAGTTGACTGTTTTGGTTTCAAATATGTGAAAAATAAACTTCATCGCAGTATGGTTTTTGATTGCCGTTGAGAAACAAAATATAATAAAACAAAAAGAAAAATCAAAATGGAAATATGAATAATAAGTACATGGACAAAAAGCTATTGAAGTTATATCATTTTCTTAAGTGGCCTCAATTAATTGTTGGTGACATTAAAATTAAAGCATTGTTAATATAAAGTCATAAAACTTACCAAAAAAGGGAACCAGAAAGGCAACACAAACTGTAGATGCAACAAGTAGTGTTCTAAGAAGAATGAAACACCAATATGTACTTGAAATTCTATCTGGCAGCAACTCCTCTAGACTCCGTGCCAGTGGATTCACCAACAAAGCATATGTGTTTACTATTAAGGAAAGGCTAAAATACAAAGACTACTGAATTTTATCAAACCATGATATCTTTTTAAACATTCATAAACTACATAGTTTTGGCAAAAAGGATATTTAGTGAGTGGGTTAATAACCTGAAACAAGAGCACAAAACATAAAATTGGGAAAATAAATTATTGATCATTAGAATGATTTATAAGAATAAAATGTTTAAAGAGTCAAAAACAATCTCAAAACTCACTGTTGTCCACAATGCAACTTTGGAAGCAAATGCACCTGGTGGCATATTCAATGTTATCTGAGACAATGTACCATCACCAAACATGAGATATCCCATGACTGCAACGCCTCCGTATATCAAAACACATAAAGTAAAGCTGTATGCAAAGAAACAAGTTCAGGAATCAGAAAAAACAAATCAAATATGTTGTGTTTCGCCAGTGACAGAATTTATTTGGTATTATACCATGTTATTAGTACTTTGGTAAATTGCTTCTTGTCAGCCATAGACTGGTAAATATTTGGAAAAACCGAATGTCCAGCAAAGCAAAATCCATAGACACCAATAGCAAATGGAATGCCATTCCATTTTACCAATTGACCAGTGTGATGGAATCCAACACCGTCTATTGTCCCAACGCACAACACACAGATAATAATCAAAAGTGTTGCAACAACCCCTCCAGCTGCAGATTACAATACAAGTTTCAATAAGGGATGTTAAGTAGCAAAATTAGAAAATAGAAGAAATCTTTTTTAGAATTTGAACTTTGGAGCACCTGATAGAAAAGAGATTATACGAAGATCCTTCAACCAAACAGTTGGGAGGATAATAAGTGCGGCCAAAACACCAAACAACTGCATAGAATCTAACTTCAAACTACCCAATTCTAAGGATGTACCAGGAAACAGGCTAGTGAGGTTGTCTCCTTCCAAGGTGATAAATTCCACACAATATGACTGCACCCATTAAAAGAGAGCTTATACTTGTGGTGTGCAGCAACAAAATTCATGTTAAAGGAAATTGAAGAAACAGGTAGATCACTTACATATAATTCAGTATACAAAATGATCTGCAACAAAATATCATCAGTAAACATGGCTTAGTAAATCATCAAATTTGTTCACAGATGAAAAACATTATATGTCAGCATTCTTTCTTACTACTGTGATGTAGATTTAGATTAATAAACAGAAAGAGATCATGCTATGGTACATTTTGTGAGAGCCCTAATACATATAAATATCAAAGGTAAAAATGAACCAAAACCATTTAAGGCCCAGTTAACACTTCTTTCTGCCATGTTGATTGCACAAGTTTCCATTAATTTAAATAAACAAATAAGTTAACTCACTGATACAACAATCCGGCCATATCTTCCGAATGCAGCTTCTCCTATATCTGGGTAGGTAATGATTCCTTCTCTGCTTTCAAAGCAGTATCTCAGAAGGGTGGCTGTATAGCAACAAACAACTGCAAAGAGAAGCATCACGACCATGCTCATCCACCCAGCTTGATTCACTGTATATGGTGTAGATAGAAGGCCAACTCCAGCCATCACATTAATGCCTACCACGGTACAACATGTCTCATGAAATGGCCAGATAGAAATTGAAATTTGGGAAGTAAGTCACTTTGCGGACAAAATGAAAAAAATAAAAACTTTTGAAGGGGAGCAGATCAATCAGATATACAAGAACACCCAAAACCTGTTCATAACATTTTCAAAAAAAAAAAATAATAAAAATCAAGCTTTCATAGTGTGTGCCTAGTTGGAGAATGCTCTTGCCAGCAACTGAATTTAGACTGTTTATACAGAACATGAACATATCAAATTAAATGTTCACAAGCATGGTAACGTATTGTAATGAAATAACATAGTACCATTGAAAACTGTTTGAGTGAAGCTGCATCCATATCCAATGGGCAATTCTCCACTAAAATGTCGTTGTACTGAGGCTTTTTCCCACCAAGTTGATTGACTAACACCATCCGGAGCAGACAGAAAAGGTGTCTTTCCATCGATGTCTAAGCTACTCTTTGAACGATTGGCAAAACTAGAATATATAAAACTCGGCCCTCGCAGAACTGACTCAAAATTTGGAGCAGCAGCTATTGTGTAAGAATCAGTAGTCTCTCTGTTATAAGAAATGGAACGGGGAAAAACATTAAGAGAAGAATATCTGGTTACTACAAAAAAAAAAGGAAGCACAAATAAACCAGATATAACAGTACTATTTGATGTAACTAAAATCATCCCTCAATCATGGAAATTGTAATAAAAATCACTAACTATCATAAATCCATGGTCCTGAACAATTGTAGCCAAGCTTTTCAATTTACAAGAAAAAATTAATCAAACTCAGTACCATGAACAAGTGGTCATACAACATAGTACAATCAAGCAAAACAAAAAAACAGAAAACCAAAATCTGAAGAAGCTAGATAAACAAATTCTTGATGTACCACATAGTACAATCAAGCTAAAAAAAATTAAAAGTAAAATCCGAAGAACCTAGATATGGACACCTCTAACACTGCAATACTAATCTCATAACAAAGAAATGTGCTATGAAATTGTTTTAAAAAAAGACCCTTCAAAAGTAACATGCAAAAACCACTTTTTGTGTAACACTAGTTGAAGCCGCTGATATGCACTAATATTAAAACACATGTGATCTCTGAAAAAAAAAACAAATTTTTAACAGCAAAAGAGAAGAAAATGGTGAGGAAGGTTATACTTGTAACTTTGAGGCCACTGCTGAGAAGAGAAAGAGTGAGGGTGTGCTCTCTGATTTGCATCTTCATCATCATCAGAGTGAGTTTGACTGCTGGCACTACTCTCACTCACATACTTAACATCTTCAATATCATGTTGTTGGTCACCATCCTCAGAGTCATTCCCATCAACCATAAACTCAAGGTCTTTCTCTTTCTCGTTGTTGGTGCTGCCCATTGTGTGAAGATCAGTTTTTGCAGCAGAGGGAAGAGAGAGTAGTGGTGAGAGACGTTAATATAAAGTGAATGAGGAAGAAGAAAACAAAAGAGAGGTGTACGGTGAGGATTGAACGAGAATTGTGAATGAATGAATGAATCAGTGATGAGTCATAGAGACATCGAGAACGTGAATGAAGGAAGTGTTGCGTAAGAGTTAAAATAGTTTCTGAGTTTGCATTCAGAAGAATGCTTATCGTGGCGGGGCAATTGTCAGCATTTGTTTGGTTGGATATTAAAGATACATATTTTTGAAATCATACTAGAACTTTAGGATAGACTGCCACCTATACACTACCAATTTTACTTTTTTTTTTTTTAATGGGTACCAATTTAGTCTTATAATAAGTCTTTGTTATATATATAAATAAGGAATAATTTTTTATTTTTTAATTTATTAGTTATTTTTATTTAAATATGATTTAAATGATAATAATTTATAAAATTTAGATATTATAATAATGTTTCAATTCTATACACTTATATTATGAAATGATTTTACGTTAAAAGATTGTCTAATATAAAATAATTTTTTATGAGTTTAATTAGTTGTAATTTTTTTAAAGTATTGATTATGTTCTTTAGCCGCAGGTTTCATTTAAGGTTGATTACGTGGAAGCACTCTAAATATTTGGCTTCATCATGTTTTATTTCACATCCAAGGCATGACCCACTATCATATATTCTCAAAGTTCCTTGTACATACGCAAGATTAAAGTGGAATATAAAAAAACATAAATCATTATTAATTAGTAATAAGTTCAACAATTCAAAAGTAGACAAAGCTAGCTTCTTTTCTACAAAAAAAAAAGTGGACAAATTAAGCTAGTAGGCTGGATAATTAGTCCTTAAAAACACTTAATATAGGATTGCTGTTTATATAAAAAGAAAAGGCAAAGTCATATTTAATTTTAGGATTTCGTCTGTTTAAAGTTGTTTGTTAAAAAATGCGTTTGTTTTAATTAAATAAGCAATCATTTATAAATAGATATGGTTTGTTTATTAAAAAAAACAGAAATCATTCAACATAAAACAGAAATTTAATTTTTTTTAAGTAGAAATAATTTTAAAAATTTCATCAATTATTTTGCATATAAACCAAAAATCAAATTCAACTGAATGGAAAAAATGCAATTTTTTAGTTTTTGATTTGTTCAACAGTTTGTTTGGTTTTCAATTTTTTACATCGATTTAACAGTTTGAAATGAGATGTCATTGACTTGCATGTACTCACTCAGAAAGACAGACAGCTGTTAATTAAATTTAAGGAATATAATGGCTTGGAGATAAGATTAACATTCACATTTGAACTTTAATTAAAATATAACACAGCCTAGCTCGAGCTAGCTAAAATGAAAACAGACTAAATTTCAGTAATCCATCATCAATAAACCTCAAGCAGCCCCGCGTTAAAAATTGCTCAAAAGCTATCCAAATGAAACCACTGATCAGAAAAATAAATATCATCCACGGGGAAATTTGTTGTGAAAATAAATCACCTACGGAGTGGATAAGAAAAAAAAATACACATCCTATACTCGAGAAGTTTTTGGCAACTTGAACCTGCATGTATCCTCCCTTTCTCTGAAGAACTGCAGATACTCTAAGTGTTCAGATGAATCCATACTAACAAAGCCATATTAGCTGGAACTATTTTAGAAATTAGAGACCAGACATGCAGAATAAGGTAATGAATATATATATAAAAGCTAGATCTAATTAAAAGACTGGCAAAGATTTTGATATAACACTATTCACCTCAATACCCACGTTAACTAATCACATTTAAAGGAAATGCCACCATCATCAGTACAAAACTTGTCCCATGGAAGTTTTAAAGATGATGAAGTGGAGTGGTTCTATACATAGGAGACTAATTTGCTCCTTCCATCTTAAGAATCACTCACCATAAACAAGTGTTGAGTGAAGCACACAGCATTCCTACTATAGTAGTATAGTTTATTGTGGGCTCAGTGACTCTGAGTTATGAAGCACAACAATATAGTAGTACACATAGCCCATCTGATTTAAGACAACTCACAGAAGTGAACTTCTGAAATCATTTTTCTTTGTAATAACCAAGTGGTATGCATACCCGTAGACCTGACTAATCCCTCTTCTGCAATCTATACAAACTGCCTGATAGTATAAAATTAGAAAACTGAAATTCAGTATAAAATTGCTAAGTAGGATTACCTTCTCTGAAGTGACTAAATATGTAAGGTGAGAAAGTAAGGGTGTACTAATGGTAAAATAAAAATAGTGCATTTTCCACTCTTTGACATTTTCCACACTTAGTCTGCTCAGTTCATAGAAGCTAAATCCTTGGTAGTAGTACTATGAAACACAGCTAGGAAGTGGAGCCAAACCCAAAACTGATAAAGAATAACGAAAGCCTTGCACACAAAAAGTTTGAATTACTACTAATTGATTGGTGAGACTTCCAACCTTTAATGCTCAACCAATTCAAAATGATGTGTGCATATCCTATGCCAATAATAGGCCACTCACAATATTTCAATACTTTGAACTCAAAAAACCTGGTATGTTCTCAGACACTAGAATGAGTCTGATGGGTATTTTAGCACTTGTGGAACCCACCCTTAAAAGCTAGCTCATAAGGGAGAACTAAGCCCCTTAAATACCGCCATGGAGAATCTAATACTACTCGAAGTGGGACTTGGACACTCCATAATACCTGAGTCCCAATTAGAGTCAAAACTCTCAATCCACACAGATTACAACCACCTGCTAAACTACTTCCACTTCCACAACCTTCACACCGCGAATCACAACACAATCAATCAACCAATTCCAATATACACAAGCCCAATAAAACACTATAAAATTTCCAATATTCGAATGAGTCTAAACTTTCAATCTACACGGGCTACAACTAGCTGCTAAACCACTTCCACTTCCATAACCTTCAAATCACGAATCAACCAATCAACAAATTCCAATTCACGCACACACTTACCAATCAAACACCCTCAAATTCCCAATCCAATGTAATCATTCCACACACGAATCTACACCCAAACGGATCCATTTCAATTTTGCAAATTCACATAAAACAAAATCCACATTCAGTTCAATCACCTCCTCCACCACGATCACAATGAAATTCATATAACAATTAACAACACACACCATTCACATTAAACAATATTCAAAGAAAACAGCAGAACATCGAAAAAGGAACGCCTTATCCACATTCAAGATAAAAAAAAGTCGATAGTAGTAATAACAAGCGAGTCAACAATCTCACCACAGCAAAAATCAAAACGCGAAACAAAACAAAAAAAAAAATGAAGGAGTTCACATTCCTCGAGTTATTATACCCTTATTACAGCAAAACCTATTATCCCCTTTTAGTAAAACCTAACCGCCCGAGAGAGTGACGAACTCGGATCCGAGTTGACTCAGGATTCAGAGGAGTCATTATTATTGGCGAGGCTGTCTTCGATCTTGAGGCGTTCAAGGGCTTTTTGGTGGGCCCAAGTTTCGATGGTTAAATCGGGCTTGGCGTTGAGCCCAACACCGAGGATGACGATGGTGAGGAAGCTGGTGATGTAGCAAGGGAGTTCCCAGTCTTCCCATTTACGGGACTGGCCAGGGGGAAGGGGTGTGCGGTTGAAGAGGTAACCCTTCGGCCTCTCTTCGTGGCCCGCGCTGGTCCACCGGCTGGCCCCACCGTCGCCGCCGCGTGTGCGGAGGGACTCGAGGAGGCGCCGCCGGAGCGTGGAGGAGACGCTGCTGAAGGGCGTAGGGGGCGGCATGGGGTTAGAATGTTTGATCTGGTGTGAGGGAGTGAGACCTGCCGGCTCGACCTCAACAGCGATTAGCTATACACAGAGAGAGAGAGAGTGTGTGGGGTATGTCTCGTGTTGATTTTGTTTCGTTTTTTTTTTTTTTTCAGGTTTTGGATCTGGTGTTTCCCAACGGGCCTAGTTTTTCGGGGCATTTTCGGCCTCAATAGTGTTCAGCATAAAATAAGATAATATACCGTAAGAGTTAGATAAACATAAGATCTTTCCTTTTTTTTTTTTAAAAAAAAAAAGAATAGATGAATATATGATATGATAATATTATGATAACATTTTGTATTATCAATTTTTTTATATGTATAATAAATAATTATCAAATTTTATATACTATTTCTTTAAAATGGACAAGAATATTTGTTCATTGGTTAAAAGGTTATGCTAGTGAATAGGATAAATATCTTTATTGATAAATTTTATTATTCATGATTTCGTTATATACATTAATTAACTATAATAAGTATGTATTCTTTTGTATTTTAAAAAATCCTAATCTTTAAAAATAAGTAATAATTAAAATAATATGATGTTGTCAAATTACAAATAGCACGATAATAAACACTATTGTTGTTTCATGTTTAATAATCAAACTAATCAATGTAAAATTATGTGATGTGCAAATTTTTTAAAAGATATATACATTTTTAAATTGGTCAAAAATATTCTTTATGAAGTGACATTTTTTCTTGAAAATTATTTTTTTAAAATGTTTTTGATTAAATTATTTATTTGTTTTTAATCCATTAATAATATGAAAATAGTTTTAAAAAATTAGAATCAATAAAATGAGTTGGACTTGTTAGGTTAACTCAAACCTAGCTATAAATTTATAAGGCTTTGACTCTAACTTTCAAATCAAAATGATAGCCCAAACTTACCATAAATTTATAAAGCTTAGGCTCCAAATTTCAAATCCTAATAAATTTGGAGTTTTGTTTATGCATTTGTTCTTTTTTCTCATGCACCCACCCTTTTACGATAATATTATAAATGTCCTCATCCCACTTCACCCATTCTTCTTATTTTCCCTTGCTCAGCCTACTTCAAAGTCACTCTCACTTACACATGCTTCCAAGTGTTCACCTTTTGGAAGTCTCTAGAATGGCTGATCTGTAGGTATCTTGTTTTTTAAGCACTTGGCCTCCAAAATGCTAATTCTGGGTAGCTCCATAATGTAGTCTATCGACTATTTTGGAACGTGTAATCCGAATTGCTTAGAAAAAATAAATCTTGAATACTTGTATGTTACTGACATGATTTTAAATTAATGATAGGAGGACAGATGGAAGACACTCAGTGTCAAATGTTTATTGGAGTAGATCTACCTCTTGACATAAATACTTACATTGTATTTATTGATTTCAAATTGAAATACACGTTAGAAAATAATCTAGATAGCAGTGATTTATTCAATATTAATGAGGCATATAGTTATTTTTAGAATAAATTTGATTAATATTTTTTGTTGTATATTCTAAAAGCAAATATAATTTCTAATTGTCTATTTTGTTCGTAGGTATTTTTCACAAGCAAAGACATATTAGTTTGAACATTGTAAAGAAAAAATAAAATACAAGAAATAGATTATATTGTATTTTATAAAAATTTTAACAAGCTTTTTGCAAAGAGGTTTAGCCTGAGTTCAAAAATGTAGATGAAATATGTTTATATGAAAAGGTATATTTAGTTAAAACATAGACAAAGATAAAGACAAATCAACATGCATTAGTTAAATCAAACAGATAAAAAGAAAGAGACATAGAAATTTGTATTGATTTGTCTTACACGAGATTACATTCAGTTGCTTAACAATATACTAAGATTTCATTATTAATGAGTGAAATAGAACAAATATTCTTTAATGTTAGTCACTCCTAACTAACCCAAGTATTATTTGGAATGCAGGCTTTTCAGACTAAACAAAAGATAGATTTACACAAAGGGTTTACCTAACTTTAAAGAGTCAACCTCTACACAGAGAAGAATATATAAATTAGGCGAAAGATTAAGACTAGTTTAAAGAAAGAACTTAGAGTTCTTGATAAGCACAATATATTTGCTAGCTTGATATCTTCAACTTGAGTCATTATATAGAAGAAATTGAGATAGACAGGGCTGCTTCGAAAACTTCTTTCTTATAAAGTTGGGTGCAATGTTCTTGAACATTTAATGCAGCAACAAGAAGGCATGGATTTGTCATTTCGAGCGTAGAAAGTTGCTGGGACAATCCTAAGTTTAGTATTGCCAAAAACATATTTGTTTTATGCAACAGATCCTCGTGTCAAGAATAAATGAGGCCTCGCCAGAGATGAAAGAGCTATCAGCAATAAGGGTGAAGCCATGAACATTGTGGAGAATGTAACTTGCAGATCCAATGGAGGAAAGATATATAGTCCTCAAGGCTCAAGAGAGAATATCCAAAATTCCTCCTTTGTAGGTGTAATCTTAAATTCCTTGAATTTTGGATAGAGAAGCACGAGGTCAAAATATTGAGCATTTTAGCTCCTTTGTAACAAAATATCCAAATGAAGCATTTTAATGTATACCATTTTGATTCCTCTAACAATTACATTCTAGTTATAAATTACTCAATCCGGGTCACTGGCCAGCCAAGATTTCCTAGTTCACCTCACCAATCTTCTTTTATTCCCCCTTTTCTTGGTGAACTACAACAATACCATTAAAGACGGAAGCCCGGGAGCCTCCTTTTTCAGGCACCTTAAAGGTTCATCAAGCACTCTCTATCAAGATCTTCTTACCAGTAATCTCCACAGGAACATTTTCCTCCAACAATTCGATGAAACCGGTTTTTATCCCTCAAAGATACTTCTCTTCCATAAATCTTTGAGATATATTTTGCAAAATTATGGCAATCAACACAAATACGAAGATTTTTTATTACACGGATTGGCCTACTTTCAGGAGTAGCAATTAGCCCAAAAGACAAAGCCAACTTTTCACTGTGGCTTAGAAGTATCTTCTCCTTCTGTTCCTCATCCACATCATGTAAAACACAACTCAAATCAGGAACATAACCAGCTTCTTTAAACCTAACTGATAATTCCAGCACTTTTGCAGATACTTCTTCTCTTCTTGGATGGGAACAATCATTAGCATGGAATGTGTGAAGTACTTGATCAAGCTCAATCCAGCTTCTGCCAGGCTTTTTTATTACAGCCTTCTTCAACATCAGGTTCCTTAGTGATCTTACATCTTCCCATCTTCCTGATGAAGCATATAAATTAGACAGAATAACATAATTGCCAGCATTTTCAGGCTCAATTTCTAGAAGCCGATGACCCACAAATTCACCAATGTCAACATTAGAATGAACACTGCAAGCACCTAAAAGGCAACCCCATATTGCAGCTGATGGTTCAAAAGGCATCTTCTCAATGAACTCAAGAGCTTCTTTTACTCGACCAGCACGACCAAGTAAATCAACAACACATCCATAGTGCTTGGTATCTGGCTGAACACTAATTTTCCCACTGGTCATATCATAAAAAATATCCATTCCCTTATCTTCTAGTCCTCCATGACTGCAACCAGATAACACAGCCAAAACTGTGACACTGTCGGGTCGCACTTTGTTTTCATTTCTCATTAAAGTAAAAAGCTTAAGCACCTCCCTTCCCTCTCCATGTTTGCTATACCCAACAAGCATCGCATTCCAAGAGATAACAGTTTTCTCATTCATGGTATCAAATATCCTTCTAGCATAAGTGAGGTTTCCACATTTTGAGTACATGTCAATCAAAGAGTTTTGAAGAACCACAAATGAGGGAACTTCAGAGCGAAGAAGATGATTGTGCACTTGCTTGCCATGATCTAGAGCAGCAAGCCCAGAAAGTGCAGTTAAAACACTAGTATATGTAACATAATTTGATTTCATTCCTTCCCCTCGCAACCGGCGAAATAGCTCCAATGCCTCCTCATCCAGACCCAGCTGAGCATATCCAGAGATTATGGCAGTACAAGAAACCACATCTCTTTCAGGCAAGCATTCAAATATGCCTCGAGCTTCATGCATTTTACCATCTTTGGCATACATATCAAGAAGTGAGCTTCCAACATAAACATGAGATTCATAATTTAATTTTATGATAAGAGAGTGGATTTGCCTCCCTAAACCGAAACCCAAAGAACCTGTACATGAAGTAAACACGGTAGCAAAAGTGAACTCATTAGGCTCGGTACCTGCAAAAATGCATAGCTACCATCAGCACATAGAAACCATTGACACAACACTGACCCAAAACAAAACTCTCAACCCAGCACACTAACTTAAGAAACATCTTCTTCAAATTTCTTCATTCCTCAAGTTTAACGAAGGTCCAAGACAACATTAGTTAGTGATAGTTAATCCCTTTTCAAAATTCTATACAACCAACTTGGGCGTAACAAGTGACAACAAATCTTCTCCCACACAAAACCAAACTTGATAAAGCACTCATAAATCTATATTGGTTTAGTTCCTTTCATCCACTATTACTATCAATAATCACCACTCATATATGAACTTGTACAAAGTGCAAGCAAGCCAAGATACCTGATCTCAGCATCTGTACAAAAAGACTCAAGGCTTGAGAGGCATACCCTCTCTGAGAATAAGCCGAGATCATAGCCGTCCAGGACACCACATTCCTCTCCGGCATTTCATCGAGCACGTGGCGAGCATCTCTTAAAGAATCACACTTAGTATAGAACACAATCAACCTTGTCCATAGGTACACACAGGGAAAATAGTGAGTTTTGATCATGTGGGCATGGACTATCTGCCCTTCTCTGAAGGCCCTTTTGCTCACACACTCGTTTAAGACAGTGTTGTAGTCTTGAAAATTCATGTCATGGCCACGAATGGCCATTTGTAGAAGGGCCTCACGTAGATGAGTGTCAATGATACGAGTGCTAAGAAAGTGTTGCGATAAGGCTTTATGTGTGGAAGACAAGACATGTTTCGTGTGAAGCATTAGCATGCTTTGAAAACTACTAGGAGCAGATGACGAGATTCAAGGTTTTTCAAGTATCAATTTAGTATTGGTATATGAAAACCTTTCACGTTAGTTCTTGTCATGTTATTATTTCAGTTTTCGATATATAAAAATTTAATTATTTTTTTAAAATTTATTATCTATGATAACCAAAGAAATTAAAAATAAAGATTTATTTACAATATTTTAAATTATGACAATATTTCACAAAATAAAAAATAATATCAAATTGATATTTTACTCATTTTATGAGCAGAGTGAGATATTTATATTTTTAATTAAAAAATTTTACAAAATTCATCCAACTAAATAATCCATTGAAATTTAATTAAAGCAAACAAGAGTAAGTTATAAGCTACTGACCCAATTTTTTGAATTATAGGGAGCGAACCGAAATATCTAAGTCCTAGCTTCTAATATTTTTGAAGGGCCACTGAATGCTGTCGATTTAACTTCACCACGACTAGTTCACCTACCTTAAACTCCCATGGAATACATTTTTTATTAGCAAATTTGTTCATCTTATGTTGAGCCTTAATCAAATGAGTTTTTAGTTGAGTGATGGTTAAATATCGTGGTTGCAACAACTTTTGTAGAGAGGGGATCAATGTAATCCAATTGGTATTTGAGAATTGTTAGGGAATTTCTACCATACATAGCTCTAAAAAGATTCATGCCAATGCTAGATTGAAGGAACTATTGCACCAAAATTCTGCCCACGGAAGTAACTTACTTCATCCCCTTGGATTATCCATAGTAAAACACCTCAAATACATCACTCAATCTGAACAATTGTTGCTGAAATTTGCTTGTGAAAACTCTGTCTTAATCAGATACAATTGACTTTGGAAGGCCATGGAATTTCACAATGTATGTCATGAATACTTCAACAACTTGCTTGCCTGTCTACTTAGTTTTGAGTGTGGTGAGTATACTTAGATAGAATATCTTGCCGGTAATCCTATATTCAGAATGCTTTATGCTTGTATGAAAGTAATGCAAACCGGTGAGAACTGTGATCTTTAAATAGAATATCTTGCCGGTAATTACATAGAGGCCAGAATAAATTCTTTTGAAATCACTGTAGCAATGGATGATAAATTTTTGTTTACAATGCCTCAATTATTTTGTTACACATTCATTTCCCTTCCTTTTATTTGATGCTTCCTTGTCCCTTTCCCAAGTGCCCAGCCAGTTGAGGCAGATAAAAAAATCACAAATTAAGTTACTTTCTTTACCGAAGAACTAGGATCTGGCTTAGCAGTGCTTTGCCTGAGATTGGTTTGAATGTAGTTGTATGAGCCCAGAAGTCTATCTAAATGTCCTTTTGTACTGTTTTAAACATCTCAACCAAAATTCTGTGTCATTCTACTCAATCTACACAATGCCTCACAAATCTCCTCTACTTCAGGGTGTGATTTATCGCCAGAAACAAATCCATGGATGACCCCATTTACCTCTATGCAGCTCCAACCTGGTTTCTTCTTGAGATCCCTTTCACTCATGACTCTCCTTAATTCTTCAACCTCACTCCATCTTCCAACACTTGCTTTTACATTACACAACAGAGTGTAATATCCAGCATTATCAGGTTCTAGTTCCAAAAGTCTTTGTGCCGCATATTCTCCGAAATTTTTATTTCCATAAACTCTGGAAGCAGCTAGAAGAGCACTCCAAATCCTGCTATCAGGTAGAATGATCATTTTCAATACTATGGCCAGGGCCTCTTTAAGCATCCCATGTCGACCGAAAAGATCAACAATGCAAGTGTGGTGATCCACGCCAGGTTCAATTCCAAAACCCCATTTCATAGAAAGGTAAATATTGCAGCCTTCACTGACAAGACCAGCATGGCTACAAGCAGACAGTAAGCTCAAGAAGGTGACGGAGTTTGGCTGCACTCTTTGCTCAATCATTAAATTAAAATACTTCAAGGCATCAAAGCCGAAACCATGAGAGCCAAGTCCCTCAATCATTGTCGTCCATGCGACAACATCTTTGACAGGCATCTTATCAAAGCACGCTTTAGCAAAAGACATGCTACCACCTCTTAAGTACATGTTTAAGATAGATGTGTCAAGGTGTACTGTATCTTCTATAGGTCCATTAATCAAGTTCTTTATAAGGTAACCATGGACCACTTTGCCCAATTTCAAAGCTCCCAGGTTTGCATATGCATCAAGAAAATTTCTCCATATTTCAGGGACAATATCAAGATCTTCAGCTAGCATTTGTTGAAATAAAACTACGGCCTCCATAAAAGAGCCATTCTGAATGAAACCTGACATCATAGCACCCCAAGTGATGTTACTTTTAGAATGAATTTCACCAAACAGTTGAACTGATAGATCCAATTTCGCACACTTGGCATAAAAGTCAAGCAGAGATGTTAGCAAAACATCATCAGAAAACCCAGTTTTTATGACTAAGCAGTGAACACCTTCACCCTCAGAAAGACAACCAGACTTTGCAAATGCTGACATAACTAGCGTTAAAGTTTCAATGTTCCACAAATGCACTTCTAGGCTCTGCATTTTTTTGAACAAACCCGCCACTCTTGTTGTGTCTCCTTCCAAGGAATAAAAGAAAATCAAAATATTCCAGGAAACCACATCCCTCGTGTTTACTTCACCAAATAGAAGTTCCACTTTTTCTGCACACCCTTGACTAGCATACACTTTCAACACTGAATTTTTCACAGACCAATCCATCAGTAATCCACTCTTTAGCGCATACACATGAATTTGAGTCCCTACATTTAACATTATGGAAGAAGCACAACATGCCTGCAACATCACAATAAGCGTAACCGCATTTGGTTCCAATTCCATCCTCATCTTGTTAAACAAACCACAGGCCACACCAACATCTCTCTCAGAGCCATATCCAGAGATCATCAAAGTCCACGAAACCACATCTCTCTGCAACATTTCATCAAACACTTGGCGAGCACAAGCAATGCACCCACATTTCACATAAACATCAATCATGGTATTACAAAAATACAAATCCCCATCCAAACCCATTTGAGTTGCCACACAGTGGATCATTTTCCCATACATAACACCAATCCTCAAACATGACAAGGCTCGGTTCACTACAGGTAAAGTAAAACCATCATGGGGAACACCCTTTTGTCTCATCTCTTCGTACACTGACAAAGATGAATGGAACAGTCCCAAATCAACAAGGGACCTCATGATCAAGTTCCACATCACTGTGTTGTGGGGTGCATCCTTTGGGGTGGTTCTGAACACCCCAAAGACACTGTCAAGGTCATGAAACTGTGCATACAAAGTGAGGATCTTTGAAGCATATGTATTGCACAATAATGAATTGGAGACAATGAGAGAGGCATGTGTTATTTTCAGAGTTGGAAGATCGTGGCATGAGTTTAGCAGAGTAAGGGCATTGTGACGTGAACGTTTCAAGTAATGGGTGTGAAGAAAACGAAGTGGGAAACAAAGGTGTTTGAGAGGGACATGATGAAACAAGGGAATTATTTTGAATGATTAAGGAACTGTTTTGGTTATTCAGAAATTGATGGAGAAAATCAGTGATTGTTTCGGTTTCAAAAGATTTCTAAATGATGACCTACAAATAACCTACAACTAGAGTATTCAAAAATGAAATTTATCTCCTTTTCAATTTTAGAGTATGTGCGGGAACACAGTAGAAATTTATAAAAAAAAGCTGATATTATGAAAATTAAGTAAATTTTTAAATTTGATTTATAACAATTATTTTTTAATAATTTATTTCTTTACATCTACTTTCATACTCTTTTACATGTAAACTTTTTTATCATACCAAACAAATTATGATTATAATCAATTATAATAATATTGGAATAATTTAAATTTTATAACTATGCTAAGGAGAATCTTTGGTTAGTGTAAATCTTGTCTTTTTAATTGTCAAATTGTTAAATCTTTAGAGAAAGGCTAGTTAGTGTATTCTCATGGACTGAGGTCCCAAGAGGCTTCATAAAATGGGCCTAATATCCAGTTACAAATAATATGATAATTTGGTTGGTGTTGTTACAGTTACACCATGCTTCCAACAAAATGCTTTATGGTTGGACATTTATGGAGATATAATGTCGACATACTCTCTGCGATTGTTTAGGAGCTACATAGGTCTGAACTACTCTTTTGGTTATTACTACAATATGTGGCTTCAAGGAGGAAGATACAACTTATGATCATGTTCCCCACCTCCATAATGAAATATAGATAAGGTTTTGATGAGGCTGCAACAAGTTTCATTTGTGATTTCTAACAACTATACCTATGTCACCTTTACCTAATTCTTTGAGGGTCCCTACATCGGCTTATCAGCATTCACAAGGTTGTTGATGAAAGGGGAGACTGTTTGCTCTTGCTGCTTATTTCTGCTATAGTCAAATTAACTTCTTCGTAACATGCCCAAAAGGATTATGCGGCTGTAACTAAGTATTTTTAATTAATAGAGTAAATCATTATTTTGATTTATGAACGTGTGATGGTAAGGTAATTTAGTGCTTAAGAAATGAAAAATAACAAAACTATAGATTTACTTATTTACAACACAAACTGTACCGGGCCGAGTTGGAGAGCTCGCCTCTCCCTCGTGGTCGGACCTCGGCTAGGATCCGAGGTGGAGAACTCGCCTCTCCCTCTGGCTCGGACCTCGGATGAAATAACAACTGTTCCCTGAAAAAGAGGAGCTTATGAACTGATGGACCTACCTAATAGACTTATGTAACTACCTTTGCGAGATCCACGGAGAGAACCCTAAAACGATTCTATAAATAACATGGACTAAGCAAAGAGAAAAGACTAATGAACAATCAATAATTATACTCTCAAACCAGAGAAGAACCTACCTACTAAGGGAGGATATTCATCCTCTCGTCATCCCAATTTACAGAGGCCGAGCTCACCTCGGCTACTCCCAAATTCTACCAAGAACATTTGGCGTCCACCGTGGGGCAAGGTAATCCTTCATCCCACGATCACGAGACCAATGGTTCGCACTCGCAGCCATTCAAATCCAGTCATGGACCCAACCATCAGAGACATGATCCAACAACACGTCGACGCAGCCTTAGCTACTACCCGCCAACAAATAGAAGCCCTACTGCTGCAAAACCAGGAGATAACCAGAGAATTGCGGACCACACAAGCGGACATGCGCGTACTCCGACGCCAGAGAGATGAAGGGGCATTGGAATTACAAGCCCTGAGAGAAAAAGTTCTCGCGAACGCCAACCCAAATCAGTCTGGCGCACATGAAGAAGAAAACCCTAGACGCACTGATCCCACCCGTTCCCATTCACATGTAGGAGGCTCCCACCGTCGATACACAGGGGAGAATAACCTTGAGGACCAATCTTCCCCCCGTCGTCAACCGTCCCAGGCCCAACCTTTTTCGGATCTAGGTCCGCCGCCACGAGGCTGTGGTTTCGACGCCTTGGTCGCCCTAACCCCTTTCACTACAAACATCATGGATGTGAGCGTACCGGAATCGTGGAGGTGGTCGGCCCACGACAAGTATGATGGCACCACCTGCCCGACCACCCATGTTCAAGCCTTCCTCACCCAGGCTTTAAATCGTACCAAGGATGACCGAGTTCTTTGCCAAATGTTCCCGGCAACCTTCAAAGGCACCGCCCTGAACTGGTACTACTCGATGCCCGCCAAGTCGATAAGCTCGTTCTCGGCGTTTTGCGACCACTTTCAAGCTCGGTTTGCCGATGCCAAACCGACCCCTGCAACCGCCATCACCCTGTACCATTTGGTCCAAAAGGACCGGGAATCTTTGCGCGACTACATGGCACGATTCTCAGAAGCATGCCGAACGATTCCCGATCTCCACCCGGCGGTAGCGTTGCAAACAATTCAAGCCGGGCTTAGGTCGGGCGACTTCTCGAAGTCATTATTTGCAGAGCTGTGGACATGAACGAACTAAGGAAGAGGGCGGCCAGATTTATGGCTATAGAGGAAAACACCGAGGCTAAGCGTCGAGCCGAGGACTGAGATCGGCGAGAGTCGGTTAAAACGAACGACAGGTCGCCCCGGAGATCCGATAAAAGCAGAATCCGCTACACCTCGTATACCGCACTGAATTCACCCAGAGACAAGATCCTCCGAGAAGCCTACGCCTTGGACTTGGTACGGCCACCCTCACCCTCCCCGACGCCGAGGAATGCCGGCCCCAACAGGAGATGCACCTATCATCGGAATCAAGGCCATACCACCGAGGAGTGCAGGAATGTACGGGACATCATAGAAAAACTAGTTCGCAGTGGGGAACTACGCCGCTTCATCCAGGGTGAGCAAGCCCGACGTGATCTGAGGAACGATTACAACCCTCCTCGCCGAGAGGGGAATAAGGAAGATGATGTAAGTCTTACGTAGAAGACTTACGAATTTGCCGATCTTCACTTCGTCAATCGTGAATTTCGTAATTTCGAAAATACAAATTGTGGAATGAAATTAATTAAGAAGAAGAAATGTATAAAATGGAATTAGAAGAGAAGATGCGGAGCGCCATGCTTAAAGCAATAAGCTCAAGGTAGAATCGCCACATGGAGAATGCACCATGATAAGACTCGTAAGAGGTTTACTCAAGAAACCTATAAGAGAAAAAACTTTCTCTCTCAAGCAATATGCTTCTCTATAAAATTTGATCAAAGATCCTTTACAATTCAATGTGATAAGTATTTATACTAGTGGGGAATGGAAAAAAAATCTCGTGCGCCTATACTTCAGCTGTAACTAACTTCCAGACGCTGCTCTGTTGTCTTCATCTGTGGGTTCCTTAAGTATCGTCTGCGGAGGCCTAAGGCATCGTCTGTGGGTCTAAAGGTTCAGACGAAACATAGCACAGCGAACTTCAGACGAGGCAGATCCTTCAGACGAAGCAACGTCTACAGGTATAGACGAGACAAAGGTACAAACGGAACAAACATCAGTCTTCAGACGGAAGCTTCATTCTCAAGGTTCAGACGAAAGAACTCAGTTTGTGCAAGTCCAGACGAAACAAGCTTCAGACGAAGAACTCAGCTTGAGGCATCAGACTAAGGAGCATCAGACGGAACAGTTCCTCATTTGAAAGCACAGACGGAACAATCTTCATCAAGAAGTATTAGACGAAGGAGCGCCTTAGGTATCTTCTGTGGCCGCTTATGATGCTTGACTATGTCAATCGTCTGACTATTATCCTGGACACGTTCTAAAGGCTATCGTCTGTGGTGTTTGACTGATTACTCTCCTCGGAGCATTCCAATACTATCGTCTGTAGTATTCAAGTGTGTACCATCCTAGAAGCATGTCGATGCTATCGTCTGTACGCTATCGTCCGTGGTATCGTCTGTAACCCTATCGTCTGTAGGTATCGTCTATACGCGAATTTCTCACAAACACTCCTACATAAGGGCTGCGCATTTATTCACCACGCAAAAGCCCAAATTAAAATGTTCCTAATCTAATTACAAGTTCAGATGATTCTAAGACTATTACAAGGTTTATTAATCAAGAATGCTTGTTGGTATTCTTCTGGTTG
The DNA here is from genome assembly GCA_026586105.1 of Hylodesmum podocarpum. Lineage (NCBI taxonomy): Eukaryota > Viridiplantae > Streptophyta > Magnoliopsida > Fabales > Fabaceae > Hylodesmum > Hylodesmum podocarpum. The sequence goes on along the minus strand of JALJEV010001436.1, from coordinate 9,370,308 downwards.
TGGTATCGTCTGTACTGGAAGCCGCAACAGACCTTGAATCAATTTTAGCTCCTCCTCTTCTTGCATCCTTTTGAGCATTGACCTTGTAATTCTCCTTGTGATGGATGGACCTCCATCAAACCCTCCTTCTTGAGCACAACTTGTCCGCAAGTTGTCATCTTCCTCGAGACCTACAAAAGGTGAAAGATCGCCAACATTAAAAGAGTTACTTCCACCAAATTCCAAAGGAAGGTCAAGTTTATAAGCATTAGCGCCTAATTTCTCAATAATTTTAAAAGGTCCATCTCCTCTAGGGAGTAATTTAGATTTCCTCAAGTTGGGAAATCTTTCTTTCCGTAGATGCAACCACACCAAGTCTCCCACGTTAAAATCGATTGCTTTTCGGTTCTTGTTGTGAGCCTTGGCATATTGTGCATTCTTCTTCTCAATCCTTGCTTTAACTTTGGCATGAAGTTCTTGGATCCTCTCGGCGTGATTTACTCCTTGCCTATCATTACTAATCTCAAGAGGCAAACAAGCAAGATCAACAGGGGTCAGTGGATTGATACCATAAACAACTTGAAAAGGAGATAAAGAAGTAGTAGAATGAGCTACTCTGTTGTAGGCAAATTCTACATGCGATAGGCACTCCTCCCAAGTCCTAATGTTATCCTTTACAAAACTCCTAAGCAATTGTCCTAGAGTTCTATTTACTACTTCCGTCTGACCATCCATCTGCGGGTGACAAGTAGTAGAAAATAAGAGTTTTGTACCAAGTCTTCCCCATAGTGACCTCCAAAAGTGACTAAGGAATTTGGCATCCCTATCACTCACAATACTTTGCGGCACACCATGAATCCTTACTATCTCTTTGAAGAACAAAGTAGCAATGTGAGAAGCATCATCCGTCTTGTGGCAAGGTATGAAATGTGCCATTTTAGAGAATCTGCATACCACAACAAAGATGGAATCCGAACCTTTCTTGGTTTTAGGCAATCCCAGGACAAAGTCCATGGATATGTCTAACCAAGGTGCAGTGGGTACGGGTAAGGGTGTGTAAAGACCATGATTGGTTAGCCTGGATTTTGCCTTATTGCAAGTGATACATCTTCTCACATACTTGGAAACTTGCACTTTCATTTTTGGCCAAAAGAAGTGCTCATGCAAAATGGCAAAAGTCTTGTCTATTCCAAAATGTCCCATGATCCCACCCTCATGTGATTCACATACTAAAAGTTCTCTTAAGGAGCAATTAGGTACACATAAACAAGTTCCTTTAAAAAGATATTCTTTGTACCTATAAAATTCCTTAAAAGCACCTTTATTACATTCTTGATACAAGAGGCCGAAATCACTATCAGTGGTATACAAGGTCTTTACATATTCAAAACCTATTAATTTAGATTCAAGCATAGAAAGGAGAGTATACCTTCTACTCAAAGCATCGGCTACTATGTTGGTTACCCCTTTCTTGTGCTTGATTATGTAAGGAAAAGTTTCTATGAATTCAACCCACCTAGCATGTCTCTTGTTGAGTTTTCCTTGGCTCTTGAGATATTTCAAGGCTTCATGATCCGAATGTACAATGAAGTCTTTGGGAAGCAAATAATGTTGCCAAGTTTGAAAAGCTCTAACCAATGCATACAGCTCTTTGTCATAGGTGGAATAATTCAATTGAGCTCCTTTCAATTTCTCACTAAAATAAGCAATGGGGTGGCCTTCTTGATTGAGAACCGCACCAATCCCTAAATTTGAGGCATCACATTCCAGCTCAAAAGTTAGTGAGAAATTTGGCAAAGACAAGATAGGAGCATTAGAAAGCTTATCCTTAAGTAAATTAAAAGCAAGTTCTTGAGGTTCTCCCCATAGAAAAGGTACTTCCCTCTTGACTAGCTCATTCAATGGAGAAGCAATGGTACTAAAATCTTTGACAAACCGCCTATAGAAGCTTGCTAGGCCATGGAAACTTCTCACTTCTTTGACACATGTAGGGGTCGGCCATTCCTTGATTGCTTTTACCTTTGCTGCATCCACTTGTACACCTAAAGAACTTACAACAAATCCAAGAAACACAACACTGCTATGCGTGGCAAATGTGCATTTATCTTTGTTAGCATATAGTGTTTGTGTCCTAAGGGCTTCTAAAACATGTCTCAAATGAGTCAAATGTTCATGAAAAGATTTGCTGTATACGAGAATGTCATCAAAATACACTACAACAAATTTTCCAATAAATTCCTTCAAAACATGATTCATTAGTCTCATGAAGGTACTAGGCGCATTTGATAATCCAAAAGGCATCACAAGCCATTCATACAAACCAAATTTCGTTTTAAAAGCTGTTTTCCATTCATCCCCTTCTTTCATCCTAATTTGATGGTATCCACTCTTAAGATCTATCTTACTAAAAATGGCGAGAACCATGCAATTCATCTAAAAGGTCATCAAGTCTAGGGATGGGATGGCGATACCTAACAATGATGTTGTTGATTGCTTACTCGCAATCATTGCACATGCGCCCGTTCCCTCCTTCCTTCTTAGGAACAAGTATAACGGGACGCGCCATGGAGACAAACTTTCCTTCACCCACCTTTGCTTACCGGTTCCTGCACTTGTCTCTCAATCTCATGTGTTTCTTGTGGCGAAATTCTATAGGTTGGCCTATTTGGAAGGGGGCGCACCGGAATAAGGTCAATTTGGTGCTCTATCCCTCTTAATGGTGGTAGGCGTGAGGTATCTCCTTAGGGAATACGTCTTCAAATTCTTTCGATGAAGGCATCCACGACTTTCATCACCTACACATGTGGTTTTCACAATTAATGGTGAAGGTAAACATAGGTACATAGATTTCCTAGCAAAAAATTCCCTCTTAACCTCTCCTTTCTCAATTAAATAACTCCCCTTTGTTTCTACGCTACTCTTAGCCTTTTCTCTCTTGCTTTTAGGTTTTATGTTGGGGGTAGGAAGCTTGGACGTCCTCTTGGAGCTTTCGTCTGATCCATTAGGACCTGAAGATTCCTTCCGTATGATGTATACTTCGTCTGATGACGTTCTTTTGTCTGAGGAATGCTTCGTCTGATGGCCCTTTCCGTCTGAGGAAAGCTTCGTCTGATGACTCTTTCCGCCTGATCCATTATGAAGGGTGTTAGCTTTGGTGTTCTCGGCCATACCTTTCCTTTCAGCCTCTCGTTTCACCTTCATTCTAACTTGATCTTCAATAACTTCCCTTGGTGTCAATGGTTTGAGATGTACCTTGCGGCCAACATGAGAAAAAACATAAGTATTTGTTACCCCATCATGCAATGCATGTCTATCATATTGCCAAGGTCTACCTAGTAATATATGCGTTGCCTCCATAGGAACTATGTCACACAAAATCTCATCATGATATTTTCCGATATTCAAGGCAATTAGAGCTTGTTTATCTACTACTAGTTCTCCTTGTTCACTTAACCATTGTAGTTTATAGGGTTTAGGGTGTGGGAAAGTTTTCATTTCAAGCTTTTCTATTAATCTAGTACTAACGACATTAGTGCAGCTACCACTGTCAATTATCAAAGAGCAAACCTTCCCTTGTATGTTACATCTTGTGTGGAAGATATTTTCCCTTTGAGTATCATCAAGTCCATGGTAGGCACTTCCTAGAAGCCTTCTCACCATGAGGAGGTCACCTTCTTCAGCCAACTCTTCACTGGACTGTTCGCTCACTGTTTCGTCTGTATGTGCACTTGAAGAGTGGTTAGATTCTTCACTCGTGACTCCTCCGTCTGCCCTCATCACCATGGTCTTCTTGTTTGGGCATTGAGAAGCAATGTGTCCATTTCCTAAACACTTAAAACACTTAATGTTAGAGGGTTTAGAATTTAGTTTAGGAACATCCTTACCTTTGTCTTCTCGGCCAAATTTGGAAGAAGGTTTGTATGAACCCTCCTTCTTTTGTCCTTCTTTCCAATTTGAAGAACCATTATTATGTGATTTCTTCATGGTGTACTTTCGCTTCGTCTGAGCTTCTATCTTTTCGGCCTTATGGACAGCTTCTTCCAAGGTTCTATAGCTTTGGAGCTCCAAGATATCTTGGATTTCTCTGTTTAGTCCATGGGTAAACCTTGCTAATGTAGCTTCCTTCCCTTCTTGGTAACCGGCTCTCATCATAGTAAGCTCAAGATCTCTGTAATATTCTTGCACACTTCTTCCTCCTTGTGTCAACCTCTGGAGCTTGATGTGCATATCCCTTTCATAAGATTTAGGAACAAATCTTCCTCTCAGAGCATCTTTTAATTGTGTCCATGAAGTAATGGAAGGTTACCACTTGATGTAAGTCTTACGTAGAAGACTTACGAATTTGCAGATCTTCACTTCGTCAATCGTGAATTTCGTAATTTCGAAATTACGAAATTCACGATTGACGAAGTGAAGATCGGCAAATTCGTAAGTCTTCTACGTAAGACTTACATCAGAAGACCGACGCCCGTGGAAGAAACGAAAGGAACAAGACCGGCACCGAGAGCCCGACCAGAACCCGGATCAGGTACGCGGAACTATAAATAGCATCGCGGGCGGGTTTGCTGGGGGAGGAGCCTCCTCCTCGGCAAGAAAGAGGTATGCACGTAGCGTCAACCACGTGGAGCTCTCCAGAAGGAGGTCGCTACCTACTATCACCTTTTCAGATTCCGATTTCAGCACGGACGACCCCGACCACACTGACCCGATGGTAATCTCGGCTACAATTGCCAATTGGCGTGTACGACAGGTGCTAATAGATCAGGGGAGCTCGGCAGACGTCCTTTACTGGTCGGTGTTCAAACAATTGGAATTGCCCGATTCCATTATTCTGCCACATCCCGAGCCGTTACTCGGCTTCGCGGGTGAAAGGGTTCACGCCCGAGGTTATGTAGAGCTCCTCACGACCTTTGGGGGAAGCGACGCTTATCAGACAATCAATGTGAAGTACATGATAGACGCCGACACGTCATATAACGTCATCATCGAGAGACGTACTCTTAATCAACTCGGAGCAGTGGTGTCGACCCCACATATGGCCATGAAGTTTCCAGATGGCGGCCAACAAATCGTCACCAACAAGGCCGATCCTAACGTAGCTCGGGTATGTTATGCCTGAAGTTTGAAGGTTACCCCCTATACAGTACGATCTCTTGGTGAAAATGATAAATCGAGGCCTACGAACATATGCTCGGTCCAGCTGACTGACGACGAGGAATTTGACATGGATCCCAAAATAGAGTTTAAGGAGGAACGCCCCTCCTTCTCGAAGCCGTTAGTGGATTTGAAGATCGGCCCCCAGCCGAATCAGATAACCAAAATCGGTTCATCTTTGATCGGCCCAACTCTGGAGCACGTGATTCAAACCCTCAAGGACAATGCCGATCTCTTTGCGTGGAAGCCGTCGGATATGCCGGGTGTCGACCCCGACCTCATGTGCCATAAGTTATCCTTGTTCCCTCATGCTAAACCGATCTCCCAAAAGAAGCGGAAGTTGGGCGAGGAACGTAGGTCTATAGTACAGAAGGAGGTAGCTAAACTATTGGAGGCTGGCTTCGTTCGGGAAATCATATATACCACGTGGCTCGCTAATGTCGTCATGGTTAAAAAGTCCAATGGGAAGTGGAGAATGTGCACTGATTACACCGACCTAAATAAAGTTTGCCCGAAAGATACTTACCCTCTACCGAGCATAGATCGGTTAGTAGACAACACCGCCGGGTACGGGATTTTCAGTTTTCTCGATGCATATTCGGGGTATAACCAGATCCCGATGTACCCCCCGGACGAGCCGAAGACAGCCTTTATGTCAGCAACGGCCAACTATTGCTACCAGACCATGCCTTTTGGTCTGAAGAATGCAGGGGCCACATATCAATGATTGATGGATAAAGTGTTTGAAAAACAGATCGGGAAAAACATGGAAGTATACGTCGATGACATGGTCGTTAAATCCACTTCTCGCGAAGCTCACCCTCCCGATCTACAAGAGATGTTCGCCGAAATCCAACGTCATAGGATTCGTCTCAACCCTAAAAAATGCGCCTTCGGAGTAGGAGGGGGAAAATTTCTTGGATTCATGATCTCCCAGAGAGGGATCGAAGCGAATCCAGATAAGTGCGAAGCTGTCCTCTCCATGCCGAGTCCGACCTGCCTCAAAGATCTTCAACGCTTGAATGGCCGGCTGGCAGCGCTATCTCGGTTCTTACCAAAGCTGGCAGAATATAGTAAACCCCTGTTCCGATTACTAAAACAGTCGAAGAGATTCGAATGGAACGAAGAATGTGCCTCCGCCTTTGCAGACCTACGCAAAAGAATAGCGGCTATCCTAACATTGGGTAGTCCTCTCCCAAGCTTGCCCTTATATGTGTACTTAGCAGTTTCTAACAACACATTGAGCTCGGTCTTGGTAAAAGAAGTAGACAGGGTACAAACGCCGATCTACTTCGTGAGTAGGACGTTACAACCTGCGGAAACACGCTATCAAACAGTTGAGAAGTTGATACTTAGCCTGATATTCACAGCCCGACGACTCCGCCACTACTTCCGAAGTCACAATGTAATAATACGCACCAATCACCCTATCCGTCAAATTCTCCAGCGGCCCGACCTGGCAGGGAGGATGACCGCCTGGTCGGTAGAGTTGTCCGAGTTCGGACTCACCTACGAACCGAGAGGTTCGATGAAGGCCCAGTTCTTGGCTGATTTCCTCACCGAGCTCCCCGACATCGGCGACAAGGATACTTGGTGGACCTTGCGCGTAGATGGGTCTTCAAATAAAAAAGGAAGTGGGGCTGGAGTTCTGTTAGAAGGACCCGACGACTTGATATTAGAACAAGCCATACGCTTTTCGTTTGTGGCCTCCAATAATCAGGCCGAATATGAAGCCCTCCTTGCCGGCCTAAGATTAGCACGTGACATGGGCGCTCGCCGCCTACGATGTTTCAGCGACTCTCAGCTCATCACGTCACAGGTGAATGACGAGTTCCAAGCTAAGGAGTCGTTACTTCAACAATATTATCATCGGGTAAAGAATTGCCTAGCACACTTCGACAAATTTGAAATAGCTCACGTACCACGGGAACAGAATGACCGAGCCGACCTCTTGTCCAAATTGGCAAGCTCACGGATTGGAGGACAACACCATTCTATCATCCAAGAAATATTAGCGGCTCCCAGCTGGGATAGAGATGAAGTGCATGCATTAACCAATGGGCCGAGCTCATGGATGACACCGATTATCACTTACCTCCGCGATGGGACTACACCGGACGAGCCTAGTGAAGCTCGACGATTACGTCGACAAGCGTCGTTCTATACCATACAAAACCAGGAACTATACAAGCGCGGTTTCTCCTCCCCCTTGCTCAAGTGTTTGGACGAAGAACAAGCTCGGTATGTCATGGCCGAGCTGCATAATGGTGTCTGTGGAATGCACTCGGGCGCCCGAAGTATGGCAACAAGGATAATCCGAGCTGGATATTACTGGCCGACGCTCAAGGAAGATGCAAAGCGCTTCACCCGAGCTTGTAAGAAATGCCAGGAGCACGGTTCCCTACCTTCTCTACCACCGACCACCCTGCAGAGCATCGTCTCCCCCTGACCATTCGCATTATGGGGGATGGACATCCTCGGCCCCTTTCCCCCAGCTATAAGACAAGCTAAATTTCTAATAGTCGCTGTGGATTACTTCACGAAATGGATTGAAGCAGAACCAGTGGCCAAGATCTTAGCAAGACAAGTTCAACAATTTACATGGAAGCATATTATTTGCTGGCACGGAATCCCTCATACGATTGTGACGGACAATGGCCGACAGTTCATTGACAAGACCTTCCATTCCTTCTTGACCGATCTCGGTATCCTACATCGGACCTCGTCCGTCGAGCACCCACAAACCAACGGCCAAGCCGAGGCTGCTAATAAAGTTATCCTGAGTGAGTTAAAAAGGAAGATCGGCCAAGCAAAGGGTTTCTGGGCCGAGGAAATACCGAGCATATTATGGGGTTATCACTGTACCCCCCAGTCATCCACTCAAGAAACTCCTTTCTGTCTAACTTATGGGACTGACGCCATGATCCCCGTTGAGGTAGGAGAGCCGAGCATACGAAGAATATCCTATGACCAAGGCCAGAACGAAGATTCCCTCAGGGAGGAACTCGTCCTCATCGAAGAACTTCGAAATGAAGCTCAGGTCAGGGACCTCGCCGCCAAAACGAGGGTAGTTAGACGTTATAACTCATGAGTTCATCACCGATCCTTTATCCCGGGAGACTTAATTTGGAGAAAAACCGGAGAGGCTAGGAAAGATCGTACATGTTGAAAGCTCGCCGCCAATTGGGAAGGGCCGTTCCGCGTCGGCGACAGCCTAGGCAACGGCTCATACAGGCTACAAGAATTGAGTGGTCGACCTCTGCCCAATACTTGGAACGCCACACACTTGAAGACTTATTTCAGTTAATTTAAATAGGAATTTGTCATTTGAATTTTGTAAGTAGGAATTGGTAATTTTTAAGGCCGGTGCACTCTTTTTCCTCAGATCAGGTTTTTCCCTAGGGAGGGTTTTACTGGCTGAGTTTTTAATGAGGCATCGATGATGGCCATCAATAAAGTTTGATTTTATTATCTTTAGATTACTGGCACTCGGCCTCACCCGAGTTAAAGAACTTTGAATTCAATTATTGGCACTCGGCCTCACCCGAGCAGAGGAACTAGGGTTCCATTATTGGCACTCGGCCTCACCCGAGCAGAGGAACTAGAGTTCCCTTATTGGCACTCGGCCTCACCCGAGTTAAAGAATTTTGAGTTCAATTATTGGCACTCGGCCTCACCCGAGCAGAGGAACTAGGGTTCCATTATTGGCACTCGGCCTCACCCGAGCAGAGGAACTAGAGTTCCCTTACTGGCACTCGGCCTCACCCGAGTTAAAGAACTGAGTTCAATTATTGGCACTCGGCCTCACCCGAGCAGAGGAACTAGGGTTCCATTATTGGCACTCGGCCTCACCCGAGCAGAGGAACTAGAGTTCCCTTATTGGCACTCGGCCTCACCCGAGTTAAAGAACTTTGAGTTCATGTATTGACACTCGGTCTCACCCGAGCAGAGGAACTAGAGATCCATTATGGGTACTCGGCCTCGCCCGAGTTAAAGAACTTCGAGTTCATTTATTAAAGATCGGCAACATTCACACGAGCAGAATATAGAAGTAAATAACGCCGCACAAAGGTATGAACGATGAAAGGAACAAATTTAATATATTTGTCCAAGATTACATAAAATTGTAAAACGAAATGAAATTACAGAGCAAAAGATAATGGAAGGCGCATGGTCCTCAGTACAAATCATTCTCGGTCTACAAGTTGACCGTCCTTCACATCCTTCAAATAGTCGAAGGAGTCTTCGGCAAGATCGGGCCTGAAATGCCGAGCCTGGCGCACGGCCGCGTCGAATCCTCCATAGAAGCTTTCGGCCACCGCTCCTTGTAGAGCTTCGACCTCCCCTTTTTTGGCAGCAAGATCCGACTCCACTTGACCTAGGCGATCACTTGTCACCTTCAGCTCCTTCTCCCTTCTTGTGGCCCTGTCCTCGGCATCATTGGCGCGAGCCCCGGTCATCTCGACCTTCTCCTCCAGATGCTGCAGGGTCGAATGCATCTTCTCCATCTCCGCAGTCAGAGCCGCGACATTGAGCTCGGCCTCCTCCCTAGCCTGATTTGCTTGGGACACCTCGGCGGCCATGGCTGACAACTGAGCATTCGACTCGGTAGCATGAGTAGCCATGTTCGCCTGTTGACGGAAGGCCCATTGTTTGGCATGGCGGGCTATGGCGAGAGCCCGAGCCAGCATCACCTCCATTCCCTCGATGCTCTTGTCGATCCTGACCGCGTTCAGAACGGCGACGTCGTAGGGACGAGGAAAGGGATCCCCCATACGCACCTCTTTGGCTCCGAAGTCGGGACCCCACATGGATTCTCCAGGGCCAACCCGAGCAGTGATGCCTTCCACGCGAACATCGTCGCCCTCTATTCCCACCCAACTTACCCCTGGGGGAAGATCAGCTCGGCCTAGCAGCACGAAATTTGACTGCTGGGGTGGGGGTGGTGGAGGAGGACAGGACGGAGGAGGGGCGACGTCGGCGGCGGCAGAGAGGTCGGTCTCCATTGGGGTCGGAGAGTTAGCCCGAGCCCTCTTGGCTGGTGAAGGCCGGGGTGGAGGAGGCAGAGGCAGAGGCTGAGGGATGTCCTTGGAAGGAGCGGCCGGCGCGCTCGACCCTTCTGAGACAGGGACCCGTATGCGCCCACTCTCCCCAAGTCGCCCCCTAGCAAACTTGGGATTCTTGAGGATGGTCGTCAGGTCGATGTTGCCAGCCATGTACTCTGCACAAAAAGTAAAAGTTAGAAGACCGATGTATGATCACAGGAAAACAAGTTATTGATGATTACCTATAAATTTACCCTTAGGATCTTTGTCCCTAGCAGAATGTATTAGGGCTCGGGAATTGAGTGGTCGAGGGAGCCGAGACAGGACATTTACGATATTCAAGTCCACCGAGTTAAGCTCGACTCGGGGGATGGAATTATATTTACGGGGAAGGCACCAATGGAGAGGAAATTTAGGAGTGGTGTCTCCTTTATTATAAAACATGTTGCGGAGAGTCTCATCGGTGGTCGGAATCAACCAGAAATATCGATGCTTAAAATTCTTAAAGGACGAGGTGTATAGACTCAGAAGGGACCCCCCGACCTGTGGGGAGCTACTAAGAGAGGCCCAACCAACCTTCTTGCCGTATTTTAGTTGGAAAAAGTAAAGAAAAGACCTAGAGGTCACCCTCATACCTAACAACTGACAAATTAGCTGGAAGGCCCGAAGAAAAGCCCAACTGTTAGGGTGGAGTTGGCTAGGGGCGATGTTCAAAAAAGAGAGCACTTCGCTCTCACATCGGGTTAAGGGAAACTCTATGCTAAACTCGCCCACCATATACTCGTACACGGAAACGACGGGACGACGATTAACAAAAATCCTTTGGTGCACTCGGTGAGAGGTCGCCGCGGCCCCGAACTCGACGACCTCCACATAACACGGACAGACCATATTGCAGGAATCTATGACCCGGCCCAGCTTCTCAAGGTCGTCGTACATAGACGCCTGATTTGAAACGACAGTCGATAACCAAGAGAAGTCGGGCTCGGCCGCCCCCGGAGGATGATGACGAGAATGACCTTCATCGTCCCTCCCAGAGGAGCCCGCAGGTCGCCGCTGAGCACTCTCAGTTGCTCCGGCAACAGGAGCTCGGCTCTCTCCCTTACGGGAAGACGCATCTGCCTCATGCTCGGCCTCATCAGGGGAGGCTCCCATAGGCAAGGGCACTGTGTCATTTTCCTCGGCACAGGGAGCATCGCGAGAGGGCGACTCCGCTGAGGAAAATGTAGACTCAACTGAAGCTACAATGAAGCTATCAGAGCCGCGAGTCGCGGCAGAGAAAGATGAAGAAGACATACCTAAGAAAGGGGACGCGAACGAGAAGAAAATACTGAAGAAGGGCTGTGAAGTGTGGAAGGAGAGAGAGAACGAGGGGCGAGGCACTGTGATCAAGGAGGTGAAGGGGTAAGAGAGTTCGCAAGAAGTAAGAAATGAAGGAAGAGACAAAAAAAAGGGGGGGGACTGGTATTTATAGAGCAAAAACCGTTTCAGGGCAGTTAAAGGAGTGCAAGGGAAGATGAAACGCCTATAACGCACTTGCCCACGCGCAATCATGACCCATAACTGCCAGCACCCACAATCATGACCCATAACTGCCACTTATTTCGAAAATCGAGACTTAAATATCAACCGTTTCGCATACCTGATCGACCTCAGTCTTCGGCTAAGTAAATAAACTCGAATCACAAGTCTGGGCTTCGAGCTCGGAGGCTGGTGTACCGGGCCGAGTTGGAGAGCTCGCCTCTCCCTCGTGGTCGGACCTCGGCTAGGATCCGAGGTGGAGAACTCGCCTCTCCCTCTGGCTCGGACCTCGGATGAAATAACTGTTCCTGAAAAAGAGGAGCTTATGAACTGATGGACCTACCTAATGGACTTATGTAACTACCTTTACGAGATCCACGGAGAGAATCCTAAAACGATTCTATAAATAACATGGACTAAGCAAAGAGAAAGGACTAATGAACAATCAATAATTATACTCTCAAACCAGAGAAGAACCTACCTACTAAGGGAGGATATCCATCCTCTCGTCATCCCAATTTGCAGAGGCCGAGCTCACCTCGGCCACTCCCAAATTCTACCAAGAACACAAACCATACTAAATTGACCACATTTCTTATTTGCAACACAAACCATACGAAATTGCGGAACCCACTTAAATAGCCTTGGGATTTTGGAAGAAACTTCAATGGATCCAGTCTATAACATTATTTCCCAAGTGATAGTTTTGATCACTAGACTCTCTAACACCTCACAACTCTAGGCTCCGGACACCAAACCTAGGGCAAGGATAATGTTCTCAGAGAGCTAGTAAAGGGGATAGAATAGTATCATAAAATCTCACAACTCTATCCTCTTCCGCTTTGTGTTTAACAAGTCCAACAAAAGTATCATTTAAATTTATCATCTGTCATTGCTTGCAGCATCAGTTTCTGACTGGAACAGAAAATATAAAATTCGTAAGAAACTTAATATACACCACATCATGACATATATTTACGTAACATATGGGGACCAATTGAACAGCAGAAATCTAGATAAGTCGTCACGTCATTCCACTGTAAGCCAAGTCAATTTGTGGCTCGGCCAATATGGTAAAAGACAAAAATATAAAATACGGATCAATGTTTATTGCTGCTGTGGTGCTGCACTGTTGCGAGGATAACAACATTTATTGCTTTGTGATAGAAATGGTGAAAGATAAAACGCAAAAATAGATAAAATACTGGCCGCCATTAAAAATTAGAGTAGTTTGTTCAGAAAAGAACCAACCATCTAAATAGCATTCAATGAACAAAGCAACAAACTCCCGTGATAGGTTTCACTAACAATCCCTTCAATGATTTTACAATCTGAATCAATCAATCACTTCATAGATTGAATGACCACTGTAGTTAGTATACACAGTGATAGTAATATATTATATAAAAATAGCATACCAATTCTTCTTCCTTGCTGGCCGAATAAAATCCAGGTTTCCAATTGACTCTGACAAAATGAAGACAAGGAAAACCTGCTGAATGTTGAGGCTGCTCAAATCAAGGCTAATTGCTAATACTATATTTGTTATATACACTACTAGGCTAATTGCTGCTGGTACCACCACCTCTTTAGCCCTTCAGAGCTCCATCTTCAACTGATTTGAATGCAGAGATACTGTATTATCACAATTTAAGTAGTTAAATTCAGATTCAACTGTAACTTACCAGAAAACAAAGAAGGTTTCAGAATTCCCAGCACCAAAAAAATTTAATAGAGCTGTAAAGTTGTTTATGCTAATTTCTTCTGAGAAATTTATCAATTTTCACAGCAAGTTAATGTGGCTTGAGTGCCCAATTTATTTATATCGCTCTCAGATTCATTTATATGCTTTTCAGCATCAATATGCTCCATGAAGAGACACACAGCCCATGCCAGTTTATTTATGAAGCCTAATGCCAATTGATGTAGGATCCATAGTGAGTTTAATTAGACAAATTTTTGGGGAATGTGTCTTTTGAGCTAATAGAAGCTTAATTCTGATCACCTGAATTTGCCGAGGAGTCATAACTCAAGAGTGAGTTTTCTGGGGTCATGAAATTAGTGTTGTCTTCATCCCTTCCCCAAAGGGATTGGTGGAACGCATCAAACTGCCATGGTTGCTGAAATTGTTGTCTGTTTCCATTCTGTGGGATTTCTGGCCATGTGACGGGTGCCACTGTGGGAGGGAAGTTACAGTCCATTAGAGACACTCCCTGCAGGTTCAACAAAATTTTATCAGAAGAAGGAAACTAAATAAAATTTGAACATCGACAGTAAATGGTGAACTGAATCTATTGCTTCATCCACAAAAACACGTACCCTATACAAGGTCCAACTGAACACATCAAAACACTCATTTTAAAATCCATATACACCCAGAACTTGATATAAGAACGGAGGTGCGAAGACTTCAATTAAAATGAGTCAGAGAATTTCTAAATACTAATTAGTATAAGAAATCAAGTGCATGCATTTATGTGTTTCTCATTGTAAATTCTTGTCCAGTGCCTACAGTTTTCATGCTTGATCTGTCATAACATCCTACGGAAGGAATGCATGACAATAACTGACTACGAAGCATCTCTTTCACTGTCCCCATTTTTGAGTTCACCATTTCAGTTTTTAGGCAAGAATATATACGCAATGCAAAACACAATTTGATAGGCCAGTAGTAAAATTTAGATCAATCATTAATCAATGTGAAAATTTAAGTGTGAGAATAGTATAAAACTACATCAGGACTTCTTAATACTGCACAAGTTCCAGTATCCCAATAAAACTAAAACAACTCCCGATGGTGATGACAAATGCTATTCCTCAAATGTTTTAGAATCAAGCCAGACAAGTTCGTTTACTTCGGGAGAGGATCCTCTCATGTCAATTATTTTGTTATCTCCCTCTGGTAGACAATAATAGGTGGGATCTGTCTAATATTTAGAAGGAGAAAAATGGATATAAGATTTTTCACAACAATAGTGTACGAGAGGATCCATAATCCAGGTACTTTAGATTACTCCCCAGCCAAGACAGTGAGAAAAGTTTATACTTACTTCGGCAGGCAATAAGCTGTCAAGGTTGAAATCAATTACAGGGTTAACCGCTGCCAGTTTCATTGATAATATCTGGAATCAGAACATAAATCAATAAGAACAAGATCATATTGATGAAGATAACTCATACTACAGTGTTGTATTCTAACATAAAGATTGTGAAATCTTCCCGATCTTATATCTTCACAATTGCAGCTCACTTGCAAGGAAAACTTTGATAAAATATATCATTACAAAGAAAACAGTTTATCATTTTATAACTTCCTCCCGAGAATATATATATATATATAACCAAGCAATGCATAATTCTAGGAGCATTCATTTTCAAGCCTCAATTCCACATTGGGCAGACAGGAGTCAGAACCACAATTAGATGAAATCCAATTCCAAGTTCTTAGAAGGTCGACAGTTTATAAGCTGTGTAGTACAAAATAATAAGGAAATGATGATGACTTTAATGCTTATATGTAAGCGATGTTTTATTTTATCTTTTTCTCTCTGGTGACTGCCGCATTCCAGAAACTCACGGTAGCTTTTTGCGGGGCTACATGTCAATTTTGTAAGATCAGAAGAAGACAGTGAAGAAAGAAACGCCAGCCACATCTTTTAAGTTTGTACGCACTATCCACAGTAATATTGAGAATCAGGTTGCTTCTAACAAGTAACAATCTTATCCTTATCATTTTTGTCATACAAAATGCCTAGAATTGTCAATTATAAGAAATTCTGACCTCCACTTCATGCTGTAGAGATTGCACATGGTTGATGATTTTATCCAGAACTAATGCTGTTCCTGATATCTGTATAGCAAACATTGTCATGTCAGCTATACTTGTCTTGCTAGATTAACTGTTTTGAGGAAAAAAATCAAATACAAACTAAATGCATTTGATAATCAGACGAGTGGCGGCATATTAAGGCTTCAAAGGCCATAGTAGCATTGACAAAAATGAGATCAAACATGAACACAGTAAATCAGTAATTCAGTCAAAAGCAGGGAGATAATTCGGGGTGACAGCGTCAACCAGATTATTTTTCCTACGTTGAGAATTGAGATACATCATTACATCCACAGCTAAAATTATTCGACATGACACTTTAATGTAATCAGAAAAGGGGTCGTGTTTGGTGGTTTGAGAAAATATTCTATTTTCAAAGATTTGCTAAAACACAAGAATTTTGTTTAGTTGTTTACTGTACCTTTCAAAAGAGGAAATACAGTCAAAATAAGATTATATTTTGGAATAATTTACTTATTATTTATAAAAACAAAAATATTTTTTCCAAATCAATTAGGCCAAAATTTCTCCTTAGCTCAATACAGACAGGTAAAATGGAAGAAGACTCTAGAAGATAAATCTTGAGGTGTGTATCTAGCTCAAGGTTAGGCCACGTTAATTTTGATCATATCTAACGTTGAAATCCAGTTAGGTTTATCCGTTTGGTAGATGCACTGGAAAAGGAATGCTTTATGTCTTCACCTTATTTTCATCATCCCATTTTATTGATGGATACCAAACTTCAATAGAAGATGGAACCATCATTGTCACAAGAAGGATTAATATTTCAATTGCATAGGGGACCCATTCACACTGGTTTCAATACACCCACCTATGTGTCTCTCAATCGTTAAAGTCACGGTCCAGCTAAAATAACCCCCCACCCCCTTTTCGCCCCACACGCCCACCCTTCTGTCTCTTCACTAAGCCTTCTAGCTAGAGAAAGGGACGAGGGGGGTTTACCTTAATTGTCCTGAACAAACCATGACGCCTATTTTGTTTGTCCTTTTCAAAAAACAACGACTAATTTATGACTTAAAAGAAATAAATAATCACTATATTACTTTTATGTAACATTCTTTTCTTGATGTCGCTTTTTGTACAGGTCATGAACACCTTCTTTCACATTGACGTCCAAATTGAAGAGTCAGAAACATGTTACTCGACCGAAACTAGTTGAGGATGGAGGTAGTGCTAGCTATTACTTACCCCAAACAGTATTGTTTAAAATGTGTTTTAGGTTCTCAATTTTCGCTCAAAGTTGGTCATGATCTCTCTATACTTTAAAATCGTTAATCTTAATCTTCATAAAATTTATAATTAGTAAAATTCGTCAAGTCTAGGTATCTTGATTTTCACAAAGGATGAAATTCGCTCGGAAAAATTAGGGGACCAAAATTATTCTATCCAAAATATGAAGACTAAGATCAATTTTGATTAAAAAAAAAATGACATACCAAAAATCTTATTTTCCTTTCAATAGAAGTTCACAATTGGAATGACAATGGAGTGATAAGGTTCAGTTAGAAATAAGAAAAAAGTAAACTTAAAAAGCGAAGATAAAAATATTGTGCGTTCAAATCCTTCCATTTAACAATTAACGTTTGTTTAAAGAAAAACTAATAATTAAAATGACAAAAGTTTTTTATATTTTTGGGTGTATTGGAATGACGGAGTTAACCTTGAAACAGTCTTGCTAAGTACGTTAACATGTCGCAACCAAACTTCAAAAAGTAAAATTACAAACAGAGAGAGAAGGGAGTGAAAAGTTACGAAAATGCCATGTTGACACAGCCGAGTGGAAGTGAGCACTTTCCTTGACACAAAAGCATGCACTTTTTTAGGTGAAAAGGTGACAATGACACAACCCAGTTTACAAAACCCCATAATCCACGGACATGATTGCACTTTTAGGAGACAAACCAGACACATAATCATAGCATAATCATGAAAATTGAACAAATCACACTCAATTAACTCTAATAAAAAAGTGTTAAATTAAATTAAACCCTTAAAAAAAAAAAAGAAGAAGAAAAGGGACCAACCTTGTTACAACCCGGGACCAGCTCTTGTAAAAGCTTCATACGAGCATTTATCTTCTCTCTCCTAGCCTGCACACAATTAAACTAAATAAATAAATAAAAATAATAATAATATATATTTTCTCTCTCCTAGCCTGCACACAATTAAACTAAATAAATAAATAATAATAATAATAATATATATTTTAATAATTATTCAACTCAACTTTTTTCGCATATATAAATGAGATTAGAATAATTAATCAGTGGTTAATTAAATAGGTTACCCTTTCTGCTAAGCTATGGCTATCAGTGGCTTGACCTCGACGAACTCGAACGTGAACGTAAGGAAGCTTCTCGCCGTCGCCGGAGCTCTCGTCGGTGGCGACGCTCTTGCTCTTCTTCGCCGACGCTTTAACCTGCGTTTCACAGAATGATTGAATTTGCTGAAAGTTACCTAACATTGAAACCCTAACTCGCTGTTACAATTGAATTGCGAGGTGTACCTTCTTCTCTCGCTCCTTCCTCTTGGCGCTCTTCGCGTTCTTGTTCTCCACGGCGGGATCGGAGACGGAGCCGCCGCCATGACCGGAGCTCGGGTTGGAATCGGTCTCCGGAAGCTCTCGCTTCACCTCCGGCGAGTTGGAGTTGGAGTTGGAGTTTTCGCCGGCGAAGACGGAGAATCTGGCGGCGCGTTCGATGAGCGCGGCGTTGGAGGGGAAGGTGAGGTTAGCGGCGGCGGTACCAGCGGTGGAGGTGAAGGAGGTCAACGGATAGGGTTTAGGATTGTGGCGCGGCGGTTTCCCGGTGTGCCCCGGCGAGTGGAGGAGCTCGACGGCTTGCGTCGGTGGAAGTTCGAGGAGCGCGGTGAAGGAATTGGCGGTTTCCGGCGCAGGAGCCATGATGCCTTGAAGTTCGTCGTTGAACTGAATCGCTCCGAGCGTGGTTTGTTCCATGATCCAATTGAACCGGACCCGAACTGCAGAGAGTAAACAAAACCGGACCGAATGAACAGAAGCGGAGTGAATTGTAGAGAAAAGCGAACGCTGGTCAAGTTGTTAAGAGCGTTGAAGTGTTGCGATGGTAATGGAGAAGCATGAGAATTGGGGAATTGAGAGAAAGAGAAAGGAAAATGAAAAATGAGGTTGGGGGTGTGTTTGGGAGTGATATAAATAAAAAGGGAAGTGGGTTTTAATGGCGGTCAATGTGTGTGTGTGTGTTTTTTTTCTCTCTCTAATTTTGTTTCTCTCAGTTGAATTTGGCTGTTTTGTGTGTGTTTGTGTATGCCAGATTACTTCTCCGCCATTTCAATTAGTACGAAAGCAACGTCGCTAGCCTCGTAGCCTTCTCAATTATACGGGTATATATTATCTAGGTACCGTTCTAACGGTACTGTTCATTACGGTGTCATGTTAAACAACACAAACATAATACTCCCTATAAATATTAGCAACTACCAACTCACTCTTTTCTCACACTTTTTTTGTAATTCTATCATGTATAAAATCATTTATATTATTTTTGTATAATTTTTAAATTTCAGCTAAAAAAAATATTAATAGTATCAAACAAAAACTTGTATGTGATCATAATTTTGTAAAATAATTCACATAAATGTTCAACTATAAATAAAATCTAGTATTGTGTTCACTCGCAGTGATAGGATTAAGATTAATTCACTGTTGGAGGTCAGTATTAGTGCACAAACTTCTTCACTGTTTTTCTCTTCTTTGCTAATGGCCCAAATTGAGTTGAAGGTTAGAGCTGTAATCTTATTGAATTCCACTTATTTCGTAAAAATTCACGCCAATAATGTTCATACTAAATTACTACTTCTCTTTTAAGAGATAGTATAATCTGGATTAATTAGATTAAGAAGGAAAAATAAAGTGGGTTAGAGAGGAAATATCATTAAACGAAATCTTAATCTTTCTTAATATTGCTTTTAAAAAAAATTATTTTAAGTGGAGTTTCAAAACGTGAGGTATTATTTTTTTAGCCTTGAATTTTGGAAGTAGTATTATTATTATAGTTATTCACTCTTTAAAATGAATAAATAAGTATTTATATATTTATTTTTTAACCTGATATTTAAAATTGGCATAGATAACACTTATCAACAATCAATATTATTCATTTATAAAAATTAAAGATTTCAAATATAAAATTCTAGATTTAAAAGAATAAAAGGTGAGATGTTCATACCTGAAAATATTAAGTTTCTTTTCTCACTTTATAGAGAACTTTTTCTTCTTTTTTTTTTTTTTTTTTTTTATCAGAAGTGTTGTTAGCATGGTCATGAGTTTTATGAAATTGTAATCCTCTTCCATTATTAATCCTTCCATAATCACTCACCACCACGTGCTACCACTCCTTTACGTTTACAGTTTACACTGCCTCCGACAAGTTACAACTTAAAAATTCCCACGTCACCTTCAATACCATGATCTATTATTAATCTAACTTTGTTAACTTGATTTTGCTCCTTATATATATGTGTTTACATTGTTGAATTCTGCTCATGTAGGTGTATTTTAGAACATAGCCACAAAAGAAATTTGAAGCCAAGGAGAATACCAAGCTAGATAAGTATAGTAACTGTTAGACAAAAGATCCAAATCATGTATTTCCTTACAACACCTTTTCTCCTTGTTGGTCTTTCCCTTAGTTGTACTTCCTCTTCTTCCTCCTCACTTATATATACTGTCAACTACTTAGAAATAATCATTGGTATAAATTTTAAGGTAATTATCAAAATCAATATATTTATCAAACATGTTATCTTGTGTTCAAATGAAAATGTGAATAATTTATATATTACTTATTCTATCATAAAAGTAAAAAAAAAAAAAAAACACAATACAGACAACAATTTATAATTATATTATGATATTAAAAAGTAATTCTAAATTCTCACTGTAATCCTTCCATTTCTTTTATATAGTGGATACTTTATGTTTTTTTAATAATTTCAAGTTATTAAAAATATTTTAATTTCATTTTAATAAAATAGGAAAAGGATTTGTAAGAAGATATACATGACTCATATAAAATTTACACCATACTTGTATTATTTATTTAAAAAAATGTCAAAAATTAGTTGGTCTATTTGATGATTGTTATTTGCAATTATAAAATAAGATTGCCATTTTGCCTTCACCCACAATGTTTTTGTGATCAAATTGTTATAAATTCGGCACTTATGAGTGTGGTAGATGGTTCAATTGCTATGAACTCTTAAGTCAGAGATGGTGTTAGAGATGTATAAAATAATACTTTTTTAGAGGGTGTTTTGGAAGACTTTGTTTACCATTCTGACGTGTACCTAAAACATTAGGTAGAACTATAACACTAATTAATGTTATGATTCATAATGGACATTTACGATCGATCAAAATTAGTGACGTTTTCTTATCACCGCAGCGTATCCACGTACGTACACATTTATTTTGTAATAGTTAAAATAACTTTATAATTAGATTTCAATTTGGTTACATTAATAGTTTTCTAATGTTTTTTTTTTTTTACATAAGAATTAATTGATATTCTATTCCATATTAGAGAATAATGACGTAATTTATACACAGAACTGGATTTTATCAAAGAATTGGATTTTTGCTTAAACAAAAAAGAATTGGATCTTAACTGAAATTAGCAGCAAAATGAAGGATATGGAGTCTTGAAGCATGTATATTTAAAGGTCCGCTAAAAAAGGCTTAAACATTTAAATTAGGTTCTAGTGGTTGAAAGTGTTTAACATGGTAAACGTAAACGTCAACAAAATCTAACATAGGTGGAAGATAACTTGTTCTTTAAAATATTAATTGGAGGTTACAAATGACAAATTAATGCATGAGTCACGTATAATTTATCATCAACAAAACCAATCAACCGTTAAAATTAAAAGTTTGAAGAAAAGATTCATGATAAGAGGTTGAAAGTGGCTCTCTCCCATTCTCCAACTCACAACCCTAGCAACATCCTCTGCAAAGGTTCCCCAGATGGCCTTACCAAATGGAAAGATGCGAAGGGAAATAAGGTTAGGTTCTTTGAAATTTGTTGGCTTGAAACTCCAATAACTATTTCCCTTAAAATTTTATTCTTCTACCAAAATGGAAGGATTCAAAGTCTCACAATTTCAAGTCCTTGTCTTAATTTTAAGTTCTGAATCATCTATAAATAAGTGAAGCTTATCTTATATTTTTATTTTTTAAGTACATGACATTGGTTTTACAATTTACGTAACGTCAAGGGTGGAGCTAGACTCTAGGGATGAAGGGTAACATTTTATTTTTCATTTTAATTTTATTTTTCAATTTTATTTTTCTTTCATTTTTTTAGTAAAGGTCAGCTGGGTACGAATTTATTGATTATGCAATAAATTTTTTTGGGTTGGAGATTAAATTTTTTATTTGAGAAGAACTAAAACTTGGAGGCCACCGTCCCATTTTTGTACGCCATTGCATGGCGCATTGATACTTAAGTATGTTGTCACATTGAGTTCAATTGTTGAAATGCCTTTGAAATGTACATGATGTCAAACTATATATAGTTTATAGTTGGATAAGCTTCCAATTTATTTTCTTGTGGTTCCTAGTTTGCATGAAATTTGTCGTTGTTATGAAAGCTTGGTATTGGAAAAATAAATTTGACCCTATTGTTCCGATGGAGAGAAGAACCTATTATTAGCTTTTCGGGAAATTTCTAAACGAATAATTTCAACGAAATCTTTCAATTTCTTATTTTACTATGTTCAACTATATGTATTCCTCTATACGTAGAGTACATCGAATGTACAGAAATGACTATAACAGAATTTCTGTTATTCGTATAAGTCTTACATCAAACTTAACAAACACAAATTACAATATATAACTGGGGACAACTCATCTTATATGTCATTATTGTAAGGTTGAGTTACACTCCTAACTTGTAATTATAGAGACAAAATATTTTACTTTTCTATTGGCATCAATCATATCCTTTTTATTCAAATTTTGAATTCCTTCCCATTGTCACGTCCTTTTATTCAAATTTTGAATAATATAATTTTTTTATTTATTTTATTAAACCATGTGCATTTGTTACATACAATCACATTCACCTACTTGACTGTCAAGAAAAATATAACTTCATAATTTGTAAAGCATAAATCTAAATGCACATAAACAAAAAAATAAAGTTATCATACATGTATAACATCATAAGTCCTAATTAAGAACAAGAACTAATATGAGTCATAGCAATTATACATCACTTACTTCACATAGTCTGTTCCATGTACTATTATGTTAGCTTTTCTTCCTAACATGACACTTTAATAAGAAGTACATAATTTGTCTAACAATAATGCCATAAATTGTTTCCAAATCAACATTTATATATGTACATATAAGCATGCACATAAGTTTGAAAAGAGAGAATATTGAAAAACTTATTCAATGATGAGTTCACAATGTCACTCCTTAAAGAAATTATAATATTTTTCATCATTCGCTAGCTAACATAATGCTCATGTTTACAATATGACTAGTAAATGTATTGGACAATAACCTTTTTATTAAATGGTTTGCAATCATAAGATTATTGTTAATGTGTTCTATTAACACTTTATGTTTTTGAATCTTTTCTTTTAACAATAAAGTATTTCAATTTTATATGTTTAACACCTATATAATACTTGTCATTTTTAGAAAAGAAGACTGTTACAAAGTTATCACAATAAATTTTTGAAGGCTTGACAATACTATCAATTACTCCAAGTTTTGAAATGAAATTTTGTAGCCATTTAGCTTGGACCATAGTCTCAAAGCATGCCACAAATTCGTTTACACAAACTAAATCACTTTTATACATTATCAAGATTTAATTTATATAATCCATCATATAATGCACCACTACCAATTAAATGAGTATATTTATATAAACTGAAACATAAATTTCCAAATTTAATGGAGTATTTGACAACATCAAGTCTAGATAAAGAAACTAAATTCCTAGAAGAACTGTGTACGAAAAGAATTTCAAAAAAATCTAAGTAATGTCCAGTGCCAATGATTAAATGCTAAGTTTGACTGCTCCCACTAAAACTTTTCATTTATTTTTGTGGTTTGGATCATAAGGAATCCTTGTGTTGTATTAGAAATATAGGTTGTATATCTAGAATCAATCCATTAAGTTTTGTACAAAACCTCAGCTAAATTTGATTCAAAACATATCTTTTCATTCTAGACTTTATGTTTCAACAATCTTTTCAAAAGTGTCCATTCTTCTTATAGAAATGACATATATTTTCTTGACTTTCCTTTTTGTGGATTTTAGAAGAATAGGTTTCATTAATATTTATAAATCTTTTTATTACGTTTCTTCCCAATTTTCTTTCCAGTTTCATAATTGACATAATTGATAAAATGATTTCTTTTTCCTTGATTCTTAAGTCTGATTTCCCCTTAAACTAATCTATTATGCAAGACATGCATATTCCATTTATCTCTCATATTATTATAGTTTATTTGTAAAAGGACCATACTTAGAAGGTAATAAATTTAATATGAATTACACAAGGAAATTCCATCACATTTTGTTCCCAATGACTTGAGTTTCACTACCATATTTATCATTTTGATAATATGTTAATGTATAACACAAGAATCATTAAATTTGATAGTAGTTAATATACTCGTTAATGTCTTGGCAAGAAATTTATTAGTAATTTTGGAGTGTTATTTTACAAACTCTATCATTTTCTTTGCATTTCGGTTTCTAGAAAATTGACTTAATATTATTGACAATATTTTTTTTTATCTTTCTTAATTTTAAAATGAAATTTCTATTCTTGGATGCATCAATCAGTGATAACACTTAGTTGTTCTTTAGGAAGAGCCAAATCCAAATCCATTATCCTGAGATAAAATTGAATTTGCTCACTCCATTTAAAAAAATTAAATCCATTAAAAAAATTGGATTATATATATATATATATATATATATATATATATATAATAAATAAAACTGAACGTAGCACGTTCTTGTAATATGCATTAAGGAAGTTTTTTTATCATCTTTACATATATAAATATAACTAACAATACATTTATACTAGCAACTTTCATGCTTTATTAATTGTAAGAATAAACAATCAGCCTTTGGTATAATAATGAATTTCAAATAATTCGTAAACCAATAATTTATAATTTAGCATTTAGTTTATGAGTAATTAAAAAAATGTTAATCGGAAATTAAATAAAACTTAAGAATTTAACTACTTTAGTAATTAAAAATCCATCGGACATTTAATTCTAAATTTAATAATGGTAATAAAATAAAATCATTTTCAATTGTAATGTACGGGATTTATATTATCATTTAATGATAAATTGTTGCATAACTAAATATTCACAGTTGAATGACACAATAAAAATATTCACAGTATGAGTATCAAAATTAATCAATTATACAAACCGGAAGGTCTATAGAAAAATGGTTTCTAATAAGCAAAATAGTTACCCTAAAAAGCAAAGATGAAATGTATTAACAGTGAGAGTACGTTTGTGGTGTATGCAGTGTTGTGCAGAGAAACTGAAGCTTGGGTCGTAAACAACTATTTCAGCCTCTCAAAGAGGGGACCAGAACCAAGAAAACCCCAACACAGTTTTTAATACTCAGAACATGACCCGTCATTGTCTTTCTTCTATATCATTATTATATTATATGTTACTGATTTCATTGATACAGGTTTCTTAGGCACAATATTCTTTTGAACTTAAATATATTTTTGATTTTTCAAATTAAAATTATAAATTATGTAGTGATAAAATCTAAAATAAATATTAGAAATATATATATTTAAGTACAAAAGAATGATTATCATGGACTTTTACTGACTCATACATTCCTGAGTCATTCTTGTAATGAGATTTTGACATGGCATAATTAAGTACAATTTTATATATTTTTTTTTATTTTCAGCATTTCATCTCATTATTTCATAACAACAACGTCAATATCTATGTTAAACAATATGATATTTACTACATTAATAAGTCTATGATGGCATGAAATATGCTAAGTCGGTAATTAAACTTTAAAGATTCAATTAAATGAAATATAAATGCATGGATCTAAGTTGTACATAAAACATATAAAGGAAAAAAAATGTAATCAAGCTTAATTTTTATAATCAGAAAATTTGTTTATCATAAAATTTACTTTTATAAACAAATAGTTATTTTGTGCGATGCGTAATATAAAATACTAGTTTCATTACATTAGGATTGTAATTGTGGTAAAAAAACGTTATGAAAGAAATAAAACATTAAATAACTACCATTTCTTCTATATGAAAAAATATTTAAAAAATCAAATACAAAATTCGAATAAACATAAAAAAATAGATATTTAAAACTCACTAATTTCATATATTCGGTTGAAAATAACTTTTCAAGTTTATAAAAAAAATATGATAATATTAAATGCTAAAATTTAAAATAACTTAAATAATCTTTGCTTAAATGAGAAATGGCAAAATAACATAAATTGACCCATTTTGTTTAGATTTTAAAGAAATGGGTCCAGTTAGAGATTATATACGAAAATGAGTTTATTATGGTGAAGGTATCAGTTGGGTGGGTGTCTATAACAAAAAAGACGATGTCAGATGTCAGATGCTGGGGTACCTCCCATATGATTGGGCCATAAGATCGCGCAAATAATGGAAAAATCACATGACTACCAATAGGAGGGAAAACGCTGAGTCGGCGCCTTTACTTTATATTGGGTTGCATGCCAACTTCTGATTGTGCAAGCAGTGATAAAGTCTAAATTCAATAAAGCCACGTAGACCAATGAGAGGGGAGACGTCGATGTGTTAGCACTATCACTTTATATTGAGTTACATATCTTATTTTAATTAGAGAAACAAACAATCAATCCAATTACAATTAATTAGTCAGATTTTACTAAATCGTGTTGTATTTTAATTGGAGAAATAAACAGTCAATCAAGTCACATTTAATTAGCCAGATTTTACAAACGGTTAATTAAATCACATTTAATTAGTTAGATTTTCCAAAATTGTGTCTTATTTTAGTTAAAGAAACAAACAGTGAATTAACTCACATTTAATTAGTTAGATTTTCCAAAATTACACTGAACTACACATCTTGAATATGTTTTTTTTTCTCCTTTACTTTGTTTTCTTTTTCTAGTGAGACCGTAGAGATTGGAGACACCAGAGGCGTGACACCTTACTTCTTTGGAAGTGTCATAGGCATCGACATCTTCCTTTTTTAAATATGTAATGTGTACCGACATTTTCTTTTTACTTTACTTTGAAGGCGTTGGTCCTCAACCATAAATATTTTCAAACTAGTCTCATTCCCATAATTTTTTTCCCAAACTGAATCACTTACATCATTTGTAGCGAGAAATATATATTTATTTTGGACTTACCATGTGGTTGGGTAAAAGCTTGTATGAGACTGAGATTAGACCAAATAAAAATTTCACGAATTAAATTATAATTTTGATCAATTGTTAATCTTTTCAACATGTATCTTTTACGATGAGTACCTAGTTGCTTAAGGTTGTGTGACTATCAGAAACTTCGTCCTCGCCTAAAGGACGAACTGTAGTCACACATCCTCTTATTGAAAGTCCACTGATTTACCTTAACAAACAAGGATTTTCTTGGTCGATTAGGGAGGTGATGCAAGCAAAGAATGTCGGGGTACGGAGGTGGTCTAGGTTACATTGTAGATTCAGGCAACCTAGATTGGAAGGAGATGTCATGGTTGAGTCTTCATGAGATTTTCAACCTTTATTCGTGAAGATTGAAGGAGATTTTCACGTGTTGTTTTGGGATACTTTAACAAGGTTGAAGATTTTACAAGGTCTTCTCAAACCCCATATCGACGTATTAGTTTGTGTCTTAAGCGAAGAGGTTGAAGCTTAGGGTCACACAAAGATTCATATTACTTTGGAATGGATGAGTTTGATCAAAAGGTGACCTAGAAGTTTTATGAAAGTTGTGTGATATGGAAGCCTCACATACCCTCGATAATTGTAGTGCAACTTGCCAATCAAGTCAATTCCTAGGACTTAAACCCAACCTAAAGCCTAGATCCAAAGTTTAAAGTAAGTCATGGGAGACCTACCCTAAAAGAATTCTCCCAAGAACATGGAATACGACTAACCTCAGGTTTTATTTTCGCTAGACAACATGTTCACTTTCTTTTTCCTTTTCTATTTTCTATTTCTTTCTTTTTCCTTTATTGTTTTCATAAGTTATGTAATATGTAAGTGACTAATTCAGCTTTCCTGAATATGTTTAAGGTGGGAATTGAGCTCAGTCCTTGTAACAATCAAATGATGGAGGACTTAAGCTTTTTCCAAGTGAACATGTTTGAGGTAGGTAAGTTAAGCTTGACCCTAGAACAAGTTGAACTCATGCCAAGTGAATATTTTTTAGGTGTGAAAGTTGTGTTCGACCCCATTAACCATTAATGGTGGACTAGTTGAGCTCGTGTCAAATGAACATCTTTGAGGTAAAAGAATTACACTCGACCTTAACAACCATTAATGATGAACGAGTTGAGTTCGTATCAAGTGAATATGTTTGAGGTGCGCGAGTTAAGCTTGACCCAATAACCACCACTGGTGGATGAGTTGAGTTTCTACCAAGTGAATATGTTTGAGATGGATGAGTTCAGCTCAACCCCTATAACCATTAAACACATTTTAAATTACCTTTTTCACACTGTTGTTATTATATGGGCAATTTGTTAACTTTAACATAAGATTATATATATAACTTGTTAATTTTAATGTGACTGAATTATTAATTCTACATTATTGTCATTATATAGGCAACTTGTTAATTTTAACGTAAAAGTTATTGTTTCCATATTATTGTTATTACATGGTGACTTTTTAACTTTAATGCGAAGACTTATTGGTTCTACATTATTATTATCATTTACAGTCAACTTGTTTTACGTTGTTGTTAACATGAGAGCAATTTGTTGCCCAAGTTATTAATATGAGCCAAGACAATTATAAAAGTGGAAATAAAAGAATGAGGGTTAAACAATGTTAATTAAATTTTTCGTAAGCTTTGCGCAATGGAACGAAGTTTGCACCTAGTTAATTAGACTTAGTTTGTCAAAAACTTATTTAAAAAGGTTTTCACAAAAAGGTTTAGAAAGACGCTAAACAGTTTCTTATGATTAGTCAAGAAAGAGAACAGGAAAAGATAAACAAGGATTTTTATATTGTTTCGTTTTAATACAAGACTACATTCGATTCCTTAGAAACAACTAAGGTTCCATGATATCAAAATCTGATATAAGTATTCTTTAACCCTACTGATACAAACTCATGGTGATTTGAGATGAAACCTCCATGGACTTGTAAGGAAATGTCACAATATTCATTCACCAACCATTAATCAACACCAAACAACGGAATAAACTCAAGTAACCAAGCACCAAAGATGTAAAGAAAAGCTAAAAATGGAGAAGATAGAAGATGGAGGGCGCCATGATTGAATCAATAAGCTCTTAAGTGATGAATTGTCACTAAGGATCAAGGTCTTTGGATAAGATTCAAGGTCTCTAATGGAAACCTTAAGAGAACACTCACTCCTTTCAAAGAGAAATTCTCTATTTCATTCAAAGTTGACTAAAAGTGCTACAATGGAAATTTGAATTGTTCTCCACCCTAAGTTGAATGAGTGATCAATGGTATGATGAGAGGTACGCTAGGCTGAGCACACTTTACAATTACAAGGCCCAAATTCAAGTCTTAAAAACAAATACATTATTGAAATAAATTAATAGGCCTAACACTTAAGCATTTCCCTGGAAAATCCTAACAGCATCCAAACGTTAACTCCTATATTCAATCCGAACTGGGCTTTGGTGTCTCATAGCTTTTGAAGTCCTTTAAGTCTTCCTTAAAACGACACCAAGAGAAACTTAATCTGGGTTGTGTAGCCCAAGTTATACTCAAAATACTAAACCTGGTCAGACACCCAAAATAGCAGCGAATTTATTTCAAGCCCAATTTGAAAGAGTAAATTCCTCATTCTTCTTTGACTTTGACTTGATCATTGACCTCATCCTCTAACTTTGACTTGGAGAGTTTGTTGAGCTCTTGGAAATGGTCCTCCATCAAACCCTCTCATGTTATACAAATATTATTTGAACACAACCTTTTCAAGTTAAATATCGTCAAGTATTTTTTGAACACAATCTTTTCAGGTTCGTACAACAAGTATTCTTTGCATATAGCATTTTCAAGCTAACACCTACCCCTAAGGGTAAATGATTCACAAAGGGATTTTTGTCTCAAATTAACCTCTACACAGAGATAGATTTACAATGAAAGAATACAAAAGGCTTGGTGAAAGGTTGAGAATTCAAACTTTATGAGTGTCAACTTGTGTAAAACAAATATCTATCTTCAATTTTCAAATACTAGCCTTTGTATATATGATGATTTTAAAGTAGTAGTTAAATTCAGTAACTTCAAATCTTTATTCATTTGTTAGAAGCGTGTTGCACGCCCATTTGCATTAAATGCTTTTGCAAGGAATATCTCATCTTAGTTGGTAACTTTACTTTTTACCCATTGAAGTAAGCTAAAAAAATTAACTATTTTTCTATTGTAAATCTTTCTATCAAAGAAGTCCCTTTTTGTTTGATTTGACTCTTCCTTTTAAGAGAAGAGTAGGTAGATTCATCATACTTTAACCATGCAAGCCAAGCCAACGTGTGCAAGATGAAATGAACTGATAAGTACTTTAGCATTTAAATGTATCTGTTGAGGCAAAAATTAATCTTTTGATTTGAAGAGCTTTCGTTTATGCGTCCATTAATATGCTCCATCAGACTATACATTAGTTTGTTTTTTCATACTAAACCATGAACAACAACATTTGTGTGTTCATCATATGAAATTTACGTCTGATACATTTAAGAGATGGTCAATTTTAACATTTTATAAGATTAGTTGTAATTATTAAAATTAAGAGTCATGATTTGTATTTAATTATTTCAGAGTTAACAACAACTTCAGTAAACCAAATAGGTAAGGACAATTCTATTACTTAAGTAGAATTTGAACAAATATAATAAAATTAACATTAAAACAAAAGTTAATGCAAAAACTATATTCAAAATTGTCGAGATATTATAGAGGTTGAGGTTGGGGAAAGACTTTCGCACTTGCTTAATCCTCATGTCAGAGTCATTGATATACTAGTTTGTAGCGGAGGTGATATGGACCTTAGAGTAACTAATGCCTTTATGGCCTTATCCTTCTTCTTCTCAACCTCGAAGGCACTTTTAAGAAGGGTAAGCTCTTCTTCACCTTTTTCATCCTCTTTCACCACCACGGAAGCTTCTAAAAGGGTACAAAATTATTTTCCTATGTTGCTTCAAAATCAAACTATGGCAATTAACCACGAGTTCAGGACAATTCCTTAGTCACCTAAGGTTGCATGACCACCAACAACATTGTCCATGCCCAAAGAACGAGCTCATCTGCAATCGCACATTCTCTTGCGAAAAATTCCACGACTTTCCTTAACTAATGAAGATCTCAATTTATTTAGAGACCTACATATAAGAATAGTTAGGATCATTGTACAAGATATTATCATTAATTTTGGGAGAATAATAGGACATGCATAAGATAGATATAACTATATAAGCTAAATATCAAAGACCAACCAAAGACTTTTGATACTTTATCTAATACTTTTAGTGTAGACGACAATCTTAGACTCATTTTCTAAGATAAGTTTTTTACACTATAAGTCATTAACCTAGTCCTCAATCCAATTAAAGAAATTGGCGCAACTAATACATGCTCTTCATAACCAACACTTCTAATTAAAAAGTTAATGGACTTATTTTCACTTTTAATCATTTAAAGTTTGACAATTTTCTACTATGGTTCTTTAAGTTTAAAAAGTTCTATTTTAATTCGACGTTTTAAGTATTTTGTGTTAAAAAATATATTATTGTGATCCTTTATACTTTTAAAACATTTTTTAAAATTTTTTTAACACACTAAAATTATTACAATTTAAAATTTATTTTAAAAAAATACTTAAAACTTTAAAATAATATATTTTAAAACATAAGATCAAAATAAAAATTTTAAGTTGAAGGACTATAGCAAACAAATGTTCAAACTTAAAAGACTAAACGTAAGTTTAGTCCCGTTAATAAAATAGCAACATTGAGAGATATGGTTTAATAATAACTATCTTTTTAGTATGCGAGGAGGATTCGTCATTAATTTACACAAAATTATATACATCACAGTATTTGTTAAGATATATTACACTCAACTATATAGATTACATAATAAAAAATTCAAATATAAAAGAGTCAAATCTTTTCATATATGTTATATAAATCACACCTTTTTTATTTATTTTTCACACCATTATTCTCTTGAATTTAGAGGCAACTCGTGGGTCAGCCAATAATAACTTTTTTAAAAATTATAAATTTAAATTTGTGTTCAACCCTAATCCTTGATCTACATAATATGCATGAAACTGCTTTATCAAATTCCCGCCAAAACCAAACCCTTTTATCTAGAAAAAGAATCCGTCAATTCAATAAAGCTGTTATAGTCGTAAGGAATTTTTAAATTAGACCAATAAAAGACAAAATTATATACTATATAAAATATCATGAAGATCGATATCTATTAGATGCAAACTGAGAAGCAAGAACGCAGGAGCTTCCATTAATGTTAATATCCAAGCAACTGAACAAATTTTTCTATCATTCCCCGTCAACCTGGTTGTTGGTATGTATGTATAAATATCTATAATAGGAAAAAAAATAATTTTTTTGGGATAAAATAAAAAGCAGATATAAGAGCAGTACAGAAAAAGGTGGAAGAAGTTACCTATGATCAAAGATAATTAAGCAAACATATGCGATGCATCTTAATTATACTCTAATGACTTAGGCAGAAGAAGGCTAAGCGAATTGCATGCGTATATCTCAAGAACACACGTGATCGGAAAATGAAAGATTCATCGCTTTCAAAAGTAATTGCATGCACATCTTTGTTAATAGCCATATAATTAATAATGTAATTTTAGCAAAATTTATTGTTTTCTGATTGGATTGATATATATATATATATATATATATATATATATATATATATATATATATATATATATGAGTTTGTTGACTTTAATTTTTGTTAGATAATGTTATTGAATGAACTAAAATGTTTAAAGATAATAAAATTAATACAGTAAGTAACTCACGAGTTAAAGATGAAGTTTTGGTTACGAGAGTTATTTTTTTTGAAGCTTTCGCTATGACAGATTATTAAACGCGGATAACACAATTTATTGCAACACTGATAACCTTAATTTGTATTGTATAAAATTTTCCAATGAGAGTCGGAAAGTGATTTATATATTTAGACATCACTCAATTATTTTATTAATATTACATAACAGGAGAATAAATTAAGAATTTATATATTATCTCACCAAATTTTTGTATGGTCATGATTCACGATGATATTTGTATAATATAATTTTATTCTTGTTATTATTGTTATTATTAAATTTATGAGCTAACCTATTTATATATTTTATATTATTTTAATATACGTGATGATCTCGGGGGCTTGGAAGAGCAAAGAATCAGCAGGTTGAGTACATGTAGAAGCTATTAGAGAAAATATGCTTACAGGTGAAAGTAATTCTTTTATGAAACCATCCTATCTAGCTAGCTTTAGTACTCTTCCTAATTTTTATGTTCTTTAACACTAGAAAGAGTTATGAATTTTTAAATTCTCTTTTTTAATAAAGAGTTTTTTTTATGGATTTATGGAATTTAAGGAATTATAATAGATAACAGTAAACTTATTACCTTCATAGTACGTTGGTTTCGTAATATTTCTTTCGTAGTAGAACATGCGGCACTAAATTAAGATATTTTAGGTTAAGGTCAAGTTAATAGTAAGAGTAAAAGATTTTATAATAGTAAATTCTAGGGTGTTATTCTTTAAGTAGCACATCGTGCGGTTATCATATAAATTAATTAACTGGTGATAGTCATGTATAATTTTTTATATTTTAAAAAATCTTAAAATTTTAAAATCATAATTAAAAGATGTCGAACAACACATCGTCACTTAGTAAAGAGTCAACATTCTTTTATAATATTAAGATTATATTTAAGACATTGAATAATTAATGTTAGTAATTTCAATAAGTTACAAACAGAAGAAGGGAAGACTCGAAAGTCACATTAGATGCATAAAATCATATGAATCATCATGCCGATGATTTCAGTCAATGATTAATCTGGTGTTCTCACAATTTCGCAAAGAACTACTCATTTTTACAAAATAACAATAATGAAAAATTGCCAGCTAATTCGATAATTTCTCTGCAAGAAATAAAATCTAGGTGTTTAATGCTGCAAGGGGACGCAATAGCACCATCATTACTAATTGGTGTTGCTCCTGCTCGAAAACGAAGATACAACCGGTCCACTAAAATATATTTAACAAGTTTACGAGTGCATGATCAACCTGACACATGCAACTTTGCAAATAGCCTCATATCTCTCTATGACTAAGCAAGCAACACACCATACAATGGTGAACTTTGTGTGGCTCCAAATACCAAGTATATCTATGGACCTTACTAGTCTTTTCTTTATTGTATAATTTATTTCATTTTATCTTATTAAATGTGAATATGAACTCCCTAGCTAGTCAATACCTACTTATACATATTACAGATATGAACGATCAGTAAGATGTGGTCCAAAGCCTTGAAAAAGTTAAAAACATGACAATTTTTCATTTATTGCTATCAATTGTTGATAGAAGAAGTAGGGATAGCTCTTGCTACTCAGTAACAACTAGTTGTTTTAGAGCTCTGATCATGACCCTACAACGAACCGCATATGTACCTACGCTATCAACTGCCATATATACTTCAACTCTGCCAAAAATCTGCCCAGTTATACAAATGTACTGGGGTTTCAGACTATTGGTTGGAAATGATGCTTTTAGGTTATTTGAACTTATATAGTAATAACAATATTTAGGTTTGAAGTAAAGCGTAACCAGTACAGGTTCACATGAGTGATAATTTATATACTCTTTAATTAAGTTGTTTAAACTGAGGTATTGAATTAATGATGTACGGAGAAAATATCTATTTTATATGCTATGCTGTTGATCTTCAACGGAAATTATCATTACTTTCAACTTGGTACTAATAACATAGTAACAAAATTGAGAAAAAAAAAAGTTTGAAGTAGTATATGATACAGATCAAAACTCAAGTACTTCGAAATGTTCAACCTTTTTGGTATCTTTAGAGAGACAAGTTTTATTTCAATTTGAATAAATTTTGTTGCTTTAGGATACACATTGATGATTATATTTGCGGATTTTGTGCTTTGAATGGCTGTATGATTCTTTTCCCAGTAACGGTAGAATGAAATTTAAATAAAACTGATTTTGATATATTGTAAATATACAAAAACTTATATATGGTCAATTAATTAGAAATAAATTTGAATATATATTTTTAATGTAATTATTAAAAAAAAATGATTTTTAATTATATGACTGATTTAGGGGTTGGGCAAGACTTAATTTTGCTCCAATCCATCCCAAAATTTGACTGTCTAACTTAATCAAGACCTAAAATATATGGCATAAGAATGGATTAACAAGATGATTTAACATATTGTATCAATACCAATACATAATTGAATTGTAAAATAAGTGAAAGATAAACTTAAGTTAAGATGTATATTTAAAAATAAAGAGTATCATCATAAATATAATATCATATTGTACAAAATAATATCCATTAAATAAAAAAATTTAATCATTAATATATGATTGCTAAAAAATGATAATTTTTAAAAGAGCATAGAGCACTAAACAATACCAAAGAGCATAGAGCATGATTGCTAAAAAAATTTAATCATTAATATATAATTTCTTAAAAATGATAATTTTTAAACAAGTCCTTAAAAATACATCAAGTCTAATTTCAATATTAGAATATGTATAAATCAACCTCAAACAAACTAGATTGACACGTCAGGGTCATACTTACCCTTAATATGATTAATTAATATATATATATATATATATATATATATATATATATATATATATATATATATATATATGTTAATCTAAAAATATTTAGATGAGAATAAAAAAAGTTATTATCGATATATTTTAAATTTTGTAAAATAATATATGATATTGTATAAAAAATGTATGATATGTTAAGAAAAGAACAAGGAAAGCTGGTTTGGTTTGGTAGGTATACTATGATGTAATGTGGATGCAAGAGAGAGACAGGAACCAGACATATCCTGACAATAGAAATTGGGCCTGCTTCATGGTGGGGGTAAGAGCCCGTTAAGCTCAGATTTTAATGTTACTAAGCAAGGGCCTAATCCTAAATGTGGGCCATAGAACTTTGTGAAGTAGCTCTCTGTTCATGCATCACTCATCTCTCTTTCCATCTTGTGATGGAGATTCTTCTGGCTCTTATAGTGTTTACTCGCCCATACCCATGACCCATCTATGTATTGTAACTTTTAAGGGCTATTGGTCTCAAAGAAAGAGAGATGAGGAAGGACAATATTGCAAGAATTGGAGAAAGACATGACTTGGCAGCTTCACGTTTGTCCTTGTACAAGGTGATGATGTGCTTCAATTCATTAGTAAATGAAGAATACCAATTACAAGGGTACCTCTATTTATGGACTTTCCAGCTGGTTAAAGCGACCTTAGGATATTGGTAGTTTAACTTGTTTCCACAAAGAGGGTTATGTAATAAGGGCAGTCAATTCTCAATTGGAGTATGGGAATCTATCTCAAGATAAAATTGTGTTGAAATTCATCCCTAGTGAATCCAACTTTTTCATCTTTTTTGATGTTTTGTTAGACATGTATGCTGACATTTCATCCAACCGCGCACTGTTAGTTGATTTTGTGTTTTTATTCATTTGTTTTGTCATGGGGTAGTAAATGTTCTGATAATAATGTATCACTAACCATGTGTTACACTTAATTCGTTTTGCTCCGATTTTGTATAGTGATAATTAATCTATTCATGTCACTATTTTTTTTTATACAATCTAATATCTGTATGTAATCAAATAATGTGATATTATCAATGAGGTCTAATACAGTTGATAACTTGTTGATGTCTTTTGATTTGACAGTGTGCATAGAGAATATGTTGAAGGAAAAGATCTTTTGATGATGATCTTTACATCTCAGAGGAAAACGTCTAACCATCCATTTAAAGTATCCTTAGGTCACATAAAATAAATAATATGATAGTATTAGTTTTAAAATAGAAATCAAGTCAATCATATTATTAAGGGCATATCTGTAATATGTTTATTTCTTTTCGTTTTTTTTTTTTGTTTAAGTTCTTTTCTTTCTTTGGTCTGCATGGATTCTGATTAGATTTCAAAAGTTGTGGTTTAGATAAAAGTTATAAATATCTAAATTTTAGTTTGGATCACGATTTAAGACTTTTCAAACCATTCTTTTTCACCTTTGTAAAACTAGTATTTAACATGTTTAGGTTTTGATTATTGGTACTGCAATTATTTTCATATTATACATACGTTTAGTTCAAGATGTTAACTTTGGAGTCTTCTAAATTGTAAGTCAAATTTAATTATATACAGACAGTTAGATACATATGACTTTTTTTAATGGGTATCCAGTAAGGTTGACTATAATATTTTTATCATCTTTAATATTTGATGGATAATGGATAATACAAGAAAAATAATATAAATTTATTAAAAAATTTATATAATTTGTGATATAATAAATGTTAATTATATTTATATTTATATATTTTGTATAATTTGTAATATAATAAATATTATATGAATTCAAAGTTTGTAATATATGATATTGAATATAAATGGTATTATAAAGTTATTACAATTAGTAAATATTAATTTAAAATAATCATAAGATAAGACTCCTATAACCTGTAGATTATTAAAATTCAAATAAAGTAATTTAAAATGAAAAGAAAAGTAGAAATACGTGTGTCTTTCAAACATGTTGAACAATTTTTTATTGAATGATTTTTTATTAAAAAAATTAATTTTTAGGTCTTAACACTTATATTATTTAATAATTCCAAAAAATCAGAATATTTAACATCATAGTTTACTATTAAATAAAGATAAGTCTGTTATATTATAAGTAGATAAGAATAAGAAGTTAACATTTTTCCTACTTTAATTGCATTAGTAAATTATATAAGTCACAGGAATATATCATAAACACAAAAATTAACTTAGAATGTTTTCCTATATGTACTGTGAGCATCTATTATTCAAGTATCGACTGAAAACTTTCTATTGTTCCATTAAGAATATATATAACATAAACAAATAATAATTTGGTACCCAAAGTTTTATGGGTAATTTTTTTGTATATTCCCACTTTTTCCTCTCTAGATAGGTGAACCTTACACGCGAGATCCATGTGATCCCTTTTACCACAACTTGTAATTCATATGGGCTTTTGTTTTTATCACCCCTTAATCAAAGCTCGGGGCACCTTTGTCACAAGGAGGTATTCTATGTTTCAAAATTATTTTAAGTTTTAAAGATCCTTCTACAAACATGGCTAGGTTCATTTCACACATGCTAAGCTCCAAATATCCACGCAATTAAAAATAATTTTACATTCATCAATGTTACATGGAGATCATCAATGTAACGATTCCTCAATCACTTCAAAACTACATGTCGCTCTCTGCCTAAGGTATTAACACATTGCACCCAATGCATATGTCAACAATCTCTTGTTCCACGCTGAATAACAACCGTTCTCTTTTCATTGCCACTAACCAACGTACTAATATAATTTATATAGATTTAACCTCTTTCTTGCTAGTACTATAAAGAAAAACCAAGTGACATCCATTTATGTTCATCAAATTAAATTTAATCAGACAAAGAAACTATTATGATATTGTGGTATCATATTAAACATGAACTTTCTTCCATGTTCAATGTGGATTCCCGCAGAGTATGGTGAAATATTTGTGAAGTCACATTAGATGTGTTAAGTTAAGATGATTTAACATCTTAAATTTTGATAATTACAATGGAGTGTTCCATCAGGCACGATTTCAAGCAAGATCAGACGAAGGATAAGTAAGCACAGACGAAAGGAGCACCTTCAACATAGACGCACAAGCATCAAGTTATAAAGACGAAAAGTTCCCAAGTCATCAAGCTTCAAAGCATTTCCAACAGATGAAGAACCTTCATAGAGAATCAAGACGAAGTGCTAACGATCAAACTCAACTTCAAGTCTCAAAGATCTAATACAAGCTTCAGTTGAAGTTATGAAGATTGAAGTTAAAGAAGACAGACAAATGACAACAAAATGGATTAAGTTAAATTCATTTGTCTAAGTGAAGTTCAAGTTTCAAACGAAGAGTAATATGTGCATCTATTCAAATTAAGTTGTTACTTATAAGCTTCTAAAGGTAGAAAAAAATTCAGTCCAAACATCTGCAACACAAAAAGTAAAAGGTACTTTTCGGTGATATCTTTGAGTAGATCAGTCAAAGTCATATCTCACGCTGACATCCGCTGACCAAACAATAAATGTTCTAATTGATCACTCTGCCAAATGTTGAAGTGTCCAAGAAAAGGACAATGTTTAAATGCTTCAGTCTAACAACTAATTTAAGAAACTACCTATAAAAAGACTTCACTTCAACGATTTCAAGTTAGGGAAATTACGCTACAAAGTTGTTATACTATATTTCGCTCTGAACTTTCATTATAAATCTCTCTCTATGTAGAGGTTCATCTTTTCTTACAATCCTCTGTAGAATCCACTGTTGTGGTATTTTAGTCTGAGGAGGCTAAGTGTTCAAAGAATACCTTGTTTACCTTGAAGAGGTTGCGGTCCAAAGAATACCTTGCTTTAGCATGAGAAGGTTAAGTTCAAAGAATATCTGTATTAGCCTGAGAAGGTTGGATTCAAAAAAATAAATGTATTAACCATAAGTGGCTAGGTTCAAATAATATTTGTTAGTGAAAACTTAACAAGTTGCTAAGTAACTGGATGTAGTCTGTATAGACAATTAATATAAAAATATATTTGTCTTATCTGTTGTTGTTTTTTGACTAACAAGAGATAAATATTTCAACTAAGCATTTTATTAAAATCAAGCTTTTGAAAGATAATTATTTGAAAATCACATCGCAAAAGAAAATTTTTAATTAACACAATTCAACCTCCCCTTCTTGTGTTTTGTATTTTACAAGGTGTCACAAACATGTTACATTCAATGTGAACTTTCAAGTACTATCCTTGGTCTCTAGAATTTCGTGCTCGACAACACCATCATCTCCCGCTTTGTGTGACCTTCCAGAGACTATCCCTAGGTCTTTAGAACTCAATGTTCAACGTCATCCCTCCTTAGCTCAGCCTGAACCTCCAAGGCCAACCCTAAGTCTCTAAAGCTTGACAATCAACATCTATTCATGTTGGCACTCACCATGAATTCCTACGATCCATCTTTGGTTTCTGAAGTCTTACACTCAATGTTTACCTTATTACATGCTTAGTGTGGCCTTCTAGATACTACACTTGGGTCTCTGAAACTCTACATCAATGTGAACGACTATGCTCGCGCAACATAATGTCATAC
Organism: Hylodesmum podocarpum; assembly: GCA_026586105.1. Classification (NCBI taxonomy): domain Eukaryota; kingdom Viridiplantae; phylum Streptophyta; class Magnoliopsida; order Fabales; family Fabaceae; genus Hylodesmum; species Hylodesmum podocarpum. The sequence continues at coordinate 9,330,006 of JALJEV010001436.1, read as the reverse complement.
AGAGCTTCCCTTACATCTCGATGACCCCATGCTCAACGTGAAGCATGTACCATGCTCAGTGTGGTTATGTAGAAAAATCATGTAAATTTTCTATGGTTAGCTATATCTTTGAACCAAGTTTCAATAATTGTTTAAACTATTAAGCATCCAAAGTAAGAATTCCATTTAGTTTTAAACGCCACTTTAGAACTCTCCCATGATTCCATAAGCTCTTAAGGCTTATCGTTAAGTCAAGTTTCTTTAAAGGTAAATTATATTCCTCAAATTTTGATAATTATAGTATATTAAGATTAAAGTCTAAACTTATAAGATGAATAAATTGTTCAGACTTATCAGATGAAGTTGAAAAAAATCAAATGAAGATGACCAAAATCTGAGACAAAAAAAAAAAAATAAAGCAAAGTCATCAAATGAATATAAAGTCAGATTAAAGAAGAGACAAGCGAACTCCAAAATATAAGATAAGTATCAATTCTATTTTTTATCCTCGCACACTCAGACTCTAACCAACTTGTTAACTGTTGCAAAGTTTGAATTACTTATCTAATTAGCCAATGTTTCAAATTAAAGGAAATCAACCATATCTTTATCAAAAGGCATGCCTAGCAGAGTAAAAAAAGATGTCTTCTGACATAGAGATTTGTTCAAGACAAGATAACTACCTTATCTAGCTTTGAACCTCAGATTCTAGGAACAACTTTCTAAAAGAAATGTTGACAAAACCACAATGCATTAAATGTCGAAGAATGTTGAGCACACATTAGTCAGAAGTTAAGATTTGAAGTTGCTGACTCTAGGCTATTTCAACATCTCCTTCTATATAAAGGCTCGAGTTTGAAGATTTAAAGTTGAAACTTTGAACGATTGAAACTTTCATCAAGAACGTTTTGTATATCTTGCTTTGAACAATTTCTCTTTGTCATCTCTATAAATAGCCTTTAGACTGAGTTTTTATTGTAAATTCCTCTCTACGCAAAGGTTAATCCTTATTATTTAGGCGACGCCTTTCTAAAATCCAACTTTCAAGGTAGTTAGCCAAGAGATGTTGGGATCAAATAATACTGGGTTAGCCAAAGGAGGTTGGGTCCAAAGAATACCTAGAGTGTTTAGCTTAAAGAAGCTGGATCCAAATAATACTTGGGTTTACTAGCCTGAAGATACTATTTTTCAAATAATACTTGGGTTAGTCAGAAGTGGTTAGGGTCAAATAATACTTTGTATTTCACTTAATAATAGTGAAACTTTAACTTTTATTAAAAAACTGGACGTAATATTTCATAAGACGAACCAATATAAATTTCTTTATATCCCTTCTCATGACTAACTAAGGTTAAATTGAATATCTTTATTCAAAGTCTTTATATCATCTAAAAAATATTTTGATTCTTCTAATATTGTCTATGTCTAAGATTTATCATGTTTAGTTTTAAAATTAAAATTAAAGGCTTGAGAATATTTTTTTTTTACACAATTCAATTCCTCTTTCTTGTATATTTATTTTTACACTTATGGATCAAAATTGGATTCTACAAACCTTATTTTTCCTCGTGCCCCCAAATATACCTAGACTTTACTCAATTTTCATTCTAACTTACTCTGACTAATAACACATTTTAAGACTTCAAAAGACCTATGTGGTCTTACTCAACTATGATCTAAATAATGACACTCAAACTAATCACAAAACCATCAGCCAAATCCGAATCATAACTCAAATACTACTTCATACAAAATTTTCAAATTCAATCAAATGATTACACATTTCAAAATTTTAATACAACTTCATCATACATTCAAATCATAAAAATTAGGGCAAAACATTAAGTCAACCAAAATACAAAAGGTCTTGTTGGTACATCCACACCTAATCCAAATTCATTTAAATTTTATAATATAAGAGTAACAAGCCCTGAGAGAAAACTTCCCCTTACTTGGTTAGGGTTTCTTTTAAGCAAGGAACAATAAAAACCTTCAATGAAGGGTTGAGTTTCCTTCTCCAAGCTTGGGTTCCTGTTGAGAGGATTTCAAACAAGAAGTTAAGAACATCAAATGTGTATTTCTCCCTAATAAGAAACATGAAAAGAAAAGGGGGAAAGGAAACCAAAAAGAAAACACATTGGGCTTTAATAAAAATAACAAGTAGAAAAGAAAAAGAAAGTAGGAAAAAAGCTTGGGTAGGATGGATGAAAACGGTGAAACCTTGAGTGAAGAAGAGAAATGGAGGCGTGAAATAGGAAAATGTAAAGTGAAAAGTGAGGAGAAATAAGTGTATGCACGGGAGTGAGAAAAAGAAAAGTGAAATAGAGAAGAAAGGGGAAAGAAATGGAGGGGTAATTTGGTCCATTCTCAAATAAAATTCCTTAGCATTATAATTATGCTATAAAATTTTATTTTAAGTAAGGTTTTATATCAATCAAATTATATCAATCAAATCAAAGTCATTTTTCATGATCGAACTTAAATGATAATTATTTCACATAAACTAATTTAGGGAATAAATTTTAGAGTTGTATATATTTTTCTTACACACATGTTCAAAATCAACAATCAGGTAAATAAAATTCTATAGAGTTAATTTCTCAGGTATTACAAACTTCATTATATGTATAGTATTCGACGTTTTCATGTGATTGCGAATCAAAATTAGTTTTGAGAATCTTCCATTTACCTTTTCTTTGACCTTGTTCTTCTTTCTTAGAGCTTGACTTTCTAGATTTTAAAGTTAAGGACTCGTACCCCTTGATCTTGTCCTATTTAAAAGGGTGAACTTCTAGAACTCTTAAGGCTCCTATGAGTTCATTCTAGGCCATGGTCTCCATGTTCCTACCAATAGAAATAGTTGTTGCTATGGATTCCCATTTGGCAAAAAGATAATCTAATATCTTCATATTGTTTTGAACTTGTGAAAACGTAGTTCTAAATACCTTTATTCAAAACATCTCATCAATGATCCCTTCCTCCTTCATGGTGAATATCTCTAAAGATTAATCTTTTATACCCTTCCCCATTCATGGTGAATGTCTCTAAAGATTAATCTTTTATATAAACAAACATGTTTTATACCATATGTGAGATTTTAAGAGCAATCCACATGTCTTTGATAACCTTGTAACTAAAGAATTTGTAGTATTCTTATTTAGCTAAGGAACATGCGATAATGTACATGGTGATGTTATTCCTTTCCTAGTTTGGTCTCTCCTTTAGTGATGATGTTTTAAAGCTCATACAAAAAGGACTTGATGTACATTTCCATTTTGTCCCTTTAATACAAATAATCATCTCTAGCAAAGGTTAGAGGTCTTAACATAGAGGCTCCTACAAGTTTGAACTGGTTCTTAATTATTTGTCATTAGAATTTTTTTCTCTAACAACTCTCAAGCATTCAGTCCTTAGAGGCTGAACTCTAATACTAAACTATAAAGACAAGAAAATATAAAAAAACAGGTTGAATTGTATTTCTAAAATATTTTCATAGATGTTAACTTTGTTTGGTAACTTATGCAGATGCATACATAGTTTGATAACAAACTAAGTGTTTAAAAGCATTTTTAAAGAACTCTTTGAAAAGCACAATGTTTGGTTGGTATAAAATAAGTAAAGAAGATAAAGAATTTAATTTTATTCGTCTCAACTATCGAAACTATGTCTAGTTATTTGGCACACCACTTTGTTTCCCTTATACATTTTTAAGTTATTATTTTTTTTTTCTTCAAGCCACTTCTAGGTCTATCAAGTAGTTTTCAATTACCTCTGCAAGTAATCAATAAGTATTTTACAACAAACAAGTATCTTTTCAAGCTTAACCATCGACTCAATAAGGTTTCACAAATTTTTTGTAAGTTAATTGATTAAGCCATTAAATATAGTGGTTATAATGAAGTTCAATATAAGACTTAAGAATACAAGATAATTTTGAAAAGAATATTAAAATGTGCAAAACAAATTATTTTGATTTCAAATATTCAATGTCGTTATAAAATTTTTCATTTAAATTATCCGTTGTGGGACTAAAATCAAGTTCTTTCGTCTCACAAAAATTTCTTACCATTGAGAAAGAAACCATTTATTTTAACATAAATACATTCACCGTATATTTAACACCTAACAAATGATAATCTAATCATAGACTTAATCATCATCCATATATATTAACAACACAGTGACATAATATTTTAGATTTTGAAGAAATTAGTTTGATGACAAACTAAATCTTTGAAAAAAAAATTAAAATATAAAATTTTAAAGGGCTAAAGGTGATGACTTGAATCTTCGAGTGATTAATTTAATTGCTATATTTTTTGAAAAAGGATTAATGTAGTGACACATGATTTTAGAAAACCAAATTCAATAGTGATTTGAAAATAATGTAAAGCTCCGGCACTACATAATAAATACATCAAGCAGTTATGATACAGTCCCCTCACCCCAACCCATACCACACCACACAGACACACTTTTTTTATTGATTTGAAAATACAGCTGAAAGTGACTGGTGGCAGCTTGCAATGGCCCAATGAGCCCAAAAGGGCACCCAATTGTGGTCAATTACTGGGCCCTAGAAGGACCCATCATGTCATGAACCAAACACAGGGTCAACACGCGGAGGGATAATAGGCCCACATGATGCTATAGAATGGGGGGCCTAATCATCAATTATAAGTTGGAGGAAGGACATACACTTCTCAAGCTTACTACAGTATGTCGGGTATGATCAGATGTGAGAAAGATAATGAGGGACCACTCTACATGGCATTGTCATTTTCATTCATCACGCCTATGTTTAATTTGGGGCCTAATAATATAGTATTCCTTTTAAACACCATTAACTTTCTAGTTCATGCCCAGATTTTTCCTTTCTCAAGATTCCATTTGTTTGTCTTTAAACAAATGGTGAAAATAATAAACAAATGGTTTCAATAATTAAGTTTAACATTCTCTTTAAAGAATATCACCAGCTGGAAAAGCTTTTAGAAAATGACGTAACTTTAAACAAAAATCTTTCATAGTTTATTTTATTTGAAAAATAAGTCATTTTCAGTCCTTTGATGCATTGTTATTGATTATAAAAAAACAACAACAACAACAACATTTTCCCTGGACTTTCATACGATTCATATGATGTGTTTGCGGGGAAAATTAATAATCCAACAAACTAACAATTTTAATCATAGCATGATTTTTCCTTTATAATGACTAGGGGTGTTTGCAATTCAATCTATCAGTTTTATAATGTAAACACATCCAATCCTACCATAAAAAAAAAAAAAAAAAAAAAAAAAAAAAAAAAAAAAAAAAAAAAAAAACAGTGATTCAACTTGGATAGAATTAAGAATGATGTTAAATTTTAAGTAAACTAATCCGATTTATTGTGATTTTAATTGAATTAATTATTTTGATGTTTACCTATTTTTAGGGATAACACTTTTATAATTATAGTTAACAACAAATAAAATTTCATTAGTTAAAATAAGTGTAAAGTCCCGAATCATAAATCCCTCTAAAGGCTATTTTTTTTAATCTAAGAGGCAATTTATTAAATAAGAAAATGAATGCATAATAAATATTAAAACAAAATACTTGTTCAAACTTTTAAATCTTCATAAAATCACAACTTGATTTAAATTACAAATTATTAAGTTAAGATAGTTTTATATTTTCAAAAATATAAATACAAAGAATCTTAAAATTAGGTTAAAATCTTTGAAGATAATACACTCTTTTTTCTCAGATAACAATGTTAAATTTTTAATTTTATTGGACTAGTTTAAGAGTTTAATTGCTATGTCCAACTAGTATAAAATCTTTTATATAATCAATCAATTAAAATTTATAATCAATGTCTTTTAAAATATTTATCTAAAAGTTAACAAATAGAAATTTATGATTTAATGATTAGTCAAATATTTTACATAACAACTAAATCCTTAGTTTAATAGTCTGAATTAATTTCTGAATACTCTCAATGATAACTGAGTGGAGACTTAACAAGACAGTGAAAGGAATATGCAATTTCACATCCCAAAATAAATCCTTTTTCTTTTCTGTGGGGCTTCAAGGAGAGTGTGACGTTACACTCAAACAACTAACCAAGCTATTAATTTAATGCCAACGTTAAATTCTGTGACCTGAAGATGAATTCACTTATTTTCATTTTCAATATTACATCAAAAGTGCATAAAAAATAAAGTACAATTCATTTTAATCTATTGTGCACTCAACATCATCCATGGTCCAATACCCAATGACTTGATCCAGCTTGGTCTGTCATTTTAATTTTAGGTGCATTAGCATAACAGAGACCAAAGGTCAAGTTTATTGGACCTCTAATGGTTTGCAAATGAAGAATGAAAAAGTCCTCAACAAATCTCTGTGAGAGCCCAACCCGCCCATTAAATGTCAACTTCTATCCTTTTCTTCCTGCACCCTGTTTTTCTTTCTCTCTTCTTTTTCTGAGGCACTCTATATTACACCTGAACTACCTAAACTTGCACCGTAATGGGTTTAACTTGTACATGTAGTTGTTTAATGGGTAAGTTCCTTAGGAGGGATTTTTCTTTTTGTTTTTTTTACATATACAAATTCCACAATATATAAATATTGTGAATCAAGCATTCCTTTAATGGGTAAGTTTATTAAGATGGGTTCTTTTTTTTTCTTTTTACATATACAAATTCCACAATATATAAATATTGTGAATCAAGCATTCTAAATTTGTTCAGATCAACTAATTCGGATGTAAAGGTTCCACATTAGTCTAGGAACATAGGTTTTTGTATAAGGACTTCAGAATCTGTAGCACTATGAAATATGGTATTTTAGATGGTAACAAATTTGGTAATCATTACGGGAAAAAATTGTACAATCTAAGAAATCAAGTTGAACTACAGATCCTGCAATTTTCGGAATCCAAAAAACTATAAATTGGTTAATCCACAAGTTACATGAAAGGTTTTCTTTTCATAATACACTACATATTCTGTGAGGTTATTTTGTCTTTTCACAAGTTCCATAAGGTTATTTTGTCTTTTCACAATTTCGATAGGGTGTCCGAACTTATAAAAAAAGTAGTGAGCAAGGAGAAAAGGCCTCAACTTCCACTATTTCCATTTCAAATAGACATTCTAGAATGCATTACAGAATGTAGGTTGAGATTTAGTGAAGAAAATGCCCCAAAATATTGCGATTAGTGAATAGAACCCAAAAACGCAAACAATTATTAAATAGTCCGAAACTCCTTATGCTTGTAATTTTGACGATTTTCTACTAAACACAAAAAACATAAGGCTAAACAGAAGAAAGAGCAATCAAGACGTACTAATACATCAGCACAGTCATCGATCAACTTTATGTGAAAAGAAGGAATAATCATATCAAAATTTTCAATTAACGAGAAAAACAACTGAATAACACTCGTGATGGTCTCAGACCACCTAATTTCTCCTAAAATGCTTCTCACACAAGACATTGTGGATCACTAAGTTCCACTTCTATGATTCGACTCAAATAGTGACTTTTGGTCAGCCCATGACATTAAAGTACCACCAAAATCATCTCTCAACATAAAAACCGTAGGCCTAAGCTATTTCGAGTGAAAAAAGACTTGTATCAAACAATCGGGTTACACGAGTTTGCAATATTTCATTCAAATTAATGACTAACATTTCTATTTCAATGAGCACTCGAGTTCTAAGTGTAAAGCTAATGGTACAGATAAATTCACAAATTCCCACCAAAAAGGGGACCCTCCTAACAACCAAGCAACTTACCCAGAGTGCCACATTACAAATGTTGTGGGTTACCAAAGGTTTCCTATGTCTTCATCATCATCAAGGCCTAAATAGTAGACAGCGGTTAATGTAAGCCTGCAAATAGAAAGTTGGTAGAAATGGTGACCTTTAGGTTCCTTGAGAGAGTTAAAAATATTTATCCATGAAGAGTGAAACTTGCATGAATAACTGAAGAATATTTCAGATACCTAAAGGAAAATTGTCCACTTTATTTCCCCAATGACATAGAAAGCACCATAAGAGAAAAGAGAGGAAAAATATTCCAATTTCAATGTCAAGTAAAAAATGCTTAAATGTCGTTGGCATATGTCTGGAATGATTTATAGAAAAAGAAGTTTTACAAGTTTCACCTCCTCACTCCTACCCAAAAGAGAACATCTGTTCATTAATGAAATTTAAATGATGGCAAGAGTTCAAGTCAACTAATGATATACGAATCACAGACTATTACATATGAGCTATGCTACACATACAAGTTATACAACAACTTGTACAGCAGTGTTTTTTGCGCCTATCTCTCTCCATTATTAAGACATGTAATAAGTGATGCAAAAGAGAAAGATCGACACAAAAAAGTGTTGTATAAATTGCTGTACAAATAGTCTCTCTTTTATACAGAATACAATATATAACCAAATCACATTTGGGAACTAGAGACCAAACTAATACAAAGTTTTCATGAGCAATTGAATTCAGGGAAAGGGAATTCAAGGTTCAAATCTTTTTCTTTCCCCAAAAATCAAGGGAGGACCTTCAGAGCCCAATGAGGACGAAAGAGGGAAAGGAGTTGGAAATGAAAGCAACACAGAATGTGGAATTTCAAAATGCTTACTCTCTGTTACATATTCCACTACTCTTCACCTCTACCAACTGATCTATCTCACATGGACCAAAATTTTCATTTAAAACAAATGCTCGCTTTTAGAGACCCACAAGAGCCCCTAATTGTGTTCTAGAAATACTTAGTATAATTATGGAATTAGTTAGGTGGTTAGAATAGGAAGGTAAGGGCTTAGGAAGGATAGAAGGGAAAGGGATTTAGATTTGATTGCATTTGGGAACTCAGCATTAGCTGTTTGCAGTAAGGTAAAACTTTTAATTAAGAAGAAACCTTAGACGGGAATTCTAGACTTCTCTTTATTGTCATTCAACATTCAATAACAGAAACATTCTTTATCTTCATTTTTTTTTTTTCTGTTTTTGCATCTCTCTATATTTTTAAATTCTGTTTCTATGCATGGAACAATTTGGTCCAATCTACCAACCATATCAACAACTCAGAGATGAAGAATCAAGAATCACATCGAAGCCTTGGAAAAGATGGCCAGTGAACAAGGAGTTCAGCTGCAATCCTTGGAAACAAATATAAAAAAGATCAAGATGGTGGATTGCATCAATGAGATTAAACTAATGCTGGGAAAGTTAATGAAGAAACATTACTTTGAGATGGGAGACAGGGGAGACCAAGACACATAACAGTCATACAATTAGGTGGCACTCCACAGGATTAAGAATTTGGCTTAAAATGCAACAAACAACTTTGGTTCCGAAGCACTGGGTGTGGGACAGACCGGCAGAGTCAATTGGAGGCAAGGTGGACCTACCCTGTTTTAATGGGAAAAATTCACTGGGTTAGATAGCAAAACCGGAGAAGTTCCTTGAGGTTCCATCAAACGAAAGCATCACTGCATCAGAGGATGTACAATCAGCCTTCATCAGTTTGGACAGCACAGTAGTTCTCTGGTTTCAGATTCTTAGGATTTGGGCTTAGCTCATAACTCAAATGTACAAAATCAACTTGTAATATAAGGATTACCAAAGCTTTATAAAGACAACAATGGTCATATTGTAAGATCTCAGCACACCCCCTCACAGCCTGAACTTCACATCTGGAGAATGGACAGATGCAGGTAGCCCAATAAAAACAACCCTTCACACCTAGGAATAAACATCTAGAATGTAGACAAATATAAGTGGCTCAATAATAGATTTAGGATAGATTCTAATGTTATCTTCAAATTTGGGCTTATGGCCTAAACCTCACAAAATCAACTTGCAAGGTGAGGACTATCCAAACCTTGTAAGGATACATTGGCCATATCTTAAGTAGATGTAAGATCTCAACACAGTTCTTGCACAAGAAGCTGAGAAGTCTCCCAAAATTTTTTAGAAGCAACTAATAATGATTTGAGAAGTGTAGTTTAGGATCAGGGCATGACTGATTATCCTCCTTGAGGCAGGAGTACAATGGGTCCAAACAAGTAACCAAATCATCAAAGAGGAATTGCCAAGTAGGGTATTTGCCCCCCAACACACCAAGCATGTGGTAGCTCATTTTTGTTGGAAAAGGGAACAAGGCAGCTTCCATGTCCTGAATGTTTGACTCAAGAAAGGACCAATATTTGCATTGCAGTGAATTGTCTATCCCAATGCATCAATGCACAGAAAAGAGCTCGTAGTTGACAATTCAAGTAGAGGGTGAACAGTTGGATGAGGATAGGGAAGTTGCCAAGGGGGATGAAACATTGAGGGGAACACAGCTGGAATTCCCCAAGCAGAAGCAATATTATTTATCTTTATTCTCTATTTTTTCATCTTTCAAAATTCTCATAATCGGTTTCTTGGTTATGACATACTTGGAATCTATTAACAATGGAGATTGGTTGATTCTCCAATGAGAACAAAATATAAAACAATACAAATGAAGTGGAATGATGCTCTTTCAATTGGGAAAAGCCATTTTTTTAGGTTGAAAAGTGCCATGTACAACCAGGATAGGATAACTTGTTCTCCAAAATAATAATAAAAAAATAAGTGGGATTATTATGCCAATCAACAAAAAACACGAGACAAAAACCATTATGCATGAAACATGGGATGGCACTCCCCTGAAATAAAAGTTTGGTCTATCTAATTTAATCTGGTAAATAGAAAAGTTTGTAGAAGTTATTTTTGCAAAAGAAAGTTAATAATTAATAACATCTCAAATAGTTATTTTAAAAGCATAAGATTCTATCAATATGCAACAAATTCATAATCCTTTTTTCTCTTAAAGAAACAGATCTTTTTAATGTGCATGATTGTTTTCCATATGTCTTATATTTTTCAAATTTAGAGGACAGGATACTGATTTATTTATTTTAGGTCACAATGCACGGAGACAAGAAATCCAAGTTTTTTCGTATGCATAAACTTATGTGTATGTAAAACACAAAAACAATCACAATTTCAAAACATAATTATATCACTGAATCAAGGTCATCAAAAAGAATTTCACTCATTTACATCAATGTTGAAGACCAAAAGAATTAGGGAGGATAAAAAATATAGTGGGAGAAGGACTAGTCAAGAAATTTTAATTACAGGGTTCTGAGTCTCTAAAACCATGGTAGCTAAAATAGTTAATTTTCTAATGGGATGAACACTAATCTACCAAAGAACAGAGTAGATTGTATTTTCAGAAGGAGGATTACAATATTTTCCTAGAACCCTAAAGGATTTGACCGAACATCTAATTCTTCAAACTTGGAATTGTAGAATATTATTCTTCCTGCAGCAAGAATCCTAATGGAAGGGCTTAATTAGAAGAAAAAAAATTATATACAATGTTAAGCAGTAAGACTATACAAGCCAAAACACCATAGATAAACATGTTCTATTGTAAGGATGAAACAAACCTGAAGATAGTAACAATGAGAACTGTTAAGTACAAAGCAAGTTTGGCTATCCGGAATTTCTTCTCAGCATTGATTACCCTAAACACTTCAGTGACATCAATAAGATGATCTCTCTTCACATACCTGAGTTGAATTATTGAAATGGAATAATCATGACAAAAGAACATAAACAAGTTTAAAAGATAAGTCCAAAATGAAACTACAAAACAAGGCAAGTACATGCATAAACACATTATACTCAAAATATTATCATTGTCAATTCTTATACAATATGTGTAACACCCAAAATAATTCAAAATTAATTTAGATACCCAAGTTTGGAAATTTTTAAACATGAAACTAGCCTTGTAACAGCATGGATCATGGCATCATGCAATCACTTCACTTTACAAAACCAGTAAATAAGGTTGATAAACTAATAGCAACATAAGTTCATTCATTTACACAACTAGTAAGGTTAACAAATTAATAGCTGAAGAATATAAACTATAAAATTTGGCAGCAACAATAACAATAACAATAACAACAACAACAACAAAGTCTTATCCCACCAAGTGAGGTCGGCTACATGAATTATACAACACCATTCGGCACAGTTAAAAACAAACTAAAATATTGTGTTGCCAAAAAAGTAAAAATAAACCTCACGAGGCCAAACAGAGAGTTTAAAGAATTCCATCTAATAGTTCTTCATGAAATATCAAATGGTTAATAAGGATGAAAAAACAAATCAGCGAGAATGTAGTTTCAATTATAAAGAGATGATTAAAGAATAATTTCATGTGGATTGCCAGCCTACAGTAAGAATCCAATATTCATATATTCATGTTTTTCTAAATCTGCGGTGTAAGAATTTTGATGATTAACAGCTTAAACATCTAACTATTGAATACTTTTGATGATCCATTTTGCTTTTTTTTTTTAAGATATCTAGAAACAATCAGTTTTCATTTAAAGCTTTTAGAACAAGAAAAATGAAAAACTGAATTTGTTTCCCTTTTTTTTTAGTTCTTTAAAAATAAGGTTAAAAAATGAAAATCGCACTTGTCAAGCAGTTCTCACTCCAATCAGGACTCTTCTATGGATTAGTGGTCACAGGATAAGAGACAATTTGTCTAAAAAGTTGAAGCAAGATGCATTCTCAAATATATTGCCAATATCTTCCCTTTTTTTCTCTACTTTCTTTTTTTTTTTTGCTTTCTATAACTGAAAAGGAAAAAAGCATGTACATAGAATTCTCGTCATATTGTTGCAAAGACTACCAGTTAACATGCAATAAAATTGCATTGAAGAACTTCAAACACCTGATACAGAGAAAAAAAAATCTGCTCATGTCACAGAAACATATAGTAATGAAATTTCTGTACCATCCTTTCAGCACCTAACATTGTTTCAGAAAGAAATATTTCTATTGCCTCCATGGCTAAAACAAGTAGGACAGAATGTTCTCCAACAAATCAAGTTTCATGCGTGAGTGGATTATTTATTCGGACACCACAGGGCACAGATCAAATGAATAGTGCTCAAATCTTGAAATTTTAAATCACTGGTCATCTTAGTAGCAGATGGAGGTCAAACTAAGCTAAGGGAGAAGGATGCAGAAAATTTCACATTTTCCCCCTTAATTCTGCTTTGAATGTACCTAAATTAAAACATAATCTATCATCTAGACTGGTTAAGGAATTAAATTGCAATTCTGCCAACTAATGGTGCTTTGGGAAGGACTGAAGGAAGGGAAGGTTTCAATTATATTACTCGTAGTAGTCCTCCTTCTAGGAATAGGTCTGCAGCCCAGTTTTCTCTTTTCAAAATCAATTTTGATGCGCTCATATCACATAACTGGTAATGCATCCTTTTTATATACTATTCCTACCGCTGGTCATCTACCTATCACAATAAAATGGTTATCATATACAGTCTCAAGGACCTGGCACTGCCATCCTCTTCCTTTTCTTTCACTTGACAATGTCATCTATATTGTTGGCTCTTTGTTTAATTTATCATCCATTAGTCGGTTAAATCATTCTCTTAATCGTATGGTTTCCTTTACTAAAGAGTCTGTTATCCTACAAGACTAGAGTTTGGGTTGGACAATTGGCATTGGATGTGAATCAATCACAAGGTCTTTATCGAGTTAACACCTTTGCTATTGCTGGTTCGGTGGTGGACTCATCCCTCCTTATCCATGCTTAGTTAGGTCATCTTGGCCTTGCCAAGCTTTAGCAATTGATGTCGAGTCTATCTAAGTTATCTAATTTGTCTCGTGAATCATGCCAGTTTGGTAAATATATTCGTAGTTCTTTTCCTAGTCGTGTTATTTTTCAGGCTACACCCCCTTTTTGCTTTAGTTCATTGTGTGTTTGGGGCCCAAGTTGTACTGTGTTTAACCTTGGGTTCACATATTTTGTAACTTTCATTGATAATTATTCTCATTGTACTTGGTTAATTTTAATGAAAAATCAATTTGAATTGTTTGTCATCTACAAGTCTTCTTTCACAAGATTAAAAATCAATTTAGTGTCCCAATTTGCACTTTACATAGTGATAATGCCCGAGAACATTCATCACATGAAATTCAAAATTTTATGTCTTCTCATGGCATTCTTCATCAGACGTCTTGTGCTTACTCCCCTCAACAAAATGGGTCGTTGAACATAAGAATAAACAACTCATTGAAACCACACACACAATTCTACTTCATGGAAATGACCCTTTTGTTCTTAGGGAGATGTTTTTACTGCATGCTACCTTATCAATTGCATGCCATCTTCCATGCTTGATAACCAAATCCTTTAAACTATTTTATTCCCTTACCAAATTCTCCACCCGCTAACTTCGTGTGTCTTTGGGTGCCTGACTTGTTCATAATCTAGTCCGAAGTCTTGACAAACTGTCCTCCAATTCTCACAAGTGTGTCTTTCTCAACTATACTCGATCTCAAAAAGGTTACAAGTTTTATACAGCCTCTCTCCGCAGCTACTTGATCTTGGATGATGTTACCTTCAGAGTCTGTTCCTTTCTTTGGTTCCTCACCTTCTACCGCTGATGTCCCATCAAATACACCTACATCTACAACTGTCCCTCTTGTCCCTTTCAATTTCTCTCCTCCAAAAATATCTCTTGTTTCTCCTGACTCTCCTCATCCCCAGCCCCTTGGTCCCTTTTTTCCTGTCCTTTGCAGATTTATCATAATTGACCACGAACTACTCCACCACCACTAACTGGCACTAAGCTTGACCTACATCCGCTACCAATTGTTCCTATTCCTCCGATACTGCCTCCTGAGCTTGACCTTATTGTTATTCGGAAAGGTATTCAATGTAGTAGGAACCCCTCCCCTTATTATATCAATGTCAATTATCGTCATCTATCTCTTATGCATTATGCATTATGCATTATGCTTGTGTCTCTTCTTCGTATTTTTTTTCTATTCCAAAAACTTTAAGTGATGCTCTCTCTCACCTTGGATGGAGACAAGCTCTGCTTGATAAGATGTGTGCTCTTCAAATTAGTAGTACTTGGGATCTCGCTCCACTACCTCTTAACAAAACCACTGTTGGTTGTCATTGGATGTTAAATGTCAAGGTTGGCCCTTCAGCTAAAATTGATCGTCTAAAAGCTCGGTTGGTTGCCAAAGGCTATACCTAGATATATGACTTTAACTATGGAGATACTTTCTCTCGTATGGCTAAAATGACATTGATTCAGTTATTCTTTTCTATGGCAACTATCAGTCACTAGCCCCTCTATCAGTTTGATATCGAAAATGCTTTCCTTCATTTTCAGCTCTCTAAGGAAATTTACATGGAGCAACCTTTTGGGTTTGTTGCTCATGCAAAGTCTTGGGGACTTGTTTGCTGGCTCAATAAATCTTTATATCGTCTTAAAAAATCTCCTAGGGCATGGTTTAGCAGATTTAGTGGTGTGTCCAATAGTTTGGCATGCATCAAAAGAATTTCCTATAATAGGACTAGATTAACTTTGTGAGTCTTTATTAGCATTTATTTTTTTCTTTTTTCAAAAAATCTCTCTTAGTTGTATAATAACATGTTAAAATTGACAATAAAAGTATGAAGTATATTTCAAAAGAATCTTTTGCAAATTCAAATGTAAACAAGTAAATTAAAAAGGCTAAACAGAGTTTAAAGAATTCCATCTTCTTTGTCAAAATGAAATATTCAATAGCTCAAATCACAAAAAGAGGAGGGGGAGGGGGGTATCTTATAGGTAATGCAGTTCAATCAAAACCTCCAGTTTCAAACAGTAAGCGATATTTCATTCACAAAAGTCAGAATAAACACACAATTACAATCACACTACACAAGTACTCTGGAAACAGGCTCTAGAAACAAAGGGTTTTCACTTAAGTAGGAGTAAGACAGAGTTCTTGGAAGATGTTACCATAACATAGGTTTCTAAGTTTAAATATCTGGAATCTATAATACAAAATTATGGAGAAATTAATGAAAATGTTACTTGGGTCAGGATACATAAGGAATGCCTAACTCAGACAAGTTTTATAATATTGCTATACGTTCAACTATACTATGTGGTAATGAATGTTGGGCTCTAAAGGGACAAAATGTTTAGATGGATTTATGGTCATACAAGAATAGATAGGATACAAAATTTTAGCACTGAATTAAAGAAAAAAAGAGTAGATCGCATGATTTTTAGTCTTGTGAAAAGGAGGTGAGGGAGACCAAAAAGGACTTTGGAAGAAGTTATTATGGGAGATCTCATGATAAATAATATTCCAAAAGATATAATGGTGTCATGTAATTCATGTAGCTGACCTCACCTCCTGAGGTAAGGCTTTGGTGTTGTTATTGTTGTTACAAGAGAGAAAATTAAAAGGTTAAATAAAATGAGATTATACAATAACTTAAACCAATTTATGCACTTCAACTTTTATATTTGGATATTTTCTTCCAGAAGTACTTATAGAGGAAAAAAATTATTTATCAAAATGTTCAAATTAACTTTTCATTAGTTCAATTATAGAAAGCCTCACATCTTTTAAAATAGTTCAACAGAGATCGCACTGCAGCAAAAACACTACACCTAAATAAGCCACCAAACACAATATCATGCTAACAACAACATACTGTTCACTTTCATGTGATTAAACAAAAAAGAAAAAAAACAAGTTAACTTACAGCATGACATGATAGCAAGTAACAGGAACTGTGAGTAAAAACATGAACCAGTGGCCAGTGAAAAGACAGAGGGCACACAAAGCTCCCTGCCCAATGAACTCCGGAAGGACCAAGTAGTTAATCCGAGACGAAGCGTCAAACGGGTTTATGTAATCAGCTTCCAAATCAGATAGGATCAAAACCTTAAACCCCAAATAATCACAATATCAGTTAAATTAAAAATGAAGAATTTGAAGAAAAGAAGAAAAAGTAATAGAAGACCTGGTAGAAAGTAGAGGCAAGAAGAGCAATGTTAGCAGGAAAACAAATAACGAGCCAGAAGATGAGATTCCAACCCATTTACAGAGAAGAAGAGAGAAAGCAAAGCAAAGCAAAAAAAAAAAAAGTAGGGTTTGTGAAGGGTGAGCGTTGAGAAGCGATCTGAAATTCAAAAGTGTGGAGTTTTTATATAAGAGTGACGAGTTGGGAAGAGAGTACAGAGTGTAGTGTGAGTTCAAGTGCGTGAATCGTTCCGCAGATTCTTTGTTGGGTTATTATTGGAAAAGTGAGAGTAAAGTTGCACGCCTCAGTGTAACCCGTAATTTCTAAAACAGAATCGTAGTATGGGAGAACACAACATCCCCAATTTCATGGGGTACCTGGTAAGATGTCAGTGACGAATGGGAAAGTTAAAAGTTAATTGAAAGGATGATTGCACTCGTTAGAATTGCAATTGGTTTTTCCTTTTTAGTTGGATTTTTTACTTAGTATTGATTTTCTGAATTAGAGTTTAATTAAAAATAAAATTTAATTTGTGCTTGAGGTTTTGTATATTTAATAAAATTTTGTGATATTTGAATATTTCAATTTTGTAAATACTTTGTTAACATCTTTTGCTTTTTATTATTTTTGTCTTTATTTTTGGGTCATATTGTATATTTATTATATTTACTCTTTTTTTTCTAAATATAAATTAGTATGTGGATATCAAAAAAAAAATATTCTTCTTAATGAAATTTGTAAGAGAAAAATAACTTTAGATTTAACCTCTCAATTTAATTGAAAACTATGATCAACTTAATAAAATATGATGTGGCAAACAAATGAGTATAACTTTAGATGAAAGTGAACATTAGTTTCAATGATGCAATGTTAAATTAAACATAGTCTTAATTCCCTGCATTGTTGTCTTACATATTTTGTTCATCAATTCCATTTCATTTTGAAGTATATCTTCATCCTCTATGCATCGTTATTGTTGTACTAATCTATTAGGGTGTAAATTTTGACATTTATGGATTCTGTCATTCCGACCGCTGTCCAGAATCAGTATTATGTATTGCAGTAGAATTGATAATATGTAATTTTTAAATATTGTTCACAAGCATTTTAGATTGGGCATAAGGTAAAGAAATCATGAAGTTATGGACTAGAGTAATCCATAATTCCACGAAATAGGTGTTTCAGATTGGTACAGGCTAGTCAAGATTAGCCAATTTGTAGTATTCTTCAACTACGAATTTGAATCTGTATTTTTGTATTTTTGAACTATGGATTGTGTAATGTAACAAATCCAAAACAAGGAATTCGTAGTTGATTTTTAAAATGAATGTACTACAAATCCACTAAGTAATTGATTCATAAACTTACGTAATTCATACCACATTGAATTGAACGATGGATTAGGTATTCCATAGTATCTTTTTCTTTGTTTCCTAATAACATTTATGAAAATAATTGTTTTTTTTTTTTTGTTAATTTGCTAAATGGTGAACAAAGATGGAAGTACAAATGGGTGATGGAATTGTTGGCGACCATCAACCCATTACATCTACATGGCATGAATGTGTCTAACTAGAGGACACACAAACATAAGATTAACTACAGTCACAAGAACAAGCACTATCACAAGTTTTTCAAGAGGTCCCACTAACACATCTTTGCTTAGGTTTTATCATGACCATGCGGCGTAATATATATGAGATAGGCAAGTAATACATCAATCAGTTGTACATATATTTTAATGTATCAACAAGGTGTAACGTAAAAGTCCTATTCCAACCTTAATTTTCCTTAAAAGAACAATTATTACTTAGATCCTAGCAATTCAAGAACTGATATAAGGCTTCACTATTCATACTAAAGGTTCTATTAAGTCCAAAATACCTAAACTTAGTTATTTAGCCAATCATTTAGGCTCCTACTCATTCACATTAAAGTCAACTCTCAACACCTAAAAAAAAAAAAACAATGAAATAGCTACACAATGAGGTTCTAAATTGTCAAAACTCACACTAAGATTTTACTAAGCATTTTAGGGATTCTATCAAATTTAAAATACCTAAACTTAACTGACTAATAGGTCACTTTGATTTAACTCAACAAAAAATCAAAAGTTAACTCTTTAAAACTAAGAAGTCAAATTGTCCTATTGATTTTCCTAATCTCTCTTCTACTTTTCATGCACTCACTCGCTCAATTTATTTTCTATAGAATAAACTCAACATTCCTCACTCCAAAACCATATACTACAACACTCACCCTTTTTGCGTATTTTATTCATTACTATCACAAAAGGATAACATAACATACTCTACATGTTTATTGGTTAAAGTTTGTAAAAGAAGAAATAATATGCATAACTTCATGTTTTGTATGTTATTTCATTTATCTAACCAGAAGCTTCATTTGTATTGCATCTTCTATTTGTTGACTATGTGAATCATTTGCTAGCACTTGTTTTGTTTGTAAGTTACATTAATTTGCTAGCTTTATTCATTTTATAAATAAAATTTTTATCTTAATAATGTGTAATTGTCATAATGAAGGGACATGATTCGCCTTTAAACAAAATTAGACTTAACAATCTCTCTCTTTTTTATGACTACATACCATATAAATAAAAGTTGCTTAAATCTTACATTAGATGCATGTTTAGGCACAAGTTATTTATAAGGCAGGACTACCTTTAAAAGCTTTTATCTACACAAAAGATTAGTTATGGTACAAAACACATACATAACTTGAAAACTCAATTGGAAAGAATCTCCATTCATTTATGTTTGTACATAAGTTTTTTTTTCCACATTAAGGTGATCTGTTTTTTATTACAATAGGAGAAAGAATTTATGAGTGATTTTCTCCCCCAAACTTGATCATTTATTTTTCGGTCTTCAAAGTCATAACCTCCTCCTTGGGTGATGTTCCTTTTTCTTCTTCAGATAATATTTCTAACTACATCTAATTGAGCACTACTTCTCAAGAATAGAAATGTGATCAATCAAATAGAAATGGAAATGTTATCAAAAGAAAAGTGTATCTTAATCTACCTCCTTTCTTTATTTATAGCTTTTCAAACTTTATACAATCCATGACCCATATGTTTTCTTTTATGTACCTTTCAATTGATATAGTGATTCTTACACATTCTTAGTTTCGGCCAAAGCCCAGGATAACTAATGTCATAGAAAATGAAATTGTAGCCTAAATAATAAAGTTGAGGAAACAAAAAAAAAGTATGGTTGGATAATAAATAATAGATGATAGTAAAAGTAAAAGGAATTAATAGGTAGAATTAAATAGAGCATAAGACATTCGGGTGGATTTCTTATTTTATCATTTTAGCTTTCCCAAATAATGTCATTATAGACGTCAGTCTGTTTATTTGGTTTATACTTATTTACACTCTTAATCTTGATTAAGGGTACCTTCCTTCTTTTTTTCTTTTTCTTTCTGTTTCTACAATTATTACACTTTAATTATTTTTTCTTGTGCATCCAAGTTACTACATTATCATCGTTCTATATTATAAAATACAAATGCACAAGAAGGGAGTTTGGATTCTGTTAAATAAATAAAAATCGTTTAGGATCATGCTTTTTGCGTTTGTTAATGAAAATTTTGGACAAACATAAGGTGATTTTTCTATTAGAAGATTGATTTTAATAAAATTTCTGTTTAAGTAATTATCCTCAATTAGTCAATAAAACGAATAGATAAACACAAATATTTGTATACTGGTATTCTTTAACTAAACACGGTATTCTTTTGATTGATTTGCTCAGAAATTTCTCTGAAAAGTGTAATTTACTTTTTGTGTTGCAAAGGTTTAATCCAAATCTCTTTCTACCTTTAAAAGCTTTTGAGTAACGTCTTGATTTGAGTGAAGACATGCATTACTCTTCAGAACTTCATTAAACTTCACTAGACGAATGAATATGACTTAACTTATGTTTCAATCATTTGTCTATCTTTAATCTTCTTCTTCTTCAATTTCAATCTTCATGTCTTCAGAATATATCTCATATCATAGGGACTTGAAGTTGAGTTGGAGCTTGATCACTTCGCGTTGATCTTCATATGAAGATTCTTCGTCTGATGTAGTTGTCATTAAACTTGATGACTTGAACACTTCGTCTTGTAGATGTGCGTCTAAACACTTCGTCCGTGCTCACTAATGATTCATCTTATTATTGTTCCGTCTGCGCCTGATGATTCATCCGTCTATTATTTAATTATCAAAATTTAAGATGTTAAGTCATTTTGACTTAACAATCTCCCCCTTTTTTACGATTACAGTCCATCTTTTTCTTATATCAGAGCCAAAACTTGTATTTGAGCTAAAAGATATATCAGAGCTGAAGACTTGTGTTGGAGCAGAAGTTTGGCTTCCATGCTTGATCTTTATCAGACTGAACTTGTATCAGAGCATGATATTCTCACTTGAGTTCTTCAAATTGATTAGAGCAAAGCTTAAAAGAACATTAGATCATAATTTGCATAAGACATGTTAGATTAAAAACGCACCATTTACATTAAAGCATGACAATATTAGGATTACATCCAGATGATGTTTCTTTAAAGTTCTTCTTTCATTGAGATCATTACATCAATGTGATGTAATTTATATTAGAGCAGTTTACATTTCGAGAACTTACAAAGATGATATATTATATCAAAGTAAAAGTAAGTAAATAATATAATGTATCAGATAAAAAAAATCATTACAAAGAATGAATAAAATTTTGAACTACTCTATGTTCCCCTTAGATTTTGCTTTTCTTCTTTTTCTTCTTCTCGTTTTCTCTTTTTTATATAAGGTTCTTATGATCTTCTTACTTTTCTTCAAGCTCCCCCTTGGTCTTCTCCTATTATCATCTCTTCTTTTATATTTCTCCCTTTTAGTTTGCAATCATCAAAACATCCTTGAGATGCATATGCATATGATGCTCTTGGTAGTCTTCTTGGACCCTTCCTTCTGTGCCATATGGTCCATGAACATATCCTTCAGACGGGCTGAAGTTTATTTTTCAGCTCTGTATAAATACTAAAAACAGTGAAGTTGCATATCCAATCTAAGATAATTGACTCTTAAGAAAAGTAAGTGAGGTGCTAACACATTTCCATCCATGATTGATTTCCAAATCTTTATTTTGACAAGTGGATCACGATTTTCAATTTTTTTAATGTTTTCACAAAATGTTGATGACAAATTCTCACATGATTTATATTGATATGTTTAGTAGTCGTTATTCATTGTAATCATAGTTTACGATAAATAACTATCATTGTTTATAGTCTAAATATGTATTATGACGCTCAGTGATAAAGGAGGTAAGGATGTAGAGATAACCAGGAGGTTTGCCTAGAAGCAATCACCCCTTAAAAGAGTGGGTAATAGCTCACTAATTGAAGAGTGGATAAGTGATCTATCGAAATTGTGAGATATAAAAATATATCAGTATAAAATTCGTAAAAATACTTTTAATGGAAAGAAGTCATGAATTAATTATTTTAGAGTTTTTGGTTACATAAAATATATATGCTAATAAGAAATTTGATGATAAAGAAGAAATGTGTGATTTTTTTAATTATAGCACAAATTCAAAGATATGCATATCATCTTTATAATCCAAAGGCAAAAATTTAATGATTATCAACTATGGTATTTAATGAAAAAGGCATTACATGATCTCTAAAATCTAAAAAGAAAATATAATAAATCTAAAAAAAAAAAAAGAAAATGAAAGACAGTTATATTCGTACGTATCAAAATTATAAAGAAAACCAATTATCAACTAGATATTAAGATTATGTGATGGGTAGTTAATGACTTATTTATTAAAGAATTATAATTATTTATTTATTCTAATTTTGAGCTGGTGAATTTCTTGTATTATGGAATTTAGTAATTATAAAGATAAAATTGTTCTTAAATTAAGGAAAGATACATAATCAATTACGACGAAAGAATATGTGAGCAATTATAGATAAGAAGTTCCAAATAATTTGACCTTTTATACCGTAAATATATAATTTTGTATTAAATATTGCAGATGATGATTTCTTGCCTGCGGCTTACAAAATATAAAGATATTTTTATATTAAATTATTGATTTATATTTAGAAAATTAGATAAAAAATAGTTGCTATCAGATTTAAAAATTATGGATTGTAAGATTTTATTCATATTATACAATTTTAATATTTATAATCATTTTTAAAAAATGAGTATCTAAATAAATTTAAGATTTCTAATTAAAATAAAGTTTAATTATATTTTCAGTAGTTATAATTTTAAAATTCTCCTCATTATTTTTTGGTTCATGTACTCAATGTTTAACGGTAGAACACGGAATGTAAAAATTAAAACAAACACTTACAAAATATAAGAACTAAAATCACATGTAAATTGTAGAAAAAAAAGTAGTTAAACCTATCATGAAGCATGAAATGTCCAACATAATCCGAGTGAGTTAAAATCCGACCCAGTATTATTGGGCTTGGCCCATATTAGAGAATCCAGAAGGAACTAGATGTTGCAGAGAGGAGCTGAACACCACGGACTTTTCTGAATCATCACTTGAAAAACTTGCTTCACCAATTCATCTTCTTCCAACAATTGTTATTCTTTTCTTCAATTCCATATTCTAACTTTTTCTCATTCACAATTCTCTTTAGAACCCCAAACCCATTTACCCACTCTTCATTTCACCAACCCCAACAGGTTTGCTTTCCCCTTTGCTTCTTCTCTCCATTTGAAAATATGTTGTTGTATGATGAGTCATTCGGAATTTGCATTATTGTTGTTATTATTATTTTTAATTATTGTATCCAGTTCCTTAATTCCCAAGAGATCCATGCTATGAAAATCCCATGTTAAACCATGTAAAGTTTTAATTTTTATTTTTTTTTTTTTTTTTTTGAAATCGGTGACATTGTGGTAGTTTGGGTTGTTGATGATATGATATGATATGATGGTTGAATTTTATTTTTAAGAAAAGCTGAAATGAGTTCAAGTTGGATTGGATTGTGAATAACTGAAAATTGCTGATGACTCCTATAGGCTCTTTTAACCTTATTTCTTCAAGCTTCTCCATGTTTCAATGAGCTAATTGGAGAGGCTTGTAGAAAAAGTTGATTTTTATCTTATTCTGCTAAGGTTCATGTCCAAAATTTATGACATTAACTCTCTTTTAATAGTAGTTCATTGATAGGTACTTTATTAAGCAGTTTACCTTAATAGTCGCTTATTCTTGCTTTCTACAGTATATTATTTCCTTGGTGGTTGATACTTAATATAATGGAAAATATTGGAATCTACACTTGTAATCCACTGTTCTTTTTTTCCTTTTAAATTTATAAACTGTATCATGGGAGTTAGGCTGGCTATTTTCTTGATCTAAGAAACATAATAAATTTAAAACATTTGTGCTTTCCAGATGTCTAGATTGGTCCTTATTTTTATGAAATCTCATTCTTATCAATGTCATAACTCATAAGTCCATGACACCCAATAGCAGAAGTCAAAGTAAAAAAAATAAATAATTCTTTCAGTTTTAGTGAAATATAATTGTAAGCTTCTAGTTCTAAGCAATCTATCTATTGTGTCAAATAGATTAATTGCTGTGAAATCATATTGAAATTAAAATTTTGACACCATAAATTACTGGAAATTAATGGAAAGGACAGATGTGAACACCTCTAGAACAAGTATTTGAATACATACATGGACAGTGGTCAAAAAAGAAAAAAATATGGTCATTGGTCATATAAATTTTATCTTATTGAATTTGATTTTAATTAATCATGCTGTTGAACTAGCATTTGTTCCATTGATCCTGCATTTTGAACTTCAGATGAATATGTTACTAATAAAGATTTTAAACAGTTGATTTTATGGTGTTCCTAAAACTATATTGTACACTAGTTTAAAATAATATTTATGCAATTTAGATTAATATCCATGTGATATAAATTTTATGTGCATGATTAACATGAAAAGGATTTCCAAATCCAGTGAACTAGTCCTCTTCAGAATGAAGCTAGTCACTGGCATATAATTTAAGTGTGTGGGTATATTAATGCCAATATGTATTTTCATTATTCACAGGAATGTTACTTTGGATAGTTTCTGATGAATATGCTTGGCTTTCATTCAGGCAATGTAAACATGAGTGTTTGCTTTCCTAATAGTCAATCTTCAATAAGTGCTGTTGTCCTGAAAGGTCGTTCTCAGCTGCTGTTGAGCAGTAACACCCATGGCCTTTGGTCCCGAGGAATATCTTCTTCCAGTTTGTTTCCAGGGAAGTCAGAG
Organism: Hylodesmum podocarpum; assembly: GCA_026586105.1. NCBI lineage: Eukaryota > Viridiplantae > Streptophyta > Magnoliopsida > Fabales > Fabaceae > Hylodesmum > Hylodesmum podocarpum. The sequence continues at coordinate 9,304,808 of JALJEV010001436.1, read as the reverse complement.
ATAAATCATGCTGGTCTTTCTATTTGCACAAAATTGTCCCCTTCCACTGTTATGGGCCAAACAATCAGAGGAGGTTTCCGTGGATCATGCTGCACCAAGCAAAGGGGCAACAATCAATTTTTTAGTTCTGTAGTACCTCGGAAGAGGTACCATGAAATTTCATTGATTTGCCAAAGTATGAATATGAGGCTTTTGGTACCTAAACAAAAAATTCTTCACAAAGTTAGGTGTAATTTACGATCAGTAAGTTGGCCGCGGGGATATGCATCAGTTGGCTTGATTTTAGGATTATTTGTATGTAGTTCAACTTCTGAACCTGTTCATGCTGAGACACATTCTGGAAATGAAAATAGGAAAGATGACCACAACGAATATGAGTCAAATGCTAAAGCGTCACATGGGAAGAAAGTTTATACTGACTACTCTGTAATTGGTGAGCTGCACATTCTGCTAAGACTCGAGAGTCTACATACATACACATAATCTATTCACATGTTTACTTATGCATTAATATGTGCAAATTGGTGTAGATAAGAACCTAGGCATTTGTAATCTTGTATGTAATTACTGCATTGTTTACTAAACATACCATGCTGAGCAGGAATACCGGGGGATGGAAGATGCTTGTTCCGCTCTGTTGCCCGTGGGGCCTGTGTGAGGTCTGGAAAGCCCCCTCCTAGTGAGATCATTCAGAGAGAGCTGGCAGATGATTTACGAGCCAGAGTATGTTAATGTATCTCTATGCAGTACGCACCATGATGACAAATTTAAAACACCCTATCCTCCAGACAGCCTTGAAACAAAACAAATTGGAAAAAACATGAAATGAAAGAATATTAACCACAATCAAAGTGATTGCTAAGTTTATTATTGAGTCCTGATTGCTTTCTTAGCCATTTCAAATTCTTTTTATAGTAACTTACAAATAAAGCTTATTTAAGTCATCTGATCTCTATTTTACCCCAGCCCATGTATTTGATTCTTTTCTGTTGTATTTGTCAGGTTGCTGATGAGTTTATCAAAAGAAGGGAAGAGACTGAATGGTGAGTTACCGTATTGGATGTCTTTAACATTCTGGTGATCACATTACTGTTTTTTTTCTCTTTTTTTTTTTTTTTTACTGATCAATATTAATTGTTAGTTTGTTAATGGAAGGATTTGAATCCTCAACCTTTCTCTCCCCTTTCTCCGTTTAACCCTTAAACTCCCCTTCTCATCTACCAAGCCAACCTTTTCACTCCTTGATTACATTGGTTTGTTTGACAATTTCTTTAATATGTTTTTTCCCCTTATAACATGCATATGAAAAAATGTAATAGAATGTCTGAGACATTGCAATAACTGTTTCCACTTTTAATAAAACAGCAAAAGTTTATTTTCAATCTTCATTTTTTTCCTCAAAGTATGCTCTGGTCAAACAGATGTTCTACTTGGTGTCCAAATTTTCTCCTTTTCAATTTCAAGTGTTATTTTTATTAAAACTATTAGAAATCAACCGAGAGTAACTCAGATCTAAAGGTTAGTTTAAGGGGGAAGAATTGCCAGCCCTTATCAAGAATAGCTTGGCCATATCTCCAACCAATGTGGGGCATCTCAACAGTTAATACTCCCTCTCACATCCATGTTAGACATTTGGAATGTAAAGTTTGTAGGACTGGATATTTGTAGGTAACCCAACATTAAATTGATTGGCCTTGATACTATACTATGTTATAGTATTCTTAGAAATGAACCAAACTTAACTCAATTTCAAAAGCTAGGGTTGTCCAAGCATTATAAGGAGTAGGTTGCTTATATTCCTGACTGATGTGAGACATCTTAAACACAGTAGGAGAAAAGTGTCATTTTAAGTTGATATAAAACATTGCTTTTATTTATTTATATATTGTACTTCGTATATAACCAATACATAACTTTCTGGACTTAAAGGCTAAATTGCACTTTTGGTCCTCCTATAATTTTGAATCCGCAATTTTGGTCCTTGTGTTTTTAATTCTGCAATTTAAGTCCTCTTATAATTTTCAATCCTCATTTTTTGTCTCCTTATTTGTAATTCCAGATTTTAAAAAATCCTCAATTTGGTCTCAGTAATGTTTTTTCATTTGATTTATACTGATGAAAATAATAAATAATTATTCACTAAAGAACCTGGTTGTCAAATGATATCTTCAGGTTTATCGAAGGAGATTTTGATACATATATTTCACAAATAAGGAAGCCTCATGTGTGGGGCGGTGAACCGGAATTGTTCATTGCTTCACATGTTTTGCAGTAAGTGCCACTCTTTTGGACAATTCAATTCACCCTCCATTTATGTAGTTGGGTACTATACATATTTGATGTTAATTTGGGGAGGTCCATTCTGCAGGATGCCTATAACTGTGTACATGTATGATAAGGATGCTGGTGGCTTGATATCTATTGCTGAGTATGGCCAAGAATACGGCAAAGAAAACCCAATTAGAGTTCTCTACCATGGGTTTGGTCATTATGATGCATTAGAAATTCCTAGAAGGAAGGGTCCTAAGCCAAAGCTGTAGCATTTCATATTTAAAATGTGAAGAGATTAAAGGCTGTATTGATTTCCTTTAGTAACACTCTAGTGTCATGTATAGGTCTAGTTTCCCAAAATATAACCTTTTAGGCCTGGGAGGACAATGATCCAAGGCCCCACTGAACAATGATATTCACTTTATTGCTTTTCCATGCACATGGCTGTTTGTTGTTCTGAAGAAAGAACAGAGTCCTTGACATCGGGTGGACCTTAAAGGTTCAAACTATCCACCAACTTCTGTGAGACCTTTCTGTGAAAGTTAGAAATAATGGTCTCACGTTCTATCTCTGAGTGCATCACTATGGAGGAGGTGTAAGTGTATCTAGGTATCTTGGTACCCTTGCTTCCCATTGAGAAGGAAATATGTAATGTCTGAAAAAGGTGTGATAGTTTAGCAATTATTGAGAAGTTCATTAATATCAAGTGCAGGGGATAAGTTGCGTTTAGTTTTTGGCCATCATTATCTCTTCTGTAGTTTCATTTCCCTCATTAGCACCTTCATCAGGTCTCATCATTTGGTTATGCTGTGATTCAATGTCACATCTTTCAGTTAGTGACAACAAGGACGGGGATCAAACCAAAAATATTTAGTATTGGATGTTGTTAACACTACTAATTGTTATTGAGGAGGATTATGAATATACTCTTTTTAATACATTTCATTTAATTAGTCAAAATTTATTAAAAATTGTAAAATTAGAAAAGAGAATTACTAATCTAATGTGAGATTTATAAATTTTATCATTGTCAATAAATTTCAAATAATGAAATAGAGTGTATTTAAAACTAATGAATAAGAGCTAATGTTGGCCGTAGAAAGATTTAGATTAAAAAATAAAGGGGAAATAGTCTATAATCTTATTATGTATTTTGGAAGATTGTTGATTTTAATAATAATTATCTTAAAATTATATAAATAATTATATTTAATTGATTGGCAATGTAATGTATTTTACATTGTTTAACCTTTTAACTGTAAAGTAAAAGGTTTATTTGTATTTTTTACTTATAAACTTTAATAATCTTGCAACTTATGTCTTTAAAATTTTTTCCGTTTCACCCCAAAATTTCATGCTCTCAAAAATTTTCCCTCTAAGAAGGAAAGTTATCACTTTAGAGGAAAATCGTCGTAAAAATATATTAACTGCAGCGGTTTAATGAAAAGAATCTTTCCAAATATTTTTGTTGTAAAAGTAGAAATTACAGGATTACGAGGATAAAATTTGTGGGATTGTAAAATTTTGAAGGAAAAAAGTAAAACTAAGTTAAAGTAGGAGTAATTAGGTGAGTCAGTGGTTGAGAAAGGGGATTAAAAGACATAAAGAAGAGGATAAAAATCACATATTTAACCCCTCCAACTAACAAAGTAAAGATATTGTTATTCTCAAAATTTTAAAATATGATTTCACAATTTCTACCCTCTAACCGAATTATGTTATTATGTTCAACATTTTTGTATGATATTTTCATATCGTTATATTCTTTCATCTCCTTTTATAGTTTTCATTATTTTATCTCACACTTTTTTATTCTTTTTCTTGTCTCTGTACTCTAGTACTCTTTTTAGCATCAAGAAACTGTACGAGTTTCTCAATTGGAAAGGATATTGATTGGAATACAGCAGGAATATGAACCAGAGTTACTCTCTAGTTATACCCATTAACCAATCTAACAGCCAGATTCAGATTTGTCTTAATTCATCTTAAAGCACATTGAAAAAAGGGATGAACACTTGGGAATTTGAATAGATGATTAGCTGTATGTGGGAAGCAGGTTCCTAAGTGGCAGCCAAAAAGTGAAAAGAGACATACAACACAAGCGTGGTGTCCTTGTTTAATTATTTTCTCGTTTTCTGACACCTGAATAAAGGTTCAAAGTTACGCTACCTTACAGACTCATCACTCCATTATCTTATTCAAATCTAGACTACATACTTCATTCTACCACCGAAGTCTTTGGTTCTTCCCGCTTCTCCCCGATACAAATACAAACAACAGACAAAGGGGATGTTTCACGTGTGTAATTTGTTGTTTTCTAGAACTGTTTTGAAAAATTAGGTCTCTAGTTTTTTAAATTTAGGTGATTTTTATTTTTAGTTTCTTAAATTCAAATTTATAGTTTTAGTTTCTTAATTTTTTAAAAAATATTACTTTTAGTTCGTCATGTTTAATGCTGGTAGAGGTGATATACTAATTTATAAATCAAATATTCCTCCCTTGTCTAATAAAATTTTCTAGGGTTATATGACTAAATAGTTTTATGTAATGATACAAGAATCATGACAATTGTAATGCAAAGCTATCTAGTTAACTCATTTAATATATATATATATTATTAATTTTCTCATTATTTATATTTTATAATTAATATTGTAGTTGTCAACTAAATATATTTCTTTATTCTATGGCAAATGAAGATAAATATATTGTTTATTCATTAAGGTCTTGACACTGTATTGTCGGAGGAAGCAAACATAAAGATGGGTAAGAAGAAATGCATAGAGGTGATGAAGAAGATGTATAGTGCAGTCTTCCTTAATCTAAAAGATGAGGTGTTTCGAGAAGTCGCTAGAAAGAAGATGTCTATAATGGTGTGGAAGAAATTAAAAGATTTTTATTCAATGAAGTCATTAGAAAAAAAATTTTACCTTAAGAAACACTTGCATGTTTGGCTTGGACGATGACAAACCTCTAAGGAAGCACTTGGATGATTTCAACAAGATTATCCTAGATTTAAAAGACATTGACATGAAGATAGAAAATAAACCAAGTTATCATTTTTCTAAGCTCCTTAACCAAGCGTTATGAACATTTTATTGATATAGTATTATATATGAAGCTACATTATCAATGGATAAGGTGCGTGCTATCTTGAATTCAAAGAAGATTCTAAGAAAGGTAAGTCCAAGAAGGAAGAAGTTATTGGAAGACTATATGCTAGCAACAAGAATGAAAAGAAAGATGCCAAGAACAAGAAGTCAAAGCTCAAGAAATAGAAGAACAATTGTCATATATGAGATAAAGAAAGTCACTTAAAAAATGATCGCCTTAACAAGTCAAGATTCAATGAATGAAACAAACATGATGTTGATGTGGTTGTGGTTCTATATGGATATGACAAAAGGTAAAGACTATGGTAATGCTAGGAGAGGACTCCCAAAAGGAATGGATTTTGGAGTTTAGATGTTCATTCCATATGTGTCTTAACAGGTTGATGGAGGCATTGTTATGCTAAGGAATAACAAGTTGTATTAGGTGGTCAAGATTGAGTTTGTAAAGTTCAATATGTACAACGGAAAGGACATGGTGCTGGTGGCGGTGTGAGGCATGTGCATGAACTAAAGAGAAATTTAATCTTTTTGGGTATCGGGAAAGAGAAGGATGTTGCTACAAATGCGATCAAGACTGTCTTGAAATATTGAAGGATAGAATAATGAACACAAATAGGGTAAGATAGAATGGATATACTCTCTTGTTGGATGAATAATAATGTAGATTCTACAAATGTTGCATGTTTGGACGATATCAGGATACGACATCACATATTAGCTCATATTAGTTAGAGAGGGCTAGACAAATTAGTATGACATAGTGTGTTTGGGCAAGATAGAATTGGACAATTGAAGCTTTTTTTAGCATTGTGTTCTGGGTAAGTCCAAGAGGCTAAATTTTCCCACTAGCACTCATACTAGCAATGGAATTTACGAGAGTATGCACGCTAATTTACGGGGACCATCTAAAATTATATCGTATAGAGAAGCAAGGTATTTGTTCTCTTTACTAAATGATTTCCTTGTATATTTTGGAATCATTTCCTTAAACACGAGAATAATGCATTCAAAGCATTTGAAGAGTGAAGGTTTTAATTGAAAACAAGTAAGGAGGAAAATGAGGAAATTGGGAACTAATAATGAACTTGAATTCTATGATGAAAGGTTCAAGGTGTTTTGTATAGAGAATAACATTAGAAGACATCTCGGAGTAAGATGAATGCCATTACGAAATGCATTGATGGAGATATTTAACAAGACCATCTTAGAGAGCGTCACGTGCATTTAAATCATGTTAATTTACGAAAGTTCTTCTGCAGACGCAGTCAACACAACAGTTTATTGTATAAACATGTGTCCATCTACTACACTTGATTCTAAGGCACCACAAGAAGTTTGGAGTGGCAGGAAGGACAACTACAAGGAGTTAAAGGCCTTTGATTGTATAACCTATGTACATCTCAAAGAAGATAAGTCAAAACTAAGGGCTTTAAAGTGCATCTTCATAGGATATCTTTTAGGTGTTAAAGACTATAAACTCTAGTGTGTGAAGGCAAGATACAAGAAATGTATCATTTGTAGTGGTATTATGTTTAACGAACAACAAATCACAAACTTGATTATGCTATTGAGAAATGAGCAGGATCATCAGATTTCTCAGGGCCCAAGTTGAAACATTTGTTTGTAAGTTGATAGATAAGAGGTAAAATGTGCCTGAGGATAATTTAGGGTTTTCATTTGGTGCTACAACCAGAAAACATGTTCATGACTACTAATTAGTTGCATATTCCATCAATAAATTTTTATTTTTATTTTTCTATTTTCAATCTTAAAACATGTTTTGTTAGATCAAGATGATTAACGTCTCAAGTTTTGATTAATTACAAAACAAATGGAACACATCAGACTGAAGCATTGCAAGCCAAAGTCAGACGGAACAAGAACAGACAAAAGATGACCCCTCAAAGTTCATCTTAGTTTAAGTCATTTGTTTGTCCCAAACCATGCCTCAAGACGAAAGCATAAGACGATATGTTTAAGACGAAGTCTTCAGCTCAACCTCAATGAAGTCGTTTCAAGACAAAGTATCAGATTGAAGCTCATGAAGACCAAATCGTCTATGAAGTTTGAAGAAGTCCAAGTCATTCATCTGAGTAACACGCGTTAATATTCAAATATTTTCGTTACTTGAAGAAGCTTCCAAAAGTAGTTAGATACTGTGCAAAACCTCTGCAACACGAAAAACAAATCATGTTTTTGTTATCCCTTCTGATCAAGTCAGAAAAAAGTACTTAAAGTGTGCTGACTCCGCTGCTCAACATTAATTATTCTAATTAATTTTTGTCACATGATGGGAAAACTCTTGGAAAATGACAATGGTCACCAAAGTGAGTCTAACGGATCTCTCAAGACGTTACATATATAAAGGACTTCTCTTGCTCTTATTCAAGTTGGCGAACGCGTATTCATTTGTAATTTCGCTCACTTGCTTAAAACTATGTACTTAATTGCTTATCCCTCTCTGCGAAGAGGAAGTTTGTTTCTTAGAAACTTTATCCAAATCCACTTGTGTGGTACCTTAATCTAAGGATGTTGCGTTTCAAAAAATACCTTTTGTATTAGTCTAGGGAGACTGCGTTCCAAAGAATACCTAGTTGGTTACCCTGAGAAGGCTGTGGACAAAAAATATCGCCAGGAGTGGTCATATTTAAAGAATACTTGTAACTATTTCACGGTTTGTAGTGAAAACTTAGTTGTTGTTAGATAATTGGACATAGTCTTGAATAGACGAATCAATATAAAAATAACTGTGTTTATTTTTATCTTACTTATTGACTAACAAGGATAACTAAACTTAAACATCTGATAATTAAAATCAACTTTTAAAGCATCCATAAGTTTCGTTTAAACTTTTCAAAATAATAGATGAAAGACAAAAAATTTTAATATCACAATTCGGATTTTATTTATAGATCTTTATGTGATTATGTGATGATTGAAATGCTGCCTAACACTATTTTAAATATACTTCTAAAAGTAATATTTGTGCACGCAATATTCTTACAATTATTAATTTTTAGCGTAACCCATGTACACCAACCTAGATCACTCTAGGATATTAAATCGGTTCTTCTATTAGCTAATAAATACAAATGCACTAGAGTTGACGTAGGAACCTTTGATGCCTTAACCCACATCCAATAACTAACCATGCAACGTAACAATCACCTTCCTACATTCCTCCTCCTATGTCTGTTCCCATTCCTTCCCCTGAAAATACTATCCCTAAACTCAGACGGCCTCTCCCTGCTGGCCCTGAAATCCGCCATCTCACTCGACCCAACCGACGCCCTAAGCAGCTGGTCCCCATCCTCAACCACCCCATGCACCTGGTCAGGCATAACCTGCAACAAACACAACCGCGTCACTCAACTCACCCTCCCTTCAAAGTCCCTCACCGGCTACCTCCCCTCCGAACTCGGTCTCTTATCCCACCTCAAACTCCTCTACCTCCCTCACAACAACCTCTCCCACACCATTCCCTCCTCCCTCTCCAAAGCCACACACCTCATCATTCTCGATCTCTCACACAACTCTCTCACCGGCCCCATCCCCAACTCCCTCTCCTCCCTCAAACATCTCATCCACTTAGACCTCTCCTCCAACCTCCTTTCCGGTTCCCTCCCAGTCACCTTTTCCAACCTCAATTCCTTAGTTGGTACCCTCAACCTTTCTCATAACCTACTCACCGGCAAAATCCCACCTTCCCTCGGAACTCTTCCATTCTCCGTCAGCCTTGATCTTTGTTTCAACAACCTCACCGGACAAATCCCTCAGGTGGGATCCTTACTAAATCAAGGCCCTACCGCTTTCTCCAACAACCCTAACCTCTGTGGTTTCCCGTTACAAAACACGTGTTTCAAATATGCAACAGTTCAAAGCACAGAACAAGACCAAGACCCAAACCCAAACCCCGGAGGAGAACAACACAAGTTGCCAAGTCCCAGAGGTGGTGGGCTTTTCGTTTGTGTTGTTGTCATGGTAACACTCTCCGGTGTGGTGTTGTGTGTTTTGGCGGGGGGTTTGGTTCTCCGGCGTGGTGGTGGGGAAGGGCAACTTGGGAAAGTGGAAAGTGGTGGTATTATTGTGGGGTCCACCGGTGATGTGAAGGGGAAGTTTGTGATGGTGGATGAGGGAGAGGGAGAGGGAGAGGAAGGGATGGAGTTGGAGGATTTGTTGAGGGGTTCGGCGTACGTGGTGGGGAAGAGTAGGAGTGGGATTGTGTACAAGGTTGTTGGTGTTGGGAAAGGGTTAGCTGCTGCGGCGGCGAGGGTGGTGGCGGTGAGGAGGCTCGGTGAGGGTGTTGCGGCGGCGTGGCGGTTGAAGGAGTTTGGGGCGGAGGTGGAAGCGGTGGCGAGGGTTAGGCACCCCAATGTGGTGCCTCTTAGAGCGTATTACTATGCCAGGGAGGAGAAGCTGCTCGTCATGGATTTCGTCCGCAACGGAAACTTGCATACGGCATTGCATGGTATCACTACTTTCTCATCTCATAACTCTATTTCTAGATTATGTTACTTACCATGTTTAGCCACGATAATCTAGAATTATTTTATACTGTGTTCTTGATAATCTTCTTAAATACAAAAAAAAAATAAAAAAAATTAGATATCCAAGATATAAAGTTCTTGTATTTATCATCGAAATTGTGTTCGATATATACAGGTACATGTGGACTCAAGTCAAAATACATGCATACATTAATCACGTACTTAATAATAACTAATCTCAAATGAGTAGAACTCATTGTGGAAATTACTTTTAAAATATTATCATATATTTTATTGATTTATCATTGGATAACAACATCAAATATTTTTAAGTTCTCTCACAAAATTAATAAAAGTTAATAATAGAATGTGTGTTTTTTTTTTCTTTTATTAACTATGATATTCATTCGAAATGTATACCACATCATATATATAACATGAATATTCTCCATTAAATAAAGATTTAAATTATTTAACAAAAAAACATAATCTGTTGTCACCTGTGACTAAGAAAATAAATATAAGTGATCTTGTTATAGCTTAATTATAGATAAATACTATCTGCGGTTCTTTTATAAAAAAAAATTGGAAGAAAGAAAACGAGTTACATTGTATTTTTACTTTTAGCTTATAAACAATGATATATTTTTTTGACATGTTACTATGAGAATAGTTAATGTTGGAGCCAGAGACCTGTGTATATACTTTGCAAGGTAAAGTCAACATGATAATTAGGGAATCTCCTTTCCTGTTTTCGTTGCATCTGAAAATAGACCAAAGTTGGGTGTATTTGCTAGATTTTGTGCATAGTATCATGGTACGAGACTAGTCCTTGGTTACTATAGGTTAGACTTCAATAAGTCAGAACATAGCACTCATTATGAGTGCACGTTGCTGATGGTCACCGTGTGATTGAGTTCAAATTCTAGTTTTCACTTGAGAGCAAATAATGTCGCCATGTGATTGTCACCATTATGGTAGTGTGCGTACACAACAACTTAATGGCAAAAGTTTAATCTGTTGTAACTGTGTGCATATTTTGGGGGCCACTGGCCATTCTGTCGTTAGTGAATTGTTGTCCCACACTTTGAGAAATTGAACCACTTTTTAATGGCTTTTGTCCGTGATCACATAGTTATAACTTTATGCAGGTACGTTTATGTATCTTTATTATTGTTTCTAGCTTTACTCATGATCCAAAATATTATATCATTTGTGGTCCTGCTTTGTGCACATGAAGTGTTCAATGCATAATTTAACTGCATTGCGCTGACCCCATTTCGGTGACTGAAAATCTTTTGGTCTTCAATGCAATATTTGTCATTCCCTAGTGATCTGTCTCGTTAGATAATGGTCCAATGGTGATCATTGCCTATATGTAATGATCATAGGCTGCGTCCAAAGTTGCTCAAAATGCCATGCTCTTGGAGTGTGCTGGTCCTCAAATTCAGCTAATGTATTGAATGAACTCTTGTGGTTTTTCCTATTAGATGTTATAAAGAGATGATTTGTAACTCTATATAACACGCGCAATGTTATGGTCGAATTGTGAGGTCATTGTCATCTTCTCTGAAACAATCTAAACCTCTTACGAAAATTAAATGTCTTCCTTTCTAGAATGCATATAAACGACAAGGATACAATATCTATCAGATTCGGCAATACAATTTTTGTAAAAATATATAGAACACAGTACGTCTACATATATATTTAGATATGTATAAAAATTCATAAAACATAACAAAAATATAGTTGTAGCAAATTCAAATTAGGAATATATTTCTTAGGCATTATTGAAAACAAAAATCACAAATCATTATAAATTACTTCCTGTTATTTACAAATGGAAATAGTAATGTCAATCTCATCTATTTCTTGAAATCATTCATAAATATGATAATATTCTCTTTTGGCACATCGAGGAACAATGCTTCTATATTTCTATATTATGCATGTTTATATGCCTCATGTAGCCAGCTATATCGGATTTCATAAAATGTTTTTAAAGGCTTGAATACTTCTTTAACACATATTGGTGAAGTATATTGAGAACGTATTGGATATAGAATTATCAATGATTCATAGTTTCCTTTTTCAATTTTGCTCTGTAAAACTCTGCCAATGTTAGTTGTGATGTCATTTTCACTTTCCACTTTCCATTTAACAGAGTTAATTGAAGCACTTTTCTGCAATATGTTAGATGTTTTCTTGGTTTCAGGTGGGCCTTCAAATTCATTCTCACCACTATCATGGGCTGCAAGGTTAAAAATTTCTCAAGGGGCTGCAAGAGGCTTAACCTACATACATGAGTTCAGTGGTAAAAAATATATCCATGGCAACCTCAAATCAACAAAAATCCTTCTAGATGAGGATCTTAATCCTTACATATCCGGTTTTGGACTTACCCGTCTTGATCTAGGTACCTCAAAGTCTCCCACATTAGTACCAAAAAGACTTAGTTCAAACCACTCTATAGCAACATCAACAATTGCTTCAAATGTTTCAGCTCCCTCTAGCACCTACTTGGCACCTGAGGTGTCCATAGCTGGTGGAAAATTCACTCAGAAATGTGATGTGTATTCTTTTGGCATAGTGCTATTAGAACTTTTAACAGGTAGGCTTCCAGATTTAGGAGCTGAAAATGATGGCATGGTGCTAGAGAGTTATGTGAAGAAAGCATTTAAGGAGGAGAAACCTTTGTCTGAGATTATAGACCCTGCACTTCTTCCCGAGGTTTATGCTAAAAATCAAGTTATTGCAACATTTCATGTTGCATTGAACTGCACAGAACATGATCCAGAATTGAGACCAAGAATGAGAACCGTGTCTGAGACCTTTGATCGAATCAAAGTACAGTGAAGAAGGACATTGAACCTTGTAAATTTTTTGTTCATGTAGCCTTTTAATTCTATTTCTCTTTGGTGGTTTGAACGGTGTTGGTTTTGTAAGATTGTTGGATGTATGGAAAAGTCGATTCAGCTTCTATGATGTATTGACATAAGCTAATGCAATGCATTTTCTTTCTCAATCGAAACTGCATCATTTTCTCTTCACTTAAAATAGTACCAAGATACTTGTGTGTAATGGCTAACTCCATTCCATTCAACTCGATGAAAACTTGTTTAATTCGCATCTTGATTTAAGGTATTTTCATAAGTTATTTACCTTCATGATGATTTTTAACATTATTGTGTTTTCAGTTCTCTACTAAGTTATTTCCAGAAACTTAATGACTTTAAACAAAAATAATCGTAAGATAGATTTGTTTTTTTAGCAATCATTTTCGGAGAGCAAGAACATTATAAAATTACTTTTCAATAATGAAATTATAATAACGTAAAAAATATATCAAGTTAAATTGAGTTTTTTTATATCTCTTTTCCTAGCTTCGCTTTTAAATAATTTTGTATCATTTTAAATTTATTTAATATATTTAGACACAATAATTTTATTTTACTTTTCAATAAAGATAATTTTTTTAACTTTTTCAAGATTAAGAAAAAAATTATTTGTAACTCAAAAAGAAGCGAACCAAAATGAAACAAAAATAGCTGGGGAACATTATCCAGGCTTTTATTTTTGACAAGTATGGGTTTTAGAAAGAAATTAATTATACATGTGGATTTATTTAAAAACTTATCATAATTCTGGGTTTCGTTGGACTAATGCTCCTAGATTTAAGTCTTTTAATGGGATTAATAAAATAATTTTATTATGTTAAAAACTGTAATATGCAATCAATCAGCTAATACATGATATATTTCTTTCTATTTATATTTTATAATTTATTTAATATTTTTATTTTTCTCTTTATATTTTATAATTAATTATCTAATTATCTGTTTATTATAATTATTTATCAAATATTTTTATTAATAAAGATGCACCCGCTTCCAAACCCCTCTAATTATGATTGGATTATTAATGAATGTGCCCGTCAGCGCAGCACAAATAAATCTTATTAATTTATGAATAAATAAAAAATGCGTTCAACAGAAAAGCACAACCAATCTTAATTGGTTCATCTATAAAGAAAGAACGTGTTCAAGTCTGGATCCGTGTTTTTTATTGAGCAGAGCTGGCCCCTTTGGGTGTATCTATATTATTATATATAAACACTCCCTTCCCCACATTCCGTGCCAAGTCCAACAAGAAGTAAGTGTTTTTTTTTTTTTTTAGAGAATTTTTATTTCTAAATGTTAATGTTACTTTTCTTAATGATATTTATTTTTGTACGAATAGTTAAAGAATCAATTTTTTCGTTAACAAAGTGAGGAGAATAATTAATTGTAATAATTTTATTTAACATAATAATTTAATTTTAATTAAGTCTATTAATTTAAAATGCTTATATTCTATGTTTGTATTATAGATAAATTATGGATATATGATTTTTGCAATTATCATTATTATCTACATTAATGATAGGATAAATAAGAGTGATGGATGAGTCATGATTGAAGGAACAAAAGAGTTATGCAAATTAAAAAAAAAATATTAAATCATTGAAATTTTTTTTTTGATAAATTTAAGTTAAATGACAATGAAGTAATTGATTTTATTATAAATATTATAAGAAATAAATGTATCGCTTACAAATAGTAGATGATGATGTTGATAGTATGATTATTATTTTTTTTAATAGGACATTGGTCTTATTGAATCATATGTAAAATTAGTTGTAATAGATGATGCGTTGAGACAAATATTAATACATCATACACAAGAGATTGTGTGTGGTTAAAGTGTAGCTCCAACAATAAAGATTATGTCTGTAACGCCCCGCTATATTTTATTGTTGAAATATATTTATATTCTTCATTTATCATTATTATTTAAAATGTTTCCCTTCATTTAAATTTCTTTAAATAAAATTTTAAAGATACTTTTACTTGCTAACAAAAACGTTACCAAAAATAACACACATCACATAGATCACATCATAATCATACATCAAAAGTTATTTACAAACGTCACATAGGTACGTAATATTGTGACGATTATAAAATACACATTATTCATAAAAATCCTCATGTTGGCTATCCTTGACATCTCCACACATGATTACTGAATCTACCTGTCAATCTGCTCCTCCGAATAAAATTCAGGATCATCACAGGTGTCAAACCACAGACACAAACACGCAAGGGTAAGTTCCAATATCTTAATAAAAATACTTATCATGTAAAAATATCAATATAATACATATCATATAAAAATACCAATATGATACATATCATACTCACATAAATAAAGAATGAATTATGAAATTTCTATATGATGAATGCTCCAACCTCAACTCCCAAAAATATGCATTGTGGTACCATAATAGATAATACGATTATCCGCTTTGTGAGCCCACTGTCCATCGGGTCACTCACGCACGGCTTAAGTTTATTATCTGTCCCTCTAACCGAGGCCACCTCTTTTGAGGCATGTATGCATGAATGAAAATTTTACCTCCCTTTCTAGAATATCATTTTTAATCATTCATATTTTGATATACCATCAAATACCAAGAATACCAATAAACATCATGAAACCAGGAAATCAATAAACATCAAGAAAACACCCATCAAAAGTAACGTATACGTGAACAGTACCGTATACGTGAATAGTAACGTATAAGTGAATAGTAACATATACGTGAATAGTAACATATAAGTGAACAGTACCGTATACGTGAATAGTAACGTATAAGTGACCGTAGTCCGTGAATAGTACACCAGGTAAGTTCCCAGGAAAGAGAGGTGGGTCACTAATGGACACACTTAAGTACCAAGTCTTTCCTTAGCCAGAACTTTCCTAGACATGCACTTTCACACTACCACCCTTTTCTTAACAACAAGAATAATTACGTTTCGATGTGGAAGATCGGACAAAACCGCAACCACAGAGCATACTAAGAATTTTCTCAGCACCTTAGTATCAGATAAAATAAAGATAATAACAACAAAGAATAGTAAGATAAGGATAGCTCCCCTTACCAATTCCTCCTAGCTTCCTATCTTCCTCTACCTACTTACTTCTCTCTTGATTGAAGAGATTTCTTCCTAAGAGATTTTGAGAGAATGAAAGAATGTTCTTGAATTTGTGATTATAATTGAAATTCTAGGCCCTATTTATAGAATTTCAAAAGTTACTATTTGCACAGTAATTTTTACTATTTGCACAGTAATTTGATTATTATAATAAACTCGTGTAACCCGTTAATTTATATTTTATTATTTTTTTTTTACTATTTGCACAGTAATTTACTATTTACACAGTATTTTACTATTTACACAGTAAATTATTATTTGCACAGTAAATTACTATTTACACAGTAAATTACTATTTGCACAGTAATTTCAAAAATTCATAATTTTTAATTATTTTTATATTTCTTGAATGTTACACTCTCTGTTATAAAAACCTCTCTTAAACTATATTTAAATTTTTTGGGATGTTACAATGTCGTTTCTAATTCATATGCTAAATCATTATTTGATGAAGAAGATGTTAATAATAATTTACCTGAATTAGATGATGAAAGAAGAAACAAAAATAATCACAGTTTAAGCCTTGATGTGTAACATGTTATTAGTGAGACATAAAGAAATTACTGGGTGAAAATTTAATATTTAATTTAACATGATAGAAAATCAATTTATTTATGTGTTATTAATGTAAGAGGAAACCAACAATTATTTTGACAAATAACGTCACGTTATATAAATAATAATTAGGATCACTTTGATCAAGAAAATCTGTGGAGTGTAAGTGTTGATTGAAATTAATTAATTAGAAAAGAACTAAATATTGATTTGAAGTTTAACCCTAAAATTGAGGTGTAAATTGTTTTCGCATGATATTTATGATATTTAACTTGATGAACATGTTAAACAATGATGACTTATAAATTGAAATTAACAAAATATGTTCCCTGTTACTTAAAAAATTATTTTGATTTTCCTTATATTTTTTATATATGAGTAATAAAATAAAAAATATATAAATGAAAAGTTATACAATAGGACAAACTTCGTACTTATTTAAACTTAAATTTAATTCAAGATCATGTTAATATTAATTTAAATTTATTTAGTACGTGTATTATGAATAAATTTATAAAATTAAATTATTTAATTTTTTATATTCTAAAATCTTTAAAGTATTTGCAATGTATTGTATTGTTAAATAATTTATATTTTTTCCGGGGATGATGAGGGAATATTCTCCACGTTAATCAATGTCTAAAACCCTTAAACAAGACCAACCTTAAATTTCATATATTTTTTATTGACAATGTAAATACTTTTCAATAATGCATAATTTACCTACATTATTATATTATAATACTTTTACATTACAGAAAAGGAAGAAAAGCACTGGTAGAACCAGAGGTGCCATAGAAGCAAGTGCATCCTCACGTGTGTGTGTTTGGCTCCACACAAACAGCACCAAATCACTTTATTTGTCTTGTACCTTTCCTGTCTCAATCCCTTTCCCAACTTTATTTACATTTTCTGACTAACTTTTTCTTTATCATTAAGCATGCACAGATACCGCGGGACAATATATAGAACACTTATATTCTCTTGTATTTACTATTTATAACATACTAATAAAATCACACAAACCCTATACAGGAAGAATATTTGAATTCGAAAGAGAAAAATAAAAAGTAATAGTAATAGTTTAGTATAGAATAAGAGGTCACACTTCAATATGAGAAAGTTTATACTATAAATTTAAAAGGCATGGAACATGGGATTAGATTCTATACTAATTTACCTTTCTATAATAAGATAATTATCAAAATCCTTTATTCTTTTTCTTTCTCGCTTCAAGCGATCTTAAATTTACGTCATATGGGAATAAAAATGAAATGTTGCATAGTTCTGTTCTATAACATTCTTATTACTCGTAGACCGAATTTGTTCCACAAACTGACACCACTGTACAATTATATATATATCATCATCTTCAATAGAGATTGAATTGAATCTATACATTATGCGATGTTTTCCCTTTGTCACCAAAAGAAAAGAAAAGGAATATAGAAAAGGGATTTTGTTTCTCTTACACAATAGAAAAAAGAATGCCTTAACACTATCCCACATATTTGTCAAATATGTACTTGGACCATATTATATCGTATTTTTAGCGTTATTAAAATATATTATTCTGTGTGATGCTGCTAGGTATGCTATTCGAAAAATCATTGTACGTACAAGCCCAAAAAGGCTTTATTTGCGTATAGATCTCTTTGGCATTATGCCTATACGATCGATCAAAAGAAAACTGTACGAGAATGGAATGTCCCGGAGATAATTAAAGAGCTTGCTACCTGCAAAAGCTTTACCCTTCCTAGAAATTGCGGCTAAAGAGCTCAAGTATGTGTGTTCGTTGTTGGGAATAAATATGTAAGGATCAAATCCAACAATATAAATATGTATGTATAAGATTTAATTTATTATATAATTAATTCTACGTTTAATGATAAAGTATTATTTTGTTTACATGGTTATATTTGATTATTTGATAATTTTTTTAATTAAAGTTAAGAACTTGCTGTTATAATAATGAGAATTGTCTTTTATGTTAATCGGAATTATTTTTTATCAAACAATTGTGATGGAAATATTAGTAGATTATATATAAAATCCTTAACTCATTAGAAGTGATGTTTATGAAAATGATGAATTTTCAATCATTTAGCACTCTAATGCATCAGGAAATTAAAGTTTGGAATCTGTGAAGGGAATTGGTCATATGTTAAATGAATTGGACAGTATAAATAAAAATTAATGTTAAACCTTGTTAACACAGGTATTATATATATCTTATTCTATGTTTTGTTTTATTTGGATTGAATTTAAATTAGTTGATGGATGAGGTTCGTGATCTAATTTTAATTTAAAAGTGGATGGGTAATATGGGTAATATCACCTGTTTTAGGATAATTGATTTTTAGGATAATTGATTTTTAGGATAATTGATTTTAAGGGATCGCATCATGTTAAGGTGAGTGAATGTTGATTGAGTTGAGGGAATAAGGTTGAAAAAATTTATTATAATTGTGTTGGAAATAAGGATGGACTTTGGTGATTACTAAAAATTAATGTTGGAATAGGATTTGGTAGATTCAGATTTTGGACAAGTTTTTGTTTTAATAAGAAGTTTTAGAGTGATTTATGTGTAATTAAAGTTTATAAAGTTAAAATATGTTTCGAAAGTCTAAAAGAGTTATAGACTTAAATTTGTGCATTAGAATGTCTGATTAAAACTTATTTATGTTGAGAGTTAGAAATCCTCTCACATGGTTGTGACAAATATACCATAATCGTCAAGTAATAAGTATTAGAAATATGAGTTATCATTCCCACGAGGACAAGTAAATCAAATTGTTTTCAACTATAGACTGAGAATGATTTTTGAGTATTTAATTGTGATTAAGAAGTAATCGAATTATAAAAAGATGGGGTTTAAATTCAATTTAATTAAAACGAGATCCCGATTTTACCATTAATTCTCCTAATACCCTCACTTGGTTATTCAACTAACTATGTGATGAGATGAAATTGACTCCTATTGTTGTATTCGTCTCTCTCAAGATCGAATATGCCACATAAGCTTGTATCGTTTAATTAATCTCTTAAATTAAATTAAGTAATTTAGGGTTTATGATATGTGAATTTTAGATAATAATTAGGGTTTCTAAGTCCACTTTCTACTTTTTTCTTTAAGACATTCTACTTTTATCTTTAAGATATTCTACTCTTATCTCTAAGACCTAACTAAGTGAGTGTGAAGATATGAATTGTATATTAATCTATGTGCACCCTAGTTAAGTATAAAGATAGATTGTAAGTGGATGTTGTGTAACCTAACTGAGTGCAAAGATGGGATGTTCACATGTCTTGCTCCTAATTAAGTGCAAAAATGTGGAAGTCATGTTACGATAATTGGATGTTTGTTGTGTTGTGATGTTACATGTGATGAGATGTGCGATGATGTTGGTATCTTGGGAGTGTGATTCTATTGTAAAACTAATGACTGTTCACTCTGGTATTTCATGTGGATTATAATTTCATAATTACCTGTTATAGATATATTGTTGTCACATGATGTATTGATTTATTGTTATTAATATTATTGTATTTTAATGAAACTCACTTCTATGATCGGCAACTACTAAGACTTTGACATGGTATTGAAGAAAGTAGTTATGTAGCAGAGGCGGACCTTGAAGTGGGATATTGAATTGTGTTTTGGCATACCATAGCAAATTTTATAGTTATTTATTTTATGTATATTGTCGATGTACGAAACTATTTGTATTATTTTGATTAAAAGAACTTTTTTTTAAATTCAAATTACTATTGTTACGATAAAAGTGTGCATATTAATCGATGTTAGTTAATGACTTAATGAGTTTTTTTTTAAATGAAATTCATAAAAATATGGTTCAATGTAATGACAATGACAATTTAAGTCATTACAGAAGTTAACTCGAGCGTAAATACACAAAGTATTTAAATAATATTGAAGAAATTAATATACTTAAAGAATTGACGAGTAAATTCATATTTATAATTTATATATAAAATTGATCTAAATTTCTTTGGTTGCTTATGTTTTAAACATAATTTTTCTTCTATATTTAACACATTTTCTAATACACATTAAACTTATTTTGTATCTCTTATAATTTCCTAAGACTTAAATGACTTTTGAATTTTCCTCCATGTGAGATTTCTAACAACTATATTTTCACTCCATTAATCTCAACTTAACACTTTTTTACCAGAGATTTTGCATCAAATCTTAAATTGCTTACGCAGTTAAAGTGAAATACAAAAAAAAAGTGTCTCTATGTTATAATAGAAAGTTCTTTTCAGCTTCACTAAATTATAGATAAAAAAAATAAAGAAATAAAAAAAGACCAATAATATATTCTTGTGAAGAAAATTTTGTAGGTTAAAATTTTCATTTTGACGAGTCTTTCTGTTCACTTTTATCAATAATAAATAAAGTGTTGTTAGAAATCATAAAAAAATTGAAGAAAAATAATTATTAGTTTAGGAAACATTGATATAAGATCTTAGCATAGACACCTTTTATGCATTTTCATATTACGATTAGATTTTTTTAGACCTGAACCAAATCTATGTTAAAAATGCAAGACCTGACCTTTTTTATCAATCATGAACTTATTTTATAAGTTTAACTATTTTATTTAAAATCACGACTTAGCCTCCAAGTATATTTAAAAGCTTATTTAAAGTGAAAATGATTTCTACTTTTGTTAACGTGGCATGAATCGTGTTGGTCAAATTTCACTGGTTTTTTCTCCTCCGTTTTTCATAATAATCAGACGGATGTGAGTTGTGGATCATTCCGATCGGACGGTGAAATCACTTGCAGGTCCGTACAAGGCCCAATTAGTCCTAAAAACAACTCAAAAATTCTCCCAAACAGGCGAATTATCATTTAGCTTAAAAATAAATTGTCGACCAAAAAAAAATAAAGTAAAAATCCTTATTCAAATTACTCAATTGTGATAATAATAAATATATTTATATTATAAAGTATATAAATATATTTTTAAATATATTATTATTTATTATATAACAATAAATTTATTTCATGTAATAATAGATATATTTATATTATGTTTAATTTATTAATAATTATAAATGAGCATAATGTTTAAATTTATTTTTTTATCTTTAAATATAAGAATTTAGTCTAATGATTCATATGCTTAATAAAATTTAAGAATCAGTCGTGATATCTGAAAGATTTAACTGTCACATTTAGAATATGAAATCAAATTTGATCACCCAAATATTCATTTTTAAAAAGCTTCTGTAGGCTCTATCAAATCCAAGTCTCGATTTCTACTTTACATAAATTTCTACTTTACATAAATTTCTACTTGAAATTAGATGTTGAGAGATATGACTCATACGTTCCTCCTTTAATATGCTTCTCCTTGCTAGAGAAAGTAGCTGTTGATGTATTTAGTGTAATATTCAATACTTACATTAATGTGTCAGCTATATTTTTTTTTTTCATAAAATACTCTATTATGCTTTTAAGTCTAGTTATTTTCTATTGGCAAATCTCAGTTATTAATAGTTGTTAACTTTTTAACTATTTTGTGACACATCTTTTGACATAAATAGATTCAATGCTGATCCTCTTTGATGTTTCATAATAAACACTTCTTTCATCTCCTATTCTTATTTTCATATATCAAATCTTATAATGTAGATAAAACATATTAATAAATAAAAATAGAATCAACATTTGCCTTCACAGATTATATGTTTCGTCTGTATAAGAAGGTGTTAAACATATTTATTTATAATTATCAAAATAACTAAAATCCTAATTCAACTAAATTTACTCAAACTTAACATTTATGTAAACTAATATGACATACTATAAATTCATGATATCTCCACCTACATTTTTTTAACCAACTATTATAATATTATATATAAAATTTATTCTGCAGAGGAATAAACTTCACCCTTAATTTATTCTCCTATATTTTTAATTTAAATTCATCTGATCGACTATAAATATTTTTATATTTATAAATACTTATTTAATTTTAAATATTTTACTTGAATTAATTATGCAATTCTCATTTATAACTATAAATATTTTTCAATCGAATGATAAGTATCTTTGAATATATTTTGTTTACATTCCATCTTAATTTAGAATTGTGTGTCTGAAGAATAAGTATCAAATAATATTCAGAAAAAGAAAGAAAGAAACACGTGTGTATAAACACAATACTTATTATTTAAATGTAACGTATGGATTAAGAAAGACAAGTTATTACTCCATGTAGCTATTAATATTGGTCACTAATTAGTGTTATAAAAACATATACAAAGAAATTACAAAATACATGGGCATCATGTGAAGTAACTAATATGCTTATGATGCAAGAAAAGGAAATGCTTACGTACAAGTGCCAATCATTTTGATGCCATATGTGTCTCTAAATCAAATGTCCTCTTTAAGAATAAACGAGGTCTCTACGATATTACGAAATGACCATGGAAACATCTAACCCCCCATTATCTCTATAAATGGTACACATTCGATTAGCAAAATCTATTTCCACATGCACCATTTCTCTTTATTATACATATAACATGGATATATAATTAAGGTAATTTGAATGTGAGAGCTAATATCCAATTTGATCGAGTTACAGATTTTATGATGCTAAGTAATCAAAATAACCGAATCAATTTCTATTTTTTGGTTTGGATTTTCTTTTGATATGATCTTTTAGTTGGGATTAGTGAGTTGATTGAGTTTATAAGGTATATTATCATCCGGTCATCCCTGCATATTTTATTTAAGTCAAAATATTGGTTAAATTGTAAATCCATGAGAATAGAACTCGATCAACTTAAATGGAAAGGAAAAAAAGGGGGAATGATAAAAATGATGAAATTTCAACAGAAATTGTATTTTATACATTATTCTAATACAAATGTTTATGTAATAAAAATAGAGATACGAAAACAAAGTTTGTATAAATGATAAAATGTGTTGTTATACATGAGACAAAAGAAAGAGAGTTAACGCGAAATAAGAATTAGTTGATAAAGCAAAAAAAAGAAGAAAAAAGAGTAAGTGATGGAATGAATTGATAAATAAGAATGGTAGGTTGTAATATCGAATTGTTTTTGCCAAGAGACGGTGCTTGCGATTTGCGAATGTAATTTAGTAGGAAATAAAAAGGATTAATTTTATTTCGCTAACAATAGTCAATTAGCTAATTTATTCATAAAATACATATATATTTTTCTCATTTCACGTATTTTTCTCTCTTCACATTTTATAATTATTTTTTTCTCTTCAATTTATTTCTAAATATTTTTCCGGACAAGACATTGGCAAGCACTCGCTAAGCAGAATTAGATACGGCCAGGATACTGTAGGCACCAACTTGCAGATTATTATACTTTTCTTTATATATATATATACATAAAAGGAGTTTTAAATGAGAATTTTTAAAAAATGAGAAGATTATGATTATTAAATTATAATAAAGAAAAGTTATGTCTGGATTAAAATTATTTTGTTTTTGACATTTCTATCTTCGACCAATTATAGTAAACAATTCCCTGTACTTCTCTTGTTTTCCTTTGAATCCATTTTGGATAACTTCTTTTGCCCTACCACACATATATAATTCATTGCAGGCTTCTTCTCATAATCAATTAGCCTGAGAACTTATTTAAGTAGTCTTATAGTCTTGAGGGTGTGAGTCATATCAGCCCAAAAATATAGGCATTAGCATTATATTAATTACTCTTTTCCCCATGGTTTCATTGGCTTCCTTTGACTTCAACCATTCATCAAAAGTGAACATTTTTCTAAGGTTTTTTTTTTTACTATGCAACCTTCATAATGTAAAAATTAAAGCCTTATATTATAAAATCTTTCATAAAATTCAACCTAAAAGATTTTATATTTTATTTTTTTAATAAAAATATTAATTATGTTACTTTCTTAAGAGAGGTTATAAAGTTGATTTAGTAATTTTGGAAAGGAACTTAAGGAACAAGAAGTAAAAGGTTAAAAACGATTCCATATTCAAATCTTTCTCCCTAAAAAATTAAGAATCATAAGGAGAAGGAGAATGGACTCGAGAAAGACCTGACAATTAATATTTATCTTTAAAAAATACTATTCTTTTTAATTTAATAAATAATAAGTAAAATACTATAATGCACTAATTTATATGAGAGTCTAACTTTTTATTCTATACCAAAAATTATATGGAAAGAATTGTATTATAAATGTCACCATTCATACAGTAATATTTGTTTTCTGTCACTCTTGTATATTATTTATCTCATAATGATAAAGAAAAATAACATTTCATGCAAGCAGACGTAATATGCACGTAACAATTATACGATAAATTGTCATAGATGTAACATTTCTCTTTTCAAAGAATTACTTCACCGTTTCATCAACACGGCCAATAAAAATTAAAATAAATAAATATTACGAGTAATTTTTTTTTGAAAGATTTAAGTTAATAAAAATATATCTCATTAATGTAGATAAAATTTTTAAAACATGTAAATTTAATATTATTTTATGTTATTATTAATTAATTCAATTTATGTCATCAATATTTTGAAATTAATTACAATAATTGGAGAAAATTAAAGAATACACATTCGTTGAGTTTGATATGATTCACTATACTAAAATTGTTTATTTATATTTTTTTATATAGAAAATTTTTTGTGAGTGTCATCTGTATAATCGTGGTATATTGATATATATCGTTTGAATGAAAATGTTATATATTACATTAGGTTTTATTCTTAAGATTAATTAAATTAATATATTATTTTTTAATGTATCTTCTTAATATTAGATAAAATACAATATTATTTCAATAATTAGAATAATATATTAAATGTAATTTTTTTATCACCAGTAAAAATAGTTAACGGATGATATTAGATTTTATTTTTTATCTAATGATTAAATTAAATTCAAGAAATTAATAATTGGTGCTAAATGAAACTTTTGATCTAATAGTTGAAATAAGTTCAAGTAAAGTTTACATAAATAAAAATCAATGATAGATGTTAAACGTAATTTTTTATCTAATACAGGTAGATTTTACATGTAGAGTAAATGAAATCTAAGATAGTTACTATTTTTACCATCCTTTTTACTGAAATTTGCTTATACATTTTTTTTTCTTATTTTGTTTTAATAGTAATAATATTATTTTAATAAATTAAATTTCAGAAATTAATTTCTACTTAACTTTATTTTATTTCTTTCATTAAAATTAAATAAAATATTTCCATTTTATCTCTTTTTATTATTCTTTTATCAAATAAATTCTATTTCTATCATATATTTAATCTATTTTTAGTTCACTCTTTTCTAATATCTTCAATTTGTTTTGGTTTCAAATTCTATTCTCATTACCATAAACATCCTTAATCCTTTACAAAACTCATGTCCTAAACTAATAACTAAAGAGAGAGAGAGAGAAAGGGATCCAAACACTAATTGATGGCAATCTGTACTTGCTCATTGGCCCAACAACATAGCAACAACATAAATATTGCCTTCCTCAGTCCTTCCTTCCTCTCTCTCTCTCTCTTCATTCATTAGATCTTCCTAGCTTTCACTGCTTTCAAAACCAAATCTGAACCTGCACTTTCATACATACCCTTTTATTTATCCCTATCTGTTATCTCTCTTTCTCTCTCACCAAGTCCCTTTCATTGGAGGTTTCTCTCTTCCCATCTCTGCTCCTTCTACACACAACCCTCGAACAGTGTGCAAACATGTCTCTTCCACTCACCTCCTTGCTTCTCCCACACGATCTTATCCCACCCCAGCTTACACCCTAAGCTGAGAAAACAAAACAACAAACAAAAAAAAATTCCCAGAATTTTTTTTTCTCTTTCCCTTGGATAGAAAGTGACTAGTCTTTTCACCAACGATTCCATTGTTTCTCGTATCATCGTGACTTCACCTTTATTTATCTTTTTACGGTAACACATATTATTATACATATATAATTCTGTAACAACAATGGATTCCCATACCCATCATCATCAAAGTTACCAACTTGAACAACAACAACACCAACAGAACCAACCCTCTTCTGGGTTGCTTCGTTTTCGCTCTGCACCAAGTTCACTTTTTTTTTCAAATCTCACGCCTTCTTCTGTTGTGAGTTACCTTGGTGGTGGTGGTGACGAAGATAACGGTGTTGCTGTTGCTTCTAGTAGCTTCCAAGAGTTGGAAGGAAGAAGCGGCAATAATAGTGATAAGGGTTGTTCTAAGGATTTGAGTTCTATGAATTCGCATAAAGGGTATGGTGTGGGGTTGCCACCTCACTATCCGAGGCATGGTTCTTCTTCTGCTGCTGCTGCTACTTCGAGTTCTTCTTTGGAAGAGTCTTATGAAGCAACACATAAAGGGTTTGGAACAAGTCTTCTCAGGCAGAGTAGCTCCCCTGCGGGACTTTTCTCCAACAATAACATTTCATTTCAAAATGGTATTGAATTTTTATTTTATTTTTTATTTTTATATTGGTCAGTCACTCTTTTTGAAATTTTAAGGATTTTTATGATGAATAAAGTTTTAAAAAAAGGGTTTGTGATTGAGATTCTTGCCGCAATGTGGATCTTTTGGGGCTGCATTTTTCTGCAATATCAATAGTCGTGAATTTTGAGTCTGCTATTGTGCTCGTTCTGCTTTTTGATATTTGGGTGTTTGTTATAGGATTTGTAGTTGTGAATTGAGAAGAGAGTTTGTAATCTGGTTTTTATGAGTGTTTGTAGTTTTGAATAGAACAGAGAATTTGTAATATGGTATTAATGAGAATTGGCCACTGGCTGTGCTGAATGGACAAGCAATCACAATTTTCAAGACTAGAAATCAGAGGTTCTGTTTTGTACGTGGGAAGGAAAATAAGGGAGGAGATAAAAATTTAAATTTTGAATAAGAAAAAGTGAAAAGAATGATTTTTAGAAAACTTTTGATTCTGAAAGTCAAATTTTTTCCTCTCTTTTTCTTCCATTTTTTTTCTCCAAATAGGGAAAAATTCATCTTTGTTTATGCTTTTTTCCTTTTCTATATGAGAACAGGAAAGAGTGATTTATGCAACTTTTAAGAGGAATAATGCAGTGGTCACGGTTTGAAAAAGGTCTTGGCCGTGATTGCGGCTTTGTTTGTAGTTTCCTACAATTTCAAAGAGCACAACAAACGGTAACCGCAATTTAAAACCTTGCTAATGATTATTAGTTATTAGCTATGCTGAGTGGAGTCCAACTACAAGTTGGAATGGCAGATACTCTAGCATATGAAAATAGAAAAATAATGATTCTGTTATAGAATCTGATGTTATAGAAAAATAATGGCAGATACTCTAGCATTTACGTTTTATACAATGTGTTGGTTCAGAATCTGATGTTCAAATTGTCCATAACTGGTACGGAGATGATGTTCCTTGTATTCAAACTCTTCCCAAATTGAAAATTTACCAATGCTTGGCATTTATTGTGTTCAGCTCAGGTTTTTTATGCCTTAATTTTATCACTTGGAGTAATTAGTGACACAAATGATTATCACTTGGAGTAATTAGTGACACAAATGAAAGTGGAAATTAAGCTTGTGTTTTATACATAGAGTTTTAGTAACTTGAGTTTGAGGGTCTAGATTCTCTAATGTTGTGGCAGAACATGATATATTATCCGACCCTGCATTATATTTAGTAAAGACAATTTTCTTTGAGGCTACAATTTCAATGTTAAAAAGATGAATTTATTCATTCTTGATGACTTCTGAGAAGTTATGAATTTGCAAATGGCAGGGTTTGCTGCTGCAAAAGGCGTTGGAAACTATGGCAGTGTGAATGGCAGTAATGATGAACTTAATCCATGCATTAACAGATTGAAGAATCAGCTTAGCTTCTCACCAAGAAATGCTTCTTCTCTGGGAATGTTGTCACAGATATCCGAAATAGGGAGTGAAGACATTGAAGCAAGTAGCCCTGATGATGATACTCAACATTATGGCCCTGGATTCCCCTTTGGATCTTGGAATGATACTCCTCAACTCTCAGAAAACCTCAGTGGCTTGAAAAGAGGAAGAAGTGGCAATGAAAAGATGTTTTCTGATGTTCAGGTATAATAGTATAATTGGATGTTTAGTGGCTCAATTTTCTTATTCATTTTGTTCGACTTTCATTTCTTATTTTTAATACAATTACATTATTGTACTCAGAATGGAGAGCTAGGGAACCAAGTTAATATGTTAGCTCATCACTTGAGTTTACCAAAAACATCAGCAGAGATGATTACTATGGAGAAGTTGTTGCAGTTCCCTGATTCTGTTCCTTGTAAAATCAGAGCAAAGAGAGGCTGTGCAACTCATCCTCGAAGCATTGCTGAAAGGGTAGGATTTTGTCTTTAGAATTTAATTTAATTAATATATACACACAATATGAAAGTTTTTTATATCATTATCTAATCAAGAATTATCATATATGCTAAGATTATTGATTTTTGTATAAATTATAGTCATGTGTAAGGTTATTTTTAACTAATTGAAAATGTAAAAATCTTATATGGTATCGAAGAAAGTCGTTAGAAAGAAGTAATTTTATTGTTTTACACAGAAGGAATGAAATACCTATCAATATTTTCATTTTCAAAATCAATAAACAAGATATTATTTAGACTATGTTGGACCCTAATTTTTGAATTCATGAAGTAATTTGTAAAGGATGATTCTCAGACCTTGTCTTTTTTCAGGTGAGGAGAACTCGGATCAGTGAAAGAATGAGAAAATTGCAAGACCTTGTCCCAAACATGGACAAGGTAAGACTTATAAGCATATCTTACTTTGGAGTATGTAAATTATGTTACATATGGTGTTGCATTTGTGCAAAAATGATCAAAGGATAAAACAACTGAAGTCTAAATTTTAGGTCTATCAATAAAAAAAAATTCTATTAGTTTTTATAGAGTAAAAATATCTTGTTTACAAAAAAAGATCCTCAGGATATTTATCATATAATTTTTTATTTAAAATCAATTATTTTTTTTCAAAATTTACTTACTTTAGACCTCACTTAATGTTGGGTGCTGTATTTATGGTTGTGGTTGGAAAGTTAACGTAGTCCTTGGCGTTCTTGGCAGCAAACCAACACAGCAGACATGTTAGACTTGGCTGTTGAATACATTAAGGATCTTCAGAAACAATTCAAGGTACATAGAAAAAGAGAATAGGTTACATATTCAAATGTAATAGCATCATGTAATTGATATTTATTGACGTCTTTTCTTTTTGCACTTTTTTACACTTATTTTTCATTTGCATGCAGACGCTAAGTGAAAAACGGGCGAAGTGCAAGTGTATGAGCATGCAACAGGTAGATGCAAATCAAATTGCTTGACCACTTTTACGAGCAACAAGTGTGCAAAGAAGGCTTGGATTGAGTGCTTTTAATGCTGAAGTGAGTAGAAGAGAGAAAGCAGAAAGAAAGATATCCTAATATAGGATCCTATTATTAAATAGGAACACAGAGTAGAAATATGGTAAAAAATAGTGTCATTTGGATTGATAGAAATAAGAAGTATAGAAAGTTTTATTTACATGTTTGGAATGAGCATTAAATGAAGTGGGAAAAATAAATAGATTATGTAAAAAAACCTTTTTATAAGAATAGATAAAAATTTTAATTGAATGAAATATATAAACTCTTTACTATAATATTTTGCATAATATTTTAATTCTATATTTTATATTATATTAAATATTATTTCACGTTAAAAATAAAAAAAAATGTAAGAATTCACCCTCTTATGGGATTTTTTTTTTTTTAAAAAAAAAAATGGTCTTGTCCTTTTTTCTGATTTTAATCTTTTTTCTTTTATCTTGATATAATTTTTAAATCATTAGATACTTGATTGATGGCTGCTTTTAACAAAGTATCCCTTTTTAATCACTTGTTTTCTTTAATTAAATTTAAGTTCTAGATCTCATCTAATTTATTCAAATCTAATTTTTGTGTAAGACAGTTGTGTTGACTCTGTGTAACCTGTTATTTATGTGTTTTATTTATTTAATGTATTTAAATTGTGAGTTTTTTTTTTTAGATCTGCTTGGCTTAACTTACAAGATAAACGAATTGTTTTATAGGTTTGGTGGAAACTTGCAAATAATTTAATAAATTAAAATTATTATTGGTTATTATATTTATTAAATAAATTTAAAATAATATTAGAAATTAAAATGAATTTTATAATTATATGTAAATGTGTGATTTTAGGAAAATATTTTAGAACAGGCTTATGAGTTTTTTTTTAAAAAAAATGTGTAGATTTTTTTTTTTTGTTTTCAAACAATTTTGATAGGTGATTTTATTATAATGCAATCCAATCTTAGATTTATACTTTTTATTAGTGTAGTCATTATCTAGAGTCTTTAGTCATTATCTAGTGTGTCATTATCTAATGTAAATTCATTTGTAGGTGGAAAGTTCGCATAGATAAGTATGAATAGAAGACTCATAATGTCACAAATTATTTGCTTATATTTGTTTCACATATATATATAATTTATATTTTTAATTTATAATTTTTTTATAATTTTTTTATATGTAGGTTAATCTATTTAGCATGTAGGCTTTGTAGTATAATTTAAATAACAAATTTTACGAATTTCTGGAGTATAAATATAAACAACTGGATAAATTTATTTACCAAGTTTTATCTAATTATAGGACAGCGATACAATGATAATCATTAATATTTCTAATCAACTCACCGTGTCTTCTTTTAATAAATTATATGCCACATCAATAAATTATACACCAAATAAGATTATTTTCAGTAAAAATAACATTTATAATCTCTATAAATATATTAAATAAGTGATACTGGATAGTATATTTGTACTTTGGTTTCAATAACTATTTTTTGTAATATTTCTTTTATTAATTTTCCTAGAAACGTGAAAGTGCTAAATGTATAGACAGGAAAGAGGTGGGTGAGTATATCTACTCCTTCTCATGATTGAAATGTTGGAGCATATAATTAATAATATAATAAAAAAAAAGATTATTTATTTATGCATGGCAATGGATGGAGAACAATGAGAAGATTTCAATTGTTTTGCCGAAAATAGATGATTGATGATTGACGTGACCCACAGACTTGTCGGACGCCTTCAGTTATGACCTCAACTTCTAGCCTTCATGACATTATTAGTATGGTTTCCAATGCCACCAGTTTCTTCGTCATTAATGAAAATATGGAAAGAGAACAAAAATGGAAATATTTTTCTCTGTTTTTTCTTTTTTTTCCACAAAATATCCAAGACAGTTTGGATCTACTTGACAAAATCTTGCTGTGTCGTGTCGGCTTTAAACTTTGCAGGAATAAGTGGAAATGAAATAATAATATTTTCAAATAATAAATTTTACTAAAAAAAAAGAAAAAAAGAATTAGGTTGTGGTTGGAAACGAGAGAATTCTTATTGATTGTTTGTAGCCTCAAAGTAATTAAAATTTTCGATTCTGGCCCACATTTCCTACATGTGGCAGATTCATTACTAAGGCCACGAAAGGGGTGAAGGAAACTTAAACTTACTTTGTCCGTTAATTGTTATTTTAAAATATTTGGTTGATAAAATATAATTAAGATACTGCCTAAACGTACATGCTTCTTTCCATACTAAACTATGAAACAAATTATAAATTTGATTAAAATGAGATGTAATAATAGATTAAACAAACTATATAATTTATTAGATAAGGATATATTTAATTGGTATTGTTTTGGCTAGGAATGGTTTGAAGTAACGTTTTTCAGTGGATAATTTTGTATAAATTCTGAGAGAAACTTAATATTTGTAATCATTTGATAAAGGGATGATGTTATCCGATGTTTAAATAAAACGTAGTAAATTGAGAATAAAAGTTTAAGAATATGTGTGTCTAGAAATATTTCTTAAGGAGACATGAAATATATATACATGGTTGGTTTGACTAAGTGAAAGTGTATAAGGGTCGCACACTGAGTTGACGTGCCCAACTATGATGGGATCATGTGTGCTTCACATACCTACTTGAACGACCTGGTAGGTAATGATAGCATAAGAAGTTTGGTGTTTTGTGCAAGGTTTAAGCCACGTGTCTTGCGAGGGTTGGTTCCTTTGGTGTGACCTAGGCTTACGTAGGCTGACTTCAAGTTGTATCACAGCCGCAACATTCAAGTGGTGATGTGATAGAGACGTCACATCATCTCGGCACAGTACATAAGTCTTCCAAGCTCAAAGAAGTGAATCTGTGAGTAACTCTGAGCTTCAAAAGGCGTTGACTTGAGTGTGGGAGTGATCGAATTATTTTCGTTCCTCGCTCTGGGTGAGGTAGACTTTGGTTAAACCTCGTTGTTTTTGCCTATTGGGGTGTCATAAGAGTTTAGTGTGTTTTAAATGAGGGTTTTATAACGACCAAACATTTAATGGAGGGTTGCAGCTTTTAATGAGATTTATTACATAGTAATCATGGCAGCATCTCGTATCGTGTGTTTGTGTGAAACGACTTGACTTTTGGAGTTATCGCGAAATCCTAAGGGTTTGTCGTTTCAAAAACCAAACGTCTTCTCACCTTTCTTTATCTCAAGGGTTATAAATTTTTTAAAATCAGTTTTAAATATAGTTTTTAGTTTAAAACCAGTTTTGAATATGGTTTTTGGTTTAAAACTAATTTTCAACCACATTTATTCTAAAACCAATTTTCAATGTCACGTTTATCCTCTGATCCCACTATAGCAAGTAGCCCATTATACCACTCTCGATATCTTGGCACTATACTTCTCGCGATCGATCCTTTTACTTTGTCTCAAAGTTCTCGATCAACTACAGCGAAAGAGTTATATTTTTGATATGCTTCCTCAAATTTGATATTGAAATTTTCAAACATCGCTCTCGCTTCTGCTGCAATTGGATCTTCTGGCAACGACGAAACCACTTTTCCCCACGCCACCTTCTCGTAATTCGTGACCAACCTTTTGTCCTTAGCCCCGTGCTTCGTTATCTAATCGTCGTCGAGCACATACTATAGATTCGAGCTTCAGACTTTGCCTACCATATACTAGAGATTGTTTGCGAGAAATAGGTACGAAAGCGAAACGTCCTTACAGTGCTTTGCTTTTCCGTTAAGCTTGTAGAGGAGGACGAGATTCAGCCACGCCATAAGCGACATCAATTTCTAATAGTGGTAGAAAATCAAATTTGGTTTTTTAAATGATAAAATAGATTACTTTTTTTAATTAAAGAGAGGAATATTTCATGTTCTTTTAAATATAAAACACGAATTGTAATTAATGTAAAAAAAGATAAAGATGTAAAAAAATTGAAGGTAGTCAACAAAAATTTCTAGATTTGGATAATTTCAGTTATTTTATTTCCTGATGTTAGCAATGTATGATGGTCAAATAGGAACATTAGAAACTATTTACTTTTAAAATTGGATATCCAAATCTAGTTTAAGTGTAAAGAAGTGGATTTAGATAAAAAAAAAACTTAATCCACTAAAGTGGGTTTAAATTGGAGCAATTTAGTTTGGTTATGGATAAGTTTAGACAAATTAGATGTTTTGCTCATCCTTAATTATGACTTCTTCTTCTTCCTACTCTCTTTCTGATCAATTTGGTAGGGGTTGCAGTATGTTTCCCCACGACATAACCCTCATTGAAGGGGAAATCTCTTCTATCCCTTCGTTTTCTCTTTCTCGTGAGGCTAGTCCTTCTCCATCTAGTGGCGTCAAAATTGGTGGCACCACTTCTCTAGGCTGTCTCCACGGCGTCACTACTACAAGGTAAGTAAAAGGTTGTTAAGTCAAGATGATTTAGCATCTTAGCTTTGATAATTACAGAACAGTCTATTGTACCTGTAGATGGAAGGAACAGATTGAAGCATCAAACAGAAGGAACAAACTGATGCATCAGACGGAATGATCGATCAAGGCATCAGATCAAGAAGTATCGATCAAGAGGCATCGATCAAGCATCGATCAAGAGGCATCGATCAAGCATCAAGAGACATCGATGCAAAACAAAGTAGATCAACAGTTGAAATCAAGAGTCATTAAATGTAAATAGAAGAATGATCAGACGAATCATTAATAAGCATAGTCAAGATGCACCCTCAAGCATAGACGCACAAGATGAAGTGTTCAAGTCATCAAGCCTAAAAGTCACATCAGACGAAGAACCTTCATTGTTCAAGACAGAGAGTTCATCTCAACTTCAAGTCAAGTGCTTAAGAAGGAAGACTTTGAAGACTGAAGTTGAAGATGAAGGAAGGAGACAGACGAATGAATTCAACACACAACTCATTTATTTATTCATTCGTCTACCTCGTTTAATGAAGTTCAGACGGAGTAACTCGCACCCCAATTCAAATCTAATCGTTACTCGTAGAAGCTTCCAAAGACAGAATAAAGATCTGTGCAAAATCCTGCAAGCACAAAAAGTAACCATGCTTTTTGTTGATGTCTCTAATCAATTCAGAAAAAGGCTGTGCAAACATTAATTATTCTGATTGATCTCTGACACACGTTTGAAGATCCCAAGATAGAGGACTAACGTTTAAATCTTCAGTCTAACGGATACTTCAAAGAAGCTCTCTATAAAAGGACTTCATTACTTCAAGAGAAGGTTGGCAAACTTCAAGCTCTCAAGCAAAGTTTACTCGCCCTAAACTTAGAATAGATCTCATTGTAAAACTCCTCTCTGCGTAGAGGATAAACTTATTCTTTCATCTTCCTAAATCCACTGTTGTGGTGCTCTTAGCATGTGGAGGCTGTGTTCAAAGAATACCTTGTTTAGCCTGTGGAGGCTGTGTTCAAAGAATACCTTTGTTTAGCCTGTAGAGGCTGGGTTCAAAGAATACTGGTTTAGCCTGAGAAGATTGTGTTCAAATAATATCTGTAATTAGTCAGGAGTGGCTGGGTTCAAAGAATACTCTTCTCTTAGTGGAACCTTAGCGTGTTGCTGGAGAACTGGATGTAGTCTTGATCAAACGAACTAGTATAACAATACTGTTGTCTTCTCTATTGATTTATCTGTTAACTAACAGGGGATAGTAACTTGAACAGTCTGATAATAAAATCAATCTTAAAGAAGAAAACAATCTTGCGTCTAATCAAGCTTTGAAAACAACAGACGCAAAAGCATCGTGTTAGAGAAATATATTTTTTAAACAATCTACACAATTCAACCCCCTTCTTGTGTGTTTTTGTACTTTACAGTTTGGTATCAGAGCTCAACCTCTAAGGGTTGAGCGCTTAACAGCTGTTAGAGGAAAAGATCCGAGATTGCGAACTCTCAGACGATGCTCATTGCAGAAGGCTCCTCCACGAACACTCCTCCAGCTTTCTCTGGAAATGATTACCCTTACTGGGTAGACCGGATGGAGATGTATATCAAGTCTACAAAATATAGACTTTGGAAGATCATAATAGAAGGAGACATTCCCCTGACCAAGCCTGAATCAGAGTGGGGAAATGAAGAATATACAATCGCAGAGCTCAACAACAAGGCACGTTATTCCATAATGTGTGCTCTTTCTAGGACACAATATAACAAATTCTGTGCCTACAAAACAGCCAAAGAGCTTTAGGATGCGTTGAAGATCTCTTATGAAGGAACTGAAGATGTCAAACTTAGGAAAGCTGCAACCCTTCAAAGAGAGTACGAAATGTTCTCTATAGAGAGAGAAGAATCTATAGACGGAATGTTTGGACGATTCCAAACTATTCTGAATGGGCTAGCTGCATTGGAAATTACTTTTTAAAGAGCCCAAAACAACATGAAGGTTTTGGACAGCTTACCTGCACGATGGGAAGCTATGTCCACTGCTATTTCTGTTGGGAGAAATATGAAGACCCTTACTCTGGATGAACTCATTAGAGCACTGAGAGTGCATGAAGTTCATTTGTGTAAAAGGGGGAAGCTGAAAATTCAAGAGCTTATTGCTCTATCCAACATTGATGAGCTTGATGGAGAAGAGTCAAGTATAAAGAAAGCAGAATCAACAGACTCAGAAGATTCCTCTGAAGAAGAAATCCCCTTGATGGCAAGAAGATTCAAAAGATTGATGAAGAAGAGGAATCCCAAAAAGATTAGAAGAAAGAAGAAACAAACTTCTTGGGATGATCTCGATGATGAAAGCTCAGACGAATCATCTGAAGAAAAGAATGCAAATATCTGTCTCATGGCAAGAGATATTTTATCATCTAAGGTAGATCTCTTAAATATATCTAGTTCATTATCATCTTCTTCAGATTCAGAGTCAGACTATGAGGACATGTCATGTGATGTTCTTCTCGCTAACTCACATTTTATAGCTCAAGAATATATAAGTTGCAAATATAAGCTCAAAAAGGCTTTAGAACAAATTGAAAATCTGAAAGCTATAAATGTCCAGTTATCTGAGAAAAACATATCAGATGAATCATCCTTTTCGTCTGATACTGAAAAGAATCATCTTCTTCTTAAAATTGAAAATTTAAAAGAAGAAAATGAACTCTTAAAGAAAGATTTAAACAAGTTCACCTTGAGTTCTTCCAAGCTCGAAAATACTTTAAATTATGGAAGATCTCTTCTTAACAAGAGTGAACTTGGTTATAATCATGTGATAAACGAAAAAAAGTCATATATTAATTCGTCTATATGTAGAAGCATACATGATTTTTATAACAAGTTTCCAAAACTGTCTGAAGGTCATTCAAGAACCTATGACAGACGGAATCCTACAACTAACAAAGTTGGACCCAAGAAAATTTGGTGTCAAGAAAAATTGAACCCAAGTGCATTAAAACATCAATTGAATGGAGCTGGAAATAATGTTTTAAGCAAGGTGAGTTGCTCATGTGTACATCCAACAAACAAAAAAATCTTTGATATTAATTTATTCAAAATGCTTTTCAATGAGTCAATACTTTCTTACAAAGAATTTAAACAAATCTTTCTTGAAAACTTAAAAATAATTGTTTCATCTGAATAAGTTTTCTCGTTTGTTTAAATTTCTATCGTCTATCCTTATCGTTTATAGACGAAACGCTGCGTCTGATCATTAATTGAAATAGTCTATCTGAATCTTCAATAGACGCAATGTCATCTTATCTTCTAACATCTCTGTTGAGAGTACTCTTTAATGCTTTACAAATGTCTAGTTTTTTAAAGCAAGAGACACACTATCCTTTGATACACCTCATCAGACGGAAGAAGGTAATGAGAGATAAGAAGGCCTTGGAAGCCTCCGTGGAAAACCCAGAGGATGCAAAAGTTTTAAGAAAAGATGTTTTTGATGATTGCAACCCAAGGGGGAGAGAAATGAGACATAAGGATGAGAGAGAAATAAGAATGGAAGAGAAAAGGATTGAAGAAACAAAAAAATTGTGTATAGCCCAAGGGAAAGAAGAAAAAGAAATATGCAAAAGTTGAGGGGGAGCAAAATAAAAAGAAAAGATCAGAAGAGATCAGAAGCTGATGGGGAGCATAATACAGGTGCTCAGTCTGAAAGGAAGTTCAGATGAAAAAAAAAAGAGGATGAAGAACAAGTTGAGGGGAGCTTAGAATAGCTCTTTAAATTATTATTTTTCATTATTATTTTTCTATTTCTTGTTATGTTAAGAAATGTTGTGCTCTGATCAATTTTATATCACATTGATGTAATAAAATCAATGAAAGGAGATTTTCAAAGTACATCATCTCGATGTGATTAAGATGTATGATCTGATAAATATTGTGCGTTCTTGAACTAACATGTTTTATGCAAATTTTGATCTGTTACTCTTTAAAGTTCAGTCTGATAAAGATCATCTCTCTAGCTTTGATACATCCTTTTGCTCTGTCTCAAGTATAAGATCAAGGATTTGCTAGTGTGGTCTGTAAATCATTAAAAAGGGGAGATTGTTAAGTCAAGATGATTTAGCATCTTAGTTTTGATAATTACAGAATAGTCTGTTGTGCATGTAGATGGAAGGAACAGACTGAAGCATCAGACGAAAGGAATAGACTGATGCATCAGACGGAATGATTAGACTAAAGGCATCAAACTGAAGAAGTATCAGATTGAAGAGGCATCGATCAAGCATCGATCAAGCATCAAACGACGAGGCATCGATCAAGAGACATCGATGCAAACGAGAGAAGATCAACAGTTGGAAACTGAAGAGTCATCAGATGCAAATAGAAAAATGATCAGACGAATCATTAATAAACATAGTCAAGATGCACCCTCAAACACAGATGCACAAGATGAAGTGTTCAAGTCATCAAGCATCAAAGCCACATAAGACGAAGAACCTTCATTGTTCAAGACAGAGAGCTCATCTCAACTTTAAGTCAAGTGCTCAAGAAGGAAGACTTTGAAGACTGAAGTTGAAGACGAAGGAAGGAGACAGATGAATGAATTCAACACACAACTCATTTATTTATTCATTCGTCTACCTCATTTAATGAAGTTTAGAAGGAGTAACTCGCGCCCCAATTCAAATCTAATCGTTACTCGTAGAAGCTTCCAAAGACAGAATAGAGATCTGTGCAAAACCCCTACAACACAAAAAGCAACCATGCTTTTTGTTAATGTCTCTAATCAAGTTAGAAAAAGGCTGTGCAAACATTAATTATTCTATTTGATCTCTGTCACACGTTTGAAGACCCCAAGACAGACGACTAACGTTCAAATCTTCAGTCTAACGGATACTTTAAAGAATCTCTCTATAAAAGGACTTCATTACTTCAAGAGAAGGTTGGCGAAATACATAACAAAGAAATTATATTCAAGCTTCTAGCTTTCAAGCAAAGTTTACTCGCCCTGAACTTAGAATAGATCTCATTGTAAAACTCCTCTCTGCGTAGAGGATAAACTTATTCTTTCATCTTCCTAAATCCACTGTTGTGGTGCTCTTAGCCTGTGGAGGCTGTGTTCAAAGAATACATTGTTTAGCCTGTGGAGGCTGTGTTCAAAGAATACCTTTGTTTAGCCTGCATAGGCTGGGTTCAAAGAATACTGGTTTAGCCTGAGAAGGCTGTGTTCAAATAATATCTGTAATTAGTCAGGAGTGGCTGGGTTCAAAAAATACTCTTCTCTTAGTGGAACCTTAGCATGTTGCTGGGGAACTGGATGTAGTCTTGATCAGACGAACCAGTATAAAAATATTGTTGTCTTCTCTATTGATTTATCTGTTAACTAACATGGGATAATAACTTGAACAGTCTGATAATAAAATCAATCTTAAAGAAGAAAACAATCTTGCGTCTGATCAAGCTTTGAAAACAACAGACGCAAACGCATCGTTTTAGAGAAATATATTTTTTTAAACAGTCTACACAATTCAACCCCCCTTCTTGTGTGTTTTTGTACTTTACAAAGGCCGTTAGAATGAAAAAGGTTTTTCCTCCTATCACTGACATTGAGTTCATTTGGATACTCGATGAGGTTAATGCCTACCCCTCTTCCTTTACATCTTCCCATCAAGTTATTAACGAGATTCTCAAGTCCTATTTTGTGTGTTGGGGACCCCTCGAAGACTTTGTTGTCACCAAATCGTGCTCCTTTTTCGAGTGGGTTCACATTAGACCTCCCAACGATGGGGAGGATTTTCTCTATGTGTATGAATATTTTTTCAAGGAGTTTGGTGTATCTTTCCCTCTTTCTTCGTTTGAGTGTGAAGTCCTCCGAGCTATTAACGTGGCTCCAAGCCAGCTTCATTCGAATAGTTGAACACTCCTTAAAGCATTCCAACTTCTTTGTAGATATCTTAGGATCGTTCCCTCTCATCTTGTCTTTATGTATTTTTACCAACTCAAGCATGGAGCTCAAGTTAGTTGGGTTTCTTTAAACGAGGCACAACACAACCCCCTATTCACTACTTATACCTAATAATTTAAGGGCTTCAAAGATCGCTTTTTCCGCCTCCATGCTTCATTTCGTGACCCCCAAAAGAGGCTTCTTTTTAACTCATCAATGACCCCTTTATTCCTGCTCTATTGGGGTCACCCAAGTTCAAGTTTGTGTCCAAGGACTACCTATCCTTAGATGAGAAAAAAAGTGTAGCACGGTTAAAAGGGCTCAATCAACCTGTTGACATTTGAGCTATACTTTAATTCCCTAAGGCCGAGGACCCCGACTTCATGTTTTTAGGTAACTTTCTATTTTCCCTGTTTTCTCATTCTCGCTTTTATATTTCTAACTAACCTTCATTTCTTTGGTGTAGAAATTATGGGCAAGGAGTTCAATCATAAAGTCCTTATGGGCCACAAAGCTGAGCTTCCACCCCTTGAGCCTACTTGTAAGAATATTAAGATAGTGCATTGTGAGAGCACGACCTTTCTTGCTGTCAAGGCTCTCCCAAATCCATCTCCACCACTGCCAAGTCTTCCATGGCCTCAAACTGAAGAGCCAATTACGCAAGCCCAGCCTCTTCAAGTGGCGGGCTTTGAAGTTTCTCTTGTTGCCACCTCGGCTCCTTCCGTGGCTAAGGCACATCCACCAATGATCCCCCTCTCCAACTTTTCAACTCCCTCGATTTCTTCCATGACTCCCTCTTCTGGTAAGTTCAATTCGTTGAGTTTCAAAATCTTTCTCGTGTTGATTGTTCCATCATCTAAAGCACGCACCTTTGATTTCTTAGGATCCATAGTTACTCACCTTGCATTGAGGCCTCATCTTTCTCCTAAAGTTATTTATCGAGGTCATTACCGATATGGACTTTGCATTGAACACTTGTCCAACACAGTGCCACAAACGAGGTACTTGTGAAGTGTTAATGTTCGTGTTGAGCATCATAGAGGCACTTCCGGGTTTCCCAATCCTTACAACATTGGCTTAATAGATTTGGTCGGCCCCGAGAATAGTTTGGATGGGGCAGAACTGATGATCATAAGGGGACTGACCATATTTTGCCACCGCCAGTTCTTGTTGGATGAGAGCTCCACAACTAAAGTCAAGGTAGAGGCACTCGAGCACTAAGTGCAAGAGCTTTTGAAGGCTAAAGCCGAGTCAGAGAGCCTTTTGTCAACAAAGATGGTCGAGCTGGAGCAAAGCCATAATTGGATTCTACAGTTGGAGGAGGAGGTTGCCTTCTCAAAGTTAACCTTAGTTGGAGCCAAAGCTTCTTTGGAGGATATCCAAGGAGCTTTAGCCGAGCTGAGGTCGGGGGAAGAGAAAGCGTTGCAATCTTTGGCTAAGGCTAAGGAGGGCGAGGATCGTGCCCCACGTGAAGCCTCAAAAGCAATGGAGGGTGAAGCCGATGCCAAGCAGAGGCTTCAAGAAGCGGAGGGATTGGTCGAGCAGCTTCATCTGGATATAGTAGTTTTCCGTTAGGAGAAAAACAAGTTGACAATGAAGGTGACCGAGCTTGAAGATGACGGCTTAGTCGACTTCGAGGAAGACTTTCAAACATGTTGTGACCAAGCTCTCCTTCAAGTAAAATAAATGTTAATGGGGAGCTGGTTGACGACTAGTCTCTGCCATTTATAATCTTTTTCTTTGACTTAATGAATATTTCCTTTTCTGTCCATTTGTACTTCTTTTTTTCCTCAAGTATTTTATGTTTGCTTGTTATGCAAAAAATAAGCTAAGAACACAACTCAGGTAATAATGAGTAAATAAAGAAATTGAATAACTTTCATTCCACAACTAACTTAAGTAGTCTTTGCTTTTAAGATAATGAATTGAGGACTCGAGTAACTTCAGATTAATTGCAATGTAAGTATGGGTGACCTTTAATGATTCCAAATTTGAGAATAACATCATACGCCGTGCTTAGATAATAATGGACATGTATTGTAGAAGGAATATGTAATGTTAAGTAACTTAAAATTTGGATAATCTTTGGTTTGAGGATATTTTAAAGAAAACATGGATAATCTTTGATCTGTACGTAACTTAGATAATCTTTGATTTGAGAATAAATTTAAATAAAAAACGGATAATCTTTGATCACACAACTCGGGTAATCTTTGATTTGAGGATAACTTTAAGAAAACACGAACAATATTTGATCTGCATATAACACAGATAATCTTTGATCCGAGGATAACTTTAAAAAAACACGAATAATCTTTGATGATTCGAGGATAACTTTAAAGAAAACACGGATAATATTTGATCTGCTTTGAGCTCGGATAGTCTTTGATCCGTAAAAAATGAAGAATCCAAATAATAACTCACAAGTTTGTAGTAAAACATGGTTTCTTATTCCAAATACGTGTCTCATTAAAACCTTGCCAGGAAAAACCCTCCTAAGGGAAAAATCTAGGTCAAGGAAAGAGTACCATTGGTTGTGTACTTTTACAACATCTACAACATCTTAATTATAATAGAACTTCAAAAGGGTAACGTTCCATGTTCGGGGTATCAGTATGTCGTGCCGCTCTTCCAACTTATATCCTCCATTTTAAAGAGATTCAAGTACATGGAAGGGTCCATCCCAATTTGGTGCTAGGTTGCCCTCTTTTTTATCTTTTCGGGCTTCCCTTGCTTTTCTCCACACAATGTCTCCCTGTTGAAAAGCTGGTTCTCTAATTCGGGTATTGAAGCGTCGAGCTACTCTGACCTTGGTTGCCTTTTCTTTGATTCAGGCTTCTTCTCTTATTTCATTTACGAGGTCGAGCTCATTTCGAAGGTCGGCCTCGTTGTTGTTTTGATTGCTATTTTGCCTCATCCATGAAGTTTCACCGAGCTCTAATGGAATCATAACATCAACTCCATTTGTGAGTTTGAACGAGGTATCTCCAGTTGAGGATTAGGGGGCGCAATGATACCCCTATAGTATGCTCAGAATCTCATCGGCCCATAACCCTTTAGCCTTAGTAAATTTCTTCTTCAACTCTATTAGTATCACTTTATTGGCTGCCTCTACTTAACCATTAGTTTGGGGGGTGCTCGACCGAGGTAACTTGGTGTTTGATGTCGATTTTTTGAAAGAATTCTTCAAAACGTTTATCTATAAATTGTCGAGAAGTACCTGTGATAAATGAGTGAGGTAGACTATGTCTACATATAATGTTCTTCCAACAAAATTTTTTACACTTGATGGGTCGTGATAATGACTAATGGTTCGACCTCAATCCACTTGGTGAAGTAATATGAAGAAACTATTAAAAACTTTACTTGTCCTCACGCGGGCCGAGGATGTCAACTCCCTAAGTCATAAACGACCATGGAGAAGAAATTGAATAAAGCTCCTTAAGGGGAAGGTTATGTATGGGGTCATGTTTCTTGCATTTTATGCATTTATGTACAAATTCAAAGGCGTCTCTTTGAAGTGTAGGCTAGAAATATCGAACTTGTAACACTTAGGCTGCCATAGTTCTTGCGCCTGAGTGTACTCCACAAATCCCTTTGTGTAACTCCTCCATGACGTATCTTGCTTGGTCTGAATTGAGGTATTTGAGAAGGTGAGATGAGAAACCTCGGCGAAACAGTTCTTCATTGTGGAAGGTATGTAAGTCAGCCTGCCTTCTTATTCTTTTTGCTTCTTTATCTTTGGAGGGGAGGTCTCCATTTGTTAAATAATGGACAATGAGGTCCATCTAGCTCCGCTCTCCGTTACCCACATTATGGACTTCTTCTTTATCCCAGCTTGGCGATGTTACTGTTTCTTGGATGAGCACTCTATGTTGTCCAATCTTCTTGGTACTTGCTAGCTTTGATAACACGTCGACGTGTTCGTTAGCTGACCTTGGTACGTGTGTGATCTAGAATTTGCTGAAGTGATTGGTTAACCCTTTGGCCAAGTGATAGTCTTTTTGCAAGAAAGGTTCTTTGGTTTGGTATTCATCTTTTATCACCTCGGTTATTAATTGGGAGTCACTTAGACAGTGTAAGTCCTTGACTCCCATTTCTTTGGCCAAAAGTAACCCAACAAGGAGAGCCTCGTATTCGGCTTG
Source organism: Hylodesmum podocarpum (assembly GCA_026586105.1). Classification (NCBI taxonomy): domain Eukaryota; kingdom Viridiplantae; phylum Streptophyta; class Magnoliopsida; order Fabales; family Fabaceae; genus Hylodesmum; species Hylodesmum podocarpum. Next base: position 9,260,444 of record JALJEV010001436.1, on the reverse strand, counting down.
ATTGTTGGATGTGAGAATCTTAAAGCGTATCACGTGCTCAAGAATTAGGTCTCAGGTCATTCTAAAATGACATCAGGCACCACTTCCTTTTTTATTGGATGAGTCATCCATACTGAGGGTCCAACGCTCATGCTCTTCTCCTTAGCCGAATGACCCAAAATTAGAAGTTGAATGCATCAGATGATATAGATGCATCAGACGAAGTTCAAACGAAAAATAAGTCTGTGAGTCAGACTAACGAATTTGACAGACGAAGCACAACATAACTAAGCGAGGGTAACTTCAAAAAGATAAGTATCTCTCTTAATGACTATTTTTAAACATTAAGTTACTGATCAAATTGTATTTGTCTTATAGATGTTGACATATACCTTAGTTGCTTAAATCAAGTACGAAATGTCTACCTACTTCTTACATCAAAAGATAAGTTAAATCAAAACAAAGAAGAACTTTTGTAACTTGAACATTTGCTGTAAAAGAGAAGTTACACCTTTTTAGAAAATTTTCAATTGTTAAAGCAGAAAGATGCCAACTCGATAAACATCCCATGCCAGAGACATTTAAGGCTTGTGGATGGTCTTCAACACACTTCCTCTAGATGAATGAAAGTTGAGTAACTTAGTCTAATGACTACTTCAAGTTCCTCATCTACATAAAAGTCAGAATATGATTATTTTGAAGTAGATAGTGTTCTATCAAGTTAAAAGTTTTGAAGTTTTATTTTTAATTCTCTATATTGTCCTCAAATTTCAAATCTCTTTATGTGTAGAGGTTATTTTTATACAATTAGACAAACATTTGTAAATCCAAATCTTAGTGGTTAAATATTGTATGAAGATATTGTGTATCAAAGAATACTAGGAAGGTTAGCCTAAAGAGTTTGTGTTTCAAAGAATACTTGCTGTTTTAATCTGAATAAGTTATACCTTAATAATACTTATATTAGGATAAAAAGATTATTGGTTTAAAATACTTATTTATTTATTTTTGTAAAAGGTAGTACAACTCTAGTGATTATTAAGGAATTGAACGTAATCTTGTGTTACGACAAACTAGTATAAAACTTTTGGGTGTTTTTATATTTTCTATTTTACTAATCAGAGGGATCTTTTCAAATAAAGTTTTATACAAAAACATCTTTAAAAAACTATTTTAAAAAAATGTCATATGCTTGAACAAATACATTATTTTAATTATTTGAAAAAGTATTTAATTGACACACTTTAACTTCCTCTCTTATTTTTTATTTATTTATTTAGCACAATGTCCTAGACAACCGATCTGAATACACAACCAAAATCTATGACAACATTCGACATATTCAACACACCAATTCTAATTTTGATAATCATAATTAATTTGATAAGAACAAGAGTTCTAACTTAAAGGGTGGTCATGGCGGCAAATTCAAAGAAGTGGTCTTGGTCTTGCTTATGATGTTCACCTATCATAGTAACAAACTACCAACAACTACACCTATAACTCGTGTCATCTTTCCACAACTTTTTGTCCTATATGGACTTTTGAGGGAAACTAAATCCCGAAATGGGTTCGGTTGGAAACATATTACCAAAATAGGTAAGTCGCAATAGTATTTGCGACTACCAAGTCTCAGATTAGCATGCGACCCAATGAGATGTTGACACGTGACGAAATTGCCTAAGTGGAATGCTGAGGTGGACTCCAGTCACAGGCATTTTTGTGACTTCATGAGGTGTTAACACGTGACATTTTAGGGTATGTCACATGACGAAGTCGCCGGATTTGTTGTGATTTCACCATTACTTGCCACATGTCACTCTTTGATTGGTGCGCTTGTTGGAATGAAATTCTAAAATTATTTCTACAAGTGAGAATTGAACCAAAGACCTTCTTATCTCAAAGAAGATAATTTAATCACTACACTATATGATTCTTATTGACTGGGTCGCATACTAACCTACGAACTTGATGGTCACAAATGCTGTTGCAACTTATCCATTTTAGTAATATGTTTCCAACCAAACCCATTTCAAGATTTAGTTTCCTTAAAAGTCCACATCAAATGAAAAGCCTCTTTCCACATCCTTTCTACTTACTATATAGTCTATACCAGTACATTCACGACTACAATCCATCTTATCTATATTAACCATACCTTCCACTTAACATCAGAAACCACCACCAATATTCAATTAAATACCTCTCTACCTGCACAACAATCACCTTTACTCGTTTACTTCAAACATATATTACTAACATACTTATCCAACAATAATCACATAACTAATTCATAAATTTTTGTACTTTGTACTAAGTTACTGTTAAAATAAAAGAACACCAGTCAAAAAAATATTTTTTATAACTTAAATATCAAGAAAGACATGATTTTGTTAGTAATTAATAAAGATGATTTTATTTCTTAATAATTTTATCCTTTTAAATTTATATTATATTTATTATATTTTTATATTTGAATATTTTTTTTTATCTCCATGTTATTTTTAATAAAATTTAAAATTTAATTTAATCGTGTATCTATTTGTATATAATATTTTAACTTTGTTAATTCAATTTATTGCAATTTTTATATAATATATTTAAAAAAACAAAACCGAATGATTTTAATCGATCGAAAAAAAACATTGCCTTTGTGATATTTATATTTATAACTTTCTAAAATCAATTATAATTATTTTAAATATGAATTATAATATCTATGTCTAGTTGTCTATACCTTACTGTAAATAGCTTTGTTTGCCCTGATCGACACTCGCGACCTTTCTTCCCCAAAACTGAGTCTGAAATCCTTCTCCTCAGGCTGATTCGCTACCGTTCTCCGGAACGCAGACTCGCGAACCGCCACCGCGACCTTACTGGCGGCCCACCGGCGAAACCGTTCCTTCTCCGCTAGCCACTGACTTACCGTTGGGATGAACAACTCGCACAGGAGGTGGGTGACTCAACGTTGTTTAGGGTTTGGGAGGGTTTGTGGTATTCAAGGTTTCTGTGTTTATCTTTTATGTTGACATTTTCTCTTTTATTTTGTTATTGGTGTTCTTCTTCTTTTAAGTTAGTTTAATTTTGAAGGTCAGTCTGCATGTTACTTTCATTTACCCTTTCCTAATTCTATTTTCTAAATTTTGCCAAACTAGGATAATGCTAATGCATAGCATTTCATTATTTTGCTTGCCAAGCTTTGTCTTTTTAGTTTTACCATTAATAAGGGGGTGCTTTTACCTCACACTGGTTTTATTTGTTCACAAAATGGTGACATGAATGAGATAGATAACTTTGATGAGTTTTATTTTGTTCTTAATACATAACGTCATGATCTTCTCACTGTGTTACTTTATGTTTTATCCTTCATAGTGCTTGATCATGATTTTATTCACATAGGATATGTTACTGCGTTTCAGCCACTGCGACTTTTTGCGGTGGAGTAATAACAAAGATAAAAGAGAATCTTTTGAGTTATTGATTCCAGGATGCATAAAATTTATGGTTCATATTTTCTGCATTTTTATTTTTATTGTACAATCCTAATTTTATGTATTGATTTTTTTATAATAAGATGTTAGAGTGCTGACCGATCATTTGAATATTGATATCATCATCTATTTGCCTATACAAAGCACTGATGAAGTCGAAAATCAGATCACAGTGTTTAGACATTCACTGTATTTATATTATAAGTGATAGGTGCTTGTTGGAAGGTTTCTTACTAGTTTTGTTCTTAGCTTCTAATTCAAAGTATTGCAGCTTGGCTTTTAGCTGCATCTGAAGTTCTCTGCGTTTAGTCTCTTCTCCGAGAACTCAAGTTCTCCATTCCAACTCCAGTCATCTACTTTAGCAATCAAAGAACTGTTGCTTTGAGTCACAGTCCTGTTCTGCACTCACGGATCAAACATATGGAGCTCGATATTATCTTTGTTAGTGAAAAGGTTCTCAATAAATCCCCCATTGTGACACACGTTCCTGACTCTGAACAGTTGGCTGATGTTCTGACCAAACCTCTTGCCAAAGCTCAGTTTGCTCCTTTGAGGGATAAACTCAGGGTTCTTTGCTCTTCTCAGACCTTACCCTTAGTTTGCAGGGAATGATAGAGTATATGAAGAATACATGTTTGTATTTTCATAGAGTTTTACTCAACTCTAGTTAGCTGTTATCCTGGCTTTTTTCTTTAACTGTAATAGTTTGGTAGTTGGTTAAACTCAAGAGCAGTTTATTTACTTTGAGCTGTGGCTTCTCTAAGAAGCTTTCCTTTCGCTGCACTATATAAGCACTGCTTCACCATTGAGAGCAGTACCTTTCTTAGCGACAGATTTACCTATATTCTCTTTCTCTGAATTCTCTCATCTAAGAACTTCACAAAAATTGTCCCTAATTAAGTTGAACTCAGTATGAAACACAGAAATGGTCCAAGCTGACCAGTATTGTTCATTCGGATGAAGACTGTTCTGAGATTCTCATTGTTCGACTCTTCCTAAGCCAAAACTAAGTACAAGAACTTTAGGCACAGTACATGGCTGAGGCCATTATTTTATCTACTAAGAAAAGCATTTGATGCTTAACTGTGTTGGTTATAACAGGGGCCTGTAATTTAAAAGATACCAGACTACTACTGTTCTTATAGTCTCCTTCAAGGTGTCCATTGTCATACGAGTAGTATATTACTTGGACAGGCCATTGCCATAAGTTGAACTGCGCAATGGTTTGTAGAAATCATTATAAATTATAGACACATTCATACCAGCTGCTCCACTGTTTTGGCTACTAGATCCTCCTACTTTCCTGTTATTGTGAAAAGCAACATATCTCAAAAGTTAAATTTCAAAGTATACTAGTAACTAGTTTGTTTTGCTGCATTAAAATAGAATAACTAGTAACTAGGTGATGATATTGATGTGCGTGTGAGTGATTTCGTTTTTCTCTGAATTTTATAGCTGAGAGAATGTGGGATAATAAATCGTGTAGTGCTCATTGTTTCTGATTAATCTCTTAAAATTTGTGCTGCCAAAATTAAAATTAATCTAAAAATAAGCTAATTAAAAAAATTGGTGAATCTATTTGGCTTTGTAAGCTCTTGTCTTTCTCATGATGATTGAGATTGTTGGAAATATGCTTTGACATTTTTTTCCTGAGTATTGTGTTTGCAAGCTGTTCATACTTCCTAATGACTAGAAGATGCATTTCTTTATGGTCACACAATGACTTATTTTAGTCCTTGCATTTTAAAAAAAGAATGTGATTTTAGTTTCTAAAAACATGTGGTTTTAAAAACATAGTTTAATCCCTTATATTTTATGGTCACACAATGACTTACCAAACAGTTTTTTTTTCCTTCCTTTTTTCTTCTCAAAAACAGTTTTTTAAAATCATTTTACAAATCAGTTTTTAAAATAACAAATTGAACCTGCGAGTGTGTAGATTAGCCAGCATGGAGTTGTTTTAATTTAACTAAAGGTCTTGAGTTTGAGTCTTGGGTGTATAACTGCATTAAATACTTGGAGGGAAAGCTTTGCTGCCTATAGTGGTCATACTTGACTCAAATAGAGTGTAGGACACATTTGATCTTTGCTCTACCCAAAAAACAAGAAAATGAAAAGACAAATAACTGGGACCTAATATGATGCAGTATTGCCTTGACCATTTAACTGGGCTGAAGAAATGTCTTATTTTTATTGTCATGAGAGGATTTCATTTTATTATTCCCTATGAAAAATCTCTAAAATGTAACTAAAATGAAGTAGATAAAAAACTTAATTATAGAAAAAAATCAAATAAATTAAAAAATAATTTTATAAACCTGATTTACTATAACGATGAACCCTTTTCTCATTAGATAGGGGCGAAGGGCTGGTTAAATGAATCAAATGATGTCATAATGTTATGACCTAAATCATGTCTACAATTAACTTCTAAATCCTTCTTAATGATGTTGCTTATTGTTTTTCTTGGTCTCCATTTTTCCTTTAGCGCAGTCAATAATGAACTGTTAATATCCTGAGTTGGCTCTTGATTGTAATGCTTGCCAATGCAGTCTTCTTTTCAATTAAAGGTAGTATCAGTCTTCTTTCTCTTTTACTTTCAGGATCTTGGATACCAATTGAGGGTGCTGAAGGGGGAAGTAATTAAAATGGCAAGCTACCTGTGGAGAAAATATGCAGATTATTTGTACACAAAGTGGGAAAAAACCTTCCTTTGGGACATGGTGGAGCCGTACAGAAGGCCAAAATCTTTTACTCCTTTGGTCACTATTTATATTGCTGCTTTCTACTCTGGAGTCATTGGTGCTGCCATCACTGAACAACTTTACAAGGTTCTTTAATTATTATCATTATTTTATTTTTATCATCATCATCATTATTATTATTATTATGTTTTCAATTTCAATTCTGTCCTTATTCTTTAATCTGTATAGTGTTTTCAAGTTTGTTTTTTTTTTTCTCTCTCATCTGTGCCTCTTACTGGGTATCATCAATTCTAAACAAATAATTGTGAGTGGTTTTATTATTTGTATTTTGTGATTGGATTGGAAGGAGAAAAATGGTGAAACTTTGTTGTGTATGCCTGGTTGTAATTGTTGTTTGAGGACTCTACTGGACTCTGACTCCATTGGCTATGACTTTTTCATTAGCAGTGAGAGAGGGTTGTTTATATGATGTCAATCCTTAAAGAAAATACCATTTGTGGGTTTTATTGGTTGGGTGATGGAATCATTAAACTTATAAGTTTAGAACATTTTGATTATGAATCACTAGTGGCTGCTTGAAGAGGTTTTCTTGTGATGGGATTGTCTCTTGAGTTCAAAAGCCTAAGAACTTCTAATGTAGAAGAATTTGGTTGCTAGAATTGATGATTTTATTGGCAATCTTTCAACTGCTTGCAGATCATGACTATTAAGAATATGCTTCAGTATCTATTGTTAGAGTTTATTAGTATAATTTACAACTCCCAATTTCCCACTGTTACTGATTTTGCAAAATCAGTAACAGTGGGAAATTTTTTCAGGCTATTACATGTTTATGGGCTTATATTTTTCAGTGATTTTGAAATTAACAGGTAGAATTATTAGCATTTTTTTCCAGAATATATTACAGGTCTATCATGTAGAATAGCAACTGTCACTTGTCAGCTATAAATTTAGATTGAAATGACTGGAATTTAGCTTGATTGTAATTTGGATAAGACAGATGAATGGAGGGGAAATTACTTAAAGAGATAGAATATATAGATCTGATATAAAGAGAATTGTGTGTGAGGTAGAGGACACATTTTCTCTTTAGTTTCTTGCCTTAGAGCTGGTTCTATAATAATTATCCTTGGCTGGGTACAGGTATTGTAAATTGTAATTGTAAAAATCGCTGTTGACAATGCCATTAGCAGTTTTCTGCTGTATTGTTTGCAATTATCTACTAGTGTTGACAATCCAAGCAGCAATAATCATTTATGTAGAAAACTTTAATTGTTTGGTTTAAGCTTTACGGTCGAATTCTTTGCTTGATTCCATTAATGCTCAATAGGATTTTGATTGTTTTTAATAAAGAAATACAAATAGTTACATTTTTTCTCTGGAAAACTGGTGGCTGCTTTTGGTAGTGTGGGTAAACTGCGTTCACTTTTTATACAATCTTTATAATATCATCTGAAACATTATTCTATAAACTCATGAACATAGAATGGAGAATTACTAGCATTATAATTTAATAACTAAGCTTTGTTTTATTAATTAAAATTTATGTGGTGTGATCAGACATTTTGGGACATTTGCATGAGTCGTATTCACCCCGTTTTTATGAAGTCAGCACTTGCTCTTTAATGCCCTTGTGCCAAAGAGAGTGATGTTTGAAATAAAAAATGCCACAGCCATCTAACCACTAAAAGTAATATTATTGAAAATTCAATCTGTAGGCCCAAATCACCTTCCTTCCTAGGGCCTCGAACATAGCTTCCATTTAACAAGATGACCCCTCCTTAAATCACTTGATTACTGGTTAACAATTTGTACAGTGTAATAATAGTGATTGCTGATTTTGGTTGAAGAACACTTTAAAGGCAATATATAGTGCTGTCATTTTGGTGCTAAATTTTCTATATTTTTGCGGCATGTTAAGAATATCATAGGACTATATGCTAATAGGTTTAAATATATTTGGAGAATCTATCTTTTAAGACCTTATATTGCAATATAACAGGAAAAGTACTGGGAAGAGCACCCTGGGAAAGCAGTGCCTCTCATGAGACCAATGTTTTATTCTGGTCCTTGGAGGGTCATGCATGGTGATGTTCCCCCTTCAAAATGAAAAGCTCTGGAGGATCATATTTCATACTCAATTCCAATTCAATTTATGTTTTAGGATTAATTGATTACGACTGTTTGGTGTCAATAAACTTTATTTTGTTAATCTTTTATAGTTTGCTTCTTGGAAAGGAGTGGACAATCCTTTCAAGAGCTGGAGCAGGACATCAATGTGAATTATCGACAAAAATTTATTTTTATTTCAATTTTATGTATCAGTTTGTTTTTTGATTTGACCTATTTTTTTTTATAGTAGTCCAATGTGATGTAATAATCAATTCGGTTATGAAATTTTAGAACACTATGCAAAAGTTCACTCATGTTAATGATTTGGTTTATTATCATTTTGAGTATTTAATTAATTGATATTTTTTAAAATAAAAAATTATTGTGAACCATCCGATCCTAACCCAGCACTAGACAAGGCCACTTAGCCCAGGAATCTTGAGTCTAAAGAAATCTGTGAAATCACTTGGACAAACATGTTCTATGAACAGCCCCACATCTAGACAATAAGAAATATTAATTTATATTTATATGAATCGAAATTGTAAATGCATCCTATATAGAAGGGTAAAAGAAGTAGAACTAGGGACATAATTACGTGAATTATGTGTTTATCAACATCAGAGTTGCAATCAAGGACACTAAACCTGATGTCAAAACAAGAGCATCAGCTTTTGAGGAGAAACGAATGATGATTCTACTGTCATAAGAATATTGAAGAAGCTCTTGGTCAAGAGTCTTGGGTAGAAATTATGGAAGAAGAACTCAGTTAGGTCTCCGAGAGCAAAGTTTGGGATGTTGTACCCTCTACCAGAGATCAAATCTTAGATGGAACCAAATGCTGTTCAAGAACAAACTCAACGAGGAAGCACAAGTCATCACAAACTAGACATTCTTGTAGCTTAAGGGTACAAAGTACAATCAACAAGAAAAATATACTACGAAGCAAAGTTGAGAAGAATCGATCATTGAATCAGTTATAGCACTAATTTAAGGCTCAGTGATTTAACTAAGGTTAAACTGTGGTCAATAGATAAAATAATACATGAAATAATATGAAATAAAATATGATATTATAAATTTAGTTTACTAAAATAAGCCTTTAGCAAATGTAGGAAGTTTTTTCATGAAATAAATGATTAGCCTGTACTTCACGAGAGTTTTCTCTCTTTTGTTTTTTAGTATAACTTTAAATTCTTATAAAAAAAAAAAAAGAAGCTATATTCTTTGTGACTAATTCTCCTCAACTTATTGATCTTTAGTAACTATGGCATTATTCTTTTTAGTTTCTTGCCTACAAATTTTTTCTTTAATTTTGGTCTATTAAGATACTAAATTTTTTTCCCATTACTTAGGTTCTTTCCTGGCCTTGAAATTGCTTAGAAAAATGATGGAATCTTCATCCATCAAGAGAAATATGCAAAAAAAAAAAAAAAAAAAATCTCTTGAAGAGATTAAAAATGGATAGACCAATGGCCACTCTCGTACAGCCATATGCCATACAAGGATGATAATGGTAAAAATCCTTCGAAGAAGAGCACATTCGTATGATTGATTATTGTTGTACATGTAACGTCTTTAATTCCATGATCCATAAAAATAAGTGGAGGAGATTCCCGTATATATATGAAAAGACTAAGTTAATATCCATTATTCTTTATAATATATATGCATATATAATAGAAAATTGATATATTGAAATTACCCATTTAATCATTTTTTTATAAGTGGTTACCGATTTAAGGGTAAGTAATATCATGATGTTTTGACTATAATTTATTTTTCTACAGTTTAAAAAATTTAAATTTAATATATTATTAATTAATTCATTAAAAATTAATTTTAAAAGTTAGTTTAATTCAATTTAAAATAATAAAAAACATATTTAAAATTGAAAAATTATTGGGTGCATAGTTTTGTACATGTTATGAGTATCTAACAAAAAATCACCATTGTTCTTTCATTTAGTTTTCTAAAAAACAAAGCTTGACCCTTGAGGGTCCCATCATCGCAACCCAAACCGAAACCGACCACCTTTTCCTTCTTCCACACGGTACCTCTGATTTTCGTCAACCGAAACAAAACGACGTTGGTTTTCGTCTCCGTTGTTTCATGAACGGCATGGTTCATCTAAACGACGACAACGGCACTCCCCACAATCTGTCGTAGTAGTAGCGATCACACCGATCATTCAATTCCGCGGTGATGTCGAATTTGTACGGCGATTACTCCCAAAAGATCGATTACGTCTTCAAAGTTGTTCTCGTCGGTGACTCCGCCGTTGGCAAGACCCAGCTCCTCGCGCGCTTCGCCAGGAACCAATTCAGCGTCGATTCCAAAGCCACCATCGGCGTTGAGTTTCAGACCAAAACGCTTATCATCGATAACAAGATCGTTAAGTCACAAATATGGGACACCGCTGGCCAAGAAAGGTTTTTTCTGCGTTTTGTTTTCATTTTCATGTCGTTTTTTTTCTGTTTCTCGTAAATTCTATTGATTAATATCCTTGTTTGAAAACATATTATCGTAATGATGATAATGATAAAATGTTATTTTCATCCTTCTGTTTTATTGTATTGTCGAAAAACAATTTAGGAATTCCGTGTTGTTGTCTTGGTTGGTTGAATATCGTTTACGATTTTTCGTTTTATTTATTGATTTGGGTGCATGTTTCTTATGTGCATAAGATAGTTTGGAGTATTAGAAATAATTGATTCAAAGCTTTGTTTGAGATAACTAGTGTATAAAAATGTGAAAACAAATGGAAAGTGTTGTGACTAATTCAGTTTATTTAATGTTAGAATTGAATGAATGTTCTTATGGTTGTAACTGTTAGGATCTTAACATGTGGGGATATAAGTAGAAAAGGAAAGTTCGTTTGGTACCATGTCAGCAAATTTCGTAAGGATAGTTTGGAATTGGAGAATTTTGTGATGGGATTTGGAAAATATTCAATAGAATTGATGTAATGCTACAATTTAATTAGAATGCTCTGATAAAATAAAAGTTTTTTATTCTGTTATCAGATCAAAATATTATATAAATTTGTTGACTTTTATCGTAACTATTTTAAAGGTCATATTTAGGATGATTTTTTACTAGTTAATGGCGTAAAAACTTTACATAGTCCATGAAAGATTAAACTTATGTTGTTAGTAATGCCTCGTGTGAATTTAACTCATGTAATTTAGCAGTGTGGGGTTACCATGGTTGATTGTTGTCATTTTGACAAAATATATGCATGTGTGTGACAAATTATGAAATAGTTAAAAAATTTCATGCGGTAATTTCCTAGTCAACAGATAGAATTAAAGTGTTCTCCTACACTTTAAAGAAGCCAAATTTGTGCCTTCTGGACTGTCAACATAGCTCTTTCTGCATGCAAGTTTATAAGGAGTAACCCAAATTGATATATATATATATATATATATATATATGGGTGTGTGTGTTTATCAGGAGTATCCCAAATTTGTGTGTGTGCGCGTGCTCTGCCTTAACTTGGTTACAATCTGAATTGGTAGTTTTCAGATTTTAATTTAGAGCTTGAGGCTTTTATTTTACTACTCAGCAGCTTCTGAAATCTCTAATTTTTTTTTTTTTCTTTCAGGTACAGAGCAGTTACTAGTGCATATTATCGTGGTGCTGTTGGAGCTATGTTAGTTTATGACATGACTAAGCGCCAATCATTTGAGAACATGGCAAGATGGTTAGAGGAACTGAGAGGTCATGCTGACAAAAATATTGTTGTAATGCTAATTGGCAACAAGTGTGATCTTGGAACTCTTAGAGCAGTGCCAACTGAAGATGCCGAGGAGTTTGCACAAAGGGAAAACCTATTCTTTATGGAGACATCAGCACGTGAGTCCACTAATGTGGAAACTGCCTTTCTCACCGTTCTAACTGAGATATACAGACTTATCAGCAAGAAAACACTTACTGCCAATGATGATGCAGATCCAAGTGGTAGTTCAGGGCTTCTGAAGGGAACAAAGATAATTGTTCATAACCAAGACATCAATGGTGGTGAAAAGAAAGGTGGCTGCTGTATATAATTCCTAGATTTGTTTCCAGTCTTCTTGGGAAGCATATTGCTCCCCCCTGGCTCCGCCTACATGTGGCGTTTGTAGAGAGGGCACTTACTTTTCTCCGTCATCCCCATCAGCAAAATGTAGGATATATTTATTTACTACCGTGCTTGTTTGTTGCAAGCATACAGTTTTTCTTCTGTTTTGGTCTCCAGCTTTAGGATTTCAATTTGCTAATACAAATATCTCTTTTGTAAAGGGATGGTTAAGTTCAGATATAGGAATGGAAGCTGTATAACTTGATGCAATTGTTTTTGGCCTGTAGTTGAAACTTTTAGTGTTAATGTGGTGCTTTGAATCTATCTGCATGTTGGGCACTTGCATAACAGATTTTTGGTTGAACCGGGGATATTCCTTGGCCAGAAGCTAATGATTAATCTTTTGAAGTATTAAGATTTATTTAATGTGTTGACTTCTTTTGATAACATATTAATTTCCATATTTATTACTTTTAAAATGCAAAATTAGCAGATCTAATCAATTGAACATGTGAAATTATCTAAATATTCCACTTTTGTAATATTTTTCTTTCTTTCAGGTTGTGTAAACTTACAACCTTTCGATATGGTCTTGTTTGCTGTTTTTAAGATTTTTGATAAACTGATCTTAAGGATTGAGTTTATGATCCCAAAGGCACAGGATGAATTATGGATAAGAGCTAGATGGATAAACGTGGATGTGATGGATGGATAGTGATAAACATAGATATATAAATAAATGGATAGATAGGTAAATAAAAATGTTAAAAGTGAAAGCAAAACTCTTGTTGGAACTTGATTTATATGAATGAGTAAAACTTTCGAATCTCAGGATAGTGCTTGAATTGGTATTTTGTATTTCTTTTATAAATTTATTTTAAATCTTTTAATTTAAAAATGAAAATGATTGTGCACTAACAAATGCTTCATTTATGGAAAAATTATCATGATTAGTCATTAAGACTATATCACACGATTCAATGTTTGGATTTATTAAACTTGGATTGTATTAAAAATTATTACTTACATTATTTTCACACCAAGAAAAGATTATGTTATTCGTCATAAAACTTTGGATACAGTGAGGAACAGACTCAAGAACATGGTAAGCAGAGTCTAGATGATTTTTCAAAGCAATGAGCAACCTGATTGGCTTACCTCCTCATATTAAAATGTTCATAATAGAGTTTTATGAAAACGTTTTAGAAAGTCCCGAAATAGAATAGGATCTATTTTATGTTTATATTATATTGTAATAAAAGATAAATTTAGAGTTTAAACTTTTCGTATATGGATGTTAATTTTTAGAAAGTAAAATTTTCTTCAAAAGTGAACGAGATTATTTTTCTAATATACTATGAGCTTTATTAATAATCGTAGAATGTCAACTGAATTTATCTAATTTGACTTGATTTGTTCGAAACTGACACATTTTCAATGATAAAATATAAAATATAGTTTCATTAAAAATGGACTTTATCATGTATTAACAAAATATTCATGTGAAAGTGCCATATGTTACTTTCTATATTGATTATATTTTTGAAGCTAAGAAAAAATATAATAATATTTTAGATAGAATTATTTATTTGATTTAAATTAAAATTTTGAATTTAATTTACTAAATAAAATAATTTCTTTTGATTATGTTTGACCCTCTAGATTTAATTAAATTGATAGTAAGTTAACCGTGTTTAACAACAGTCTTTAATGTTCAAATTATATAAAGTAATATCTTTTACTTTCAAGGATCATCGGAAGAATTCTTCCATCATTTGTAATTCAAAATCAACTTATATTTCTTCCATCATTTGTTATTCAAAATCAACCGGAGAGTACGACATTAATTTCAAACACTAATAAGTTAACTAATATATGTATGAGATGACTTAAAAACTCTTTTCTTATTCATTCAATTGTTTTAGTCAAGGTATTAATTTTACCATAAAATTTAAATTTATTATCTAGAGTTGATGATTAATCCCACAGTTACTTAATTATATTTAATGTCCATTCAAATAATGCTTCAGAGCATTAGATGTATGATATCATGATATTATAAATAATTTATTGATTATTATGATAATCTTAGATTAAAGAGAATCATTATATTTCTTCTTGAAAATTTTCAATTTACAATTAAGACAACATTAATCATTAGAAATTCTCAATATAGTTTATTTAATGATTACATTTATACATGCATCACATATATCTCTATATATATATAAATAAATAAATAAATAAATAAAATCTATTACTCTTTATATAAAAGACTATTAATTATTCATTATCAAGATCTTTATTACGATAATGAGTTTCTAATTTTAATAAAAAATATTGGTAAATTGACTATAGTGAATGTAACAAAAACAAATGACAATAATTTATTTAGAATTAAAATTAATAACATGATTAATTGAATTTTGGATGTAAGTATTTATCCCCAATACCATACCATAATATATGTAAGTGGACAAAATAATAACCATCTACAAAATTATATAATCCGAGTTATAAGAAGTATAGGAGTGGAAGAAGGAGATTTAAATAACAATTGTTGTCATTGATACATACGCCAATGCCGTAAAGATTTTGATCAATGAAAATTGTTGCATTTCACATGCCCCACATCAGGTTTATTCCATGTAAAGTTGTTGCTATTTATTATGTGTATCATTTTTATCTTTTTCGCTATTTCTCAATTACAAATATAATCAAGAGTGACGTTAACGGATTAAGTTTTTATCTAAATTTATTTCTTTATACTTAGACTAGATCTGAATATATAATTTTAAGTAGATTATAGATGGAAAGATAGATATTTAAATCTAGAATTTTTTTTTCTTGCATATTTTTATATCTTTATTTTTTAAAGATAACTACAAATCATGTTTTATATTTAAAAGAACATGAAATATTTCTCTCGTCAATTAAAAAAAATAATCTATTTTATTATTAAAGAAAAAATTAGACTTAATTTTAAAATTAAAAGATCAAATTAAATTTTCTATCATTAAAGAAATCAATTTAAATTAAATAAATAAATATAAGAATTATATTATGAATTGATATAATATTTTTTATTTTTGTTAAATAATATTTTTACTCATAAATGAAACATAATACTATAATATATAGTCTCAATATTAAGTTAGTAAAAATAAATAAAAAATTTGATAAGAAAATCAATAAATTTATTTAAAAATTTTGAAAAAAATAAATCATGAAATAATTTTGAATTTTTTTTTGTTAGAAACATGAAAGTTAAAAAATTAATTCCAAAATTAATTTTTATAAAAAATAAGTTATATTTTTATTTAAAATTAATTTAAAAATAAATATAAAATTAGTTCTAACCTACCAAATAATTTTAATTTAAAATTTCTTAAATTAAAATTTAATTTTAAAATTTGTTCTAAATAAATATCTAAATTAACTTTTTATATAAAATAAATTTAAATCTAAAATCTAATCTATTTAATTGAAATTTTAAATATCTCATCTAAGTTTATCTTTAATTCCTTTTAAATTTAAATTTAGATTAGATTTCAAATCCAATCATCCATGATCACCCAACCTCCGACTCTTATATAAATCCCTCATCCCTTGTTTCAAACTGCGTCAAAACTCAAACAGTAATTCCATCTTCCAATCAAACATAGAAATCCAGTTTCTCTATCTCTTATTTTTCAACCCAAAACAATGGCTCCAATCCCGGAAGAGCCACTCTTGACCCCAGACCCAGACCGTTTCTGCATGTTCCCTATTCAATACCCTCAAATATGGGAAATGTATAAGAAAGCAGAAGCTTCGTTCTGGACTGCAGAAGAGGTAGACCTAAGCCAAGACCTACGTCACTGGGACTCCCTCACCGACGGTGAGCGCCACTTTATCACTCACGTCCTAGCCTTTTTCGCCGCCTCCGACGGCATAGTCCTTGAAAACCTGGCCGGCCGATTCATGAAAGAAGTCCAAGTCTCGGAAGCCCGAGCTTTCTATGGCTTTCAAATTGCCATTGAAAATATTCACTCCGAGATGTACAGTCTCTTGCTAGAAACTTACATAAAAAACTCTGAACATAAAAATTACCTCTTCCACGCCATCGATACCATCCCTTGTGTCAGCAAAAAGGCCAAATGGGCATTGCGCTGGATTGAGTCATCGGAATCCTTTGCAGAACGCATCATTGCGTTCGCTTGTGTTGAAGGAATATTTTTCTCCGGAAGCTTCTGCGCTATATTCTGGCTTAGGAAGCGCGGACTTATGCCCGGTCTCACTTTCTCTAACGAACTAATATCACGCGATGAGGGACTTCACTGTGATTTTACTTGTCTTTTGTATTCTTTATTGAGGATGAAGCTTAGTGAAGAGCGGGTGAAAGAGATTGTGCGTGATGCGGTGGATATTGAGAGGGAGTTTGTGTGCGACGCGCTTCCGTGTGGGCTTCTGGGGATGAATGGTGATTTGATGAGTCAGTATATTGAGTTTGTTGCAGATAGGTTGTTGGGTTCGCTTGGGTGTGGGAAGATTTACAATGTGCAGAACCCATTTGATTGGATGGAACTGATCTCGCTGCAAGGGAAGACTAACTCTTTTGAAAAGAGCGTTGGATAGTATAAAAGACCCGAACTTTGTATCTTTGTATTTTTCTTTCTTTGCAATATATATATATATTTTTCTTTCTTTTACATTTTATAATTGGTTGTCTGCAGTTGTCTACCAAATATTTTTTTCAAAAAGCCAATATTATGTCTAGTTTGAATGGCTACGGTCTGCGTTTTCACCAACAATGAAGATTTTTAAGTTATCATAGGTTTAGGGTTTCGGTATATATGACATTTATTTTTACGTTGTTAGATAGGTAATGTGTTTTTATACCTGTATTATTTTGTTTTTACCATTTTATTATGTTAACTGGAATATACAGTCAACTTACTTACAGAATATTTGTTTATTTCTCTTTCTTTATATTTTATATATGTATACGTATTTTTTCTTTTTTTATATTTTATAATTAGTTGTCTACGTATTATAAATGTCTACCAAATATTTTTTCTTAATTGTAACTAGTCTTCTCCTTCAAGAATGAATATACAAGTATACTTTCAAGTTTTAATTCGCCTTTGCTTTATTTATTTTATTTTGTATTTTATAGTTATTTGCGGTCAATTTAAATGTAATTTTTTTTTTTTTGCTGAATTGCCTTTGTGTGTTGATTAATATATGGAGATAAGTTTGGTAATTTTTATTTATTTTATTATTATTTTTAAAGTTAATTGGGGTCATTATAAATGTAAAATTTATTTATTTTTTGCTAAATTGACTTTTTATATTATTTGTTTAATATATATGGGGATATGTTTTGTAATTTTAAAAGTGAGATGATTAGTATTAGACTTGAACCTAGAATTATTAAAATATTCTAGGGTATAAAAAATAAACAGTTTAGTTCAGCCACTAATAATTTTTCTACTGCTGACATTAGTTAGACCAAAATAATTTTAAAGTCTAATAATTTTAATTTTGTGGGAATAAATCTAACATAGAATCTAAGACTTTTTACAACTAAATTAAATAAATTTATAATATTAAATATTAATATTTTTATTTCTATTTTAGATTGTGCAGAAATAATTTCTATAATTATTTATAAAATTTATTTTAAATTTAAAAATATCAATAAATATTACTTGTTCTTTAATATTATAAATTTATTTAATTTAGTTGTAGAAAGTCTTAAAAATATCAATAAATATTACTTGTTCTTTAATATTATAAATTTATTTAATTTAGTTGTAGAAAGTCCTTGTTCTTTAATATTATAAATTTATTTAATATTATAAAGTTATTTAATTTGTTCATATATTTTAATATATATTTTTTAAAATTATATTATAAAACAATCTGAGTGTCACGAGACAACATTTCAAAGAATATCATGACTTCTTCCATTAATAAGGTAGTAATCAACTTTACTTTGCAGTAAACTATAATATGTGTCTAATTAGTTAACTTAGTCACAAAACATATAAGAATACATATTATCTCTTTTTACAATTTATAACTGGTTGTCTAGTTGTTTTCATCTTTCAGTTGTGTATCAAATATTTTTTCGGTAATGATGGATAAAAAAACACTATGAAACGTGTCTTTTGTACTAAGATAGTGTTATTATTGATTTTTAAAAGATTTTAATTACTTTGAAATTCATTTTAACCTTGAATATATGTGGAATTGATCTTGTTTTAGCTGTACATAAATCATTATTCAATTAAACGGGACAAAAAGGATTGCGATAAAGATACTTTTTGTGACAGTTTTTATATCATCGGAAAGAATACTATCTTAAAATACTTTAAAGCATTATTTTTAAGAAAATGACAATTAGTTTATATATATGACAATGTAGGGCGAAAGGACCACATGCGCCCGTAAGGAAATAAAGTGAGACAAACTAGTGAAAGTTGTAGAACCCACTGGGACGTACTTTACTAGAAACCAAGGAGCAAAGTTTTTTAAAAGATACAGATTTTAATATTTTTTAGTGCAGGTTAGTGTATTATATATGTCAATTACATAATTCACTTTCATACTATTATATTTAATCCTATCGCATATATATATATATATATATATATATATATATATATATATATATATATTTGTATTTGATTTATGAACAAGCTTGTCCTTAATATTTTATGCAATATATTTTACTACAAAATGTTTGATGACAAACAAAAATGCTGGCTTGTTGTGTTCTAATATTTTAATAGAAAAAAATAAATCATAAATTTTTACAAGATACACAATTCCTTGACAGAAGATATCAAAGAATCTAAATTCATGATTGATTTATCTATTTCTTATTTTCATTTTCACTAAAATAGGAAATAATTTTGAAAATATTTTTAAAAAATATTTTCAAAACAAAGGTTGAATTTGAAAAAGAAAAAAAATCGATTTCACCATTTCCATGAGAATTTAGAAAATAAAAGCAAGAATAATAAAAACTCAATGATAAAAGTTTAATTATAATGAAATTTAAACATACTTTCTTAAATTTCAAATTTTGAAAATAAATTAATTTTCAAAAAACAAATGAAATGAAAACAAAAACTATTTCCTAAAGTCAAACTAGACCTAAGAGCTCGTTATAACCGAGATAGAGATGGATAGATAATTATTATTATATTATATTCCTATCTAATGTTTGATGCACCATCGGATACAATCTCCTTATTATCATGGGAGAATGATTATGATAATATTTAACACAGTTTTTTAAGTAATCCGGTGACATAATAATTGTAGATTATTTTTTTTTTCTTTTCATTTCATTGGTTGTTTGGCCACCATATAAGAACAGCTGAATTCAGTTTTGTTATTCATAGTTGATAATCAATTTTCACCCCTAATGGCTGATTTTGGTGACTATCTGATGTTGCTTCTCACATCGCTAACCTTAATCTTCTTGTTACGTGTAATCTTCAGAAGGTCTCACATGAAGGCACGGCTACCACCAAGTCCTAGAGCCCTCCCTGTGATAGGACACCTCTACCTACTCACCAAGCTCCCGCACCAAGCATTTCACAAGATCTCATCACGTTATGGCCCTTTGGTCTACCTTTTGTTAGGTTCCAAATCTTGTGTTCTTGTTTCATCACCTGAAATGGCAAGAGAATGTCTTAAAACAAATGAAACATGCTTCCTTAACCGACCCAAAAGGACCAATGTGGACTACATCACATACGGTTCTTCAGATTTTGTGATGGCACCCTATGGACCTTACTGGAAGTTTATGAAAAAGCTTTGCATGACTGAACTCCTCGGAGGCCGCATGATTCACGAACACCTTCCAATTAGAGCTGAGGAGACAAAGATGTTCTTGAAGAATATGATGCAAAAGGCTAGTTTGAGAGAGGAAGTGAACATAGGCAAGGAGCTAGCTTTGCTTTCAAATAACATAATCACAAGGATGGCTTTGAGAAGAAGGTGTTCTGATGTTGAAGGGGAAGGGCACCAATTGATTGAGTTGGTTAAAGAGATGACTTTGCTAGGTGGGAAGTTTAACTTGGGAGACATGTTGTGGTTTGTTAAGAAGTTGGATTTGCAAGGGTTTGGTAAAAAGATTGAGAGTGTTAGAAGTAGGTATGATGCTATCATGGAGAGGATCATGAAGGAACATGAAGAAGCAAGAAGGAAGAGGAAGGAAATGGGTGGTCATGGAGATGAAGCAGTGAAAGATTTACTTGATATTCTACTTGATATCTATAATGATGAACGCTCTGAGATTAGATTAACCAGAGAAAATATCAAGGCCTTCATTATGGTAATTAACAACTCCCTTTATATATTTGTTTGGTTTTCCACATGCATATCTTGTTTTGAAGGTAAATTTGTTTGAGTATACACTTCTTTCAATGATGATTTGAATCTTAATTCGTTATTTTTTATGAAAGTAATCTTTTATTCTAGATTCAGGTCTTTGTTAGTTACTAATCTATTAAAATAAAATCTAAGAAGCAATTAATTTGTTTTGGGAGTTAGTGTTACATTTTAGAGAAAACTAATAAGTCTTGCTTATGTGATTTGCAGAATATGTTTGGTGCTGGAACTGAGACATCAGCCACTACAATAGAATGGGCTTTGGCTGAGCTAATCAATCATCCAAATGTTATGATAAAAGCAAGGAAAGAGATTGATTCAGTGGTTGGTAAGAATAGGTTGGTTGAGGAATCAGATATTCCCAACCTTCCCTATGTTCAGTCCATAGTGAAGGAAACAATGAGGCTTCATCCAACTGGGCCCTTAATAGTGAGGCAATGCACCGAACATTGTAATGTTAATGGATATGACATTCCAGCAAAGGCCACACTATTTGTGAATGTATGGGCCATGGGTAGGAATCCAAATTATTGGGAGAACCCACTTGAGTTCAAGCCAGAGAGGTTTCTTAATGAAGAGGGACAGAGTCCTCTAGATCTGAAGGGGCAAAATTTTGAACTATTGGCATTTGGAGCTGGAAGAAGAAGCTGCCCTGGTGCTGCACTAGCTTTGCAGATTGTTCCCTCAACCTTGGCTGGAATGATTCAGTGTTTTGAATGGAAGGTTGGTGGAACTATTGACATGGAAGAGGGACCTGGAATGACACTTCCTAGGAAACATCCCTTGTTATGTGTCCCTGTGGCTAGGGTCAATCCTTTTGTTGAAGTCTAACGTATGCATTGTACATCTATGAACCTGATTAATGAATAAAAATGAAAAAGAGAGGGGGGGACCCCTTCTCTCTCTTGTAATCAGAATTGGTATGAACTATTTAGACACATGTGTGTGCGTATATAAAATTGGTACGAAATGTTGATTGAGTGTGTTGTTTTTGGTGTATATGTTGTTTGTTATTTTCCTGCACTGTATATGAAATATTTCTTTTGCTAATCATGGACCTGGAACAAACAAAATTGCAGAAAGAAAATTTGGGCATTCTCAATGATAGCAATCATACAAACACAAGACAGGACCACATGAACCACCAAGAATAATTGGTAGAGCCAACAATTAAATATTTAGAGAACTAAATCATATTGTATGATCCTTTTCTCTTCTCTTAAAAAATATATTTTCTCTATATTTTATTCTTTTGATAAATTTTAATTTATGGTATTTTAGTAATTTCTTGAAAAGCATTATAGAAATATATACTTTTTTTATATTTCCACCCTTAACAGATGTAATCTTACATTATTTTTCTTCATTTATCAAATACTAATTACTATATTTTACCTTACATTTTTTTTTGTTAAAATTGATGTTATAACTAATTTTTTTTACATTATTCTATTATAAGATATTTAAATATTGAAATAAATAGTAGTATAATTTTAACTATCATATTTAAATTATATAATGTTTAAATAACTCATGGTAAGATAATGTAAAAACATATAATTTTTAAAATTATTCTGTTACAAATTTTAATATTTAAAATTTAAAAAGTATAACATTTAAGTAGCCATAAAATTATTTTTTAGTTAAAAAATTTATAAAAATGTAGAATATATACTTGACAAAGGAGGGAAAGTATATTTTAATATAAAATGAGTAATATCTTAATACTTATATTTGTCAGGAATAGGAATGTAATAGATATTTTTGTAATATTTTTTTATAATGGGAGTTTAACAAAAATATATTTTTTAAAAAAGGAATAAAAGTGTTACACAATAAATTTTCATATAAATTTTTTGATATTAATCATATCTATTTTAATTACCTTGTTGCTGTCAATAAAAGTTACTGTCATCAACCTTAAAAGGTTCTAAAGCCTTTCGAGGTGGGGTATTTTTTATTTATCCAAAAAAATTTGAAAGATATAGGAGATATACTATGAACTAGAAAATATTTCTTGCATGCCCAAGTGTTTATCTACACTTATGAAAGAAATAAGAAAAAGATCAAAATTATAGATATAATATATAACAAGTGCATGAAAAACGATATACAATACGAAATGTGTCTACACGAAAATGTACTTTATTTTTTTTCTCTCATTATTTAAATTTTCAATCAACAAATTACATATATTTATTTCGCACTACATTTCGTCAAATGTTTCTAATAATGTTTCAATATTATTATACTAAGACTAAAAAATATTTAAATCCTTTCAGTATTTTAAGAGAAAACAGAGGTCTATAGGTTGAAAAGAGGTACCAAACAGAAGGGGAATAGACACAATAAATAGTAAAATAGATCCAGGCTTTTACCTATTAGATAAATGAGCATTATCAGAACATTAATGAATACTATCAAACGAATGAACAGTGTTATCAGACTAATGAATACTATCAAATGAATGAAGACACACCAAGTAAATTTCCGTACTTATAAGTTGGGGTTGAGTGAAGTTGAAGTTTAGGCACATGTGCGATGGTGAGGCGCGAATCCAAGTTGTTGATGACATTCCTCTGAGGTAAGAAGCTTGTAATAGTGTACCAGGGGCATGAATGGCAAGTGCATAAGTACCAAAAATGGGTTTTGACTCATTTTGGTGCAAATGTTGCAATTTGTTGAAATTTAAGATGTCAGTCTTTTGACCCCTCAATTCTTTAAAAATTTGAAGTTTAGATAATAATAAAATTTAAGCAATTATGATTAAAATTGATGTTGTGTTGGATAGAAAGAAATATACTTAAAATATTTTGCATAATGCTTTCATCCAAAGAATTTATCTAACATTTAAGATAAGCATTTCGTCTAAAAGAAAAAGTTAGACACAAGTTTAAATGAAAAATGTAATATTCATTCAATGACTTTATAATGACTACATCGTCTAAGGTAAGTTTGTACAAACAATTTGAGTAAGGGCACTTGATATACTTTTTTCTAGCATTCATACATGATTTCAAAATATTAGTATACCTTATAAAATATGACTTCACGAGACATTTTCTCTTGTAATATTGTTTTATACTTTTATAAGCTATTATATTTATTATAATTGAAAGTTTAACATTAAAAATTTGAAAAAGGTTAGACATTGTTTTAAAGAACAATAAAAAGAACAAATAGAACAACATTGTCTTAATATAGTAAAAAGCAAAATGTATTAGACAAAAATATATTTGATGTGATAACTCTCCATTGAAACTTTCTTTTTTCCTGTACAACTCAAGTTCCTAGGACAATCTTGTTAAAAATATAGAAAAAATCAAATTATTAATATGAAAACAAGATATTGATAAGAAATTTCTAAGACTTCAAAGAAGCTAAATATAAAAGAGAACAATGTTGGATGAAACATTTTGTTTCATAAAAAAATGTTCTAAATTCATAAATATTGTATATCTTTTATTAGTAAATTTGAATCTCATACTATGAGTTTATCTTTAATATTATCTTTTTTGAGAGTTATTTTTTCTTAAAATCATTATTTATTTTTAAAAGTTAAGAATGACTTAATGAGAAAGAATATTTGGGTAGTAAGTTTGGTAGGTTTGACCCAGAAGTGACTTTATAAGAAAAAATACTTGGATTAAACTAAACTTGTAAGAAGAAATACTTGTAACCAGTTTGGTTAATGAAAATTCTTCAACTGTCTTGAAGGTACTACACATAACTCAGTATGTCATTCTATTCTTCTTATTTCTTTCCTTATCTATCGGGAGGATAACTTTACAAATGTGTTTTTCAATTTTTTATTGGAAGAATCCTTCAAATCAATTTTAACAAATGTTTTGTCCTAAGTAAATAAAGTTTTGTAAGAAGTTTATGTGAAACAATCCCTAGGTCTGATTTCCTCAACATGTTTTTAAATTGAACAAAGCTTTACATGATTTAAAACAAAACCCACATGTTTAGTATGAAAGACTAAGTTCATTTCTCCTAGAAAATGGTGTTTCTAAGAGAAAAGTTGATACAAAATTGTTTTGTTGAAATGTCTAATCTAATTTTACTATTATTCAAATTTATGTGGATGATATAATTTTTGATGATACTAACAACTGCCTAGGTAAAGATTTTGAAAATCTTATAAGAACTGAGTTTGAAATGAACATGATAAGAAAACTAAAATTCTTTCTTATATTGCAAATCAAACAATGTAAAGAAGGCATATTCATACACTAAATCAGGTATGTCAAATAACTCTTAAAGAAATTCAAGTTAGATGATGCCAAAGTCATAAGCACACCTATGCATCCAACTTTAATTCTTGGACTAGACAAATCTTCTAATAAGGTTGATCAAATTCAATATAGAGTTATGATTGGGTCTTTACTTTATTTAACTACATCCATATCTAATATAATGTTCAATGTATGTCTCGGTGTAAAATTTTAGTTTGATCCTAGAGGAATTCATCCAACCGTAGTTAAATATATCTTTAGATATTTAAAAGAAGCAAATAAATTTAGTCTTTGTTTTAAGAGATAGGAAGAGTATAATTTGACAAGATTTTATGATGTTGATTTTGCTGAAGATGGAATAAAGAGAAGATGTACGGGTGGATGGTGTCGTTACACCGGTAGAAATTTGATGTCTTGAATAAGTAAGTGACAATGAATAATAACCTTATCAACTATTGAAACAAAATACATTTCTACTACTTGTTATTACTTCTATATTTTTTTAGATAAAATATCAATTAAAAGATTAAGATATTAGCAAATAATTTTAAAAATGTTAAACTAAGGTGTTGTGCATTTCTTATAGAATAGTTTTTTTTTCCTTGGTAAACACTAAATAATCAAGAAGGTAGTTATCATCGATGTATTAACAAATATGTCTCTAAAATTGTTCTACGATAAAAGTGTCCTACAGCAAAATAAAAAAGAAATTTACACTATAATTTTTATTATAAGAAATGTAAAAGATAAAATACAAGAAGGAAGGTCGAATTATATTAATTTTAAAAATTGTTTTTCAAACGATGCGTTTTGCATATGTAGTTTTATAACCAAGGCAGACACAAAAAGGTTTTCTATTTAAAGGTAGATTTTAATGAAGACTTAGTTGAAATATTTATCCCCTGTTAGTCAGGAAGTAATAACAGGTAAGATAATGATATTTTCATACTAGTTCGTCTAAACAGACTATGTCCAGTTACTTAGCAACTTGCTAAGTTTTCACTATACCAGTGAAACAAACCTTACAAGTATTCATTAATCCTAGTCACTTCTGACTATTACAAAGGTATTCTTTGAATCCAGCTTCTTCAAGCTAAACCCAAGTATTCTTTGGAACGCAACCTCTTAGGCTAAAACTAGGTATTCTTTGGAACGCAGCCTCCTTAGGCTAAGACAAGTATTCTTTGAATACTCAACCTCCTCAAGCTAAACACCACAATAGTGATTTTTTACAAAGGTTTGTAAGAAAGAATAATCCTCTACGCAGAGAGGGGTTTACAATGAAGATTCATAGCAAAATCTAATATGATAGCTTGATAGCGTAATTTCATTAACTTGAAATTGTTGAAGTGAAGTCCTTTTATAGATGAGCTTCTTGAAGTAGTCGTTAGAGTAATGCATTTGAATGTTGTCCTTTTCTTGGACATTTCAACATCTGGCAGAGTGAGCAATCAAAACATTTAATGTTTGGTCAGTGGATGTGACCATGAAATCTGACTTTGACCGATCTGCTCAGAGATTTCATCGAAAAGTACCTTTTACTTTTCGTGTTGCAGAGGTTTAGATTGAATCTCTTTCTACCTCTAGAAGCTTTTGAGTAACGACTTGATTTAAGTAGATGCACGTGTTACTCTTCGTCTGAAACTTAAACTTCACTAGACGAATGAATTTGACTTAATTCATTTGCTGTCATTCGTCTGTCCTTCTCTTCTTTAACTTCAATCTTCATAATTTCATACTGAAACTTGTATTAGATTTGTGTGACTTGAAATTGAGTTCCATCATTGAAATTTCGTCTTGATTCTCCATGAAGATTCTCTGTTTTGATCCATTTTTGATGTACAGAGAATTCTTCGTCTTGTATATATACTGAGGGTACTCATTTCGTTTGTATTTACATCTTTAATTTGTACTTGATTAGCCTTCGTCTGATCTTTACTTGAGAATCTGTCGAATAATCACTTTATCTGTTTTGTAATTATTAAAACTTAAGATGTTAAATCATCTTGACTTAACAACAAATAAAGCAATTAGTAATAAGTTACTAATCATACAAAAATTGAAATACTAATAATCATTAAACAAATTATTAATTGGTGATAGGTAATGTTTCCACTCCTTAATTTTGATAGAATTACCAATGATATTTTGCAAAAAAAAAAAAAAATGAGAATAACAATTTTTAAATGATTAACAAAGCACCCGTTTTTCAGCTGGCCCTAGAGACCAAAAATGCCAAGACGGACATTGACCATACTATTTTATCAAGCAAATTTTAAAAGTTCATGTTTTACTTAAGTACAGATTAAGCATTTCCATATCTTGTTAGATATGAGAGTACAAAAATCGCTTTAAAGACCGATAAAGGAATGGATATACGGCAACCAAAGCAATGAAAAAAGAACATTATATAACAAGAAAGAAGTAATAATCTCAACTGATAGTGTGTATGCTAATTGAAACTCCAATCCTTCTAGTTGCTTACTTATTCTTAGTTTTTGAGAGATAACAAGAATTAGCATTTAGCATGACACAAAGGGAGTGACATGAGTCTTGGTTTTGGGACACAAATTAAAGGTTGAGCTCTTGAAAGAAAAAAAGAAGGTCCCTCATTCATGTCAACACTACCACAATTCTCTCCAACTTCTTCACCAATCCATTCAAAGCATTGAATCATAGCAGCAAGGGTGGTGTGAGCAACCTTTAGTGCTAGTGAAGTTCCAGGACACCCTCTTCTTCCACTTCCAAATGGTAAAAAATGATAATGTTGTCCCCTGACATCAGCTTGACCCATTTTTCCACTCTCATCATTAAGAAACCTTTCAGGCCTAAACTCGAGAGGGTCATCCCAGTGCTTTGGATCCCTACCAATGGCCCACACATTAGTGAAAACCTGAGTCTTTGCTGGAATGTCATATCCAGCAATTGTGCAATTCTTAAATGACTCTCTATGTATAAATGGAGATGGAGGGTGAAGTCTTAATGTCTCCTTCACAATCGCTTGTAGATAAGGAAGGTTTTCTATATCAAATTCCGTTACTATTCTGTCTTTGCCAATGATAGTTTCAATCTCTTTCCTTGCTTTCTCCATGATTGTTGGATGGTTTATTAGTTCTGCAAGTGACCATTCTAGAGTAGCTGCCGTTGTATCTGTCCCACCACCGAACATGTCCTGAGAAATCATAAAGAGAGCTATTTTGTTACATATAGATTCTTACGTTAATCGCTCAAAATCTCAGTATTATCAAATTTTAGATTGCAAACATGTAATGACAAACAAACTCAATTAATTAGATATATTAAAATATATCAAATTAAAGATTTAACTTTTCTCTGTTTCTCAGTATATCTCTGTTTATCTATATCTTCGCGTGTGTATATATAGACCAAAATTTATTGAGTATAAAATTCACTTAATCTTAATCTCTGATGCATCGTGAATTTTTTTATCTTTAATAACAAAAATTCATGCAAATTATACAAATTTAATTTATGATTACACGACTTTTTAAAACTGCTTTTTCAATTTCAATGCACAGTCTTCAAAATCTAAAATTTAGATGCAATAGTCGTATTATTGAAAAATGTTAATACAAAGCTTCAATAAATAATTCTGGGACTCAAAGTAAATCACTTCTTATAAAATCAATGAGATTAATTTTTATCGAGGGACTAACGTGAACAATCAAAGTGGGGGTTTATTCATGGAATATTACCATCAAGAAGGCTTTGATGTTGTCTCTGGTTATTTTGACTTCTGAGCTTTGATCTTGAGAAATACTCAAAAGTGCATCTAGAACATCTCTTGGTGCATCCTTTATAGTCAATTTCATTCTTTCCTCTTCATGATCACGAACAATACATTCTATCATGGTGTCAAAGCTGTCACGAGCCTCCTTCAGCTTTTCCCCAATTCCCTGCAGATCCAATCCCTTACAAAACCAAAAATAATCTGCCAGGTTAAACATTCCACTCAATAAGGCATACTCCTTCACCTTTTCTGTCACCTTGTGAGCCTCATCATCGGTGTTGAAAGAGCGTTTACCTATTGCCATTCTCATCACTATGCTGTTTGATAACTTCAAAAATTCATCTCCAACATTCACACCTTCACATGCTTCTCCTTTCTTCTGCATCATCAACAGGAACCTGTGACAAAGATTTAAGTGACAAAGTCCACGAATGCTAATTAGGATCTAACTGGATGATTTTTCATAAGATATTATGAAATAAACTTCTTCATGAACTAAAATAAGTTAATATACAAGTTAAAAAATAATTTTCAGCTTAAGAAAAAATTAGATGTTATTTTCTTCTCCATTCGCAAATTTTAAAAGAGGCCGAATTACCGTCGACACATATATAGAAATAAAGAAAAAAAAACAACACAGACCTGTTAATCTCCTCTTGCCTAATCGGTAGGAGTTGATCCAGCATCTTTCCATTAAGAAGTTCTGACATGCAAAGCCTCTTCATGAACTTCCAGAAAGTTCCATAAGGTGCAAATGCTAAATCAGTTGAGTTATAAGTGAGATAGCTTATAGCAACATTTGCGGGTCGGTTTGAGAAGGAAAGTTCATGGGTTTTAAAGATCTCTTTGGCTATTTCAGCTGAGGAAACAACAACCATGGGAGTGGAGCCAAGGTGAAGGTGAATCAATGGTCCATAACGGTTTGAGAGATTTTGAAAAGCTCTATGAAGGGGAGCTTTAAGCAAGTGTAAGTGTCCAATAATTGGTAAGGCTAACGGACTAGGTGGAAGCCGAAATTTTGAAGTTTTGAATATGGTTTGGTGTATTATTATTGAGACTAGTGAAACAAGGAATATTGCCATGTATCCTTGAATATAATCCATTGTGTTGTCTATGTTTTCATGCTTCCAACTGGGCTATTTATAGCGTGTAGTTGTTATATTTTGAATTATGAAAATTTTTTATATGTAAATATGAAATATATGGTTATCAAATTTTTTTTTTTCAATAACTCAGTTTATTTGTTTGTACTTTTATTTTTTTCACAGTTTATTTTCTGTTTTTAAATATTTGTATAGAAAATATTAAAAATAATTTTTTTTCTCTATTTGCTATATACTATTTGAAAACACGAAATTAAATTAAAGAAAATTATGGTTTGATTATTAAAAAATAAAAGTATAAAATAATAAACTAAGTTAAATTTAGTTTAATTTCCTCTTGATATTGAAGATGTCTACCCACCTTTCTATGTGAAGTAGATGATATAATTTCTTGGTTGGAGAAGGCATTATGTCATCATGAAACTATATTTTATAGTTGAGACAAATGCATTCTACCTTCTATGTCTTGTCTTTTGTGAACTATAGAGGGTGGACATGTTTGTTGGTGGCATGGCTTTGGCATAAATTAATAAAGGAAGGAATTAATAATCTCAAAACTAGTTAATGCAGGTGGAGGTATTAGTGCAACTTTTACTGCCAGGAATCTCTGTTATGCTTCCAATTAATGCAGTTGGATATTTAACTCCTAGGAAAGTGAAATACAAAGAAATATCACGATTAAGGTTTAAAATATTAATTGTTGATATACATTTGGTTCTTAATTGTTGAAACATTGTGGTAAGACTCAAGTGGGATGGGAATTTTCTTTTTTAATTTGTCTTGAATTTATTATCGGTCAAGTATATCTTTTCTAAATGATTTATAATATTACGAAAGATAAATAAAATGTGTAAGAACGATAAAGTATATTAGTATATTAGTTCAAGACGAAATCAAACTTACATATTAAGGAAATCATTATATTTATTATGTGAATAATTAGGAACTACACATAAATTTGACAAGAATATTGAAAGGGCAAATGATTAAAGTCCATGAGAAAAATAACAAATATCTTGTGAGAAATCTGGATATTTCAAAAAAAAAAGACAGTCCAAAACATAAAGACCGGTTCAAAAAGAAAGATGAGCATATAATCCATAAATATTGTATATCCTTTGTTAAGCAAACTTGAATGTCATACTATAAGTTCATTTGTAATATTATCTCTTTTAGAGTTATATTTTCTTAAAAATATTATTTATTTTTAAAAGTCAGGAGATGTTTAATGAGAAAAAATATTTGAGTAATAAGCTTAAATATAAACTTGTTAGGTTTGAGTTAGAAGAGATTTTTTAAGAAAGAATATTTAGGTTAAACTAAAATAATAATAAAGAATATTTATAACTAATTTGGTTAATGAAAATTTTTAAATGTCTTCTTAATTTAGTATGTCATTTTATTTTTATTTTTATTTCTTATCAATTGGAGGATAAATTCACAAATGCGTTTTCCAATCTTTTCATTGAAAGAATCATTCAAATCAATCTTAACAAATGTTTTGTCCTAAATAAATAAAGCTTTGCAAGAAGTTTACGTGAAATAACTCTAGATTTGATTTCCTCAACATGTTTTTAAATTAAACAAAGCTCTACATGATTTAAAACAAAATCTACATGTTAGGAATGAAATGCTAAGTTTATTTCTTCTTGAAAATGGTGTTTCCAGAAGAAAAGCTGATATAACATTGTTTTATTGGAATGTTTAATCTAATTTTATTATTATTCAAATGTATGTGGATTATATAATTTTTGATGATACTAACAACTCTTTAGGTAAAGGTTTTGAAAATCTCAAGAGAACTGAGTTTGAAATGAGCATAAAATTATTTTTTATATTGCAAATCACAAATAAATAAATAAATATATATATATATATATATATATATATATATATATATATATATATATATATATATATATATATATATACCAAAGTATGTTAAAGAATTCTTGAAGAAATTTATGTTAGATGATGCCGAAGTCATAAGCACATCTATGCATCCAACTTTAATTTTTGGACTAGACAAATCTTTTAATAAGATAGATCAAATTTAATATAGAAGTATCATCCAACTTTAATTCAGACTAGACAAATCTTTTAATAAGATAGATCAAATTTAATATAGAGGTATGATTGAGTCTTTATTTTATTTAATTGCGTCCATACTAATGTAATGTTCAGTGTATGTCTCGATGTAAGATTTTAGTCTGATTCTAGAGAAATTCATCCAACTGTAGTTAAATGTGTCTTTAAATATTTAAAAGAAGTAAATAACTTTAATCTTTGTTTAAAGAGATAAGAAAAGTATAATTTGACAAGATTTTATGACGTTGATTTTAAAGATGGAATAAAAAGAACAAAAACAAGTAGATGATGTTGCTAAATGGGCAGAAATTTGATGTCTTGGATAAGTAAATGACAATGAACAATAGCCGTATCAATACTTGAAGCAAAATCCATCTCTGGTGCTTGTTGCTGCTTCTATATTCTATAGATAAAACATGAATTAGAATATTAAGATATTAAAAAATAATTTAAAAAATGTAAAACTAAGGTGTTGTGCATTTCTTAGAGAATAGTTTTTTTTCCCTTGTAAACACTAAATAATCAAGAAGGTAGTTATCATCGATATAGTAACAAATATGTCTCTAAAATTGTTCAACGACAAAAAGTGTTATGAAAAAAGAATATTTTACACTATAATTTTTATTATAAGAAATAAAGCAATTAGTAATAAGTTACTAGTCATAAAAAAAATTGAAATACTAACAATTAGTCAACAAATTATTAATTGGTGATATGTAATATTTCCACTCATTGATTTTGATAGAATTACCAATGACTTTTTGCAAAAATAAGAATGAGAATAACAATTTTCAAATGATTAACAAAGCACCATCTTTTCAGCTAGCCCTAGAGACCAAAAATGTCAGGACGGACATTGACCATAATATTTTATCAACCAAATTTAAAAAGTTTATGTTTTACTTAATTACAGAATAAGCGGTTCCATATCTTGTTAGATATGAGAGTACAAAAATCACTTTAAAGACTTATAAAGGAATGGATATATGACAACCAAAGCAATTAAAAAAGAACATTATATAACAAGAAAGAAGTAATAATCAACTGGTAGTATATATGCTAATTGAAATTCCAATCCTTCTAGTTGCTTACATATTATTAGTTTCTGAGAGATAACTAGACTTAGCATTTAACATTGTTGGTTTCTTTTATTACAAAAGAAAAATAAAGGGAAAAGTTTATCATATAATACACTCATTTTATTTAAATGTAAAAGTTTATCATATAATACACTCATTTTATTTAAATGTAAAACTAATATTTATAAAACATACATGAAAACAACATTACTAAAATATAAAAATTATTAACAATTATTTCTAACAAACAAGACTGAAAAATATTCATCCTATTCATTAGTATATTTTTATTTTAAATAAAAATCTAAATATTTTGTTGTTCTAAAAGTCATATCATCAACACTCTTCCTTATTTTAGAAATGCAAATTCCAAGATTTTATCTCTAAGTATTAGATTTCTCATATTTATTCTTCAAGGATTGATTCTCCTTCTTGAGTTTCTTGATTGATTTCACCATCTTCTCAATTTTTTGTTTGAATATTTCAAAAATCTCTCATTGTTATTTGACAATGCCTATTGTGACTGTTCCTGAACCAATTTTTCTTCATGTTGCTTAATTTTTAAATCAGCAAGTTGTTTTAGCTTATTTCTTAACATGTCATTCTCCTGAGACAGACACTCATCTTTTTACTCTTGAAACTTGGTTGACAAGTCCAGCCTTAAGTTTTGTCTTTCAGTTAATACACATTTGAATTCTTCCATCATCATTTTATTTTGGCGTTGTAACTCTTTACAAAGTGACTGAACTTTATCATGGATGGTAAGAGTTGCATCTCTTTATGCCAACACTTGTTGATACTTTAGTGTAAATTCTAAAAGTTCCTCCTCCATCGGGTTTAAAGCATAGCTTTTAGCTCTCATTTTCAACTTGAATATGTCTTCATCTTTTGCATATTTGATTAAGCACCAATTAGCTTCAAATATGACTTTGAAGCCCTCTTCTACAAGCTATGGAACACTAAGCAAATTTTGATCAATATCAGGCACATATAAAATGTTAAAGATATATTTTAGACCTGTCAAACTTTTAATAGCAACAGTCCCTTTTCCTTTGGCCGAGAGAAAATTACCATTTCCAATTTTTACTTTGGAAACAATGTTTTTATCTAACTCTTTAAAGAGTTTCTGATCGTTGGTCATATGGTTTGTCAACTTCTTGTCTATTAATCATGAATCACAGGAACTATGGCTTGTAGCAAAATATGTTGTAACAAAGAGTTCCTCCTCCTCTTGTTCCTCCACAGTCACCTTTGCCTTCACTAGTTTGGACTTACAGATTTACTCTATATGTCCCATAACACCACATTTTCTGCACTTAACATCTGGCATCCACCAACATTTTTGTTGAGGATGATTTGTTTTTTTGCAATGAGGACACACGGAAAAGTCTCACTTTGTTGCTTGTTGAAGCTTTCTGACTTTTTGTTCTTTCTAAAATTTTGTGCTTTCGTATAAAATGCACTTGTATAGTCTCCTCCTGTCTCATCATTCTTCTCTGCTCTTGTGCTTGTAAAACATTTACCAGTTCTCCTAAGGTGATGGTTGATAGGTCTTTTGACTCCTCCAACCTGATATCTTCGATTCATACTTTTTAGATATAGTAACCAGAATTTTTTGCACTATTCTTTCATTAGGAAACTCCTTCCCGAGAAGCTGCACTTTATTTGTTATGCTTAATAGCCGATCAACATAGCCTTTAATTGTTTCTGTCTCTTTCATGCTTTGCATTTCAAATTCTCTACCCAAGTTGAGCGCTTTCATGCCTTTGGTTCTTTCACAACTAGCATATTCTGATTTAAGATGATCCCAAATCTCTTATGCAGACTTGAAATTTATAATTCTTGTAAAGATAATTTTTGACATAACGGGAAAGAGACAATTTTTTTGCTTTGGCCTTTTTTATCCTTTTCTCTTTATGATACTTCATCTGAGCCACCGTTGGATTTGCAGGTAATTCAGAAATATCAGTTTTCTTCTACTGCCTCCCAGAGATCCAACGCTTCAAGATGATTGATCATTCTTGTAGTCCATAACTCATACTCCTCACTATCAAAAATTGTTGGTGGTGAACATATTGTGTAATGTGTTTCTACCTCTATTAGTGTTTCTCTCAACTCACAGATCCCTCAAAGATACAGGAGCTCTGATATCAATTTGTTGATTTTTAGAGTGTAAAGGAAAAATAAAATGAGAAACTTATCATAAAAAAGACTCATTTTATTCAAATGTGAAACATATATTTATAAAACATATATGAAAATAACAATACTAAAATATAAAAACAATTAACCATCATTCCTGATAAACAAAATTAAAAAAAGATTCATTCTATTAATTAACATATTTTTATTTTAAATAAAAATTTAAATATTTTACTGTTGGTCTGCTGTTCCAAAAGTTACATCATATACAAACATGACACAAAGGGAATGGTATGAGTCTTGGTTTTGGGACACAAATTAAAGGTTTAGCTCTGGAAAGAAAAAAAGAAGGTCCCTCATTCATGTCAACACTACCACAATTCTCTCCAACTTCCTCACCATTCCATTCAAAGCATTGAATCATAGCAGCAATGGTGGTGTGAACAACCTTTAGTGCTAGTGACGTTCCAGGACACCCTCTTCTTCCACTTCCAAATGGTAAAAAATGATAATGTTGTCCCCTGACATCAACTTGACCCATTTTTCCACTCTCATCATTAAGAAACCTTTCAGGCCTAAACTCGAGAGGGTCATCCCAGTACTTTGGATCCCTACCAATGGCCCACACATTAGTGAAAACCTGAGTCTTTGCTGGAATGTCATATCCAGCAATTGTGCAATTCTTAAATGACTCTCTTAGGACAAATGGAGATGGAGGGTGAAGCCTTAATGTCTCCTTCACTATAGCTTGGAGATAAGTAAGGTTTTCTATGTCAATTTCCGTTACTATTCTGTCTTTGCCAATGATAGTGTCAATCTCTTTCCTTGCTTTCTCCATGATTGTTGGATGATTTATTAGTTCTGCCAGTGACCATTCTAGAGTAACTGCAGTTGTATCTGTTCCACCACTGAACATGTCCTGCGAAATCATAAGGAGAATTATATTGTTACATGTAGAATCTTACGTTAATCGCTCAAAATCTCAGTATTATCTATTTATCTATGTCTTCGTCTGTATATATATATATATATATATATATATATATGACAAAATTTATGGAGTATCAAATTCAAATGTATCGTGAATTTTATTAACTTTAATAACAAAATTCGTGCAAATTATACAAATTTAATAAATGAAATAGTCGTATTATTAAAAAATGTTACTATAAAGCTTCAATAAATAATTTTGGGACTCAAAGTAAATCAATTCTTATCAAATCAATGAGATTAAATTTTATCGAGGGACTAACGTGAACAATCAAAGTATGGGGTATATTCATGGAATATTACCACCAAGAAGGCTTTAATATTGTCTCTGGTTATTTTGACTTCAGAATTTCGATCTTGAGAAATACTCAAAAGAGCATCTAGAACATCTCTTGGTGCATCCTTTATAGTCAATTTCTTTCTTTGCTCTTCATGATCACGAACAATACATTCCATCATGGTGTCAAAGCTGTCACGAGCCTCCTTCAGCTTTTTCCCAATTCCCTGCAGATCCAATCCCTTACAAAACCAAAAATAATCTGCCAGATTAAACATTCCACTCAATATGGCATTCTCCTTCACCCTTTCTGTCACCTTGTGAGCCTCATCATCAGTGTTGAAAGAGCGTTTACCTATTGCCATTCTCATCACGATGCTGTTTGAAAGCTTCAAAAACTCATCTCCAACATTCACACCGTCACATGCTTCTCCTTTCTTCTGCATCATTAACAGGAACCTGTGACAAAGATTTAAGTGACAAAGTCCATGAGTGCTAATTAGGATCTAACTGGATGAATTTTTTTCATAAGATATTATGATAAATAAAATAAAATAAACTTTTTTCATGAACTAAAAGTTAATGTACAAGTTAAAAAATAATTTTCTGCTTAAGGAAAAATTAGATTTTATTTTCTCCTCCTTTCGCAAATTATGAAAGAAAAAAAGGCTGAATTACCGTCGACACATTGAAATAAAGAAATAAAACCAGCACAAACCTGTTAATCTCCTCTTGCCTAATGGGTAGAAGTTGATCCAGCATCTTCCCATTAAGAAGTTCTGACATGCAAAGCTTTTTCATAAACTTCCAGAAAGTTCCATAAGGTGCAAATGCTAAATCGGTTGAGTTATAAGTGAGATAGCTCATAGCAAAATTTGCGGGTCGGTTTGAGAAGGAAAGTTCATGGGTTTTAAAGATCTCTTTGGCTATTTCGGCTGAGGAAACAACCACAATGGGAGTGGAGCCAAGGTGAAGGTGAATCAATGGTCCATAACGGTTTGAGAGATTTTGAAAAGCTCTATGAAGGGGAGCTTTAAGCAAGTGCAAGTGTCCAATAATTGGTAAGGCTAACGGACTAGGTGGAAGCCGAAATTTTGAAGTTCTGAATATGGTTCGGTGTATTAATATTGAGACTAGTGAAACAAGGAATATTGCCATGTATCCTTGAATATAATCCATTGTGTTGTCTATGTTTACATGCTTCCAACAGGACTATTTATAGCGTGTAGTTGTTATATTTTGAATTATAATTTTTTTTTATTTGTAAATATGAAATACATATATGATTATCAAAAATTTTCCAATAAATATTTCTGAATGAAATATATGTTTCAATGCTTCCAACAGGACTATTTATTTTCTGCTTTTAAATATTTTTACTGAAAATATTAAAAATAACTTTTTTTCTCTACTTGCTATATAATATTTGAAAACAGGAAATTAAATTTAAGAAAATTACGGTTTTATAATTAAAAGATAAAAATAGAAAATGAAATATTCTTATTTAATTAATAAACTAAGTTAAATTTACTTTAGTTTCCCCTGAGTATTAAAGTTCAACTAAGTGTTAAGTGTGTGAAAATAGCAAGGGAGGGTGACGTAGGTTTCTTGGTTGGGGAAGGCATTATGTCATCGTGAAATTATATTTTATAGTTGAGACGAATGCACCCTACTTTCAATGTCTTGTCTTTTGCGAACTATATAGAGTGTGGACATGCTTGTGGCATAGCATGACTTTGACATAAATTAATGCAAGAAGGAATTAATAATCTCCATAGCTGGTGGAGGTTGTAGTGCAACTTTTACTGCTGAGAATCTTTGTTCTGCTGCCAATTAATGCATTTGGATATTTAGCTCCTAGGAAAGTGAAATACAAAGTAACATCAAGATTAAGGATTAAAATATTAATTGTTGATACAGCTTACTTCTTGATTTCATACATACAACTGTTCATTATTAGAGGAGAATGACGTCCTCGATATTCTTATATAAGAATTAATTCTTTTTATAGAAATATATGAATTAGTTCTTAAACAGTAAAAAAAAAATTAATTTGTGGAACCCAGTTAAAAAAAATCAAAAGTAGTAGGACTTAAATTAAGTTCTTGAAGAATTTTAAGAAGACTTAAATCATTTAATAATATATAGAATTTTAACTTGAATGATAACTTTAATTTTTGCTTCATCAACCTTAAAGTATTAGCACTCACAATGAAATAGAGAAAGATAACTTTCAACACAAAAAATGCATTTAGACAAACTAGTATATAGCTTTTCTTTCACGCAAAATAGCAAGAATCAGTTTAAAATGTTTAACATGTTATTCAAATTCTTGTTATAAATTATAATATCATCAAAATATATAATAATAAACTTTTCAATAAAACATCTTAAAATATGATTTATCAATCTCATAAAAGTGCATTAGTTAAACCAAAAGACATAACCAACTACTCATAAAGATCAAATTTTGTTCTGAAAGCAGTTTTCCATTCATCTCCTTCTTTAATTCTAATTTGATAATATTTAGATTACAAATCAATTTTAGAAAACAAGATGCACCATGCAACTTAACAAGCATATAATCTAATTCAGGAATTGGATGTGGATACTTTATAGTTATATTATTTAAAGTTCTACAATCAATGTACATATGCCAACTGCCATCTTTTTTTAATATAATAATTATCGGAACAACGCAAAGGTTAAGAGACTCACAATCTGCCTTGAAGCTTTTTAGTCTCCTCTAGTTAACTCTATAGGCTAGCCTATTTGGGATTGTTGCACTGGGTAAAAAATCAATTTAGTGTTCAATGCCTCTAATTGGAGGCAACCCCTTAGGTAATTCTTTCTCTGACACATTTCTAAAATCATTTAAAACATCAATAATCTTCGCGGGTAGATTATTAGTCATTTCATGAATGAACAAAATAAGATTATTGAAACATTAAAACATAGAGACGTTGACAACAAGTCACAACCCTATCTACACCTCTCAAAGTTGCATAGGAAGCACCTTTTCTCTCACTTTCCTTTGGCTTTTCTACACTCTCCTTTTTACAAATCTCAATCCCTTCTTTTTCTCCTATTTTTCTTTTTCTTCTTTTGCATATTTATCTTTTTCACTCTCACACTCAATTGGCCTTTTCTTCTCTTTACCGTCTATAAGCCTTTCTATGGTCTATAAGCCTTTTTCCTCTCTACACTCAAATCCATGTATTCATGTAGATCTACAACATCAGCAATTTCTCTTCTCGAACCACCTAGAAAATGTGTCATGGTAGCCTTAGGATCTTCTTGAATATTGGCTTTTATAATAGTTGTATAAAACTTTTGGTAGTATTCTTCCACTCTCCTTGATCCTTGAGTGATGTGTTGCAATTCGGTCTGTAAGTCTCTATAGTAATGAGGAGGAACAAATCTCTTCCTTCTCGCCACCTTCATGTCTTTCCATGTCTCAATAGATCTCTCCCTATTTCTTTTTCTAGAAACAACAAGCTTATCCCACCAGGTTAGAGCATAACCACTAAATTCAAGAGATGCAAGATGTACCTTTTTTTCCTTCGAGTAGTTATAAATGACAAAAATCTTTTCCACCTTGGTCTCCTAATCCAAGTATGTCGTGAGATCATTCTTTCTGAGAAAAATTGGAATTTGAATTTTTACATTTTGGAGATCATCACCATCGCGATTCCTCCTTCTTCCTCTAGATGAATATGATGACACGTCAGCCCTTCAATCTTCATGGTCAGAATCTTCATGTATCATGGAGGCTTGAAACTCAGTTCCTCATTTCTCCATTCTTTCCATCATTTGTTCCATTATGATGTTGAATTGGCGATTCATGTGATCCCTCCATGATCTTTTCTCCAAGGTTTCATTTGGTTTTCCTTCCATGAAGTGTCTCAAAAATTCAGAATATAACAAAAGAAAACCTCACACGTTTTATCCTTATCCCAATTAATGTCACTCCCCGTGTGTATAAAACTCTCAGCTTTTTGTGATGAATAAGGCACTGTCACTTATTTCTTACCACTCATTTTCTTATTTGTAGAATTTCCTTAATTCATTTGGGAGTCTTACGTAATCTATGTGCCTTGAGGATACTCAACAGAAATAATCACTAGAATGTGACAAATTAGAAATGACACGGAAGAGAATAAGATTTGTGTAGGATGAAAATTTAGCATGGGAGTAGATATGAGAAAGTATAGAAGAAAAGAACAAGTAAGCTACCAACTCAACACCTTTACCTTTCTAATTATTTTTCATTTTTTTTACTTTTTTCTTTTCTTTTAGTATTTTTTACTCTTTTTTTTTATCTTTACACTTTTTTTTTGTAAGAGAGGATATATAGATAAGAAGACGAAATTAGAATATATATGTGAAAAAATAAAATGAAATATATGATCAATTCAAGAAAGATAACTCTAATAACCACTTAGTAACAACCATGTTATGGGATGCTTGCATTTTGTAGGATCGTTTTCTTGAATGATCTGGATAAGATCACTCTTCTAACCTTAATGATCACATTAACAATGAGTATATGGAACCCACCATCATTGTGAGTCAAATCTTAGAAAGATTTATGGAAAGTTCCTAAGACATCTTGCCCCAACTAAATGAATCAGGAAAAAATAAGTATATTAAACTTTCCACCTCCACAATGTTGAATTTAGAAGGAATAGAAGGTTGTTACCCAAACTCTAAGGAAAGAGCCCAACAACAACAAGTATATCAAACTTGTCACCTTTGGTGTCACAAATGGATTCTAAGAGCCTAAGCCAAGACACCACTATCAAAGATGAACACTCTAGTAGATAAGTCTGTTAAGTATTGTAAAGGAAATTGCATATGACTCCTAACTAGTCAAAGAAACTAGCAAAATAAAGAACAATCCTTAAGGTGTTTTTTTTTATCCATGCAAAAAGTTTTTCACACATTATATGAAGTCTTTATTTATAGAACTAAGTGGATGGCTAGTTCAGAAATTTTTTTAGCCACTAAACAATCCACTCAACAATATTTATTGTCGCACTGACATTGAAGACACACACTAAACATGGATTTGATTTTTTTTAAGCACTAAATAGTCCACTAAGCATTTATTGCTCTACTAAGCAAACTAAAAGTCTTTAGAAAATATGTCCTAATGGTTACACAAAAATTGGACAAAAAAATACATAATTAAAATAATTATTTCATCTCCTTCTTGATTACTTTAGCTTGGACTTCAATTAGTGCAACTCATCCTTGGACACCTCCAAGTAATGTAAAAAAAAATTGGGCTTAAATAAATCTGACTTGCATTCCACCTTGACCTAACTTATATAGATCAAATTTACTAAGGTTATTTGTATCTTTAAACACCTTGGCCTTGTCATTAGGTCAGCCATTTCTTTCAAAGGGTCCTCAACATCACTTGCACCAGATTTAGATTGATTAGAATCACTTGAGCTTGAAAATTCTGATTGATCCTTTTGATTGCTACCAGATAAAGGTGGTGAATATTATGAAAACTATGATGAAAATGGACAACAACTTAGCCCATTTGTTAAGTTCATAGAGGAACATGGTATTTGTATTCAATACACAATGTCAGGTATGCCACAACAAAATGGTGTGTCAGAAAGGTATAATCAAACCTTAGTGGATATGGTTAGGAACATGTTAATTAATTCATCTTTATGTATATTATTATGGATGTATGCTTTAAAAATTGTCATGTATCTGTTGAACACAGTTCGTAATAAGGCCATTCAAAAAACACCTTTTGAGTTATGGACAAGTAGAGAAACTAATTAGAGAAACCTGTATGTTTGGGGTTGTCAAGGAGAAATTAGAATATACAATCCTCATTAGAATATACAATCCTCAGAAAAGAAACTGAATGCAAAAATAATCAGTGGATATTTCATTGGTTATCCAGCAAAATCCAAAAAGGTATATGTTTTACTATCCATCCTACAGTGAAAGAATTGTTGAAATAGTAAATGTCTGATTAATTGAGAATGATGAAACCAGTGAGATTGAAACTTTACGAAATGTGGAGATTAAAGAAGTTAGGGTACAAGTTCCTTTAACTTGTACCTCTACTTCAACAATTGTTGTTCCTCGTGTTATTGAATCACACAATAATAAAGAAGAATAACAAATTAGTGATCCCGAGGTTAACAATGAACCTTTAATAGAATAACCATAAAAAATAGTATTAAGAAGATCCCAAAGACAAAGGAAATATAATATTTCAAATTATTATGTGATTTATTTACAAGAATCAAAAAATAACTTAGGCATTGATAATAATCCGATTTCATTTTTAGAAGACATTAATGGTGATAAGTTTGATAAGTGGTTAGATGTCATGAAAGATGAGCTTAAACCAATTGTAAAAAATGGTATATGGGATCTTATGGAATTGCCAGAAGAATGCAAGAGAGTTGGGTATAAATGGGTATTTAAGACTATGCCTGACTCATATGGCAATATCGAACATTACAAGACTTGACTTGGCTCTTTAAGGTTTTACTTAAAAAATGACATTGACTATAAGGAAACATTTTTGTCTATTTCTAAGATCAATTCTAAGAATTAATGGCATTAGTAGCTCATTATGATCTTAAGTTGCAATAAATAGATGTTAAAACTGCATGTAAAGATAAAAATCACAAGAAAATGATTGAATTGTGTTTTACAAAAAATTTTGCAAGCTTTTTAAATATTTTTATAAGACTAAGTCTATTTAGAATCACGTGCAAGTTTTTATAAGACGATTACAACATTATTTGGAATAGACAAAATAAAAAATAAGACAACTCACGCTAGTTAATTGATAAACAAGTAAAATGTGATAAGACGCAGAGAGTTTATACTGGTTCATATTAGAAAAGAGTGTGTCTAGTTTTTTAGTAGATGTTAAGTTTTCACTATAATCTAGTGAATATGTAAAATATTCTTTGACCCTAGCCACTCTTGATTAAACCAAATATTCTTTAGAAAACAGTCTCTTCAAGCTAACAAAACTCAAGTACTTTTAGACTCAACCTCTTTAGACAAACACCTCTAGGTGAATATAACCTCCCTAAGCTAAATACCATGAAAAGTGGATTTTAAAGAAAAGGGTTGTCTAACTATATAGGTTTAGCCTCTTTACAAAGAGTATTTAATAATTTAGAGCAAACTATGGCTAGTTAGAAGAATAAAGAAGTTTATAGAGCGAAAAAGATAAAGTTCAAAGTTCTTCAAAGTTGTTGGGTTTTCGCCAATATGAATCTTCAAACTTCAACTTTTTTTTTAATACAGATTTGAAGTAGTCGTTATACTCAACAACTTCGAATTCTTCACTTTAAATTGACAATAACATCTCAACGTTCTTCAACATTTAATGAAGTTTGGGCTTATCAACATTAGCGCATATAGTTGTTCTCTTATAAGGTTCAGAGTTTCTGAAAAACATTTTTGTTTTCTGCTACAAATCTCTTGTGTCAAAGAATATCCTCTTTGACTTGTTATACACATCTTTCGAAAGAGATATTGTTGACGGGAACACTGTCTTACGTTGTTAAACACTTAGACTTTGCATAAATAATTTCATATATTAGATTATGTAAGTAATAGAACAAAGATAGAATTGATACTTATCTTTTAATTTGTGGTGTATCTATCATTTTATTAGTCTGGTGTTGAGTCA
Organism: Hylodesmum podocarpum; assembly: GCA_026586105.1. NCBI lineage: Eukaryota > Viridiplantae > Streptophyta > Magnoliopsida > Fabales > Fabaceae > Hylodesmum > Hylodesmum podocarpum. The sequence continues at coordinate 9,216,342 of JALJEV010001436.1, read as the reverse complement.
TCTGACAGTCATCTTTGACTGTTGAGCACTAATTTGTCTAGTTTGGGACTAGCTGCATCTAATGAGTTTTCATAAGTTCAAACGTTTATTATGTTAAACTGTAATCACCAAAATTTAGTGATATAAATTTCCTTTAAACAAATTTGGCTTAACACTGTTTTTCTATGCAGGAAAGGAACACATGGTGTGTAAACTAAATAAATCAATTTATGGACTTAAACAAACTTCCAGGGAATGAAATCTCAAGTTCAATGGTACTATTATGTCCTTTGGATTTAAGGAAAATACCATTGACTAGTGTATATATCTAAAGGTCAATGAAAGTAAGGTTATATTTTTTATTTTGTATGTTAAGGATATCTTGCTTGCAACTAATGATCTTGCTCTATTTAATAAGTCTAAGAAGTTTCTCTCTAATGACTTTGAGATCCAAGATATGGGTGAGGCATACTGTGTGATAGGAATAAAAATATTTTGTGATAGATCATAAGAACTATTAAGCTTGTCTCAAAAAAATATATTAATAAAGTTGTAGAGAGATTAAAAATGCATAAATGTTCAACATCTCCCATTCTAATACAGAAAGGAGACAAATTTAGCTCATGTAGTGTCCAAAGAATGATTTGGAATGAAAATAGATGGAAAATATCCCTTATACATTTGTATTTGGGAGTTTAATGTATGCTCAAACATGTGCGAGGCCAGATATTAACTTTGCAGTTGGTATGCTTGGTAAACGCTAGAGTAATTTAGAATTAGATCGTTGGAAAACTGCAAAGAAAGTCTTGAGATACTTATTAGGGACAAAGAATCACACGCTTACTTATAGGATATCTCTGGATATAGAGATATAGATTTTGCTGGTTGTGTGGATACAAGAAAATCTACAATTGGTTATGTGTATCTTTTAGCAGGATGAGCAATTTCTTGGAAAAGTAAAATCTACAATTGATTATGTGTATCTTTTAGCCGGATGAGCAATTTCTTGGAAAAGTGAGAAGTAGTTAGTCTAATTTTGTGGTATGCGGTATGCTTTGAGGCTATAATTTTGGCTAATTAGTTGCATAATTATATTTCAAGACTTAGAGTATTGTCAAGTCCACGAGTTTATTATGAAAATTCTGCAACTGTTTTCTTTCTTTCTAATGACAAGTATTCTAAAGATGTTAAGCATAATAGAATTGAAATACTTTGTTGTTAAAGAAAAAGTTCAAAAAAATAGAGTATCAATAGAATATATTAATAAAAGAGTTATCACCAAAAACATTTACCGGTCATGTTGAGAATACGAGCATTATGTCTACAAGTGAATATTAAATTTTAAATATTATTATTGATACCTATTTAACACTCTGACCTCATTAATATATAAGTTTATGATCATTAATATATTCATATAAATTTACCTTATGTATATTCATATAAATTTACAATGTAAAAAAAAATAATATTATTGTTTGAAGATGACATTATGTTGAACCCATTATTGGCTTATCATTGTAAAAGTTATATTAAGAAAAAAGATGTTATAATAGTACATGGAAATATGTTGATTGAATAACATTTAATCTTATTATTTCTGTATATTTAATTATGATTAATAATAGAATTAATTTATTTAAAGTCTGTACATCATAATTTATTTATTAAATCCTAAAGTATTATAGGATCCGAAAGTCAAACAGGAGAATGTTAGAAAAATAATATAATTAATATGAAATATAATTATGAATTTAAATGTGATTTAATAAAATAGGATTTATTGATTAATACGAGAAGTTATTTTTTTTCTTCTGAAAACTGGTGATAACCACTTAATGGGAGTTGAAAAAAAAAATGTGAAATGGGATTTTGTCTTTACAAAAATAATAAAAGTGGCTGACCATAAAAAAAAAAAAAAGTGCGTGATAAGAAGATATATTACATAAATATAAATTGAACAAAGGAAAGTCAAGAAATTATTTGCGTTGAGTTTTGTATATCTAGGTAAATGTTGCACACGCGTGATAATCATAAATTATAAGATTCTAATGATATGTATTAAGAACTACCAAACTCTGCTCGACTAATAACAATAATAGAGTGATGAGGTTGTTTACAACATAAACTCAAAACCTTATACGAAAGCAGGATAATATACACACACATGAGGTTGAATCTTGTGAGATTGAATTTCTTATCTCATATGGAAAGAGTAACTACATGTACTATATAATAGTAGGTGAATATAATCAGATTTGTTCTGTCCGTGAAAAAATAAACATACTGAAAGATTTGATACATAATTTTAAGTCATATATGTGATCTCATGCAACATAATTTTAAGAAGAAATTAATCAATACAAATTAGAGAGACCAAATTCAGTGATTAGGATACATTGCGTGGTTATCCGTGTGTTATTAATTATATTGTATGTAGCTATCAGAAACTTATAAATATATGGAATTCTTGCCGGTCGTCTTAATTTAATATCCTGGATCTATTTAAACCATCGATTTTTCCTCCTCCATTTTTGGTATTGTGCTGTTGTTACTATCTATCACTTTCATTTGGCATTTAATACTCCTTTTGTCAATAGATGATTAACGTCGTTGTGATTTTAAGTTCTTGTCTCTCTTGGATTTGATAATTCACTTTTTTATTTTTATTGTAGGAAGTCATAGGTTAATGTATAAATTAACCAAGATTAAATAATGGGGCGTTGTTACCTTACTAGACCAATCAATTTAATTTACATCACTTTAGATTGTCTATTTCATTGATTTCTTTCTCAATCAATTTGAAAAGTCAACTTTCATTTTAAATCAGATTGGTTTTTTGTTAATCTATCGATCGGGTAGCACACTTAGGCATAATCACCTAGAGGCTTTGAAATAAGAATAAGACAAAGTTTAGGGTGGGAAAGTTACTCAAATTTCTCACCATTAGATTTCTTTACTCTTAAATCAAAGGTTTATATTTTATCTTTATTTCTTTTTTATTTTGTTTTAGATCTCTTTTCTAATTTATCCTCTTTTTTCATTTTTCCCTATCCTCCATGCCTGTTACACGGGAAAAAAAAAACTCATAAATTTAATAAATATGTAAGACAAAAAAAATTTAACTTATAAATTTAAAATAAAAAATTCAAATTATGAATTTGATAAATTTGTAATAAAAAAATTAATTTAAAAAATCTGTAAGTAAAATTTAACTAACCGGGTAAGAAAAAAAATTGACTTATAGATTTTTGAATTTTTACATTTTTAGCTTAGGAATTGACACCCCACCACAATAAATGCACAGATAGGATGTAAGGAAGATTACGGCGGCGCAGGAAGAGATACTCCCCAATACCAGCTAATAAAATCAAATACAAGTGTGGGCTCAACGGATTAGACTATTAGTATATAATTGAAATATTAAAATAATAAAATAAATTTATAAAATAGAATAATTATTTTAATACCCAATGATTTAATTCAAATTTTTAAATGATATGTTTAATTAAATTAATTCGAATTTAATTTAAATAAGCAAAATATCTAAATTAATTTCATTATTTGATTTGCATCATATTAATTTTATTTATTCTTCCTAAAATAAAATGTATTGCATGGAGAGTGAGAGAGGGGACACGAGGGATTAGAGTTCATCTTCTTTTACTTTTAACAAAAGAGAAGATTTAATAATTTTAAGGCATGCATTATTGGTTGAATAAAAGTTTAGTTATTATGGATAAAGTCATACCTTCTCCTATCTTGGTTTGGCAATTTGGTAGCAGGAGTGAATACTAAACCTTCTTGAGGGCCCTTTTTATCCAAAGGGTCTTAACGTACCATATTTTTAAATATTCTACCACCACCTCTTATTTTTTTTAATCTTTCTCTTTCTATCAATTACTATCTATTATTCTTATATATTTTCTCTTTTCATTGTCCTTTCCCATCGGCTATAAAATAGCTCTATCAATTTTTTTTTTTCCTAATAGTGATTGATGGTTCACCTACTCTTTTTTTTTCATTCAATTAAATTAGGTGGTGCAGATGTGGTCATGCATTATAATCGTTGTTAGGTATGATAACAATTAAATTATCCGAAAAGATTTTATGAGGACTAATTTTTAAATTGCTATAATGTAATATAAAATGTAATTTTTGTACCTGTGTACGTGAGAGTATTTTGTTTTTTTGTAGAAACTTTCTGTGTTGGTTTGTGGTACGTGGCATATTTTAATAAATAATATTGCGATAAAAATTATATATAAAAAGTGGTTAAATCATTAAATTGATTTTATTTTATTTAAAAATGTATATTTTTTTAAACATATGATTTTCATCAATTTAGTCATAAAGCTTTAAAGAAAAAGGGCAGAAATTTGTCTGTGATCTAATTTTCTTATTTTGGTTTTCCACTTTGTAAAATGTGCAATTCAAATATAATTATACGCCAAAAAAAAAAAAAAACACACAAGGAACTGTCGTTTCACAAAATCCTTCTTTTCCTCTTTTATTCGGAATTCGTCCATCTCGCATTCCATAGAATGTTTGTGAAATCAAAAGTCTGTTTTTCCAAATTCCGTTGATTTCTTTTAACAGAATTCAAGTTACTTTGTCGATGTTAATATTTTGTACTTTTTAGAAGTTTGACATTTTTCTTGTTGCTTTTAAAGTTATTCTTTAGTTGTTTATGTGAGTTCTTGTAACGATTTGTTGTTTTTCATGATTTATTTTTTTTTAAAGATATTTGTTGTTTTCATTCGTATGATTGTAAAAGCTTCCTTCCTGTATCTTTTCTTTGTCTGGGAGTGTTTATTAGTCTAATAGCTCTGGTTAGTTTGTTAGTATTCATTAATTTAATAATATTCATACATATGATAAGTAAAAGTTTTAATCTGATGGGTTATTTGTTATGTTTGTTCATCTTTTGTCTAATCTTTTTTCCAACTTATGAATTATTGTTTTTTTTTCTAACATAATATCTAGTGTTCAATAAATCTTTTAAGCAACTACGACGGAGATAAATTTAAAGTGTTGAGTGAGAAAAAAACGCATATAAAGCGAGAAAAAATCAACAAGATAACACTAAAATTATTATAAACACCAAATGGCTTGAAACAGTTTTTTACCTCCACCTCCCATACATGTAAGAGAAAACTTTTATCTATAAGCTATAAAAATTAAGACCAATTACCTCAGAACATAAATCTGTGTGATAAATGGAAGTAATCTAACTCTATTTCTAGAAAACTCAATTGTAGCTCAAATTCAGAGTCACAGTGATGAAATGGCAAAAATAGGGAGAACCTTTACACTATACATATAACCTTACATAATGATGTGTTCATCAAAATTTTGACTCTTGAGACACTAAAGGAAGCTTGGGACAAACTCAATAAAGAGTTCCGAAAGAGCAAAAGAACGAAAAGAATGTTAATGCTCAACTTGATAAGAAAGTTTGAAACACTAAAAACGAATGAAAAAACGAATGAAAATGAGACTGTGAAAGAGTTTTTTTATAAGCTTTGATAGTCCTGCAAATTAGATTGCATGACAAATAACTCTCTGACTAAAGGGTTGTGGAGAAGATATTGGTTTGTTTTCTGAGAGGTCTGAGTCAAAAGTCTCCACTCTTAAAGAAAATAGGGACTTCTCCAAAATCACACTTTTAGAACTCATCAATGTTCTGTAAGCCACATAACAACGACGTGTCTTGAGGATGGAAAGTCACATTGAAGGAGCTCTACTTGCTAGAAGAAAAAGGTCAGAGCATGAAAACTTTGAGGAAAAAAAATCTTTTAAAGAAAACAATTGGAAAAACAAGTTTCCACCTTGCTCCCACAACAAGAAAACAAACCGTACAGACAAGTTTTCTTGGTTCAGACCTAAAGTCAAATGCAATGCCTAGGACAGAGATTTTGAAACAAAAAAAAAAAAAGGCAAACCAACAGGAACAAAAAGCCCAAGTGGCTGCACATAAGAAGCAAGTTGTGAAATATGAGGAACATTTATTTGTTGCTACTTGCTATTTAACAAGAAGAAATAAAAGAAGATTAGCTCATAGATAGTGGATGTACAAATCATATGACTCTTAATGTCATCATCTTTAAAAGGTTAAGTCCAACTCATATCTCCAAAGTCACCATAGGCAATGGACAAAGTGTAGACGTCAAAGGAGTAGGAGTTATCGTTATTGAAACTCCCTCAAGTACTAAATATATTCCTAATGTTTTACTTGTATCCAAAATAAACCAAGTTTGCTAAGTGTGGGTCAAATGATTGAAAAGTAATAATCTTTGATCTTCAAAGATATGAAGTGAGCAATATTTAATTTGTATGAGACTAGACTAATGTTTGTCTCCATGAAAGACAAAAACTTTTCTGTTAACCGGAAGAAAAATACTACTAAGTAGACTCTTTGATGTGCATCAAATAATCTAATGGAGGACCATCTTCAAGTGACCTACAAAGTCAACAAGTCAAGGTCAAACAAGGAGAATTAATAAGGATAACTACAAGGTCAATGTTTAAAAGGATACAAGAGGAGATAGAGAAAGAGTTGATCAAGTCAAAGTCAAAGTTAACACTTAAAGACCTTTTCTTATTTTGAAACTTTTTAATTTGTTTTCAACGTTTTAAATATTTAAACATTTAGAAATTTGTTTTAGTGTAATTGGATCATTGTATGGAGCTAGAAGTTCACGCCCAAAATAGGAGAGCTTGGACCAAAAATTAACTAAATTAATTCCTAGAAGAATGAGTTATACTTGTCATGAGGAGAATGAGATTGGAAAGTGTCATGTGCTCCACTAACTTTAAATTTGAATTTTGACCCTTGGATTAGATCTAAATCACAAGGACAAAATTTAAACTTATTTTTAAGAACACACATGTTTATGTTTCTTGTCATCATTTTAGTTTGAATTTAAACTCTTAGATTAGATATAATCACAAGGTCTAAATTTAAACATGAATTTGAACACTCACATGTTCCTTACTACTCAAGAATGAATATAAGCCATGGATTCATATCTCATCCAATGGATAAGATTCAAATATGTGACTAAGATCCTTATCACTTCCAAGGATAAAACATGGCCTCACATAACTAGTTTCATCCAATGGCTAGAAGTCGCTCTCAGTTTGAATTTTGGCTCCAATTTTAGAAATATATATAAGCATTTTGATGAAATATATTGAGAACTTTTGGCATAACTGAAATCTGATTGAGCATTATTACTTGTGAGAGAATTCACTCTGGTTTCTTAAGTGAATCACTTGAATCTTATAAATAAAATTATTTCTTTGTGGCAATTTCTCACTTGAGCTTATTGCTTAGGCATAACGCTCTTCATTCCTATCTTAATCTATTTTCATATTTTAATTCTTCTTTGAGTTGTTCCAATCATATATTCCACAAGTTACATCAAGTTCTTGAAGGTTCATGATTGAAGAATGAAGAGAGGAAGAAATTAATTCAAGCTAGGCGTGTAAGCTTGCAAAATGATCCTATCTTATGGAACAAAAGACTTGGTCATTTTGTGTTTCCCATATATGTCAATAATTGTGAAAATGAGAATCTAGGTGATGATCCTGTTGTTCCTGTAAAAAGAACCAAAAATCTTAGGAGATGTTTATCCCAAATGCAACCTGGCTACACGAGTCAGAAAGTTATGCTAAAGTTGTTGAAGAAAGCTTGGTAATCTCTGGGCACAACACATGTGAGGAAGAGATGAAGAAAGTTAAAAAAAATATTGGCAACTCATGAACAAACTACTTAATCAAAAGGTAATTGATGTTAAATGTGTTTATAGACCCAATTTTAACATTGATGGTTCTATAAATAGACAAAATGAAAAATTGGTAAATAAAGGCTACTTTTAACATGTCAGTATAAATTAAAGGCTTTTCCTAAAAACAAGTTTGAAACTCTAAGATAAAGACTTAGAGCACTTGAAAAAAATCTTAAAAGACTTAGACCTAGTCAAAATTCTTATCTTAAAAGTATTAAATTCTTAGAATTGAATAGAAAAATACTAACTACCTTTTGAACAATCAAACTAAACAAACTAAATAGTTATTATTTTAATATTTTCCTACGTCCATGTAAAGGCACTTGGAGACCACATTTGAAGAAACACCAAAACTTTCTTGTTTTCAAAAAGCTAAAATCGTGAATTTTTACGGCTAAATTTCAAACTTTTTCTAAAATCACCAAATCCTAAAGTTTAGGTAAATTTGAGTAGGAAGTAGGACTATTCCTTTTGCACCTTTCAAAAGCCTTTCGAAGAGTTGATAGAAGGAATTAAAAAGGAGCTAAAATATTCTATGCTTCTAAAATTTTTAAAATTTTAAGTTTTTATGAATTTCAATTATCTAAGTTTCTAAACTTTTAAATTTTTAAGTTTCTATATATTTTTATATTCTTAAAAATTTTAAATATTAGATATTTTAATTATAGATGTGTAATAAAAGTTCTTTAAAAATAATCAAGTGTTAATTATTTTAAGTTTCTAAAGAATTCTTTAAAATTTTATAATAAAAGTGGTTAACATTGTCTAAAAGTGAACTTTTTAATGAATTAATTTAATGAATTAATTTGGTTGGTATATTGGTACTCAAGTTTTTACAAATTCTAAATTTTTGTGTTTAAGAAGTTTTATGAATTTCTATTTTATTCTATGATTTATTCTAAATATTCTATGTTGACAAATTTTAACTTAGAAAAGTGATGTATTGAGATAAAAATTTACAATGTTATGAATTTGTATGATAAACTGTGTTGTGCGAATTTATGATGCTACGAACTTGACGATAAATTTGTGTTAAATTCGTAACACTATAAGTATGTGTAACGGGTTGATGATGTTAGGACGTTATAACCGTAATAATTGAGAGGTGTTACATCAATAATACCTGAAACTCACCCATGTCGTTTCATTGAGATGTTTGGCCTAAAAGGTTGACTCGTCAATTTATCGATTTAACTCGACTTTAACTATCTCATCCACTCCAACTTAATGTCCTTTGATACCAAAACTTCCAATACGATTAAAACACCATTTAATTTCATCCCTTCACTAAGAGAAATCCCTGTGTTAGAGAGGGGCTTCCAACACTTAGGCACAAATTCTCTCACAATGTTAGTTTTTCATAACACCATGCAAAGAACTCAATTTTAAGCCAAAAATTAATCATCAATCAAAGTGATACTCAACACCCAAAATATGAGCGCAAGAATACAATAGCAAAAGCTCACGTGAAAGCATGAGAATGCCCAAAGGAACCCAATGCATGCCTAGCGAGAGATGAAGATAATGGCCCAATAATGATGTTCTCCTCTTAGCTCACGCTGGTGGTTGATGGTGCTTTTACCTTTGGCTCTCCTTCCTCTCTCTCCCATTCCCCTGGGATTAGGACGGGTTGGTTGTGTACGCGACGTACCACTCAAATTTTATTACTCACGTGCATCTAATTTTAAGGTTAAATTACAACATTTTACTTTTTGGTCTAATATCGTGTGAAACTCCTTTTTAATAGGTATTTCTAACTCCTCAAAAAAATATTAATTTAATATAAGAAATATTAAATTACTGTGGCTCGATTAATTAGTTTAGGAAAAAATTCCTGCTACATAGATAATATCATGGAAAAATCATAAAAGCCAATCAAATTTTAGTAACTGTTACAATATAAAATTAAAATTATATTTTTAGCTAATTAATAAAATTGTATACCGAGAATAATTAGCTAATCAAATTCTATGAAGGCACGAGTGAAACCAAGAATCATAAGATTCTAATAGTAATTACGCTAACATAGTAAAGAAACATATTTCCGCGCTCAGAATAGATTCTTTCCTGTAATTTAAAATTTACCATGCTCTAGTTTGATATGCAATGAGATAAATGTAACTTGATCCTTTTTCTGACATTTGCATTACAACCAATTTGACCTCTGTAATACTTTTTGTTACAAGAACAAGCGGTTCATTTCTCCTTATCAGAGCTTCATAATAAAAAAAATAGGTCCTTGACAAAACATACATTTTGACAAATATTGATATTACAATGATACAAACCAGTTAAATGTTTAAGAGAACTTGAACTACAAGCAAAAGCAAATATAGTTTAATTTCAATTATGCAAATAAAAGCAAATGGGAAAGCTAGCTAAGTTAGCAGAAAAATAGAAACAAATATTATAACTTCAATTTTAATTATAGTAATAATTTCAAAAGCAAGACTTTACAAAATGTTACTTCTTCATTCCTAAAAACATTAGATTTTATGGAATGAAAATAACTCACTGTCACTGAATGCTATTTAATAGCTAAAGTATTAACACGGTACCGTAAACAGTACAACAATGTAGCAAGTTAATAAAAATAATAAGTACTCCATTAACAGAGTATATATGATTTATAAAAATACTACTTTTTACTGAAATTTATAAAAAATACTTATTTTTCATCCTTCTAACCCTATTATATCATAAGGATTTCAAAAGGTTACATTTATCGACACTTAAAAATTATTATTAACATACTCTATAATAGCTGCCCCAGGAAAACGAAGCTATATATAAAATATTAATTATTATCGACATTAAAAATTTAGCATAATTATTTATGTTCTTCATATAGTTTTACATATTTTTTAGGTTAGCTTTTGTTGTTTAAAAGTGATTATTTCGGTCTTTTATTTTTATACTTTAATTCTCTTGTATCTCTATTTAAAAGGTTATATAATGATATTAAGTAACTTAGTGATGCATTATTTTTGACAATAAATATTAAAAGATAAATTAAAAATTTAAAAGAGAGGAACTAAAATGATAACAAATGGACTTTAAAGATAATTAAAATATCACTTTTCAGCAATAAATTAGTGAAAATGTTTGAAACTAAATTGGATAACTAAAACTAAAATCATAACTTTAAAAGTTAGGCATCTTTGACTCCCAGGCTTCATTCAGTAATTAATGATGGTAACGGACAAGACATTAATACATAATTGCCAGTTTTGGTGCAAATGAGATCCTGAGAGTGAGGTAAAGCTTGTTCAAATGAAGAGTAAGAACCTTGGGATGGGCAAAAGGCAAATCTTCATATTTTTTTCTAATGAACTCTGAGATTGTCTCCTCACTTGACCCATTTTCCTCGTTCAACTCTATTATTGCTTTCTTTATCATCTACACAACACACCCACGCAAAAAAAAAAAAAAAAAAAAAAAAAAAAAAAAAAAAAAAAAAAAAAAAAAGGTTATGGTAATAATTTTAGACCTATACAACTCATTCATTTTAAAATTAAATAAATTCGACTTTCTTATAAATAATTTTTTAAGCAAGTTAGCAAGATTAATCGTTAAAAGATATTTAGATTGTTTTTGATACACAGAAAACAAATTAGCTGGAGATATAAAAATTTAAAAAATAACTTAAACTAAAATAACAAAACATTTTTTAAAAACTTTTGGACACCATTTCTTTTTTATGTTACAACCAAGCATAAAAATATCTATATCCTTACTTTTTTTTATTTATTTTTTCCTCGGCAACCATCATAAAACTCAAATCAGGTGCATTATAAAACAGGACTAAGGTCTACATAACATTAACCGAAACAACAAGAAAAAGAAAAGATTTACATAAATCAGACTACGGCCATGTAACATCAACCATTAAAACAAAATAAAACAAGAAAAAGAAAAGATTTAAAGAAAAGGCACATACAAACAAGTTGAAATAATAAATAGAAAGACAGCATATAGTAGCACATAAAACTCAAATACACAAACTTTAAGACTCAGATACACAGTCAAACAAAGGTTAAAAAAAAAAAAAAAAATACGCGAGGATAAGGGGGATGAGTAGGGGTGTGAAATGATTTGAAAAGATGTTGAAGACGATATTCAATAAAGATAACCTGCTCACTGTTCATGGAAATATTGAGGTTTGGTTCCCTAAGCTTAGACAGCACAGAGTTTTTGAGGTTCTCCATCGCAAACTTGTGTTTACCATCATCTTGTGCCATCTTCCTTCAATGTTCTTTTTGCCCTAAGCCTTACAACTTTCTTATTTATATTTAGGCAGGCAAAATGCAAAAATGATATAGCTGTATATATCTAATCTAAAATAGTCTCTTAAAAAAATTTAGTAAAAGAAACAGTATTAAATATAACATTTAATGCTATCTATCAATAATTATTATCCTTCAGTTTTGTCTACTGTCTTTAATACAAACCATTCATTAATGACTGCAATTAATAAATACAGCATCCATAGTATAAGACTGAATGTATCTCTTGGAGAAAAAAAAAACGTAAGATAAGAAGTTATGATAAAATTATTTTTTATATATATTTATTTATTTTTTCTCATTTTATCTTTGTCTCTTGATTACATGATTTATCATAAATTATTATAGAAAATAACACACACACACACACACACATATATATATATATATATAATTTATGAATAAATTAATCAATTTTATATTAATTAAGAACATTTATTAATAGGACTTGCTGTGAATTCTTGTATAATTAAATAATTATTTAAATTTTAAGTATTAAAATCAATTATTTTAAGTTTTTTTAATTTCTTTTTTAAATACTTGTCGATAACTAATTAATTTAACTTTTTCAACATGTACACTTTATTTAATAAATATGATGAACATAATTGTGACCAAATTATCTGTAAAAAAATTATTAAATATACTTAATTATCATCATTAATGTACGTTTAATTAAACATTCCTTCAATTAATAACTTAATTTTATATTTTTTTCACGTAAACTTGAATTCTATTTCCAAACTGTCCATCAATCAATACTTATAGAACAATTTATGAAGTTGGATTCCATTTTCTATGTCCATTAATCAATACTTGTTGAATATATTCTAAAGTTGAACTATTTATTTATCCCAAAAGAGTCAAATTGAATTGACTTATTTATATTTTTCTTTATATTTAAATTAGAAAAGAATTGTCTTTTACTTATAAAAAAAAATACATGTTCCGTCACAAGTTAAGTTATTTTATATATTTTATTATGGTAAATATATCAATGTCATTCCATTTTTTTCATTAAAATAATCCTTATTTTGAATTTAAATACTTATAGATATTTTTTAATTTTAAATTATAAATTATTATTTTCTTTCATTAAATGTTAAAAAAATTAAAATACAATGATTGTTAAGATATACCATAAATTCTTAATGAGAATATAAGACAAGGCACAAAATGTAATGACTTTGACAGACAAGGATTGTTTACAGAAATATCTCATTAAGAGAATTTTGTTGAAGCGAAATGTTATATCCAACACTTGTTCTTCCCACGTTTCTTTTTGTCATTGTTCTCTTTTACAATTGTTCGAACAAACTTACTAGACCAATATAAATGACTAGGTTGAATCATGCTTATTTGAGAGAAACAAGTAGATTCCTTAAAGAAGGACACCTACAAAATATTAGACATCACAAAATCAAAGATTCCTTTTCACCGGCACATGTATTATTTTTTTAAAATTATAACAATGCTAAATTGTACCATCTATCCATTCTTTCGATTATAATTTGTAAAATTTTAAATATTTTAGATTTCTACACTAGTAAAATTATGTGTATATATATATATATATATATATATATATATATAGAACATATCATAAATTATTTTCTTGTTGTCACTGGAAAAACTCTGAATCTACTTACTTACCAATAGCTATAATGAATACCTTCATCCTAACTTCTTAATTTTATAGGTCCCCCCATGACATTAAAAACAACGGGCTATCTAGTCCAATGCTTGCTGGAAACTATATACACTAAGTTTATTTTAAAAAGATTACATTTAATTTGGGTTTATAAAAGAAATCAAATCTTATAAAAGTCTGATTTTTAAGCATATTTTTAATCCTACATTTTAAAACTTAAAACAGTTCATATTAGACTAACTCAACCCTTTCTTTACCTCTTAAAATTCTTCAAGAACTTAATTTAAGTTCTACTACTTTTGTTTTTTTAAATGGGTAGTTCCTCGAATTAACTTTATTTTTTTAATGTTTAAGAACTAATTCTTATATTTTATATCTCTATAAAAAAAATAATTCTTATACAAGAATATCCTGGACGTCATCCTCCTCTAATATTTTAATTTTTAATCTTGATATTACTTTGTAGTTAGAGTTAAATATCCAACTGTATTAATTGGGGCAGCATTAATGGCAGCAGAACAGATATTCTCAACGGTAAAAGTTGCACCACAACCTCCACCAGCAATAACCACTTTTGTATATTATTAATTCCTTCCGACATTAACTTATATCAAAGGCAGGCCAGGCCCACTGACATGTCAACTCTTTATAGTTCATATAAGAATAAGAATAGAAGATAGAATGCATTTGTCTCAACTCTAAAATATAGTTTCATGTTTACATATAAAAAAATTTCATAATTCAAAATATAACAACTACACGCTATAGATAGCCTAGTTAGAAGTATGAAAACATAGACAACACAATGGATTATATTCAAGGATACATGGCCATATTCCTTGTTTCACTAGTCTCAATATTAATACACCGAACCATATTCAAAACTTCAAAATTTCGGCTTCCACCTAGTCCATTATCCTTACCAATTATTGGACAGTTGCACTTGCTTAAAGTTCCCCTCTTCATAGGGCTTTTCAAAATCTCTCAAACCGTTATGGACCATTGATTCACCTTCACCTTGGCTCCACTCCCATGGTTGTTGTTTCCTCAGCTGAAATAGCCAAAGAGATCTTTAAAACCCATGAACTTTCCTTCTCAAACCGACCCGCAAATGTTGCTATAAGCTATCTCACTTATAACTCAACTGATTTAGCATTTGCACCTTATGGAACTTTCTGGAAGTTCATGAAGAAGCTTTGCATGTCAGAACTTCTTAATGGGAAGATGCTGGATCAACTCCTACCCATTAGGCAAGAGGAGATTAACAGGTTTGTGTTGGTTTTTTTTCTTTATTTCTATGTGTCCAGACGGTAATTCGGCCTTTTTTTTTTTTTCAAAATTTGCGAAAGGAGAAGAAAATAAAATCTAATTTTTTCTTAAGCCGAAAATTATTTTTTAACTTTTACGTTAACTTATTTTAGTTCATGAAAAAGTTTATTTTATTTTATTTATCATAATATCTTTTGAAAAAAAAAAATACAGTTAGATCCTAATTAGCAATCGAGGACTTTGTCACAGGTTCCTGTTAATGATGCAGAAGAAAGGAGAAGCATGTGAAGGTGTGAATGTTGGCAATGAGTTTTTGAAGCTATCAAAGAGCATAGTGATGAGAATGGCAATAGGCAAATGCTATTTCAACACTGATGATGAGGCTCACAAGGTGACAGAAAGGGTGAAGGAGTATGCCTTATTGAGTGGAATGTTAAATCTGGCAGATTATTTTTGGTTTTGTAAGGGATTGGATCTGCAGGGAATTGGGAAAAAGCTGAAGGAGGCTCGTGACAGCTTTGACACCATGATGGAATGTATTGTTCGTGATCATGAAGAGCAAAGAAAGAAATTGACTATAAAGGATGCAACAAGAGATGTTCTAGATGCTCTTTTGATTATTTCTCAAGATCAAAACTCTGAAGTCAAAATAACCAGAGACAATATTAAAGCCTTCTTGGTGGTAATATTCCATGAATATACCCCCTACTTTCATTGTTCACGTTAGTCCCTCGATAAAAATTAATCTCATTGATTTCATAAGAAGTGATTTACTTTGTCACATTTTTCAATAATACTACTATTTCATCTACTTTTTATATTTTAAAGACTGTGCATTGAAATTGTAAAAAATACTTTTAAACAATCGTGTAATCATAAATTAAATTTGTATAATTTGTATGAATTTTGTTATTAATTAAAGTTAATAAATTCACTATTCATTTGGGATTAAGATTAGGTGAATTTTATACTCCATAAACTTTTGTATATATATATATATAGACACACAGGAAAATATAGATAAATAGATAGATATACTGAAAAACAGATAAAAGTTTAATTTTAATTTGATGTATTTTAATATATCTAATTAATTGAGTTTGCTTATATCACATGTTTGCAATCCAAAATTTGATAATACTTTGAGCGATTAACGTATGATTCTACTTACAAAAATATAATTCTCTTTATGATTTCTCAGGACATGTTCACAGGTGGAACAGATACAACTGCAGTTACTCTAGAATGGTCACTGGCAGAACTAATAAACCATCCAACAATCATGGAGAAAGCAAGGAAAGAGATTGACACTATCATTGGCAAAGACAGAATAGTAACGGAATTTGATATAGAAAACCTTCCTTATCTTCAAGCGATAGTGAAGGAAACATTAAGGCTTCACCCTCCATCTCCATTTGTACTAAGAGAGTCATCTAAGAATTGCACAATTGGTGGATATGAAGTTCCAGCAAAGACTCAGGTTTTCGCTAATGTGTGGGCCATCGGTAGGGATCCAAAGCACTGGGATGACCCTCTCGAGCTTAGGCCTGAAAGGTTTCTTAATGATGAGAGTGGAAAAATGGGTCAAGCTGATGTCAGGGGACAACATTATCATTTTTTACCATTTGGAAGTGGAAGAAAAGGCTGTCCTGGAACTTCACTAGCACTAAAGGTTGCTCACACCACCATTGCTGCTATGATTCAATGCTTTGAATGGAATGGTGAAGAAGTTGGAGGGAATTGTGCTAGTGTTGACATGAATGAGGGACCTTCTTTTATTCTTTCAAGAGCTCAACCTTTAATTTGTGTCCCAAAACCAAGACTCATGCTATTCCCTTTGTGTCATGCTAAATGTTAGTTCTTGTTCTAGATCTCAAAAACTTAAAATATGTAAGCAACTAGAAGGATTGGAGTCTCAATTAGCATACATACTATCAATTAAGATTATTACTTCTTTCTTTCTTGTTATATAATGTTCTTTTTTCATTGCTTTGGTTGTCGTATATCCATTCCTTTATCAGTCTTTAAAGTGATTTTTGTTCTCTCATATCTAACAAGATATGGAACCGCTTAATCTTTAATTAAGTTAAACATGAACTTTTAAACTTTTTCTTGATAAAAATGTATGGTCAATGTCCGTCCTGCTTTGTTAATCATTTGAAAACTGTTATTCTTATTTTTATTTTTCAAAAAATCATTGGTAATTCTTTCAAAATCAAGGAGTGGAAACATCAGCTATCACAAATTAATAATTTGTTGACTAATAATTAGTATTTCAACTTTTTTATGAATAGTAACTTATTAGTAATAGCTTTATATCTTATAAAAAAATATAGTGTGAAATTTTTTTTTGTTGCAGAACACTTTTGTCATAGAACAACTTTAGAGACATATTTGTTACTACATTGATGATAACTACCTTCTCGATAAATTTCTCTAGGTTAGACTAAAAATCTTGCGCTTTGAATATTGTGTTAGGTAAAGACTCAATCGTACCTTTGTATTGAATTGATTTATTTTATTAGAAGATTTGTCTAATCAAGGAGTTAAAGTTGGATGCATGGATGTGTTTTATTAGGGAGTTGTTAGTATCATTAAAAATTATATCATCTAAGCAAAACAATGTTGTATCAATTTTCCGTCTAGAAATACCATTTTCAGGATAAATGAATTCAGCCTTTCATATCAAACGCGTGGGTCTTAATTTAAATGATACAAGGCTTTGTTCATTTTATAAACATGTTGAAAAAATTAAACCTGGGGTTGTCTCACATAAATTTCTTACAAACCTTTATTCACTTAGGACAAAACATTCGTTAGTGCTTTGTCAAAACTAATTTGAATGATTCTTCCAATAAAAAGATTGGAAAACATATTTGTGAAGTTATCGTACAATAGATAAGAAAAGAAATAAGGAAAGAGAGAAAGACATGATTTATACTAATTCATTCACTTTAATTATGTGTAGTACCTTAAAAACACTTGTAAAACACTTGCAAAATTTTCATTAAATTGATTATAAGTATTATTTTTTATATATTAGCTCCAACTTAAGTATTATTTTAAAAAAGTCACTTCTAGCTCACACTTATCAAGTTTATACCTTAAATTTTCTACTCAAGTATTCTTTGTCACTAAGTCACTCTTTATTTTTAAAATAAATAATGTTTTTAAGAGAAGATAACTCTTCAAGAGATGATACTAAAGAGGAACATGTAGTGTGAGATTCAAATTTGCTAAGTAAAGGATATATAATATTTGTGCATTTAGAACATTATTCTTAAAATAAAATGTTTTTTCCAACGTTGTTGTTCTTTATACTTAACTCTTCATAAGCTCCTAAATATTTCTTAACAATCTTCTGTTTTCATGTTGATAATTTGATTCCCTAACATCTGTAGAAAATTGTCACAGGTACTTGAGTTGTATAGGAAAAGAAAGTTTCATTCAATGATTTTGTAAAGTTATCATATCAAGTATACTTCTGTCTAACACATTTTGCTCTTACTTATAGGCACACAAAATGCAACAAATAACATTATTATAAATCTAATAAAAAGAGTTTATTTAATAAAAATTAACAATATTAAATATAACACCCAATGTTATTTATTAGTAATATCTGTTATCATTAAATTTTAGTTTTATCTTTAATAAAAACCTATTATTAATTATTGTGATTAATAAGCACCGCATAGCGGAAAAAAGACACTAGGTCAAAAATTATAATGAAATTATTTTTTTTTACATTGTTTTGTTTTTCTCATTTTATCTTTGTCTATTGTCTTCATAATTTATCAGAGATTAATAAAATAAATTTAAAGAATTAATTTTTTATTAATTAAGAACATCAGTTAATAGTACTTCTTTGAATTCTTATATAATTAAATAAGTATTAAAATTTTATACACTAAAATCAATTAATTTATGTTTTTTTAATTTTCTTTTTAAATACTTGTTAACAACTAATTCAACTTTTTAAAATGTATGCTTTATCTAATATCTATCATCAGGATGACGGTGACCAAATTATATGTAAGAAAAAAATTATTAAATATACTTAACTATTATCATTAATGTACGTGTAATTGAATATTTCCTCAATTAATAACTTAATTTTTATTTTAATTTTGCATAAAGTTGAATTCAGTTTCTAACGGCCCATTAATCAATATTTATTGAATAATTTATAAAGTTGAACTCCATTTTCTAACTGTCCATCAAACAATATTTATTGAATACATTATAAAGTCAAATTATTCATTTATCACACAAGACCATTGAATTGAATTATTTATATTATTTTTTATATTTAAGTTAAAACAATTGCCTTTTACTTACTAGAAAATACATTTTCCTTCACACATGTGAGGTAAGTTATTTAACATATTTTATTCAGTTAAATAAATAATATAGTAATTGTAATTAAAAATTTAATATTTATATAATCAATAAATTATTTTTAAGAGTGTAAATTATTTTTTTATAATAAAAACATAACAATAAAACATTTGGACAAAATTTGAGTATTGTATTTGTATAAAATAACATAAAAATATAAGTGATTTATATTAAAAAATTATACATAAGTGATATTAGGAACAAATATGATAATGAGACAAGACTAAGATGTCACCTCCTCTTGTCTTAGATATTTATTATTGGTGATATTGTTATTCCTTAATCAAGATCAAGTATATTAGTTTTATTTATTTATTTTCAATGAAAATATTCTTACTTTATTTTCTCTAGAAACACAATTTTTAAGAAGAAATGAACTTAGTTTTTCGTACCACACACGTGGGTCTTGTATTAAATCATATAAAGCTTTGTTATTTTATAAACATGTTGAGAAAATTAGACATCGGGATGTTTCACGTAAACTTCTTGCAAACTTTTATTTAGTTGGGACAAAACATTTGTCAAAACTAATTTGAATGATTTTTCCAATAAAAAATTGGAAAACACATTTATGAAGTTATCACCCGATAGATAAGAAAAGAAATTAACCCGATAGATAAGAAAAGAAATTAAAAAAAGAGAGAGATGTGATTTATAGTAATTCACTTAATTAAGATACATGTACTATCTTCAAGACATTTGAAGAATTTCGACCAATCAAAATACTTACAATAGTTATAAGTATTATTTTTTATAATTTTAGCCTAACTTAAGTGTTTTTTTTTTAAAAATTCACTCCTAACTCAAATCTATCAAATTTATACCTTAAGTTTACTATTAAAGTATTTTTTATTACTTAGTTATTCTTAACTTTCAAAAATAAATAATATTTTTAAGAAAATATAAATCTTCAAAAGAGATGATATCATAAAAAAACTCATAATATGAGATTCAAATTTGCTAACAAAGGATATATAATATTTGTTCATTAAAAACATTTTTCTTGAAACAAAATGGTCGTCCACCGTTATTCTCTTTTATACTTAACTTCGTAAATTCCTAAAGATTTCTTATTAATCTCTTGTTTTCATGTTGATAATTTGAATTCCTTTTAAATTTTAAAAAAATATCTTCATGCTGATAATTTGAATTCCTTTTAAATTTTTAAAAAAAATATCTGAGGGACTTTAGTTGTAAAGGGAAAAGAAAGATTCAGCGAGTGACTCTGTAGAGGTATCATATCAAATATGCTTTTATTTAACACATTTTGCTCTTATCTATAGCCAGGCAAAATGCAATGAATGCATAGTGGTAAATCTAATAGAAAGAGTTTCTTAAAAGATTTACTAAAAATGATGAGTATTAAATATAACATTCAATGTTTTTAATTTATCAGTAATTTTTATTATCATTTAACTTTGATTTTTGTCTTTAATAAAAATCTATCATTTAAAAATTTATATAGTGATATTAAGTAACTTCGTGATGCATTATTTACTGATTTATTGAATAAAAAGGAATTAACTAATGTAGTTATATAATTTTTGACAATAAATATTGAAGGGGAAATTAAAATTTAAAATACAGGAACTAAAAAGATAATAATAAGGACTTGAAAATAATTAAAATATCACTTTTGAGCAATAAATTTGTGAAACTGTTTGAAACTAAATTGGATAACTAAAACTAAAATTATAACTCTAAAAGGTAGGCATCTTTGACTCTGAGGCTTCATTGAGTAACGATGGTAACGGGCAAGACATTAATACATAATTGCCAGTATTGGTGCAAATGAGATCCTGAGTGAGGCAAAGCTTATTCAAATGAAGAGTAAGAATCTTGGGATGGGCAAAAGGCAAATCTTCATATTTCTTTCTAATGAACTCTGAGATTGCCTCCTCACTTGACCCATTTTCCTCGTTCATCTCTATTATTGCTCTCTTTATCATCTACACAGCAAAAAAAAAAAAGTGTTATGGTAATAAAGTTGACTCTCTTATAAATGATTTTTTAAGCATGTTAACAAGATTAATCGTTAAAAATATTGAGATTGTGTTTGATACAGAGAAAATAAATTAACTGGAGAGATAAAATTTTTAAAAATAACATAAAATTCAAATACACAAACTTAAAGACACAGTCAAACAAAGCTAACCGAGAAAACAAAGGTTAAAAAAAGAAATCATACACAGGAATAATGGGGATGAGTAGGGGTGTGAAATGATTTGAAAAGATGTTGAAGACGATCTTCAATAAAAGTGGCCTGCTCACTGTTGATGGAGATATTGGGATTTGGTTCCCTAAGCTTAGACAACACAGAGTTTTTGAGGTTCTCCATCGCAAACTTGTGTTTACCATCATCTTGTGTCATCTTCCTTCAATGCTCTTTTAAGCCTTATAACTTTCTTATTTATAGGCAGAAAAATGTAAAGAATAACATAGTTATATATTTAATAAATATAGTTTCTTGACTGTATTAAATACAGCATTTAATACTATCAATTAATTATTATTATCATTCAATTTTGTCTGGCGTATTTAATAATATTCTATCATTAATTATTGTAATAAATAAGTATATAACCGTGAGACTGAATGCTTCTCTTGGAACATAAAAAAAAAAAAAAACCGAATAAGAAGTTATCTCGTAATTTATCACAAATTATTATAGAAAATAATATATATATATATAGACACCAGCTAATGATTTTGAAATATTTCATTTCAATTTATGAATAAATTAAAAAAATTATTTTTATATTAATAAGAACATTAATTAGTAGTATTTCCTCCGAATTCTTATATAATTAAATAAGTATTAAAATTTTATACATTAAAATTAATTAATTTAAATTTTCTTAATTTTCTTTTTAAATGTTTGTCAATAACTAATTCAACTTCTACAACATCTATGTTATATCTAACAAATATGATGAAGATGGCTCTGACCAAATTTTCTTTAAGAAAAGAAATTATTAAATATATTTAACTATCATCATTAATGTATGTGTAATTAAATATTTTTTTCAATTAATAACTTAATTTTATATTTTTTTTCAGGCAAAGTTGAATTCCATTTTCCTAACTGACCATTAATCAATACTTATAATCAATACTTAGATAATTTATAAATTTGAATTCCATTTCCTAACTATCCATTAATCAATACTTATAGAATAAGTTATAAAGTTGAATTCCATTTTCTAACAGTCCATTAATCAATATTTGACCATTAATCAATATTTATTGAATACATTATAGTGTTGAATAATTCATTTATCACACAATACCATCAAATTGAATTGAATTATTTATATTCTTGTTTATATTTAATTTGAAATTATCTTTTACTTATTAGAAAATACATGTTACCTGCGAGATAAGTTATTTTATATATTTTATTTAGGTAAAAAAACTATAATTGTTATTAAAAGTATAAATTATATATTTTTTATAATAAAAACATAATACTAAAAAAATTTAGATAGGAATTGAGTAATCTATTTGTATATAATAACAAAAAAAAAATATAACTAATTTATAGTAAGAAAAAAAATTGTATATAAGTGATGACAGTAAATAAATATGATAATGAGAGTAAGACTATCGTCTCCTCGTTTTATATATTTCTTGTCGGTTATAACGATTTATATTTATTATTTCTTATTTAAGAATATATTAATCTCATTTCCATTAATGATTCTCAGTTTAAATTTAAATATCTACAGATATTTTTTTTAATTTTTTATTATAAATTAGTATTTGCTTTCATTAAATTGAATAAAAATTAAATCCCAGTAATTCGTATCATAAAAATTAAAATATTCTAACTTTTACAGAGTTTGTTAAGAGTAATAATATAGAATAAGGTACCGAATGTAAAGACTTTGATAAGCGAAGGATTATATACATAAATTTTACATTAATTGGATTTTGTTGAAACTATATGTTTAGTCTAATACTTGATTTTTTCCACGTTTCTTTTCGTCATTGGTCTCTTCTACATTTGTTCGAATAAACTGACTTTTTATATAGTTCAATATGACTTTTGACAAGTCATACTTACTTGAGAGAAACGATGTAAACTCCTTAGAGAAGGACACCTACGAAATGTTAGGACACAACAAAATCAAAGGTTTACAGAAGGACACTTACGAAATGTTAGGACACAACAAAATCAAATGTTTAGAGAAGGACACCTACGAAATGTTAGGACACAACAAAATCAAAGGTTTAGAGAAGGATACCTACGAAATGTTAAGACACTACAAAATCAAAGGTTGCTTGTTATAGACACGTATTGTTCTTTTTGGAGTTGTAACATTGGTAGATTGTAACATAAACTATCTATTCTTCCAATTTGTAAAGTCTCGAAATTAAAAATATTAAATTTAGACAAATTTAATAAATATATTAACTTATAATGACAAAAAAAATATATAAAAAGTAGTAGAGACCAGGAAAAAAAATCTAACATTTTATTTTCCAAATCAAACATTCGACGCTAGATGAAATATGTTAAATAAATTATGGATCGCTTAGGATACTAGATAAAACTTTAATTAATCTATACTTGTAGTTATACTTCGACCTTAATTTTGTCTTTCTTATATGTTGTTGGACGATAACATAATTGCATTTAATGTTTAATTTTTTTCTAACTTACGAAAGATTGTACTCAATCATAATTACTTCAACTTTTAATATTATCAAAATTTTGAATATATGGTAGATCTAAATATCATAGACTTTAACATCTTAAATTTCAACCAAGTGTATTAAAAATATTGTAAAGTCTCAATAAACTCAAACTATAACGATTTTTTATCAATTCAATTTCAAGTCTTTTTGAAATTCAAACCAAGACTAAGTGAATATGCATAATAAAGTATTATTAAATATTTAAATAAATATTTTATGTTTAATAAATTAATGGTAGTTCGACTCACGAGTCATGAGAGCTTGTAATGATGTGGAAATGGGCCGATGTGCCAAGGCTAGAGCCGCTAGACTATGCTCAAAAAAATGCTCATAGACCAGAAGCAAGCTAACTCAATGGGGACACAATGATAAAATGGTGAGAATAATAAGGTTGGACGGGTTACAGTAATAAATGAGTCAATCATATTTTTTAAAAGAATTTAATTAAAAACAAAAAAAAAATAGCTGGTTTAACTTATTCACAAAACCCAATTCATTGGAACAAATCAAATAAAATAGAACTCATTAAAAAATTAAAATAACCTCATTTTCCTTTGCTAAGCTTGGTACCAGTCTACTACATATGTTTCTTAGAGCATGTAAAATTGACATTAGTGAAAAAAAAAATTTAACAGCTATTAAATATTGTTTTTCTTGTCGGCTATAGGTCCTTTATGGTATATAAAAAATGTAAAAGATAGTGTATTTTTTACAACAGTTATTTAACTTGATGTAAAAAAGATATTTTACAGTAGTTATTAACTAATAATTGTTATCATAAATTTATTTTTAATGTCGATTATTAGTTAAGAACCATCATTGTATATTTAGAAAATTTAATATATATATATATATTACTTTTCTCATCAGTTGAACTAAATGGTTAAAAAATAATAAACATTTGAATAAAATAATTAAGAAAATGAGTATTTTTCTTGTAAATTATTGTTAAGAATAAAGAAAATGAAATAAGTAAATGGAAGTGAAATGAAAATTCTTATATTAATAACAACTCATACCAAAAAGTAATTAGTAAAAGAAGAACCTTGCACCTCATCTAGTTAAGAAAAGACCAATATACAATAAAGACAATATTACAGCTTCTTTTAAATATCAGATTCTACCTTTTTCATCCCTTTTTAGCACTCAAGACGACGACTAGAGATAATGGCGGTTAGCGGCGGCTGAAACAAACGGAGCAGTTGACAATGTAAAGAGAAGAAAGTTTCTGTTCTTTTTGGACTTAAAATACCATAGACGAAAGGTCAAGAGAAGATGAGAACGGCAAGGCGAGGTCTACTGATGGTAAGGCGAGGTCCAGTAACGACAATAAGAGCGATGACGAGGACAAGAAAAGGACGGTGGAGAGAAATTAGGATTTTCACACAAGAGAAAAGGAAAGAAAGATTGAACGCGGAATGAGAATAAAGGAAAAAAAAAGGAAAGAATATAAAATAAAAGGATAAGTAAAAAGCACTGGCGCAAAATTTAATTACAATTTTAACGTTAATTTTAAAATAACTGTCGTCATATATATTTTTAACATCAATTATTTTAAGAACCATCAATGAAAATGTAATTAACAATACACTTTTAATAAGATTCTTAAAATAACTGTCGTTAAAAATATATTTAATGTCGGTTATACAAACAACTATCGTTATATATGTTTTTTACGACAATTAATTTAAAAATCATCATTAAAAATATAATTATAACATTTGTTAGAGACTTGTCATAATTGTAAAGACATATAAATGTTTTTTAATAATGTGGGTGTTAAATTTATTTTTATAATATATATATATATAAAGTTATAAAATATAAGAAAGAGTAAGTTAAAAATAACAAAATACATCAATTCTTTTTCAAAAGAAGTACCAAGACAATAATATACATAATTAAATAGATGACTTCTATATCATTGACAATGGAAATGCCACATAGTATTTTTAAAATATAAAAATGTATTAGAGATAATTATAATTTGTAAAAATTTAAATATTTTAGATTTATATATATATATATATATATATCAATAAGATATTATAAATTATTTTTTTCTATAATCAGAAAATATGAGGTATTTTGGCCATATAGTTTTTTTTGTAAAAATTATTTTCAGAATTGAAGTTGGTTAGAAACATATTTGGTGTTATTTTGTAAAGTTGCAAGCTAGATTGTGATCATGAAGCCGCAAAAAAATTTACGACCCAATGACAAGATGACACATAACATATTTTGCCTAGTTAATATGCTAATGTGTAAGTAAATCACAATTTTTTCTACGACTTCACCTGATCTTGACACGTAACAAACTATAACTAGTGTGGCATGTGATGTGGCACGGTCGCAGACTCTGTTGCAGCTTGGTGCTCGGCACGCACATGTCATAATCTGGTTATTTTTCATCATTCTAATCCTATTATATCATAAGGATTTCAAAAGGTTATATTTATCGACACATAAAAATGTTTATTAACATAAACTATAATAGCTGTCACAGGAAACGAAGCTATATATAAAATATTAATTATAATCGACATTAAAAATTTAGTATAATTATTTATGTGTTTCTTATAGTTTTACATATTTTTTAGGTTAGTTTCTGAAATTTAAAAGTGATTATTTTGGTCTTTTATATTTTATACTTTAATTCTCTTGTATTTCTATTTAAAAGGTTATATAATGATATTAAGTAACTTAGTGATGCATTATTTTTGACAATAAATATTAAAAGGTAAATTAAAATTTAAAAGAGAGGAACTAAAAAGATAACAATATGGACTTAAAAGATAATTAAAATATCACTTTTGAGCAATATATTGGTGAAACTGTTTGAAACTAAATTAGATAACTAAAACTAAAATTATAACTTTAAAAGGTAGGCATCTTTGACTCTGAGGCTTCATTGAGTAACGATAGTATCACCCTCAACTTCTCCATCTAAATACTCTAATTTATTTACGGTAATTAAATATTCATTCGGTAAACAAACCAAATTTTATTTCATAGAGTAATTTTATTTCATAGGGTCATCACAGGTATCAACCACAGACACAATCTTAGGGTTAGCTCATAATTTAATGATAATAATAAAATCATAAGAACAATACACATAAACAACAAATATAAAAAAAGACATGGAATTTCAATTAACAACTTATCACAATTAACTATGCAACCCAATATGATGCATGTCACTCACATTTCACTCTCATGTCATGTTGTACCATCAAAACAATTGAGCGATGCTAGGAGTACATGTCACATCTGACACTCTCACTAGAAATACTTGTCAGTTACAGTTAGGACAACCAGTGTTGCAAAAGGAGTCACTTCCCACTCATGGTGATCGGTCATAGTGGAAGTTTTCCTCACCGCGAATACCCTCCAAGTCCTAGGTCATTATGACGACCCGTTAGGGACCAACCGTACTAGTTCCATTCATCCTCACATTTCGAAAACATTTTCACTTTGTTTAGCATTCATGATAATCTCTCTCATTTTTAAAACACAATGCCTTACAAGCATATTCACCAGGGGAAACCTCACTCCTCGTCCATAGGAGCAGGCATCCATCCCTTTTCACTCTCAAATAATTTCAATTGATTATCATAAACCTAAACAACTCATCAATGCAATATGCCCGCAAAATTTATCTTTCAATCCACATCAACCATTTCCCTTAACATTAAGGAATGTAATTCACATATCATTCAACACATCATTACAATTGTAATTTATTGTCCATGACAATACATAGAAGGAAGAATACACTAAGGGAACAAAAGAATAACTTTTAGAGTTCTAAAGAATCAAAATTCAAATGTTTTATTTATTTATTTATTTTACATTGACCAATGCTTAACCAAACCTCAAATTACCAAAGTCAACCTTTGTACCGCAAAAATCTAAATATCTAGTTATTGTCCTAATTTCTCTTACTATTCCTTTCACCTTGCACATTTAGTCAATCTCTTACCACTTCAATTACAATGCCTCACTCACCAAATGAAATAGTACATTAACTGTCCATATCATGTTTACATCCACATTTATATATACCTAACCATATCCTTTTATCCTTAATAAGATTGATATATTTTCAATCATCGTATTCCTTCTCAATAAATATCACTACCTTTGTATTAAACATATTTATCACAATGGTAGGAACACATTGACAGTTCTATATTCCTTTCAACTCTACTCAAACCCTGTTAGTAATAAGATATCATGAAAATCTAATACCAAAATCAGAAAATTAACTACATCGAATAATCACGCCAATCACATAATTATCCAAAAAGAAATCACCATGGCATACTCGTTATTATTGAATTCTTATAACTACTCTCACTTAAAAGTTCTAAATAGGCAAAACTTATTCTCTAGATTTTTTAATTAACCAAGGATTCTCACAACTATAAAAGGGTTCAAGGTTTCTTAATATAAAATTATTGTAATTCAAAAGGCCAATCACCAATCCCTAGAAGTCTCATATTTTATAATTTCATTTCTTTGATTTTCCTAACCCTCTTTGCTCACTCATTCACAATATACCAATCCCATCACAAAATTTGCCTTTAGAGCACAATAATTCAATTTCATTCAATAAAATAATTACATAAATAATCACAATTGTCAAAACTAACAGGAACTCACAATAGCAATAATCCAATAGTAAAACCACAATCATCATACCCAACATTTTGAAGCAATTAGTCAATTGTGTAAAAGGTACTCATTATTATAATTAAATTTAAGAACTACTCTAACCTGAACTCGAGACATTGTGTGTGAAGAAAACTGAAGTAGAGTTCCAATCTCCACCCTCTCATTAGGGAACTTAAATCTCCTTTTAGGGGGAGAAAGGCAATACTAAAGCGTAAGAAAAAGAAACGAAAGATAGAAAGAATGAGGAAGGATGTGTGTTCAGAAAGTGCAGCAGATTCGTCCTTTTATAGCTGCTCAACCACTCCTGGGTATTTATTACCCATTAAAATTATGACGTTACATAATCAATTTTCATTATTTTGATTTGTTGAAGATAATTATTTCCTTAATTAGTGTAGATTCTGCTTCCTAGCAGATTTGGTTGTGATTTGGGATAGATTTTATGGTGATTTGATTTGTATCACCTTAATTACTTATTTCTTATTTCCTTAATTAAGTTGTACCTAGTCTATAAATTCATATTGTATTCATTCCTAGAATAAGATATAGAAATAACATAAAATCTGTTCTTCAATATTATTAAATTGAGGCATTATAATTTAATTATTATTATTATTATTATTACTATTATTATTAATAAAAATTGGGCTGTTACAGTAACAGGCAAGACTTTAATACATAATTGCCAATTTTGGTGCAAATGAGATCTTGAGTGAGGCAAAGCTTATTCAAATGAAGAGTAAGAATCTTGGGATGGGCAAAAGGCAAATCTTCATATTTCTTTCTAATGAACTCTGAGAATGTCTCCTCACTTGACCCATTTTCCTCGTTTAACTCTATTATTGCTCTCTTTATCATCTACATAGACAAAAAAAGTAAAAAAAGTGTTATGGTAATAAAGTTGACTCTCTTATAAATGATTTTTTAAGCAAGTTAGCAAGTTGAAATAATAAATAGAAAGACAGCATATAGTAGCACATAAAACTCAAATACACAAACTTAAAGACTCATATACACAGTCAAACAAGGTTAAAAAAAAGAAAACATACGCAGGAATAAGGGGGATAAGTAGGGGTATAACATGATTTGAAAAGATGTTCAAGACGATCTTCAATAAAGGTGGCCTGCTCACTGTTGATGGAGATATTGGGGTTTGATTCCCTAAGCTTAGACAACACAGAGTTTTTGAGGTTCTCCATCGCAAACTTGTGTTTACCATGATCTTGTGCCATCTTCCTTCAATGCTCTTTTAAGCCTTACAAGTTTCTTATTTATAGGCAGAAAAATGTAAATAATAACATAATTATATATTTAATAAATATAGTTTCTTGACTGTATTAAATACAACATTTAATACTATCTATTAATTATTATTATTATTCAATTTTTTCTGGTGTATTTAATAATATTCTATCATTAATTACTGTCATCAATAAGTATCTGGCGGTGAGACCAAATGTTTCTCTTGGAGCATAAAAAAACATAAAGTAAGAAATTATCATAAAATTATTTTTTTACATTATTTATTTTTCTATTTTTGTCTCTTGACTACGTACACTAGTGCAAAATTAATCTTTCACTGCTCCTCTTTAACAGCGGGTAAAGAATTACCCGCTATTGTTTTATCTTTTATAGCGCTTAACAGCACAATCGTTGTCAAATATCATTTTTAACGGCGGGTGTTTAAATACTCGCTGTAAAAAATGATTTTTGACAGCGGTTATGCTTTTAACCGCTGTCAAAAATGCTACATATGTGTTGTCTTCATTTTCATTTCATTTTTCCTCACTCTGCTCTTTATCATTCCTTTGCAAAACTCTCTCTTTACTCCTTCTCTACGCTCATCACTCCCTCTCTACGTTTTTCACTCCCTCTTGCCCTGAACAACCCAAATTGCCATCAGCCACCATTGCCATTGCCTTCGGGTTTCGATTTTTGGTGGGTTTGGTGCCTTCATGGTTCGTGGTTCTTAGTTCGTGGTTCCTGGTTCCTGCTTCGTGGTGAACCTCTAAGCATTATTTGTGGGTTTAGGGTTTCCTTGGCTAACCCTTTTCAAGGTATGAACGTGCTGTTTTTTCTAATTTTTTTTATTACGAGCAAAATTTCTGTTTAGGTTGAGCATAGTTTAACATTGAAGTTAGGATTGGAACTAGAATTGGAGTAAAATTAGTGCTCTGTTGTGAGTTTGCTTGGGCTCTGTTGTGACTGTGTATGCAAAACTGTAAATTGCAAAATTATAAGCTTTGTTGGGTTGTGTTTGTGCGTGTGAAAGTGTGGTCTAAGAAGATGTTGGGTTTGGTGGTGAGTGTGCATTACCAAGAGGGGGATTGTGGTCATAATGGAGCCTATTAGCCACACTCCGTAAATTTTCCCTTTCATTTTCTTTTTTCCTTTTATCTTCTGCATAATAATAATAATAATTCTAACCCCAAATATGAATGAAATTTTGGGGACGTAAATTTTTTTTTTGTTAATTAACGCTTGCTCTCCTTGGAATAGTCAATGTTGTCTCTGTTTTCACCTTTCCATTATGCAGTACCCATTATCAGTACCAGCTAAAGTGTGCTCATATCAGTACCTTTCCATTATGCAGTACATATTTGGTTGCAATTTAACAGGTTTATGTTGTGTTTTAAACCTCTTGTGCTAGTAATGTAGCTCTAATTGGAATGATTTATTATCTCTATAGAGCCAATAATTATGTTTCT
This sequence comes from Hylodesmum podocarpum, assembly GCA_026586105.1. Taxonomy (NCBI): domain Eukaryota; kingdom Viridiplantae; phylum Streptophyta; class Magnoliopsida; order Fabales; family Fabaceae; genus Hylodesmum; species Hylodesmum podocarpum. The sequence goes on along the minus strand of JALJEV010001436.1, from coordinate 9,184,874 downwards.
ACTTTATTGGAACTATATTAATCTCTGATATGTTTGAATGCTGAATTTTGAGTCATGAATCCACATTCATTTGAATAGCCATGATCTAGAATACTTACTAAATTAGCTTTGTCACTTTGAAAAGAGATTTATCACGTGGTTTTAATGCGATTTTGTTTGACATTTCCCTGCATCAATTCAACCAATTATTTGCTTGACACACAGAAATCACTTAGGCCTTAAGCAATTTAAGAGGGTTATATTGTGTTTTAAACTCTTGTGCTATTATTTAAAATATTTCTAAACAGCATGATGAGTTATTCCTGTTGTTGTGCCTTTTATCAGTACTAGCTAAAGTGTGCTGATATCAAACAAAGTCCCAAGTAATGGTACTTTATTTCCAATTTCACTTTTTGGTTGTAATTTAACAGGTTTATGTTACGGGGATTTTGTTTGTTTTGTTTATTTAGTTAAAAGTTCATCAGGGGTGTTGTTTCTGCATTTTTCTCTGTTTTGGGTATCTAACTTGTATTTTATTCCATTAGTTTTCGGTTAATTAGTGCTGAATTTTTTTATTGACTAATAGTTTATGGATTGTTGTATATCATGAGTTTGATACGTGATTAGATGGAACTCAAGTTGGTGATTCAGATTCCACATTTAGTTTAATATGTCCCATTCCAATGTGTACGAGGCCCCACGTTAACTAGAATGAGTTTATGGCAGTAAAAAGAATAATCATTCCCTATATAAACTATAGGTTAGCATGCACATGTATCATTTTGTTGCTCATGTAACATATAGTCGTCCATATATATATTAGTAGTAGTATTATTTATGGTTTTTTATTATTATATTATATTCATTTGACACGGTTCATGGTTTATTATTAAATTATAATCAGAATTTTTAAATACTATTTTCACTGTTCATGGTCTAGTTATTCATTTTATTCTATTTTCACTATTTGTTCTATTTTCATGTAACATTCACACACTAGGAGTTGATGATATAATGGTTTTAGATATATTTGATATTACTTGTTCATATGTTTTGATGCTATAATAATATTAAATTTTATTAGGGTAATTCAAAGTACAAATGTGTTGTCTGGATTTGTTAATCGAGGAAGGAATATCGACATTATCATCTTAAGGTATAATGTATCAGATTCAATTTTCTTAGTTAATATTTTAATCTAACTATGAATCTTATTATTGTAGAGTTTCAGACAACTTGGCTCCTTTGAATGCGGTTACTATGTAATGTATTGGATGAAAGTAATTATTACTGCAAAAATTAAGGATTCTTGGGTTCAGGTACTTTTAGATTCAATTTATATTATTTTCGGATGTTTAAAACACAATCATTACCAATTAATAGTTTATACATGTTTCAGGTGTTCCAAGATGTTGACTCGTTACTTACTAATGACATTGACATTATTCGGAAAGAATGGGCAGCATATATAGTTAGAATGAAGAAAAGCTCATAATTAGACATCTCTACATAAAGAGGTACTTAAAAGGTTTACTGTAAAGATTGTATTGTTATGACATAGTTAAGGTTTTAGATTGATTGAATGTGATTTTGGGCTGAATTTAATTGATTGTTGACAGGTTTAATTTTGGTAATAATCCAAATTACAAGGGAGATTCTGCCCAAATTTTCACTAATATTTTTTGTTAGGTTAGTTTATCTTTAAATTCTCTTAACTAATGTATGAAACAATCTTACGTAAATTTTTTGTTTTTTTTTTTTTACAGGTTACATTCAAATACTAGGAGTTGATGGTACTCCTTAAATTGATATGCTTTACTTTAAAATATTTTCATGTAATCTATGTATAATGTTTATTATGTACACTTTAGGGAAATGATTGAACAATATTGTTGATAGTTTTGATTATGTTCCATATTTTAGTGATAATTGAACAATATTGTTGATAGTTTTAATTATGTTCCATCTTTGATATCAAACAATTATATTTTAATTAATTGAATTTATAGTTTCTGTCAGAAATATGAAATTATTTCATATAAAATGTGTATTATACAGGTTATAATAATGAAATAAAAGAATAAATAAAATGATAATTTTTAAAAAAATTCGTATTTTTAACGGCGGTTATTCACAACAACCGCTGTTAAAAAATGACCAAAAATTTAAAATAATTAAATATAAAAAAAGTTTATATTTAACAGCGGTTATTCACGACAACCGCCATTAAAAATGGTAAAAAATAAAAAAATAAATATATTAAAAAATATATACAATGACGGTTATACAGAACCGCCGTTAAAAATGACTTATTTTTAACGTTTCCTATGTATAACGGTGGTTACATAACCGCAGTAAAATATAATTTTTAATCGCTGTTAAAAACCTTTTTTATACTAGTGGTAATTTATTATAAATTATTATAAAAAATAATATATATATATATATATATATATATACCAGCTAATGATTTTGAAATATTTTATTTCAAATAAATTAAAAATTTTATTTTTATATTAATAAGAACATTAATTAGTAGTATTTCCTCCGAATTCTTATATAATTAAATAAGTATTAAAATTTTATACATTAAAATTAATTAATTTAAATTTTTTTAATTTTCTTTTTAAATGTTTGTCAATAACTAATTCAACTTCTACAACATCTATGCTATATCTAAGAAATATGATGAAGATGGCTCTGACCAAATTTTCTTTAAGAAAAGAAATTATTAAATATATTTAACTATCATCATTAATGTATGTGTAATTAAATATTTTTTTCAATTAATAACTTAATTTTATATGTTTTTCAGGCAAAGTTGAATTCCAGTTTCCTAACTGACCATTAATCAATACTTAGATAATTTATAAAGTTGAATTCCATTTCCTAACTATCCATTAGTCAATACTTATAATCAATACTTATAATACTTATAATCAATACTTACAGAGTAACTTATAAAAAAACATATAACTCAGTGACTCATCCACCAAATTCAAACCTAATCATCAAACAATTAGGGAAATTCCCTCACATTTTAAGAGCCAAACAAGTGGAAAAGAAATTTGCTGAGGTGAGTCTTAATGGCTTCAGTTGCTCCAAGTGTGGCGGTGGGAATAGTTGTACATTAAATGTTATGGTGGACACAGTGCTAGTTTCCTCCTTGATTCTCGATGGGCGCCTCCCGTTCTCCACTCCGTTCTTCTCATTTTCGGTGACTCCTCGTACAGGGTAACCATAGATTGGATTTTTAAGCATCTAATTCAAATTCAATCTAAATCCATATTAATTTAAATTCATATTTTTAAAAAATATTAATTTAGAATTTTCTAAAATTAATTTTAAATATGGTTTTTGGTTTAAAACCAGTTTTAAAAATGGATTTTAATTTAAATTCAATTTGAAACTAAACACCAATATTAAACTAGAATTATTCTAAAACTAATTTTAATATAAAATAATTAATTATAATTAAAAATCAATATATTGTTAGGAAGTTTGCAATCTACTCTATCATTGAGGGAGAATGGAAGTTAAAAATCAATAAATACGTGATGTCTATATTAATTGGAAGTTCCATATAAAATTTCAAAGAGCACATTGCAGTAAAAATGAAGAGGAAAAGAATCATGTCGTCAAAATTTGAAAGAAACTACTAAGGGTGAACTTGAATTAAATTTTTGAAAATCCATTTCATATACTATCTAAATCCGATTAGATTTTAAATCTAATCTATTTTATATAAAAAATTTAATTTGGTTTAAAATTATTTTTTAGTTTAGAACTAATTTCATATTGTTTTTTTAAATTAATTTTAAATAAAAGATAACTTATTTGTTTAAAAAAATTGATTTTGGAATTAATTTTTTAACTTTCATTTTTATGACTAAGAATAAATTTTAAAATTGATTCATGATTTATTTTTTTCATTTATTTTTTTTTAAAAAAAAATTCATTGATTTTCCTATCAATATTTTTTTTACTAACTTAATATTGAGACTATATATTAAAGTATTACTTTTTATTTATGAGTAAAAATAAGTAAAAGTATTATTTAATAAAAGTAAAAATATTATATGAATTCATAATATAATTCTTATATTTGTTTATTTATTTCAAACTGATCTTTTAGTAATAGAAAATCTAATTTGATTTTTTAATTTTAAAATCAAGTTCAATTTTTTCTTTAATGATAAAATAGATTATTTTTTTTAATTGAAGAGATGAATATTTTATGTTCTTTTAAATATAAAACATGACTTGTAATTATCATTAAAGAAAATTAAAATGTAAAAATATTAAAGCAATTATAAAAGATAAAACACAATAAGGGGTTGAATTGTGTTAATTAAAAATTTAATTCCTTTCGTCTGTTGGTTTAAAAGAGATTCAGACGAAACAGTTCTTATCTTCAAAAGTTGGTTTTAATGTACAGACGTTACAATTTGATTATCCTCGTTAGTCACACACTCGAGAAAGATAAACACAGATATTTTTATACTGGTTTGTCTATTCAAGATTACGTCCAGTTACCCAGCAACCACTGAGTTTTCACTACAAATCGTGAAATAGTTACAAGTATTGTTTGAACCCAGCCACTTCTGGCTATTACAAGATATTCTTTGAACACATTCTTCTCAGGCTAAACAATAAGGTATTCTTCGAACACACAGCCTCCTCAGGTTAAAGCACCACACAAGTGGATTTAAAAGAGTTTTCTAGAAAGAAAAATTCATCTTCGCATAGAGGGATTTACAATGAAGTTCGAATGAAGCAGTGAGTGAAAGTACAAAGTCTTAGCAATATAAGCGTATTTGTCAACTGAAACTTGAAAGAGTGAAGTCCTTTTATAGGCAAGATCTTCAGATGTCCGTTAGAAATAGAAGAATGTCATTGAACTTTTTCCAAGTGTAGTCCAAAAAGGTGTCAGAGCGCAATCAAGTGATAAGATAGCGTGTGCAATGGATTTGATGGCGTGCTCAGTCCTTTTTCTGACTTGTACAGAGATTTCCTAGGAAAAGGGCGAAGTCTTTTCGTGTTGCAAATGAAAACTCGAATCCCCATACTAATCTTGGAAATACTTATGAGTAACTTAGAAGATTTGAACTTGGCGCGAGTTACTCCGTCTGAACTTTACTTCCTTGATAGATGATTTGAATCTTCAGTCTTAAGGATGACATATAAGCTTCGTCTAAGACTTCCATCTGATTACTTGGCTTTGAGATAGACGAATGACTTCAATTTTGAGGGGTCATTCTCCGTCTGTACTTGTTCAGTCTGACTTTGCTTGCAATGCTTTGTCTGAGATATTTCATCTGTTTTATAATAAATCAAAATTTGGGGACGTTAATCACTTTGATTTAACAGCAATAAAAGAATTCTAGATTTGGATATATTTTTCAATCTAAAAACTACTTATTCTTAAAATTGGATATCTAAATTTAGTTTAAATGCAAATAAATAAATTTAGATAAAAATTTAATCCACTAAAATAGATTTAAATTCGAACAATTTGGTTTGAATATGGATAAGTTTAGAGAAATTGGATTTTTTTTCCACCCTTACTCATCCTTCTTGATTTTCCTTGCTATGGGCACTCCTTTGCATTTCAAATCATTTTATTGTTAAAAAGCTACACGATTAACTTTCCCAACCCCTTTTTACACGTTCAAGCACCTTTGGTTTGCCAATCCCTATGTTAAAAAGTCTCGTTTACTTGCCATTACCACTTACTTAAAGCACAAAGGCTATGTTGAATTCAAATTTCGACACCTTCTGCTAGCCGTATGCAAGCCACCACACCCCTTTAGTTGGCCACTATACTTGTGCACGAAAACTACTCTCACTCAAATTCCATGCACCATAGAAAACCACAAAAAATTTGCAAAATTCAATTTGATGACAGTCCTTAATCAAGAGTATCTTGGGCGATTAAAATATTAAGTGGCTAATACAAGATGCGTAAGTTCTAACGTGACTCGTAGCTCTGACACTATTCCTAAAATAATCTCATTTTTTTTAATGAATATTAAAAATCATATTTTCTATTTAAGTAATTATAATTAAAATTATAACATTTAAATTAACAACTAAATTAAATTTCTTTGTAATGTAAAAAAGAGATTGAACCAATTAATTGAAATTAAATTTACAATTTGATATCATAAATTAAATTCGTAGACTTAATTAATTAGCTCAAGAAGAAAAAACAATTCAAAACAATTATTTAGAGAAGATCAGCTAATCAATTAAAAATTAATTCATAAACAAGTAATTATTCACAACTTAACTTTCGAGAATAATGAATTGATCACTTTCGACTTATAATATCTCTGACTTTTACTGAGAAAATACTTTAAGAATCTTTATGTTTATTAAATTTTCCCGCCAACAAAAACATCTTTAAAATGACTAAAGAAATACTTGAATAACCAAGATAAACCATTTAATTTAGAAAATTTTGATTTTGAAGTTATAATTCATTTTTATTTGAAACAAACCATTATTGGAGTTTACTAATCCAAAATTATTTTTATTTTTATTTTAAAAAATACATAATTTGTGTATACACACTAATTAAAAATTAGGATATTATAATATTTAAAATAAATATGATCATTAGAAGATAGATCTAATTATTATTAAATAAATAATATAATTTGATTTGCAGCAAGGAAGACATAAAGATAATTGTCATTGTTAGGTCTGTTGATTCCGGAAGATAATTGTTATTTTTATTACTTAAATTTAATATAACAAAATTTTGTATGTTTAATGGATTACAAAAAACTAATTTAAAACTTAATTAATGTATCAAAATAAATCCTTTTAAAAACATAATGTTACTTTCAAATTTTAACACATTAAGATAAAATTGTTTGAAAATTTATAATAAAAAAAGAATTTTTTAAAAAAATTTAATGTTTCAAAATGAAAATAATAATGAAGCAAAAATAAATTAAAAGTGACATTAAAATTTTATATATTTTTTTAATAGTGAGTAATGTAACATTTACTTTTTATGACACTAATATAGTAATTCTAAATATATAAAAAGTATAAATAAAATTAAAAAAAATACTTCCACGTCAAAAAATATTTCAATTCACTAAACAGAATAAGAAATAATGAAAAAAAAAGCATTGCTAAGAGATACTCCTTACCGCACATACAATATCAACAACTAAGAGTTGTAGTTTGACACGGCATTTCAGGATAGATGTATTAGTTACTATTAAAACATTTAATAATTTTAACTAATTTGTGTGGGTTGTAAAAAAAAGTTAATTTATATTATTTTATTGATTTTAATTATAAATATTTTTTCCCTATATTATATTCATTAAAATTCATATCAAAATTAAAAATTACATAATTACGAAGAAAGTTTTAGTTTAAATAAAAATATTATGAGAAATTTATTTTTAAATAAGATATAATTAATTAAAACTACTACTTTCATTTAATAACATAGAACAATTGTCTACGGAATCAACCACCTATCATATCTTAAAACATATATTCTATTAAAATAAATTAAAATAAATTAAAATAAAAAATATGAAAAATATTTGATAGACAACTATCATATAAAAATAATTAGACAATAAATTATAAAATGTAAAGAGAGAAATATGTATGTGTATAAATTATAAGAAAAAAAAATATAATAAATAATACGTGAATGAATTAATTAGATGATTGCATAATTAGTAACATGTTAAAATTATAAAAAAGTTATACAATAAATATATTTATTAAAAGTATATAAATCATATCCACCGCAATACCTTATACTTCTTATTTTTTATAAATGAGATGTGACTGATAGCTAGCCGGATCGAGGTTATGTGACTATCATTAGTCGCACGAAATACACAGAAGTAAAGCAAAATATTTCCCACTTTATAATACACAAGTGAGGGAAGATTTTTCAAATTGTTCCAAAACTTGGGAGTTATGGCTGAAACGCAAAACTACCTCCTCCAACTGTTCCTTCTATTGCTACTATCCACCATAGTCCTCGCAGCCATACTCACCAAAACGCGGCGAAAACCTCGTCGTCCACCCGGTCCACCGTCCCTGCCGGTAATCGGTCATCTTCACCTTATCTCCCCGTTAACTCACCAATCCTTCCACACGCTCTCAATACGCTACGGTCCTATCATGCAACTCTTCCTCGGGTCCGTTCCATGCGTCGTCGTTTCGTCCCCCGACGTGGCAAAACTCTTTCTCCAAACCCACCAACACAGCTTCTCCAACCGCTTCGTCAGCGCCGCCGTACACCACTTATCGTACGGCGGCAAGGGCTTCCTCTTTGCACCCTACGGAAGCATGTGGAAGTTCATGAAGAAAATTTCCATGTCGGAGCTTCTCGGTAGTCGCACCCTCGATCAATTCCGTCATGTTAGGGAACAAGAGACCATCAGGTTTGTAAGGAAAAACAAATAAGAGATATGTCTTGTTTTTCACAATCATTATAATTATAAATTTTTTAGTCTAAAGGATATACTTCTATAATAATTTGTGATCAAGTCATGGATCCAGTTTTTTATATATAAATTTATATATTTCAATTATGAGTTAGATCTAAGAATACCCTATTCTTTCCATATAAACATCTTTGTTTAAATCCTATGATAAATGAAACATGTCTTTCACTTTCATTTATTGAGTTTGACTTTTATTATTATGATTTCCATATGTCACGTATTTTGAAAAAAAAAAAAAAACAATTGGATTGATGATAGAAAATAAAATATTTTTTTTAGTTCAGTAGGACAATTTTTATTCAATTTTCTACAATAACGAGACCAAATTTTATTGAGTTTGACTCAATGATTTCTAATCAAAATAATAACTCTCATTATTAAATGAATAAAACAGTTTTCAATATTTATCTAATTAGAAATTAAATTTTATTTAAATTGTGAAAAATTCATTATCAAACATCAATAAAATATTTTAAAGTGTATGAATTTTGTTTCTCTATCAAATATTATTTTAATTTCTAACTTTTAATTGAAAAGTTCATAATTTTAGTTATCAAATGATGCATTTTTACTGACATATAGTTACTCCAATAAAATAAAATAGTACTAATATAACTGGTTCATTTTCTAATGAACAAGGTTTCTGCGCATGTTGAAGGCGAAAGGGGAGGCGCATGAGGGTGTTAATGTTGGTGGGGAGCTGTTGACTTTGACGAACAGTGTTATATCGAGGATGGTTTTCGGTCGAACGTGTTGCGAAAATGACAGTGAGGTGGAGGATGTGAAGAAGATGGTGGAGGACACTGCTGAGTTGGCGGGTAGGTTCAATGTGGCAGATTTTGTTTGGTTTTGTAAGGGGTTGGATTTGCAAAGGATGAAGAAGAGGATTAAGGAGATTCTGGAGAGGTTTGATGGCATTATGGAGAAAGTGATAAAGGAGCATGAGGAGAGAAGGATTGAAAAAGGGGATGAAGGGGATAATATTAAGGATTTGCTTGATATTCTGTTGGAAATTCATCAAGATGATAGCAGGGAGGTGAAGTTGACTTGGGAGAATATCAAGGCTTTCATCTTGGTAAGCAAGTCTTTTTAACTTACATTATTTATTTTGTTCAACTTGTTTTTATGGATCAATTTCCAATTAAATTAGTGCGTACATGCACACAGTACGCTAGTTGTTTTTTTAGTAGTGTATTATTTTTTACCAAACATTGACAAAGGAAGGGATCGATGTGTAGATATGATTATGCTACTGGATATAATTAGAGGCGACTCTTTTCTTAAAAGATAATTAATTTTATAAAATTCAATCAGGTTTATAATTCATTTCATAAAGTTGAAAATTGGTTTTATTGAATATATGATTTTAAAATAAATTATAGAATTGTCTAATTTATTCTAAGCAAAAATGATTTTAAACACTTATTGATATAATTAATAAATGTAATGGATCATTTTAAAATATATTTAAATATTATATCAATTATCTTTGATCAAATAATTTAGCCTCATTTTTATTGACGATAAATTAAATAATTCTATATGTTATAGTCTATTTTTAATTTTATCTTCATTCATAGAAAATATAGTCAATCTCCAATGGTCATGATAGATAGATGGGTAAAACATATAACATAGGAATTCTTGATTGTAATGATAAATTTGTATAAAAAAATTATATATAACTTAGATTATATGGTTAAAAATGTAAGATAAATTTATGTAAAATTGTTAAATAATCATATGATACATTAATTATTTTTAATTTTTACTTTATATATAATCATATTGCTTTAATTTATTATTCTTGTAGTCTTAGTATCAGACTTGTTCACCCTGGGGTAGTATTAATTATATAAGCAGATCGATACTTGAGCTTTACTATTGCATTTTATACATTAGAGCTTATATTATTATGTAGACATAAGATCTCTTTCTTTAACTTGCATTAAACGTTTTGTTTCATTGCATTGACTCCATTTCCATAATTGACATTCTCCATGGTGGACAGCATATATAATATGTATCATATAAAGCGTGTCTCTTTCTCCATGTATACAAGACAAATTAAATTTGTGCCAGCAGTCATGCCCCAGACCGGATGCAAAGGAATTTAAGGAGTGGCCAATTAAAATCTTTTCTTAAGAGTAACCTAAAACTAACTTGTATGTTACTCTAACTTGTATTGTATGGATTAATCATCTATATAAATGTAAGATTTTGATGTAGGTAGAAACTTTTACTTCATCTTTTTAAAGGAAAAAATATTTCAAAATATTTTGAATTGAATTTGTGAATATCTATTGCATAATTTTTTTGTAGTTATGTTAACCTTATTTTATATGATAGAAAGAAAATATGAAATAAAATCAAAAACGTAAATCAATATATAATAAGATAGGTGACATCTCGATTACATTAATCAAATTCATACCGTGTCCTCTATATAGATTAAATTGACAAGAGAATTACAAATATTTTTCTTTCAATAAAATTGACAGGGAAAATGATTTTTTACTCCATTTAAAATCTGATATATATGCAGGACATATTTATGGCAGGAACCGAGACATCAGCTAAAACAATGGAATGGGCAATAGCTGAGTTGATCAACAACCCACATGTGATGGAGAAAGCAAGAAATGAGATTAATTCAGTTACAAGAAATAAAAGAATAATACAAGAATCAGATCTTGGCAACCTTCCTTACTTGCAGGCTATAGTCAAAGAAACACTAAGGATTCACCCCACATCGCCATTAGTAGGAAGAGAATCATCTCAAAGTTGCAATGTGAGTGGCTATGACATTCCAGAAAAAACCTTGTTGTTTGTTAATTTATGGTCTATGGGAAGGGACCCCAAACTGTGGGAGAAGCCTCTAGAATTCAGGCCAGAGAGGTTTATGGGTGAAGAAGAGAAAAAGTTTGACATGAGGGGACAGAATTTTCAACTAATGCCATTTGGGACAGGGATAAGACTCTGTCCAGGTGCCTCACTAGCACTTCAGGTCGTGCCAACTAACCTTGCTGCTATGATTCAGTGTTTTGAATGGAAGGTTAATGGGGAAGTAAGCATGGAAGAGAAACCAGCTCTCACCCTTCCAAGGGCTCATCCTTTGATTTGTGTCCCTGTCCCTCTTTTGTCGCTATCCCTATACAACACTCTAATAGAGTGACTATGTTATACTTATAGCATGGGATAGGTCCTATTACTGTTGTTTAAATTGAGTAGAATCCATAATTGACTTGCTTCAATCTTGTAATTAGTAGTGATGAACAATAAAAGAACTGGATAATTTGCTTGCATTTTGGGACTAGCTAGTTTCCTATGTTGTTTTAAAGTAAAAGTGTCACGAATGGTAGTTGGTGAAGGCATAATTGTTTTTCTAATTCCCATATGCTATTAATTTTATACAAGATGATTACTTTAGGCAAATTTTGCTCTGATACAGTAAGAGAAAATAGAGGTACAACAATTTTACAGCTTTAAAACTTCTACACTCATAAAGCAGAATGAAAAGTTTGCAGAATCAGGAATTTGAATTGTTGGGATAACTTATTAGTCAGGTACTTTTCTATAATGATACCAGAATGGGATGGAAATACTTGGTGACTCTTGTTTGAACTAGAAGGGTCATTATATGTCAGTGTTGCATTGAATGAACTGTTAGACCCCTCTATTACTACTAACTAGAGTCAAAGCTCTTTAACAACCTGATTCCAGAATTATCCTGCATTACTAGCAAAGAGCAGGCCATACATCAGTAGAGGTTTCATCAACAAATCAGTTCATAATTCTAAGTTCTCTATCTTTTGGGTTTGCATTTGTGTGTCATGTATGTGCGCATAATGAACTCAACTACACTAGCAATCATCCATAGCCTAACCACCTGTAAAAGGAAGCTTCACCTTTCCCAATTATGACTCTGAATTTATGTTTAATGCTAGCTCCAACTTCGACAATTGAATTCCGAATACGAGCAACTTGCAAATGGCTTGGTATGCAGAACCTCAGGTCCCCTCAAATATTTGGAGTTTCTTGCGGACTCTCCCTATGCTTATGTAAAAGATATATTATACATGTAACAAGAGAAAGATTTTTGGGTTTCCTATTCGTAAATATACAGAGTAAACCTATAAATATAATTATAAAATATTTATCTACGTGTCTTTTAAGTACATTTTTAGATATATAAATTTCTTATAAATAGATAAATTATTAACATGCTACTTTTCCCAATTCATAATCTCAATTTTCTCAAACTCATTCAAAAATAAACCCCAAACTAAAAATTTTCATATACTATTAAAAATATTCTCAAAAGGATATATAGAAAAGACAAAGGATAAAGGATACAAAATCAATCCAATCAACAGAGAACAAAATTGAAATAAGAAATCGTGAGAAAAAAAATAATTTAATTCAAAATATTTAATTTACATTAAATAAATAAATAAAACAAATTATCATCATTAAACTGAGAATTACCATAATCTAAATTTGTAACCATTACGATTGAAATGAGCAGGGTCTCAATAATATTAAGATGAAAAAGGAACAAAAGAATGAGAAAGAGATCAGTGAATAAGATAATAAACAGAATATTTAATGAAATGCTAACCACCTACTCACCTCACTATTTCTCACTTACCCCAATAACATAATCAATTATTACTCGTTTTATTTATTATTTAAAAAAAAGGGGTGTTACATTAGCCATCAAACATTTCTAATATATTCAATACCTCTTCGCCAAAGAAATCCAAAATCAAAATCCTTACCAACAAAGTTGGATTAAATATACATATTTACGCGTCTGGTATATTGCTAAAATAATCTAACAAACACATCTTGTGACCATCCATCAAGGAAGCAATGTCTGGAATATCTCCGGGAAAAACAAAATCGGTGATACCATCAGTTACGGTTGAATTATTTGACTCGTTAAGGTTGCCACATTTTTTAAAAGAATCTTGATTTCTTCCCTGAGGTGGGATTCTAGCAGAAGTTGAAAAAAATTCTGAAAATATGTCATTGTCATTGACCATCAATGAGTCAAGGTCAGGAATATCTCCTGGGATAATAAATTGAGCAATGGTGTCAGTTGAATCATGAGACTTGATGTTTTTGTTGTCACTTGAATCATGAGACTTGGTGTTTTTGTTATCACTTGAATCATGAGACTTGATGTTTTTGTTGTCACTTTTTCTATAATCTTGCTCTTTCTTGGGACCCAAGGTTCTTGAAGCGTGTGTAGTGTTGGTCTTAAACTTTCTCTCTATCCTCTTCTGAATGCCCGAAATAGTAGACTTCTTTGATAAATTCTTACTTCCACGATTGCGGGGTCTTAACTCCATAGAATTCTTTTTTTGTTGTTCTCTTCTTTCTTGTTCTATTCTGTATGTGTTCCCTCTATTTTATTTCTTCTTAATATAATCAAAACATTTCTCAACTAATTAAGATAAATTTTTAACTAAAAGAATTCTATTAGATAAGTTGTTAATTAATCTTATCTAATTTTATTAAATATTAATTTAGATAGATTTTAAATAATATTTATAATTTTAACATTGTCACCGTCTTATCTTTTTAATTTATTACATTTGATTTAAAATTTCAATTCAATTTTTAAAATTATTTAAATTGAGTTAATTTTTTATTCTTTTAAATTGATAAATAATCTATATTTAATTTCATTACGATTAAATTATGTATATATAATTGACTTTTTAATTATTAAATAAAATCAACATAATTAGATTTAATTTTAATCAATATTTAATATCATAAGATTAAAATAAATAGATAATAACAAGATAAAATATAAATTATATTTAAATTAAAATTTAGTAACTGTAATAGGATAAAATATGAAAAAGATAAGAACATATATATTATTACAAGAGTGTGATTAAACATTAAGTTTATTCAATGTTTTATACATGCTAGATAAGAAAAGAAGAATTAGATAATAAGATAAAATATAAAATATATTCAAATGATAAAATCATTATTTTCTTACGGTTAGTTCTATCTTATATAATTAAAATAAATAAATTAATATCATGTATAAAAATATTGTGATAATATATGTCAAAAGATTTATAACAAAAGATTTCCCTTCTCTATCTCCCCGATTCTCCCCCGGATTCTCCCGACTTCTCTCACTCACCAATCTCGCCCCGCCTCCTCTGTCAGCCGTTCGCCGTTCTGGCATCCGCTGTTCTGCTGTCCACTATTGCTTCCTCCATTGCGCCGCCGCCGTTGCCTCTCTCGTTTCCCCTTTTCTCTCCTTCATTCTCACTTTCTCCCTCTCACCAATCTCCCACCTTTCAAACTGACCCAAGTGGGGGTGAAAATGGTGGACCAACTAGGCTTTTCAAAGGTGTGTCAAATTCTTGCAAATGCATGTAACTTCACTTTTGGGGGAACTTGTAATTCATGTTTTACTGCCCAAAATAATACAACTCTGTGTCTAGTTAAGGTGTTGTTTCAACGGCAAACAATGGTGGCTTTACAAGTATCAGAACTAAGGTACTGTGCAAATATTTATATTATGTTCCTAAACTTGAAAATGAACTGTGCTGGTTCAATTATACCTTTTGAGTTAAGATAATTTTCCACATACTGCCTTCTAACTTGGTTTTAGAATGTAAATCCCCCTTTAGTGGCTGTGAAGTGTATATGTATTATAAAGAACCATTTTGTTTGAAGCAAGTGAGGAAAGCATTTATTATTAGGGTGGAAAGAAAGGAAGAATACATTTTTCCCCTTCAAAGCACTTAACTGCAAGTATGAAATGGAGGATCAGAGCATATCAGCATATAAAATATTTAGCATTTATAGTTGAATTCTTAAAATTAAACCGATGTTTAATCTCAATGGGATATGTTTTAACCATCCAGTAGAAGCTCTGGATATTTTAAATAAATAAATGAAAGAAAGAAATCATAAAGGCCAGATTTATTTTCTTGTGGAAAGATTGCAGTAGTGGCTTTATCTTTTTCTGTCCTGTTTTTTTCTTTTGCAAAATTGATAAATTTCTTTAAGACTGAAATAGACATATTCCATTGTTAATTTTTTTATGTGATTTACATATATTGTGATTTCACTTTAACTTTTTACTTTGGGAAACTAAGTTTTTATGTATAAAGGAGTGTTTTCACATTTGGTTTCCAGAATTTCTCAGGACCTGAAAATCTCTCTGCATATTAACTGTTGGATACGCTGCAGCCTTTGATTCTGAGAATAAAGAGTGAATTAGACTTTTTTTTATTTAAAATTTGTTTAAAAACTAAAATAGTATTATGCTTGACTTTGTTTTGGTTCTTATTGGATAAAGAATTCATTCATTTTCTGTTTTCCAAATGATTATTAGCATAAATTATGTTAGTGTCCCTGGATGATGTCTTTGGACATCTACAGTTGACTTTGGCTATGGCTGATGTTCATCAGCAGGTATGTATTGATTTTTGTGTCTCTGTGTGAGAACATTTTGAAGCTACTTTGACTTTATGTTGTGAGCTTTGATTTAATATATACTTTACTTCCTTGATGGATTTGAATTTAATATCTACAACAAATAGGAATTAAATTTAATTTATTTTTTTATCCAGCCACAAGTATTCTTTAGCTGACTAGGCCTGAAACTAAACTTTTATTTTTCATTCTCAATTTCTATATTACCTTTGTTGCATATTTATTCCGTTAATCCACATCAAATTCAGTTCCTATCTCATAATCACTACCTAATTTGTTTTAAGTACAATATTTTATAGGTTATTGCTTTACTTTTTTTATCTGTTGATTCTAACATTAAAGTCTCCTTGCTTTTATTTATCTGTTTTGTTTGACTTCATTTATCCATTGGTTTTGACAACCTGGTACCCTGCCACTCCTTAAATCCTATCTACTTCAAATTATTCATAACTTGTATGATAACTTCTGCAGCCAAATTTACAATCCAAACCACAAAGGGAAGGTTCTGAATCTGAACACTTTTGGGATTTGTTAGAAGGAAAATCAAAATATCCCAGATAAAATATCCTTAGAGAGCCTGAAAGTGAGCCTGAAGATAAATTAATTGGATTCGTTTCTGCTACAATGCATTAATCTGTACAAGGAATGTTTTCAGGTGACAGAAGTATACAACTTCTCCCAGGATGATTTGATGACAGAGGACATTTTCATCTTGGATTATTACTCGTTGGAATTGCTATGATGAATGGAGTGCTTATGGAGCAGGAGTTCCCATAACCTTAACAAGTGGAGAGACACTTGTGCAGTACTATGGCCTTATCTCTCTGCAATTCAGATATTCACTAGTGATAGTTTCAGGTATCTATCTATATATTACCATTAATTAGCATGAATTGTATAGGATCATTATAGTTTTTGACCAAATTGAGCTTGCATCATGATAAATATTGCTTATTTGGTGTCCCTGACTTGTTTTTAAGTAGAAGATATTTGGAATTAAAATGGGAAAAAGAAATATTGTTTTTTTATTTTATAACTCTAGTCATAAAATATTTATCTACGTGTCTTTTAAGTACATTTTTAGATATGGAAATTGATCATGAATAGATAAATTATTAAAATGCTACTTTTCCAAACTCATAATCTCAGTTCTCCCAATTCCATTACATTGAAAATTCTATTTGAGGTGTTACTTAATGATGCAGATAAAGTGCTTTTAAGGGCATGCGTATCCTTTCACAAGTATTAATGGATTAAGTCCAGGCATCGAATCCAAGGGATCAATTGAGACATTGCAAGGAGCAATTTTTTTATCTATACGGAGTTTTTGTCAAAAATAAAAGAGTTTCTTGGTTCACAAATCATGCAAATTAGACAATAAAGGAAGCAAGTGATATTTGATTGAGAAATTCGGGAAAAAAAAGAAGCAAGGGTTACTATGGTTTTACACATACTCTTCAGTTTCCCCAGATTAATTAGATCAAAAAAGGTAAGCAAAACTTGTATGAAAATGAGATATCTTGAACTCAATGTTTCAGTTAATTAATTTCTTTTCACTTATCATGTCGTTACATATGTTTGAATCAGTTAATAAATTCAACTAGGTGTAACCTCTCCTCGCATTAAGGTTAAGTTTAAAATTTTCTCTTATCAAAGAGTAAATGTTATTTGAACATGGACACTTTCCTCTTTTAATAATATAAATTTTAAAATATATTATTTTAATATTTTAAGTATTTTTCTATTAAGAAAGTTAATTTCACATTGACAATATTATTGATTTAAATTTTAAAATAATTAATTTAAAATAATGGCAATTTTTAAAAGTGGTTTTTTATCTTTAAAAGATAGTAAAACAATTTTTTACATCTATAATTTTATCGTCACAACATTATTTTTGTGCTCTTAAATACATGTAATAACAGTTAAAGTCATCATAATTTATATTATTAATTTAAATATAAATTTTAAATTATAATAATGTTGATATATAATTAGTTTTAGAAAATAAATATTTAAGAGATTGAAATGATATTTTTAAAAATACAAATGACCGAAACACAAATTAAAAATAAAAAAAATTAAAAGGATTGAAAATGAGAGATAGCACTAGAGTAAACAAATTTATTTCATCAAAAGTACGGTAAGTAAGATGATTGTTGTAAAATTTGTTTTATGCTTAATGTTTTGGATGAGTCAATTTCAAGAAATAAACTTTGTTACCTGAAATTGAATTATCATCTTATTAATTTATTAATTGATTTGTTTGGATAAAATATATAAGAGAATTTGAAATTATGTCATTTTAAAAAATAATTTCAATTATATAAAATTGAAGAATTTAAAATTTCACCTAAAATGTAAGTATTTTAATTTCTCCATTCTCCTTGCCACTCCTGCATGATCATACTTTACAATTCAATGATTAATATTTATTTTTATTTATAATTGAAAATTTAATTTTTAAATAAATATTTAAAAATGAAAATTTGAATTTCTTGAAAATTGAACTACTTTATTCAGAAATTAAAATACAAGAAATTGAATTATTTATTCCAAACAAAATATTAATCAAATAAAAATAATTTAAATTAAGGCTATTAAAATGGTATGTATTTAAATTTCTTTGATATTTTCAAATTCTTTATCCAAAATCAAAATCCTAAAGGCTTAAATTAAAAAGATATTCATTCTTACACTCAGGGTGGAGCTAGGATGAGAGTCATGGGGCCAAGAATAAATTTATGTAAAAATCTTCGTCTAAATGAATGTATAAATTCAAGAGATACTAGTATTCTTATAATATATTATTTAATATATTATTTAAATATTTAATTAAATAAAGTAGTTTATAAAAACTAATTTCAATAATTAAATTTTAAATTGCATTTCAGATTAGTTATTCACTGTTCAAGTCAATGATGTGCATTAATAATCTTAAATTTGCACATGACTCAAATAAATTCTTTCAATTAGAAACTTATATTAATAATTTAAAATAGAGTAACTCCAGGATTCCAATCTTAATTATAGTTCAAAGCACAAAGCAATCACTCAAATTATACAGAATTTTACTTTCTGATTAACTGAAAAATATAATAATAACAAGTTACTAATGATTAGTTGAAGCTAACAAGAAAATTATGCTTTACCTATATGATAAAGGTGGACATGAATTAAATTTTTAAAAAATAAATCTATATCTAATCTAAATTCAATTAGGTGAATCGAATTTAAAATTAAAATTCACATTTTCTAAAATAAACTAATTTAGATTTTTTAAATTAATTTAAAATCAAATTTAAAAGTAAATTTTAATTTAAAACTGATTTTTTTTAAAAAAATATGTTGTACACATGTAATCGAATCTATATCTAGATTAATTTAAAATTCAAATCCATATTTTTTTATAATAAACTAATCTATATTTTCTTAAATTAGTTTAAAATCGATTTTAAAAGTAGATTTTGGTTTAAGACTGAATTAGAAAATTATGTTTTACATATGTAATAAGGTTAGGCATGGATTGAATTTTTAAAAATCCAATATATTTAGTCTAAATCTAATTTAGTAGATTGAATTTGAAATTCAAATTCATATTTTCTAAAATAAACTAATTTTAATTTTGGTATAAAATTGATTTAAAAAAATATGTTTATGTTTTATCATAGGGTGGACACAAATTAATTTATATATAGTATAAATGTAATTAAACGGATTGAATTTTAATTTCAAATCTATACATTTTAAAACAAACTAATTTAAATTTTCTTAATTTAGTTTAAAATTAATTTAAAAAATAGATTTTAGTTTAAAATTGATTTTTAAAAATATTAATTTATTTTATTTAAAATTATTTTTAAAACATATCTTTTTATCAAAATCAATTTTAAATAAAAAATATACACATATATATATAAAAAAAAAAAAAAAAAAAAAAAAAAAAAAAAAAAATTGGGGGAGGAAGGCAACCCCTTACCTTCAATGTAGGCCGCCCATGCTTATACTTATTCACAAGAGAAATACAATTACAGATAAAGTTGGATTATATATATATATATATATATATATATATATATATATATATATATATATAAAAGCCGAGGTTGTTACATTTTTTAGAAAAATCTTGGTTTCTTCTTAGAGTGGGATTCCAGTATAAATTGAAATAAATTATGAAAATATGTCATTGTTATAGACCACTAATGAGTCAAGGTCGGGAATATCCTAGAATAATAAATTAAGCAATAATTTCAGAGGAAGAGAGATTTGCAATTGTCAAAGTTGATTTAAAGAAAACATACTATCATATAGATTGATATTTTATTTAAAGAAAATATATTGTGCATTAGTCTGAATTTTGTCATCTAATCTTTTAACACTTATATAATAACTCTCATTATTAAACAAATAAAACAGTTTTAATCAAATTATGGAATTGTCTAATTTATTCTAAACAAAAATGATTTTAAACACTTATTGATATAATTAATGAATGTAATGGATCATTTTAAAATATATTTAAAGATTATATCAATTATCTTTGATCAAATAATTTAACATCATTTTTATTGAAGTTAAATTAAATAATTCTATATGTTATAGTCTAATTTTAATTTTATCGTCATTCATAGAAAATATAGTCTAAATCTCCAATGGTCATGATAGATAGATGGATAAAACATATATAATTAGAATTCTTGATTGTAATGATAAATTTGTATATAAAAATAAATATAACTTAGATTATATGGTTAAAAATGTAAGATAAACATATGTAAAATTGTTAAATAATCATATGATACATTAATTATTTTTAATTTTGACTTTGTATATACTTATATTGCTTTAATTTATAATTCTTGTAGTCTTAATACCAGACTTGTTCACCTATGTGGTAGTATTAATTATATAAGCAGATCGATACTTGAGCTTTACTATTGCATTTTATACATTAGAACTTATACTATTATGTAGACATAAGATCTCTTTCTTTAACTTGCATTAAACGTTTTGTTTCATTGCATTGACTCAATTCCCATAATTAAGATTCTCCATGGTGGAAAACAAATATAATATGTATTATATAAAGCGTGTCTCTTTCTCCATGTATACAAGACAAACCCGAGACCGGATGCAAAGGAATTTAAGAGTAACCTAAAATGAATTTTTATTCCATTTTAATATATGATATATATGCAGGACATATTTATGGCAGGAACCGAGACATCAGCTAAAATAATGGAATGGGCAATAGCTGCGTTGATCAACAACCCACATGTGATGGAGAAAGCAAGAAATGAGATTAATTTAGTGACAAGAAATAAAAGAATAATACAAGAATCAGATCTTGGCAACCTTCCTTACTTGCAGGCTATAGTCAAAGAAACACTAAGGATTCACCCCACATCGCCATTAGTAGGAAGAGAATCATCTCAAAGTTGCAATGTGAGTGGCTATGACATTCCAGAAAAAACCTTGTTGTTTGTTAATTTATGGTCTATGGGAAGGGACCCCAAACTGTGGGAGAAGCCTCTAGAATTCAGGCCAGAGAGGTTTATGGGTGAAGAAGAGAAAAAGTTTGACATGAGGGGACAGAATTTTCAACTAATGCCATTTGGGACAGGGATAAGGCTCTGTCCAGGTGCCTCACTTGCACTTCAGGTCGTGCCAACTAACCTTGCTGCTATGATTCAGTGTTTAAAATGGAAGGTTAATGGGGAAGTAAACATGGAAGAGAAACCAGCTCTCACCCTTCCAAGGGCTCATCCTTTGATTAGACATTAGGGATAGGTCTAATTACTGTTGTTTAAATTGAGTAGAATCCATATTTGACTTGCTACAATCATGTAATTAGTAGTAATGAACAATAAAAGAACTGGATAATTTGCTTGCATTTTGAGACAAGCCTGTTTCCTATGTTGTTTTAAAGTGAAAGTGTCACCAATGGTAGTTGGTGAAGGCATAACTGTTTTTCTAATTCCCGTATCGCTCTTCATTTTACGCAGGATGTTTACTTTGGGCAAATTTTGCTTTGATACAGTAGGAGAAAATAGAGGTACTAGAAATTTTTAGCTTTAAAACTTCTACATTCATAAAGCAGAATGAAAAGTCTGTAGAATCAGGAATTTGAATTGTTGAGATAACTTATTAGTCAGGTACTTTTCTATAATGATACCAGAATGGGATGTAAACACTTGGTGCAGCTTCTTTGAACTAGAAGGGTCATTATATGCCAGTGTTGTATTGAGTGAACTATTAGATCCCTCTATCACTACTAAGTAGAGTCAAAGCTCTTTAACAATCAGATTCTAGAACTATCCTGCATTACTAGCAAAGAGCAGGCCATACATCAGCAGAGGTTTCATCAACAAATCAGTTCATCATAAGTCTAAGTTCTCTATCTCTTGGGTTTGCATTTGTGTGTCATGTATGTGCGCATAATGAACTCAACTACACTAGCAATCATCCATACCCTAACCACCTGTAAAAGGAAGCTTCACCTTTCCCAATTATGACTCTGAATTCATGTTTAATGCTAGCTCCAACTTCGACAATTGAATTCCAAATACGAGCAACTTGAAAATGGCTTGGTATGCAGAACCTGAGGTCACCTCAAATATTTGGAGTTTCTTGCAGACTCCCCCTATGCTTGTGTAAAAGATACATTATACATGTAACAAGAGAAAGATTTTTGGGTTTCCTATTCATAAATATACAGAGTAAACCTATAAATATATATAACTCTGGTCATAAAATGTTTATCTACGTGTTTTTACATTTTTAATACGTAAATTGATTATAAATAGATAAATTATTAAAATGTTACTTTTCCAAACTCATAATCTAAGTTTCATCCAAAAACAAATCCCAACACACCTAAACAAAAAATGCTCACATACAATTCAAACTCTCTCAAGCTATATAAAAAAGATAAATGGTGAATAAAATTCAAAATATTTAATTCACATTAAATAAATAAAAGTAGAGAGAAAAGAAAAAACTTATTATTCATTATTAAATTAAGAATTACCCTAACTTAAATTTGTAATGATCACATGTAAAAAGAATTGAGACGAGCAAATCTCGACCTTAATTTTAGTTTTATCCACAACAAAAAGCACGAGTAATATCAAAATGAAATGAAATAGAATATGTGGAAGATATCGGGGGAATTAGGAAGAGATTCAGGAATGAAAAAATAAATAAATTATCCCATGTCTTATATAAAGGCCTGTTAAAATTTTAATTATTCTCTAATAACTAACCACCCCATTCACCCTACTCAAATATGGAGTTACATGTTCGGTTATTACTATATTTTATTTATTATTATTATTATTATTATTTTATTTTATTTACAAGAAATAGCCAACATTTCTTGTATATAAATATATTCAATACCTCTTGCCCAAAGAAATCCAAAATCAAAATCCTGAAGGTTTAAATCCAAAACATATTCATTCTTACACTTACTCAGAAAAGAAATACAATTACAGACAAAGTCAGATTTATATATCTATGTCTGGTATATTGCTAAAATAATCTAACAAATAGTTCTAGTCAATATCTATTAAGGAAACAATGTCGGGAATATCTTTGGGAATAACAAAATCACTGATACCATCGGTTATGGTTAAACTATTTGACTCGTTAAGGTTGCCACATTTTCCAAAAGAATCTTGATTTCTTCCCTGAGGTGGGATTCTAGCAGGAGTTGAAAAAAATTCTGAAAATATGTCATTGTCATAGACCATCAATGAGTCAAGGTCAGGAATATCTCCTGGGATAATAAATTGAGCAGTTGTCTCCGTTGAATCATGCGACTTGATGTTTTTGTTGTCACTTTTACTGTAATCTTGTTCTTTCTTGTGACCCAGGTTTCTTGAAGCATGTGTGGTGTTGGTCTTAGATTTTTTCTCTATCTTCTTCTGAATGCTCGGAGTAGTAGGAATTCGCAATGATCGCCTCTTTAGTAAATTCTTGCTGCCACGATTACGAGATCTTAATTTCATTGAGTTCTTTTTTCTTGTTCTCTTCTTTCCGTGTTCCCTTTGGTTTATTTTCCTTCTTAATATAATCAAAATATTTCTCTAAAATAAATATTTTAATTAAAAAAATACTATGATAACTTGTAATTAATTAACGTATATCTTATCTGATTTAATTAGATATTGATTTAGATAGATTTTAAACAATATTTACATTTTTATCAAATTCTATCATCTTATCTTTTTAAATTATTAATTGATTTGATTTGGTTTAAAATTTTAATTCGGTTTTAAAAATCTGTGTATATCGTAATTAATTTTTTAATCATTTGATAATAGTATAATCAGATTTAGTTTTAATCAATGTTTAACATTTTAAGATTAAAAATAAATAGATAATAATAGGATAAAATATAAATTATATTTAAATTAAAATTTAGTAACTATAATAGGATAAAATATGATAAAATATGAAAAAGATAAAAACATATATATTATTACAAGAACGTGATTAAACAATAAGTTTATTCTATGTTTTATACATACTAGATAAGGAAAGAAAAATTAGATAATATGATAAGATATAAAATATAAAATGTATTCAAATGATAAAATCATTATTTTCTTACGGTTAGGTTCTATGTTATATAATTAAAATAAATAAATTAATGTCATGTATAAAAAATATTTTAATAATATATATCAAAAGATTTATAACAAAATTTAATATCTTTATTTCCTGAAAAATATTTTTTAAATTATTTATTTATTTTTAATCCATTAATAAGGTAACTTGTTAAAATGATAAAGTCAATACAAATATATAAAAAATGAGAAGTTTTTAAAATTAGGGAACTAATATCGTAAAATTATAATTTAGCCAGTTGAAAGTGCAAATTAAAAAATTTTCATTAAGAATTGCGTGATACTGTGTTTGCAATTTAACATTTATAGTTATTTACGATAACGTTTACTATTTATATAATCGTTTACAAAATAACACAAATAAATTGAAAATACTACTCCTTCCATTTGTTTTGAGTTTGATTAAATACCTTTTGTTTTTATATATTTTATTAATACTAATATTAATATTTTTTTAAATTTTTTAAAAGTATAAAATGATTAAAAATTCACCATAACCTTTAATTTTTATAATTATATTCATATTCTATAAATGTTACGTGGATGATATTTTATATGCATCACATGAAGTTCACTTTATTAAACGATAAATAACAAAAATTAAATGCATTATATAAAAGATTGATACGTTACGTACTAATAAAAATTAAATGAATTCAACAAAAGATAACTGTCTTTTTTAAATTTTATTTTTAAAATGTTAAATTATTTATCAAAGTTATTAGTTGTGCAAAAGTTAACAAATCAAGTATGAAGTACTATGTATTCCTCATATCAAAAGGTAATTTAAATCAGAACAAAAGAAAACTTCTTTGACTTGAAGATCGATTACAGAAAATGAATTATACGTTTTTAACTTTCTTCAAGTGTCAAACAATAAAGTTGTCAACCTTGACGAGACCATCCATACAGAAACATTTAATGCAAATGGACGAGTAAAATGTTTCTAACAAATGAATAAAGATTTGAAGTTGTTAAGTCTCACAGCTACTTCAAGTCGATCATTTATATAAAGGCTAGAAATTGAAGTATGAAGTTATAAGTTGAAGCTCTCGTGTATGTTGCAGATATCCTTAACAAGAAGGCAAATGACTTCCAACTATTACTTGGATAGTGGTTATTTGTGAGAAGAAAATTGTCTATGTTCCAAGATCTCAAACTAAGTAGAGGACTAATCTTTTACGAGTCTGATAAAGGTAAAATTCTTTGCATTGGTATGATAGGCAAATCTCCAATGTCTTCTATTTTGTAAAGTATCATATGTTAAAGGTTTAAAAATCAACCTATTTAGCATAAGTCAATTTGGTGAAAGTAGGTATAAATTTTTCTTTAACAAAGATGAATGCATAGTTAAAAACAATGACAATTTCATTATCTTCACTAGAAGACGAAAGAATAACCATTATAAAGTTAATCTTTTATATTTAAGTGATCATAATGTAACATGTTTAATTTCAGCATATGATAAAAGAGATATTTTGCACAAGAAATTGGGAAACTTAAATCTCAAGCATATTTCAAAATTATCTATAAAAGATCTTGTGAAAGTCTGACGAAAATCTCTTGGGAATCAAATCATCTATGCAAATCTTGTCAGCATGGTAACTCAAAGCTTATTTCAAATTAAAACACGTTATTACCACTACAAGACCACTAGAACTGTTACATATTGATCTCTTTAGTTTTACACAAATGCAAAGTCATGGTAAGAAGAGATATAGTTTTGTCATTATAGATGACTATTCTAGATTCACATAGGTATACTTCCTAACCCATAAACATTAGTATTACATTGTCTTTGAGATATTATGCAAGGGAGTGCAAAATGAAAAAAAAAATTGTATTACATCTATTAGAAGCGACCATGTAACAAAATTTGAAACTGTTGAGTTCAACGCATTATGTTTTCAGAATTGTATTATCCATAACTTCTTTTCACCAAGAACACCCCAATAAAATGGGTAGTTGAAAGAAAGAATAGAACTTTATAAGAAATGGTAAGAACTCTATTATGTGAAAATTTTCTTTCATGTCCTAGGTAGAGGCAGTAAACATTGTTTTCTATATTCAAAATAGAATATTGATAACGTCCATTATTAATAAGACTCTACATGAGCTGCGGAGAAAAAAAAGACCCAACATTTCTTACTTTCATCTTTTCTGATGTGAGTGTTTCGTCTTAAATACTAGAGCTCAACTTGAAAAGTTTGACTCTAAAGTAGATAAAAGAATTTTCTTTGGATACTTTGACACTTCAAAAACATATAGAGTTTATAATTTTAGAATTCATGTAGTAGAAGGGTCTATTCATATGAAGTTTAATGATAACTCAAAGGTTGATAAAAAACATCAGACCTAAAAAATTCATTTGATTTTATGCATATTAGATCGTCTGATCAACCTACAAATTAAGTACAAACACTAAATGAAAGTATTAAGAAAGATGAAGCTACTCCAATAGAATAACCAACTACCACTTTGTCAATTCCTCAACTCGATTTTTCCCAATAATTAAATCAAAGAAACTGGTAGTTTGCTACTAGCCACTTTGAAAATTTGATCATTGGAGATAGAAATTCAAGGGTAAAGACCATATCATCCCTAAAATATAATGCTAACTATGTTCTAGTTATAGAAATTGAACCTAAGAACATAGAAGAGGCTCTTCAGCATAATGATTGGATCATTGTTATGGAGGAAGAATTGAATCAATTCATGAGAAATGATGTATGGAAGCTAGTGACAAAATCTAAATGCATCGTAGGAACGAAGTGGGTGTTAAGAAATAAGTTAGATGAAGCTGGAAAAGTGATAAGAAACAAGGCAAGATAATATCTTGCCAACTCTCATGAGACAATTTATGTAGAGATATTTAATGTAAATGGACTTGCAACACACTTCTAACAAATGAATTAAGATTTGAAGCTATTGACGGGAACGACTACTTCAAGTTCATCATCTATATAAGGACTAAAGATTGAAGTCTAAAGTTAGAGACTAGTCTGCATGAGTTGAAAAATCTTGTATTTTGATTCTCAATTCTCTGTAAAAAGTCTCTGTGTGTACTTTTATTGTAAATCCCTATATGTTGAGATTTAAGTTTATTTAAACCTAAGTAGTTAGGTCCTACTTTGAAGAGGTTGAGTGTCAAATATTATATATTGTAATTAACTTGAAGAAGTTGAATTTTAAATAATATATATAATAATTAGCTCAGAGAGATTGAGTACAAACAAATACTTATTTAATTAGAAGAAATTATGATCAAATAATACTTATATCATATATAATATATTAAAATTTTAATAAATTGAATAAAATCTTATGTTAAGACAAATTTGTATAAAGATATTTGAATTCTTTGTTATTTTATTTGAAAATACAAATTAATGAAGTTGGTAGTTCTTTTATAAAATATTTTTGTAAGAATTTCATAATACAAAAAATAACCTTCATCTGCTCAACAAACTTGTAAAAATTTTTAGTTAACACAGTTTAATCGGTTTGTTACATTTTTATCTTAACATTTAATTAAATTGTATCGCCCTTCTTTTGAATAAGGAAATATTGTTTATATATACATGAGTTGATATTTAGTGAGGGAGAAAAATAAGAAAAAAAAATGAATATAATAAATACATACGCATGCTTTGTGCTACTTTTAAATAAAGTTTCTGTTTCCCCTGTACTAGACTTCACCCATAGTTTTAGGTGGATAGTTGGTATTTCTCTCTCCTCTCTCGTATCCATATGTGGATTTCTTGTGATTCCCTCAATCCCTTCCTCTCTTTTACTTGTTAATCCAATACCTCATCGTTTTTCTGTCACAATTACTTTAATCATTCAATTCTAACCCTGCATGTTAATAAGTAACCACAACAATCACTCCGTTGATACATAGTGGTGGGTGGCAAGAAAAAAATGGTAACGGTGAATCTGGGAATGCTTCATTATGTGTTGGACCACATATACGGTGCGTTGGTCCACCGTAGCAGAATAAGCACTCCGTTCTTCTCACGCGGGTGGGGTGGCACGAAGCAGGAGATGCTGGAGAAGATGATTGGGCAGCTGTTCCCGGAAGTGGCGGGCCAGAATTGGGCCCCCAGTTTGGTCCGGCCCATTTGGAAAACCATTTGGGAGAGTGGAACGGCTTGTTTGAGAGAAGGCGTGTTCAAAACCCCCTGTGATGAACAATTGTTCTCTGCTTTGCCACCTGAGAGCCACAATGCCAGGGTTGCCTTACTCATTCCCAAGTGCGTCCCACCCCATCGAATGGCATGCGTGCTTCATCTTGCTGGTAATTAACATTCTTCTTCTTCTTCTTCAACTTACTATGACACTCAAGAAAGAGGGTTTTATTGGTGGGGTTGACGCCGTAGTTGTTGTTATTTTTATTTTGTTGCCAATGAGTGTAAGACGTAGAAGCATAGTTTCTTTTGAATTGGAAATGGAAGGTTTCCTCTTTAGGATTTGGGAGGAAATGTGATTGATGTTCTTTATGTTTTTATGCAATATGTTGTGATTTATGATGACAATGATTTATAATTTTTGTTTAATTTATAGTAATGTCTAAGGAATGTGCTTTTAATTTGAATTTTTGGAATATCTTTTTACCAATGCTATATACATGACTACTTATGTAATGTGGACGAATTGTATGATTCGTGTTTTATATACATTAAGTGGATGTATTTCATCTTAGAATAGTCGTATCATATCAGATTTATATTGTATTTAATATGTTTATTCTTTATAGTATTTATTCATAGTAGGTGCCAGGTCAGGTTTTGGTTAATTGAGACAGAGAAGTTTGCTTTGAAAGGTTAATCTTGAATTTAGAGTAGTGGTGTATTGGTTACCATGTCTGCAATGCGTGGAGTTGGTTCCTCATTGTGGTTCTGATTTGCTGGACAGTTAGACTATGTCTGGATATCTAATGCTTTTGGAATGGAATGAAACAAAGTTTCCACTAAATTGTTTAGATATTTTTATGGTGGATAGGAAAGAAAGACTGGTTACGTCCCCTACCTGCTGAATTGGAGCAGAAGAAAAATAGGGCCATTGGATGAAATGAATTGGAATGTGTTCCATCTGGTTCTGTTCCATTTATTTATATAATCCAAGCTATATTACCTAGTATTTTTTTACGACCCCTTTAATTTCATTCATTTTTATCAATCCAAGTGTTGCCTTATGCTCAAGATTAAGATTTAATCTGATGCTACAACAACAACTGAGCCTTTTCCCACTAGGTGGGGTCGGCTACATGGATCACACGGCGCCATACTGCGCGATCATAAACCAAGGTTTCTGATATATTGTTAAGTCTAAGGTCATCCTTTATCAAAGTCCCTAGTGTCCTCTTAGGTCTCCCCCTACCCCGTCTCACAAGACTAAGAGGCATGCACTCCACTCTCCTCACTGGTGCGTCTAGTGGCCGTCTTTGCACATGCCCAAACCATCTTAAACGATTTTCTACCATCTTTGCTTCAATAGGGGCCACTCCCATTTCATTTCTGATATATTCATTTCTCTTCTTATCTAGTCTCGTGTACCCACTCATCCATCTCAACATCCTCATCTCTGCAACCCCCAACTTCTTCTCTTGTTGTCCCTTCAAAGCCCAGCACTCACTACCATAGAGTATCGCTGGCCGAATCGCAGTGCAATAAAATTTTCCCTTCAGCTTCTTAGGTATCTTGCGATCACAAATAACCCCTGAAGCATTTCTCCATTTTAACCACCCAGCTTGTATCCTATGTGTAATATCTTCATTAATTTCCCCATCACTCTGCACTATAGACCCCAAATACCTAAATTTAGTAACCTGTGGTATGATATCTTCTCCTAATTTGACTACCAAATCACTATCGACCTGCACCTTACTGAACTTACAATGCATATACTCTGTCTTGCTCCTACTCAAACGCAAACCTTTCGATTCTAACGCCTCCCTCCAAAATTCGAGCTTGGCATTCGCTTCTTCCCTTGATTCCGCAATCAAGACTATATCATCCGCAAAAAGCATGCACATAGGGATGACCTTCTGTATGTCCCTCGTAAGTACGTCCATGACTAGGTTAAATAAGTAAGGGCTCAAGGCAGAGCCTTGGTGTAAACCAATACTTAAAGGAAAGTCCTTGGACTCACCTGCAGGGGTCCTCACACATGTTGTTATGCCATCATACATGTCTTGTATAGCCCTGATATAAGCCACTCGAACGCCCTTCTTCTCCATGGCTTTCCATAGCACATTTCTTGGCACCCGATCATATGCCTTTTCCAAATCAATAAAAACCATATGCAAGTCTCTTTCCTTGTATCGATACACTTCCATCAACCCACGTAGAAGATAGATAGCCTCCGTCGTAGACCTTCCTGGCATGAATCCAAATTGGTTTTCTGCAATACTAGTCTCTGTTCTAAGTCTATGTTCTACCACTTTTCCCAAAGTTTCATTGAATGCTAATTTTTTCAAATTCCAAAGAGCGAAGAGGGATGGCGAATGCACAGTACTACTCATCCACTTGGTGACTGGATAGACAAATTGGGGGGAAAACATGTGACACCCCCTGTGGTTTCTTAAGATTGCTCTTGATACCCTTACCCACCTTAATTGTTTGAAATACATTACATTCATACCCACTATTGGTCTATTACCTAAGAAACACATTACTTCATGTAACTTTGTAAAGGAGGTTGCTGTAAATGTTAAAAACACAGGGGTATGCTGTGCAATCTCAGGAAATCACCAGGTGTTAGTGTATTTTGCTCAAAAGAATATCGTTCATCTAATTTGTTTTTGTTGGAAAAGAAAATTAGTTGAAAGGATTGTGTTTTCAGTTCACACCTAATTTTCCTATTTTGGTTGCATTGAAAAAACTAGTTTGATAATATATGTGGGTGAAATTGCAGTGGTGATTGATTGTCCAACCTGTACATGGCTTGTTTCATTTTGACCTTAATATTTGAAGGAAATAGCAAAGGATGGAAGAACCATGGTAAGTGATGACTACTCTTCTTTAAGGAGAAATCTCTTCTAAAGGGAGTTTGTCTCTAAAGTGCTATATGCGCATTTAAATTTTAGTAGGTTAGGACCAGAATGCATTTTAAATTAAACCAATAGTGAATACATCTATACTTATGTACTTTAGAGGCAAACTCACTTAAAGGAGCCTTATCCCATATTTTAACATTCAGTTTTGCCCTCTGCTTGTCTGAACAAATAGTAGCCATATCTATATTTAACCTACTGTTTTTGTTAAACCTCTATTTTTTCCCATCTTATGTTAGTCGTCACAAAACCCAACATAACATGCAATTAATTTTAACCTGAATGAATTTGTTATAGTAGGATTTTAGGTTACAGTTGCGGTTGCATTGCATATTGATATGGGATTGATGTGGGCCAATGTGATTTGCAAATTGCAATCGGCATGTGAAACAGTTGCAGCAATGTGATTTGTAAATTGCAACAGATTAATCTGATTTAGGAATCTAAATTAAATGCATTCTGGTTCTTATCCAGCAAAGGTAGGAAAACTATGAACGATCAATTCCTGTGTGTGTTGTCTTTTGTTATTACAGCTTTTGGGTTTGTATGATTAATCATTTCACTTGAGAACTACCTTTAGAGAAATGAAAAGATTTAGCTTCTCACTAGGTGTGATTATGTCTTTGGCACATTGCTATTTTGTTTAAAAGTTTTTTTTTCCTGCTTTTTCTGCAGGAACTGGGGATCACACATTTGAAAGGAGATTGCGTCTTGGTGGACCATTGTTAAAGGAGAATATTGCAACCATGGTACTTGAGAGGTCTGGATCAGATTCTGTATGTTCTTATTTTGAATCTAAAAGCATTTTTCGGTCCTTTTCCTTTTCAACTATTCATTTAATATAAGGTTTTTATCCATGATATACCTGCCAATACAGTCCCTTCTATGGACAAAGACGCCCAATGCTGCAGCGTGGTGCAAAACTTTTGTGTGTTAGTGATTTGCTTCTATTAGGAAGAGCAACCATTGAAGAGGCACGCAGTCTCTTACACTGGATGGACTCTGAGGCAGGTTTTGGCAAGATGGGGGTTTGTGGACTTAGTATGGGTAAGACACATTTTAAATTCTTGTTGGGCCTCCAAATATTTGACGTGAACTGTTCTCTTTAACTTTTCAATTATAATGTACCACAAGAATTAAACTAGATTTATTGCTCGAACTAAGTCTCAATTTAGACTTTAGATGTCTAAAACACTGGTCACTGATCACTGATCACCCTATCAGTGTGATAATCAAACAATTTAGAATCATGTGGCTTCTCTACCATATAGATTTATTTATATATTATTATCAACTCAGGAGGAGTACATGCTGCAATGGTTGGATCACTTCACCCTACACCTGTTGCAACCTTCCCTTTTCTTTCCCCTCATTCTGCTGTTGTGGCATTTTGTGAGGGGATTTTGAAGTATGGTATTGCCTGGGAGGCACTGAGAGGAGATCTGGTTTCTCAGAAGGCTGCAATGACTCTTGAGGAAGTGAGAGAACGGCTACGAAATGTATTATCTCTAACGGATGTGACACGCTTTCCAATCCCCAAAATCCCCAATGCTGTTATTTTTGTTGCTGCCACTGTAAGTTCCAAATCTCATTATCTCCTTGTGAATATGCTTTGAGTCATAATATGAAGAAATTTGCTTGAAATATTTGTTTGTTTGGGTTCCTTTTCCATTTTTGTGGCTGTTTGGAACACTTGTGATGATTTCTTGTCAAATGTATAATGTATATCCACAAGAAGAAAATTTTTTGTTGCATTGAAATTAGGCATTCTGAAAACACCACTTACTCCTTATATGGATTTGTTGACAATTTACCATGTTTAAAAGAGTTTTTCAGGTTGTTGCAAACTTATTCATTTGTTTTAGATTTTATCCTGGTGTGAATTGTAGAAAAATATATTTTCTGTTATTCAGTTAAAATATTAAACTTTTGATGTAACAAGTTTGGGGGGGGGGGGAGTGGGGTGGGAAAAAATTTAAAACATTGGCCCATATTATTGTCGAATATTGAGTTTTGTGGAGTGATAGGACCGTGCTTTATTAAGATGAATGCATTTGCCTTTGGATTTCTTCCCTTAGGACATATATGGGTAAATAACTTAATAATTGCTTATTGAATATCATTAATTATTTATGTATAAGTATTTCCATATAAGCTGTAGGTTGTTTTCATAAAAAAATTTAGAGAGCATGTTGAAATAAGCTTAAAACAGCTTATAGACATATCATAAACTATCCCAAACACAAACCCACACACACAAGTACTCTCCACATTGAAGCACACCTCAATAGTTTATCACCCCCAACCCCCTTTCCCTTCTTTTTGGATGTTTAAAGTATTTATGTTGTGAAAAGAAGGTTTTGGGAACCTACTCTTAAACCATTGTTAACATTGGGTGCAGGATGATGGTTACATCCCAAAACACTCGGTTCTTGAACTTCAGAAAGCCTGGCCTGGTTCTGAGGTGAGATGGGTCACAGGTGGGCATGTCTCTTCCTTTTTTCTTCATAATGATGAATTCAGAAGGGCCATCGTTGATGGCCTTAATAGATTGCCGTGGAAGGAGTCTTCATTGTGATAGGGACATTTCACAAGTAGAAGAGATTCTTTTGCACAGGCTGAAGATATTGTTTTTCCAATTTGTATGATACCTATCGCCTCTGTTGTTGTAACATGCGTAGTAAAATCCCAAAGGAAAAAATAAAAAATAAAACAAGGCGGGGTTGTAAAATGTAAAAAGATTTGTATTTATGTCGTAATCAACAAATGTACATTAAAGTTTGAATACTTTCTAATTAAACTTTTTTTTCTTTGACGTTCATGGATGATTTTTTATAATTAATTTTATTTTATAGCTAATTATAATATATAACTAACTACTTATCTATATATATATATATATATATATATATATATATATATATATTTTTCTTTATATTTTATAACTGATTGTCTGTTTATCAAATATTTTTCTTTTATAAATTATCAAATTATAC
The DNA here is from genome assembly GCA_026586105.1 of Hylodesmum podocarpum. NCBI lineage: Eukaryota > Viridiplantae > Streptophyta > Magnoliopsida > Fabales > Fabaceae > Hylodesmum > Hylodesmum podocarpum. The sequence goes on along the minus strand of JALJEV010001436.1, from coordinate 9,150,235 downwards.
ATGGATGTTATACTTTTACTGATGGCATATCTGATGGTGAAAGTATTGATCCACCTAACCTTAATAGTTCAATCACTTACTAGGCTGCCAGTTATGTCTGTTAAATAATGTCTAGATGCGACTTTTGCAATGCATTTATCACATTGAAAGATGGTTTTGTACTTAGTTTTGGTTTAGCTGAAAAGTATACAAACACTAGAGTAATTTAGTTTCACCAATACTAATGTGTAAATTATACTAAAAATGGCAATGCAAGTTACAAATTCCCTTTGTACGCATAACATAATTTTGTATCGTAATTCGAAATTGATATAAACAAACCTCAAGAACCATAAATAGAAAATGAAAAAAAATGGAACAAAAAACTTGGAATTTGAACGTGACCGTGAATTCAATTAGTGTGTTTCATCCGATTAGTTCTGCGTCTCTCATCTCGAAAAGATAGTTGAGTGAACATGAACTATGTAAACTTTTCAATAATACTTAGGTTTCACTTCTACAAAATAAAAAATAAAATTTTTAAAAATTAAAAAAAGAAAGATTAATGAAAAAAGTTAGAAAGAAAATATTTTTTAAAAGTTCATATTAGGAGCTTTTGATATCTGCTATTTTACTTCATTTCAAATCTGAAGATACAAAAGCACAATATATCCAAAAATAGAAGTTTAAAATATATTTTAAACATTCAATTTATAGAGTTACCAGATAACTTTAAATTTTAAAACTCTTATTTTTTTTTTATTTACCACCAAATATGTAAAATCAACTAACATAAAGTTGTTTCATCCTGATTAATAGACTCAAGATTAAGCTTTGAGCATGCAATTGCATAAAGTTGTTTCATCTTAATTAACAGTCTCGAGGTCAACCTTTGAGTGTGTAACTGATATTAATATTTAGAGAATTTATTTTTTTTTATCAATTATAGTGATTTATTCTATTCTGATAAAATTACACCTTATAAAAGATATCAGTGTTCTCTAATTTATTTTTTTTACTTTATCTTACCTTTTAGGGTAAAAAAAATCAGGTGAATTTAAAATTGCCAAATTTTGTATGTTGTGAATCATACCACTGACGTAATATTGCTTATGAATGAGGAGACTAACAAACATAATTTTAAATTTAGAGGATTAAAATCAAAATAAGTTAAATTTGATTGGCTAAAAAATATTTAATCCCTATTTATTATTTATTATTTAGAAATTTTAAAAAAATGAAAAATAAGATTATTACCCTCCTAATTCTTGTCAATTTGGGGACAATTTTTGCCTTTAATTCTATGAAAAGATTTCCTCATTCATATTTCTTCTCTTAAAAGAAATAAAAAATTTAATATTTATATTTTCTCTTCATCCCTTCTCTTTTCTTCTAATTTATTTCTAAAAACCAAACTAAAGATAAACATTAATGCGATTCTCTCATAAAAGGAGGACTCATGCTAAATGCGTCAGCCAGAAGCCACTAGTAGAATATGGTGTCAAGATATGACATGCATTACCATAGAAAACTTGGACCGAAGTTGTGTTCAATTTTCCAAATGTCAAATATTGGCTTCCCTTCCCATTTTAGACAGAATCCTCCACCACATAACAATAACTAAAATATGAAATAGAATTAGAACACTCAACTTATGAGGGGCATCTGATTCTGTGTCTTCTTTTTTACACATTTTTATCTTAATACAATAATACAAAGAATAAACGAGTAAAGAAGAAAACGATATGTTTAATAATGCTTCTATTATTTTGAGGGCTACGTACATGAAAGTTAAGAAGCTCCAACTCCCAAAGTTGCGTGTTCCTTCTCGATTCTCTAGTTCATATTTTAATATGCACAAATTTTTTGTTTGACAAGTGTATTGCTGAGGGAAATAATTTTTTTCCCCTTTAAAAGTGGTTGAAGTTGAATTTTTATATAAACCTATATTATAGAATGTTGGAGCGTTTATTAGCTTGTTTATATTCTTTTAATGGTAATTTTACTAAGAGTGTAGTCTAAAAAATACTTTATAATGGTATTGTGTGTTTAGTTCAAAGCTAGTGTTGAAATAGTAAAGAGTATATACATGTAATAAGTATATTTGTAAAATAACAAAGTTTAGAAAATAGAAAGTGAAAAAAGATCAACTTTCTTAATGAATGTAAAATAAATAAAAACTATGAGTAATAATGAGATCAGTGTAGAATGTGTATCAACTGGAAACTCCTTGATAATTTGACAAATTATTACGAAGTGTCAGTAAAAAAAAACTTAAATATATTTTTAATTTCTATTTTTTTTTATTTTTAATCTATATATTTTGGTCACATTTTTTTTAATCCTTACCATTTAGATCCGTTAAAAAATAAACCAACAGTGATTCATCAATTTATTATTGTATACTATTAAGCATGACATAAGATAAATTTTCAAATCATATCAATAAAAAGTAATTTCATAATATTTTAATACTTTTATTATATTATTTATGACATATAAATACTAGCTATCTTCATGAATTAATGATTAATAAAAATGAAGGATTAAAATAAAGATTAGGAACTAAATAAAAAATTAATGAAAGTATCAAAATTAAAAACATAATAAATAAATTATAAGAAAATTTTCATTTACTGCATCAAATGTAACATGATAAAAATAGAAGAATTAAGGAGTAAAGACAAAAATTTAGGGACAAAGTCACGTTTCTGCATCAAATAATGTGTTATGTAAAAATGAATTAAAATCATAATAATTCCATACTACTAAATAATTTCTCCAAGAGTTGGGTTGAAATTGTCAAGTTCATCTTATGCTTCCTTCACTCTCAAGAAAAAAGAGCCTCGTGGCCATGAAAGCATTGGATTGAATCTATGGAATTTTCTATCCTTTCCACTGCTATAGAAATTCCCAAGTTTAGCCAACATTATGTTAAAGGACGAATAAAGATGGCAGAATAACGTTCTAAAGCATCTTTTGAAGGGTCTTACTCCATAAGCTTTCTATCATGCTTTCTCCTTCTCTACTTTAATTGTTTTACTTTCTTTATTATTGATTAACTGTCTTTTCCTCAATATTAGTTTGTCTTCTTCAACCCAACTGGTATCATATAAGGTATTTTCTCCTAATTTAAATAACTAAAAACAATTAATTTTACATCAATTAAGAAAATTAGTTAACATAATTTAATTACTAATCTTAATGAAAAATAAATCTTTTTCCTAGAGTACTTTTCATCAAAACTTGATATCATCAATAGAAAAATTTATTAAAAAAAATAGTGTAATTAAATGAAGAATCTTCTAGAAACAGTATCATTAAATAAAATTAAATTAGTTATAGTTTTTTCTTATTTTAGTCTACCGCCGAAACGAAGAATTGGTTTTCATATAAATTCTAAATTATATACAAATTTATACATAATTTTATTGATAAGAATATGAAATTAAACGGTTGGAAAGTTAAAATTTAAATTATATAAAAAATTATTAAAATGTATAATTTGACAAAATTTACACCATATATATATATATATATATATATATATGATCCATTAATTCCAATGAAAGAGTTCTTGATTTATATATTTTAATATGTTTTTTTATAAATGGAACTGATCATCAAATTAATTGATAATTTTTATAAAATTATGCATATAAAATTTTATATAATTTATACCTTATAGATTTATTACTTAAAAACTAATATTTTGACATATTCTTAGTATTTCGACAAATTACCAAATAATTTTAAAATTATATTTTATATATCTTATTTAATTAACCAGAACATTAAATTTAACAAAATTTAATTTATATAAAAAATTATTAAATCTTATTGTATCAACAAATTCTCCTCGTATACATTAAAAACAAATTTGACTATGGATAAAGTGGTCTTTAATAAGAATATTTGTCATTTTGAAAAGGTACAAAAGAAATGCAAAAGAATATTTGTATTATTTTATTCTAAAAAGACTATCTTTGTCTTCTCAAATGAAATGGGTCATCAACAAGAGCCTTTAGAAAAATTGTGGAATTTTAACGAGTGGCTTTTCTTATCTCTACTTTAATAATCAAAGCGTTAACATAAAGCACATAATTGTGGAATGTTCCTCTAGCAAAGTTACAAAGCACATTTTCATCTTTAATGAGTTCCCATTAATTTATCTATAGGTATAAATAGATATTCTATTTTTAATCAAAGAATACAGGGAATATCAAAGAAGCTGGCTCTAGTAAAGTAGGCTTTGAAAGATCGAGGCAAATACTCCACCCAAGATAAACACTAAAAGAAACTGCAAAGAAAGGAGAAAGTTATCCCTGAAACGCGTTTTGGCACAAATTGATAGAAATCTGTCTAAGTGTCTTGAAATTGATACAAATCTTATGACATCTAAAGGAAAAAAAAAAAATCATTTCATGTTGATGTAGCGTTTGAGTTAGCTTTTATAAATAGGAACCAAATTTTATTTTGATTTTGTACATGATTAAAATAAAAAATAATTAAAGTTTAGAAACTTTTTTCAAAAATAATTTTATAATAAAATTTTCAACTCGAAGTAAAAGTTACATTTTGTATGCTTTCACTCAAATTAACTTACATTTAAAACTAATCATCATGGTTGGTAAAATATTGAAGTTAGCAAAATGATCACTTATTTTTTTTTAAAAACTCTTCAAAACGTTAACAAAGTTAAACGATTTTCTTTTTCTAAAACAAGTTCAATCAATCATGAACCTAATTTTGAATTTTCCAAACAAAATATGTTTCTATAAAAGTGTGATTTATGGTTTTGAATTCACTTTAAAGGCTAAGACATTCCCTAACCATGTTCCTAGTGTGTTACAGGTAAAGGTTGTACAGAAAAAGAAAACTAAGAGCCTTCGAATATATTTTCGCTCTACAAGAATATGCCCTTTTTTATTTAATCTTTTTCTAAATTTCATTTATTTCAAGTCCTTAAAATTACAGAAAAAATGTGTTACAAATTAAAATGAGAAACCAAAAGCATAATTAGACCAAAATTAAAAATAGTGTGAATGAGCAATAGAGGAGTGAGCAATACGTGCTGTTATTCCAATTACTTATGCTAGTTCTGAGCTTCACTAGGAAATTAACACACTTGCTCATTTGTGAAATATACATAGAGGTTTCATCAGAGTTAAAGACCAATATTTCATTCATGACAACAACACATGAGACATGAATGTAGAGTTTGAACATCAAGAACAAATTTGAGAGGCAAAGTGCAAACTCCAAAGTATAGTTAGTAAGAATGGCAGCAGCAAAGCCAAACCAAGAGGACTACAAGTTGAAGGACACAAAGCCAGAACTAGGAGAACGGTGGCCACATGGAGGACAACGTGGAGGGAGTGGTTGGATTTATAGTGAAAGAGCCACAAGCACTTATGACTTGGTGGAACAAATGTTCTATCTCTATGTTCGTGTTGTGAAGGCCAAGGACCTTCCACCAAACCCTGTGACAAGCAATGTTGACCCTTATGTTGAGGTCAAGGTTGGTAACTACAAGGGTAAAACAAGGCACTTTGAGAAGAAGACCAACCCAGAGTGGAAGCAGGTTTTTGCATTCTCAAAGGAGAAGATTCAGTCCTCTGTTGTTGAGGTTTTTGTGAGGGATAAAGAGATGGTGGCTAGAGATGATTACATTGGGAAAGTGGAGTTTGATATGCATGAAGTTCCAACAAGGGTACCCCCAGATAGTCCTCTGGCTCCTCAATGGTATAGGCTTGAGAATTTGAGAGGGGAAGCAAGGAGTAGAGGAGAGATTATGCTTGCTGTTTGGATGGGAACACAAGCTGATGAAGCATTTCCTGAGGCATGGCATTCAGATTCTGCCTCAGTTAAGGGAGAAGGGGTTTATAATATCAGATCAAAGGTTTATGTTAACCCAAAACTATGGTATCTGAGGGTTAATGTAATTGAGGCTCAAGATGTTGAGCCAATGGATAAAAGCCAGCCACCCCAAGTGTTTGTGAAAGGTCAAGTTGGACAACAAGTGCTTAAAACTAAGTTGTGTCCAACAAAAACAACAAATCCAATGTGGAATGAGGATTTGGTGTTTGTGGCAGCAGAGCCCTTTGAGGAGCAGCTTGTGTTAACTGTGGAGAACAAGGCCTCCCCTGGAAAGGATGAAGTTATGTCCAAAATAAGCTTGGCTTTGAACAAGTTTGAGGTTCGTTTGGATCACAGGCCAGTGCACTCACATTGGTACAACCTTGAGAGGTTTGGCTTTGGTGTGTTGGAGGGTGACAAAAGGAATGAGACAAAGTTCTCAAGTAGAATTCACCTAAGGGTGTGTCTTGAGGGTGCTTATCATGTGTTGGATGAGTCCACAATGTATATCAGTGACACAAGGCCAACTGCTAGACAACTTTGGAAGCAACCAATTGGGATTCTTGAAGTGGGGATTTTGAGTGCTCAAGGGCTACAATCTATGAAGACAAACAATGGTAAAGGGTCAACAGATGCATACTGTGTGGCAAAGTACGGTCAGAAATGGGTGAGAACTAGAACAATCACTGAGAGTTTCAACCCAAAATGGAATGAGCAATACACTTGGGAAGTTTATGATCCTTGCACTGTCATAACTTTTGGGGTGTTTGACAACTGCCATTTGGGAGGGTCTCAACAAACTCAAGGAAGTGGTGCCAAAATTGACTCAAGAATTGGCAAGGTGAGGATTCGTTTATCAACTTTGGAAATGGATAGGATCTACACAAACTCATACCCTCTACTTGTTCTGAAACCGTCAGGTTTGAAGAAAATGGGGGAACTTCAATTGGCTATTAGGTTCACATGTCTCTCCATGGCTCACATAATATACCTTTATGGCCACCCTTTGTTGCCAAAAATGCATTACCTACATCCCTTCACTGTGAACCAATTGGACAGTTTGAGGTACCAGGCTATGAACATTGTGGCGGTTAGGCTTGGGAGGGCAGAGCCACCTTTAAGAAAAGAGGTTGTGGAGTACATGCTTGATGTGGATTCTCACATATGGAGCATGAGAAGAAGCAAGGCCAATTTCTTCAGAATTGTGTCACTTTTTTCAGGGGTAATATCTATGAGCAGGTGGCTTGGTGAGGTGCAGAAGTGGAAGAATCCAGTGACCACAATCCTAGTGCATGTTCTCTTTTTCATATTGATATGCTACCCTGAATTAATCCTCCCCACAATGTTCCTCTACATGTTCCTCATTGGAATATGGAACTTCAGGTTCAGGCCAAGGCACCCTCCACACATGGACACTAAACTTTCTTGGGCAGAAGCAGCACACCCTGATGAACTTGATGAGGAGTTTGACACTTTTCCCACTTCAAAGGCACAAGATGTGATCAGAATGAGGTATGATAGGCTTAGGAGTGTAGCAGGGAGAATACAAACTGTGGTTGGAGACATTGCAACACAAGGTGAGAGATTTCATGCATTGCTTAGTTGGAGAGATCCAAGAGCCACTAGCTTGTTTGTGATTTTCTGCCTCATTGCTGCTGTGGCATTGTATGTGACACCTTTCAAGGTTGTGGCTTCAGTTGCTGGCATTTTCTGGCTCAGGCACCCCAGGTTCAGAAGCAAGCTACCCTCACTGCCTAATAATTTCTTCAAGAGGTTGCCATCTCGTGCTGATGGCATGCTTTGAGGTTCCAACTCAATCATAGCGAATATGTGATTATGCTCTTTTGTGTTACTGCATTGTTGATTTTTATAGTTTTTCTTTTCTGGTTAGTACACATTTATTTACCATGGATTTTCATCTTGTTATCAAATTTTTAATTCATGTGTTACATGGGCGTGTCATTGACAATAAAGTGTTATTTTTTTTTTTAACCTGAGTTATTTCAGGTATAAGATCTATGGAAGGAATTGGCTTTTGTAACAATTTTTTTATATATATTTATGAATTAGGGATCGAACTCTCTTAGAGAATAAGGTTATTTGTCAACTATGTCAAATTATCTTAGGTGATTAAGTGTTAACTACATGCTTAATGTATAAGGTTAGTTGTCAACCATGTCACATTATTTTAGGTAATTATGCATTAGATAGACATGTAATGATAGACATGTAATAATCATAAACTCAATAGAGTTGTGTAATTAACTTCACAGGTATAGAATGTTGAAAACACTCCTTTTCTCCTTTGATCTATCGAGGTAATTTATCAAACTAGAAACCCATATCTGAAATACATGTACAGTATACAACACTAATATGTGTGATTTTTATACACACATAGATTACCTAATTTTTGTACATCTTATTATGTTTACTAGTACTTTTAATGATGGGTTCATATTTTCTCAACGCGCTGAATAAAAAGTTTAGTACAGAAAGTTTATGCATGAATCTAAATGGCCCATGAAGAAATTTATTTTGGGTCTAGAAATGGCCCATAAAGAACCAATTACAAAAATGTATCTTTGGGCTAAAATCAAGCTGTTTAGTTGATTCCGAAATGTAATATTTATTATTATTATTATTATTATTATTATTATTATTATTATTATTATTTATTGGAACCTAAACCCAAGTCGATAGATCATGCCTTTGATTCATGAAATCCCAGAAGAAAATAGAAAGAAAAAAGACATATAAATAAAATATAATGATTTTATGACTCAACTTCTTTTAACAAAAAGTCGAAAGTCCAAACTATACCGTGTGATGAAATTTAACCAAAATCGAGCGAATTCAACGTTTTTCTTTTTGTTGGACCAAAAAATGAACATTTTTCTTTGTAATAATTGATTTAACTGCTCTATTCAATATGCTTTTTAACTTTTTTCTAAATCTTTGGCTGTTAGACAAAAGTTGTTGGCTAATAGCATCCTTTTCTTTCTCTTTATTAACGTAAATTTGAACCTATGCCTCACACGTTTAAAATTGAGTTTACAACCTCATTGTCTTTTGCATGTTCCCTTCTAAAATTTCTTCATTTTAATTCGAACAATTAATTTTACTGAAAAATAATAATTGTGTGTTAGGTTTTACTTCGTAACCTTGATTCTTAGTCTAAAGTTGATTTTCAATAAATTTTGATGTGTTTAGAATTAATTCTAAACTAATAATTAATTTTGAGTTGACACAATTTTAAGTAACTTCTGTGATTTGATAAAAATAATTATAATTTTATAATAAAAACATCCAATTATAAATACACCACTATAAAATAATTTGAACCAAAATCAATTCTATTCGATTCAAAAAATCACTTTTGCGGTAACAAGCAAGCACTAGCCTTGATAAAATGACTAATGTAGAAAATGAAGTTAGGAATTCCAAATAAAAATACAAGGTGGTGTTTGGTGTGAGTCTTTTTTATTTTTATTTTCATTGAAAATAGAAAATAGAAAATAGAACTAAAAATATGTTTAGTTTTTAAGAATTTCTCTTTAAAATTGAGTGAAAATAAAAAATACCGTGACTCCATTTTTATAATTTTTAGAAAAATATTTTTAAAAACTGAAAACAATTCTTCAAACCAAACGCTGAAAACTTAGAGGTTCAGAGGAGGTTTTCAAACGAGAAATAAAAATAAGATTCCAAAAATTAAAGTCATTCGATAAATTTCCCTTTAAAAAAATGTCATTCCATGAATCAACAGCATTTAAACTTAAAAGGGAAAAACTAAAATAAATTCTAACAATTAATGTACAGTAATCACGAAAGAATTCCACGAATCTGCCACACTTACTAAAAATAATAAATAAATAATCAAGGCCAACTACTACATTGAAAAGACCTTATATTGAAAATAGCACATTGTAATATCGCACCTACCGTTCTTGACAACTACTTGCCAATTGCATTGATCAATTAAAATTGGTAATGCTGTGATCTTTGTATTGTTTTTCATCCATACTTTACAATTTCTTTGAGCATTCAAAACATATGTATTATGTTTATAGAATGCTCATGATTGATCCTTCGATTACAACTTGTTACCTGCCAAATTGATTAAGCTAGAAATAAGTCAAATAGTTTTCAGTTTATTTAAATTAAGTCCAATACTTGATTATTATTTCTGTTTTCTTCTGTATACTAATTTGTTTCAATCTTTGCCCACAACAAATTAATTATCAATTGGTAGTAAAGAACTTCATGCTAGAATCATTGTTGAATAAAAACAAACATTTTGTTTGTTGACTTTTACTTCTTTTTTTTTGGGGGTATAAGTTGTGTAAACTTCATGAGAAAAAAAAAATCATACCAATTTTGTTCAAGGTTGAACATTCTTTATTTGAGCATCGAATCCTTTGTCCCAAGCAGCCACTATGAGAAGTTTGATCCAATAAAAATATAACGTGTAAATTGTGAACTTGAACAGATCGAAAACTTAGACAAGTCATTTAATTTAATTTAATAAAACTTCAATTAAGACATCATTTCTTAAATGTTCTTGTAAGATCGTGTTCGGATAAATTATTTCATAATTACATAAAATTTAAAACGCAGTAGACTTGATATGATATTTTGCATTTACAAAATGGAGATTAATACTAAATTTAGTCTTTAACTTTGTGCATGAGAATATTTGTCATTATCTTTTTTTCCCTATAAAATATAAGCCAATTAATTTCACTACTATTAAGAAAATTTTCATACATCTTATAAATTATTGTTAAAATATTTTCACAATTTAAAATTTTACTTAAAAAATAATATTCAAATACTATGAGACGAGAGATAGTTACTATTTAAACATGGTTTATATGAAACTCGTTAAATTATGTTGATTTTACTTTGTGGGAGTAGGACACATATACAATGCATTTTTTTTCGTCCATATATAAATGCACAAAATAAAGATTGCATAAACTTTTAATGATTTGGTCCAGCGAAAATTTTCAAAAAAAATTTATTTTTTATTTTATAAATTGTTGGATTAAATAATAAAATTTAAATATAAACTATTAAATAAAAAGTAAATTATTAAAATATTAATCCGGTATTTATTTAAATAAATAATTCCAAATAAAGAAACTAAACATAAGGAAATTAAATTGACAAATTTTATCACAGTTTTAGTCCGAAAAAGCTCTAGGAAGAATAAGTAGATTGGCCCTTTTTCAAAATAAAATAAATTATACAATGTCATGCTTCCATTGTTGGAATTTATTTTTAGAAAGAAGAGGAGTAATAAAAACCAAAGTCAGATTCTCACCTGGGTGAAGATAGAGAGAATTGACAAGGTTGATAAAGTAATCAGAAACATTGCTAGAGGAATTTGTAGAAGATGGAGATGTCATTGAGGATTGAATAGAGATCATGAGATCGAAGAGGTTGTAGAAAAAGAAAATAAAAAGAAAGTTTAGAAAAGACAATATAGATGGTTAAGAGATAATACCATGTGAGTCATTAAAGAGAGTTTGGAGAGAAAACTAAAGGAAGGTTTGTTATTTATTATTTTAATAATTACATAAGTAAAGATGCATGAAAAATAAATTTCTATACAGAAAGGATTTAGTTAGTTAGGGTAACTTAACTCTATCAATTGTAATGCTAATGAGAAAAAGTATTTTCTATTCTAATAGCTGACCAAATTTCAAAATCAAATAAAATATATATAATGATGATGATTTAAAGTGAAAATGACATGAGAATGGATTAGAAAATCTACTTGTATAATAAATTAATCCTAAGGATGAAGAAAGAAATTAGTCAGTTCACTAGCAAGGAACCTACTAAAATGTGGCAATGAGTTAATCTATTGAGTGAGAAGCCCTAGCCGATAAGAGTAAGAGAGGAATGAGTATGAACTCTACAACATCCAAAATCTACTAACCCTTAGTTTACAATCATGCATTTGTTGTGTTTATCCCGGAGGGAAGTTTAGGCATCGAAAATTTATGACATAAGAGAGAGAATGGAAAAGGAAGACATGTTTATAGTTTTGAAGGCTACGGGCGTTTATCTCTGAAGACGCTTGGGCCTATTGCCAAACATGATTCTAATTTTTTTTTATTTTAGATATTTTTCTTTTCACTTAGTTTTTGACTTTATATTGAAAAATATATTATTAATGACAACTTTATCTAATCTTTTCTGTCTGAATCTTTTATAAGCGACTGAATTTACTGATTTGATGTTTTGATTTCAGAAAAATTAGATATTCTCTTAAGCAATAACAAAAATGACGATAGAATAATTTTTCAATTTTAAAAAGGATAACATATGGTAGACAAAAAGAAGATTCTGATTTGACCATTCTAAAAGGCTTCAAGCCATCATCTCTTCTCCAACCTCATTAGACTAAAAATTCAATGATTATCTTATTAAATCTAAAAAGAATCAACTTATTAATACAAAGAATAATAAGAACATAAAACGAAACCAATTTTTTTTAAAAAAAAAGTAAAATTGATAAAAAAGAAAAAAGCAAAATACTAAATGAGACATTTTGATTTTTAAAAAACATATTTCTTAAAATGTATAATTTGTTTAGTAAAATTAAATCTCATTTTTTGTAGCTTATTTATAATATCATCTCTTTCATAGATATTTATATTTAAATATTTCATTATTTGTGAAAATAGTTTACTGGGCTATGAGACAAAAATAATTTAATGAGAAAAAATATTTCGATTGAGCCACGAGAAAAATATTTGTTTGATTAATAAAAATTCTTCTAAATGTTTTAAATGTTCTCTTTTCTCTTTCTTTCTTTCTTTATTTTTTTTTGAACAATTCTTTCGCTCATCATCATTGAACTGTCTTTTCAAACAATGTTTTTCTAAAATAATTGTAATTTCTAACTTGATATGTTAAAAGCTTTTAAGAAATAAATTTTTTTTGATAGGACGTGCTCATTTGTAATCACCTTTATTCAAAAAAATTATTATTACTTATTATATTATATTTTTGATTTATAGTTATTCTTGTATTTATATATCCTTTAATATATAATAAAATTCTTTTCATATTATATATTTTAACAAAAGAATTTTACTATTTAACCTTTATATTATGAAAAGAAAAATAATTATATATACAATAGTGAATCGGTCTATATATTATATTCCAAGTTTTATTATTATTAGTCTCCATTTAAAAATTAATTAATTGATTATACACATTTAGAACAATTCTATTTCTAATGAGAGATGTTTATTAACATTTAATAATATTAGAGTAGGTCTTATGCATATACATCACTTTTATAAATTAAATATTTTAATTGTTTCAACGTAAAATCTTCACAATCACTTCTTTTATAGATTTTACATAAACTCCACAAATTATCTACTTTGAATCTATAATTAATAAGTCTATCTTTAAATTTCTATTTTTCCTTACCATACGTCCATACCTCTCTTCTTCTTTGTCTCATTACACTCTAACGAAGATACAGTTCATAATATTTACACTACCTAATTCATTTCCTCACTAACGAAGAAAGCAAAAAATAAGTAAAAACAAATAAAATCAAAGGTATCTCAATAAGGTAGAAATAACTATTAAGGAAAATAAATAGAAAGAGACATAACTAGGCCATAGTCCATATGTTCATAAGCGATATACATGTAACACAGGGTCGAGGCTGTATCCGGAAGTGTACCAGCACACCGTCCATGGCCGGAAGGACCAATACTTTTTTACTTTTTCAATATATAATTATGTCATATTTTTTAAAATTATTTTATATATTTATTTTATAATCCATTTAAATTCTTTAAATGTCTCATTTTATATCTAGATTAAATTATATTACATGATCAAAAAATATTATTTGATTGGTTGTTAATTTGTCAACCATGTTATGAATCTTTGTTGAATAAATTTATAATCTATGGTTACATATTAACTTGTTATGGATGTATAATAATAAACTTAAGGTAGTGTTTTTAACGAGATAAGAATTATAAATCAAAACTCAAATTATAAAGTCATTAAATCTAAAAATTAATATAAAAGGCCAAGAATCAACAACACGTGGGCAATTCAGTTCAACTCTTCTGGTTTCATACTTGTCATTAGCTTCTACACAAACAAAAACCTTAATTTCTCTTCTCATATTTAATAAAACCGTGTTTCCACTCATTATCACATCATTAATTTTTCCCTTCTACCTTAGTCAAGAATTGCTGCGAAATACATTTTAAACTTTTGACACCAATGTATCAATCTATATAAATATATATTATATATATTGAAAAGTATATCTCAAATAGCTACAATGTATATAAATTATTATAAAAACTTTATAAATTCTCTAATATCACTTTTGAATAATGATAAATAAATTCTATATATATCACGGACGGATCCACTTGTTAGATATTGAAGGCGATTGCGCCTACTAATTTTTCTTTTTTTTTTTTTTAATATATGTAATTGTCTAATTATAAATTGCTCGCAGTTTAAAATATAGCATAAAAAAATTATTTTATAATGAGTAATATTGCCACTACAAATCTGTCTATACAAGTATATATTGTCTAATTTAATTTAAGTACGTAAAAATAGATTTAAAAACTTAATTATATATAAAAATGATTGATACAACTTTCTAATTACACCAACAATTTATGACGTGATTATTCATTTTATTTTATTCTAAGACATTATGTGATTATTTAACTTCAATTAATTTTTAGATAAATGAAACAATTCCATACAATTAAGTATTGTCCTGACAACACAAAATCTCTTGATCATCAGTGATATGTACACACATATATGGAAAAGTGAGGGAAATTAAAGAAAGAGAGGGTGGTAGCATAGAGAAATTAAGAGAATATTTAATTTATAATGTAAGAGAAATTAAGAAGCTACAAGCTAGGTTACATATTATATCTATCTAGCTATCTAGGCATAGGTATGCATGATGGAATATGGCACAACCACTCACTACTCGTGGCGAGGGCGTGTCAACCACAGAGAACTTAGGGCTCGAAGACGATGGTAGTATTCAGATATGGCCACCAAACACCTCGCGGCTTGGCGTGTTGTTAGAAGTTGATGCATACGGTGAATGGTTTGGTGCCTCAGATTATCTGCCTGTAAGTTCATACATATGGTGAATGGGTCAGAACTATAAGATGAAATTTAATCACTTTAAATTTCAATTCTATACTTTATATTAGATTTGTTGAAATCATGTAGCAATTAATAGTACTGCTATTAAATATGATTAGAGAAATTTGTTGAAATCATGTAGCAATTAATATTACTAGTAATTCATTGATTAGAGAAATTTGTTGAAATCATGTAGCAATTAATATTACTAGTAATTCATTGATTAGAGAAATTTGTACGTATGATTATTGGTAAGATTTAAAAAAATATTTTAAAAGTATATAAAATATTTACTTATTACTTTTAATAATAGTTTAATAAATATATTTTTATATTAAATAATTAAAAATATTATGTGAGAATATTTTTTTTTCAACATTAATAAATAAATGCTATTAAATATGAATAATTTATTTATTAACGTACTGGGACCACTTTCTTTAACAGCAGCCAGTAGCTAGATGGAAACATAGAGAGGAAGAATGTTATTTTTTCAACGTGATGACAGCATCTTAAAAACACAGGATTAATTTCTGAATCCAAAATCAGAAGAAGAAGAATAATACTCAATCAATCACACTAAAACCATGAACCGTCAAGTTAAAGAAGAGAACTGATACTCAAGTCAACTTTATGGCAAGTATATATTAGATCAACAATTAAATCTTCAGTTCCTCCCTCCCAACCACAATTAAATTTTATTAACTGAAAGAAAATAAGAATTGCAGTCAACTATGGAAAAGATAATGAAACCAACAAAAATTTGTTATTTAATAAATTGATAGTTTTAAAGTGGTAGACAACAAAATTTGTACTCATAGGTTCTAAACAAAAACTACAGAGTGGTTAGAATATTAGCAATCACAACTTGTACTCATAGCTAAACAAAACCAACAAATCGGTCAAATTGAGACAGGACTAGCTTTCAGATTAATTAATCAATGGAAAAGGTTTCTTGTGATAAAGTCCAAATTATAATCATTATGATGATGTGTTGGCTACCTAAGGTTTCTTCTAGTTTCTGTTTATATTATTTTGGTTACTTACTTATCATACATTCAAAAGTATTCTTCCAAGACTTTGTAATTAAAATCAATTATTCCTTATAGAAACTAAGCGCGGTAGGTGAACCGACCTAGTTATCATGAACGTCATAAAGAAATTCAAGACATCTTACTATTGCAATCATCTAATACACATTTTTTTTTCTGTTTTCCCCTGGTGAGTGTTTGTTTAGTGTAAAGTTTCGAATAGAACATGTTCATACTTTATATTACTTTTGGTAGATTAAATTATATGATGTGGTATGAGAACATTTTTAAAATAATAATTTAGAATACTTTAACTATTTCAGCTGGTGAATCCATTCCGAAATATGATATACTTTATCACATAATTTTATGCTAGGTCATAATTATATGTGTGTTTAGGAATAGCCAAAAAGCAAGCTATAAATGGTGAAGGCTCTATATATTGTGTCTTGTTACGGTTACGACCATGACATCACAAAGGTATGGAGTTCAAAACATATCTTTGCACGGGAAACATAACAACAAGGGACCACTAATTTCCTTAGACTCACGTGTGTTATGATCAATGGTACACTTGTTAATTAGTACTACCCTTGGGAATTCAATGTTAAATGCATTGATCAATTAATATTCTCACATTTTAATTGCTCAAAAATAACTAATATTCTCACCAGTTCACATCACAAATGTACTAAGGATATCTAACAGGCCGTGCAGCCTATCCTCACTGTGGTACCTTTGCAAAACTTTTTTCTTAATATAATCATGTACTAAACTTTATCCTATATTTTTGTGAGTGTAATTGCTTAATCCTATTTAACAAGAACTAAAGACTAATCGATTTCCCTACCACTTTCAAGCTAAACTACAAATCTAATATATATATTATATATATGTACTCTCAATTCGGTTGCTAATATATGGACTCACATGCACGTAATTAAGGGGTGAAAAAATCAACATAAGTCAAAGTATTATGATCACTATTACAGCATGTGTATTTGTAAAATTTCATATTAATTCAAAATTATTTAAAACTTTA
Organism: Hylodesmum podocarpum; assembly: GCA_026586105.1. Classification (NCBI taxonomy): domain Eukaryota; kingdom Viridiplantae; phylum Streptophyta; class Magnoliopsida; order Fabales; family Fabaceae; genus Hylodesmum; species Hylodesmum podocarpum. Next base: position 9,133,141 of record JALJEV010001436.1, on the reverse strand, counting down.
TTTGTGTACATCAAAATTAATATATGAAGTTAAAACCATTTGAATATGCTTTCATTAGTTTATACATTATTTACCTAATATATAGTTATGTATTGATAATATATATGTAAGAATCTATAAATGTAACCCATTTTGCTATATGTTAATCCCTCCTCTTCAACCACCTAATATCAAAGTGAGAGTGGAATTTTATAATCTATGTCCATAGATTCCATGTAACCACCTCAGGAGAGTTAGAAATGCGTGCAAAGTAGTTGTTCATTTGAGGGTTGGAGTAGGTCTCCCTACCCATTCAAAGTGAAACAAATTCTTGTTCTTACCTGACAACCCACAAGATCAGTTACGGAAACTTTGTAAAAATGTCATTGGGGACCACATAACTAGTTAACCAGGATCACACAATCCCAAAACTTTCCCAGATCACCACCACAAAATCAGCGTGTGCATTCATGAACATTAGTTTTTTTTTTTTTTTTTTTTCTAATGTGAAGAATATTATATCATTTAATTTTATATATGAACTATTTTAAATATGGTTATAGTACTAGTCAAAGCATTATACCGTATGTACCTGTCTCACAAAACCTTCAAGAGTGGAGAGTTTGTTCATTGCCACAGCCATTTGTCCCATGTAGTTATTCATATTTGGTGGAAAACACAAAGAGTCTGATGTTATAGTGTCCGAGAGAGATTGGTGGAGAGCATCAAGCCCTTGAGAAAGAGCCTCTTCTGCCTCTTGTGTAGATTGTTGCAATCCGCATATCCCAAGTATTTGTTGTTCCGTAAGAGGTTCAATTTGACTTAGAATAATCTACAATTACATCACACATATATTAATTAATAATGAAACATATATATATATATATATATATATATATATATATATATATATATATATATATAAAAAAAAAAAAATAATTAGGTCATGTCATTGTCTAGGAGTTAGGTTCATTTTGTTCATATGTGTGTATGTGTCACGTAATTTTATGGTCAATGAAGGGTTGTTTACTGATTAACCACATTACAAAGAAAAAGGTGGCATGGAGAGAGGAACTCCATTTCCATCAATTAGAGAGGAAGAAAACAATGAGAAATTAAGACCCGTGCCACTTTTCTATACTCTTTCCTTTCTTAGTCGGTCTCTGATTCCAACAAGAAATTGAAGTGAAAGCTATGGTATAACGGGAATGAGCCTAATTCTACCCATTACCGGAAACCTTCATGATATATACCTTTAACTCCATATTCATTGATGACATTAAATTCATTGCCCTTCAATTTTCTTTGGAAAGCCCCACCGACAAGTCAATGGATTCATATAATTATATATAATCTTCGATAGTTATCTATAATTAGGAAGGAACCCAGGGAAGCCCATATTCTTATTTTATTTTTATTATTAAAAAACTTATATGTGGACTGTTCTTTATTTAAAGCAATTTTGCAATAATCTTACAATTCACTAATAGTATATGAAGGTTCAAAGTTTTTTCATTTTCGTTCTTTCTTAAATATGTTATCCTCCTTGTTTAAAATTAAATTTTAATTTTTAATAAACAAAGTTTTTCTTTTTTAAAAAAAAGAAAAAGATTAGATGAGGATGAATTCTCAAAAAAACATAAATTAAAGAGAGAGATGATATAATTAAAAATTATAAAAAAAAATAAATATTTGAAACCTATTTTGTACCTTGATGAGTTGAGATGGCCTGAAGCCACCGATCCACATGAAGCAACGTTCAGCTGGGGTTTTCCACATGCCAAAAACAATATGGAATACATCTGTTTTGGCCACTAAGCTCTTGAGATTGAGAACTTGATCATAGTGAGCCAAGCAATTGTCCACGTACAACCGAAGCTCGTTTTCATGAACGTGTTCTTGGACCGCAGCTCTTAACTCGCACACTATGCGGTGGTGCTCCTCTAACCATCTCGCATATTCCACGTCAAACATTGCCCCCTCTGAAATTAATTATTAATTAATGCACATAACTATATATAGCATAAGCACAAATGTCACATCCTGGGCATCCATGGTTGAAAAGAATATAGTACATGTAAAAAATAAAAAAAGAGTGTTTCATTTTTCACAATTGAGGATCACCTGAGCTAATACCACTCATAGCCATAGGAATGCCTTGCTCCCCTCCTAGAAGTGCACCTCCACCCATTAACATGCCCTAAAATAGAAACACGCATTACTTTGTTAGTGCTATTGAAGTTTGAAGTTGCATTATTTCAACACCACCATGTCATGCACATTTATAACATTTTATATGTGTTGGATATGGTAATGTAAAACAAAAAAAAAATTGTTTTCTTTTTAAAATCCTTGTATATATTGCTATTTCAAATTGATTGACCTTTTAATATCTAATTAATAAAATCATATGAACTGATGTTTTTATTGTTTTCAGTAAAATATTTAAATATCTATTTGAATTTTGTCTCCTAATACATTTACTGTCTGAAAATGCTCAATAATACATTCATAGATATTCAAAAAAAAAAAGAGTAAGGTATATTAATAAATTTAACCCTTATTAAATAATATTATCCATACTTTGAAATAATTGTTTTAATTAAGAGACAGAGTAAATGCGTGGCCAGCCTAATGTATTTAAGAGAAATAGTAGTTTTTTCCTCAACCTTTTTACCATTTTTTTTTAAAAAAAATTACTATTCCAAAAACAATGCATTCAAGGAATGCACTAGGTCTTTGCCGTATAGAAGAGTTTTTCCTTACTTGAGCTCTAGCACGCTGTAACTCTTGTTCTATCTGATTAAGCTTAATCCTACTTGACTCTAGTTGCTGAACGTACGCCTGAGAGAGAGAGTAACACAAACAAATGAATAAATAAATTGGTTATAACAATTTATAGTTCAAACTTTAAATATAAGATAAGAGAGTCTCGTTGACAAGTCATGCCTAAAATGTATATAACGACAGTACTTGATATAAAATAATCTTAAAGGGAAATTCACTGCACCTTTTTTCTGAGTCTGCTTTTCCTTGCTGCTTCTCTATTCTGAGCAAGTCTTCTCAGTGTCTGTGTACATCGTTTTAAAATCACACATTTAAATTTAATTATGAAATCTAAAATAACAAAACAAAAGTGTATCACATCAAAGAAATTAATTAATTAGAGTAATATTATAATCAACCTTAGGATCTGGTGTTTTGGGTGCTTCCTGCTCAGAACTTGATGTTGCACCCTTTCGATTGCTCTCCCTCTGATACAACACATTCATATTAATTACACATGTGATTAGTGAGACAAAAATAATAAAAAATATTATGTGTCATAAAATAATTAATTAGTGACCAAATTTAGTAAAAAAAAATATTTTTTTCTTTTAAGTAATTTTAAGATCACTAAACATTAGTGATGATTTTAATTTTTTTAATAAATTACGTATATATGTTATGTACCTTTACTGCTTTGGGTGGTTCAGGTGCAGACGGAGCTTCAGTGTGTGGGTTAGGCTTTGCCATGGATGGCTCTGGTGGTCTCTTAGAACCACTGGTTTGTGTGGAGGGTAGTTCCATGTTAACCTACCAAATACAAAACAAAATAAAATAATAAAATGAAAATTATATTAAGTGCTATTTAATTAATTAATATTAGTACCTAGTTTGTACATGGAATGATTAATCTAGATTAGATAGTAATATTGTATTAACAATATACAATTGAGAGTTGAATATGATTATTATTATTAAGTATTATTAATATGATACCTTGGAACTGGATGGTGCCACTGAGTGCATAGGCTGAGATGGGAAAATGTTAAGAGTTGGTGGTGGCCTCATCCCTGATGGTGAGTTCTCTGCAGAGATACATACATGCAAGGAATTCATCATCACCATCAATTATACATGTAAACATAAATGTATCAAATTAAGTAATTTGGCATATTTGATCAGAGAAATTGTGAGAAATGAAATATGAGTGTTTTGTTTTCCAAGAGAAAAATTATCGAAGAAGAACATAGAAAAGAAAAGAGTGGTGTAGGAAATTCTCATGCATTTTTATCTCTGCCAGAAGGAGAGTGCCCTATGAGTATCATTTTTCGGTACATGTGAAGATCATGAATAAAATCAACAAATTAAAATGAGTGAGTGTGAGACAAAAAATAATCGATTTTTCGTTTCACTTTTCTGAGAACTGGAAAAGTCTCAACTCCAATTCTGTTTTTGTTTTTATTTTGCACCTTTTGTTTTCTTTTTTTCTATTTTCAAATTCTGTGCAAGGATCCGGTCAAACAAAGTACTATACGGCAGATAAGATATGAATCTTCTGAAACATGCTTTTCCTGTGACCCAAATAAACCAGCCTTAGAGAATCTTTTCAATTGAAATAAAAAATAAAAATAAAGATAGCAAGTGCCCCTCTTTCTGTATTTGAAGAACAAGATTGTTCAAACAATAAAGTAGTTTTATTCCTGTGCCTTTATGTGTAAGTGTTATAGAAAGAGAAAAAAAAAAAAAAAAAAAACTCACGCCTTTGGTCTTGAACACTGGAGGGGTCATGAGCCTGTCCATCAAGATACAAAAAAAAGGCTTGATCCAATTCCCCCAAATCATATGCTCCAGAATCTTTGCTTCTGTTGACACAAAAAAAAGTAAATGAAAATAACAAAAAAAAATATAACTTTAATAAAATTAAGTGATAATAATAATATAATATGATAATTGGCATGTCAAAAACCAGATGATGATCATCATGAAACTCACAAGAAATTTCCGGGGATAGGGGGTGATGATGAGGAAGATGGCATCATCCCAAAAGAAATTTGTTGGTCTTGTATTTGATGATGATGAAAATGATGTTGTGGTTGTTGTTGATGATGAAGATGTGGGGGGAGTGGTTCAAGTTGAGTTGTTGAGTTGGTGCTCTTGACACTTGAAGCCATGATAATACTCAAAGAGGAACCTAAAACCTTTGTCTCTTGCTCTTGTTGTTGTTCTGCACCTTTTAATTCAATGGCTATGGAGAACCCCATTAATGGTGAAACCGCCTTCTATTTTTTCCTCTTAAAATCATTTTCTTAAAGAATAAAGATAAAGAGAAAACAGGGATAGAGAGTCGGTTATAAACTTGAGATCAAATAACTATAGAGAATAGAGATAGTGGTATAATGAAGAGAGAAAATAGAATTGAATGCTTGGAAACAAAAGACAAAGCTTCTTTTCTTCTTGTCTTAATTTCTCTCCACTTTTCTCTCTCCTCATTCTTTACTGTTGAAATTTTATTCAGACAAAGCGGTTCTCCCATGTATCCTCTTCACCTCTCTCTAGAAAGTATTTTATTTAGAATACAATTACAATATTTTATTATCACACTGTTTATTTATATTTATGATTTCTTAAACCTTGGTTTTAGGTTTGATATTTAGTGTTATTATTTTAAAAAATACTTATAAATTTTTTGTTCAAAGTTAATACATTCAAAGGAACTTTAAAATAAAAACACTTGAGTTGAAAACGAGTTTACGTGGAATAGAAAACCAGCGTTAGAATGGATTTGTTGGGTACCCTTTTATTTTATTGATTAAATGACTGAAAAATCTTCATTGTGTTCAACTTTTACTGTTGACATTTCCATGCAAACTCACACGTAGTTCCCTCAGGCTACTCTTTCTGCCCATTGGATCATAACTTGGCCAATTTTGATTTTAATACTTTTTCTTTTGCTTGTTATTGAGTGTTGACTTGCCTGTGTCATGTCTATTTTGAGAAATTATTACATAATTCAAAGTAATTTTTACATGACACGTAATAGAATTTTACAAAATTTTATAAACTAAAAAAAATTAATTACATATCACTTAAAAATTATTACCTCCATCCGTTAATATAATTTTTTTAAAAAAATGGTCCTTTTTTGTAAGACTTTTTTTATAGATTGTCTCTTATATAAATTAATTATTTTTGACCAATAGTAAATGCACTTTTTCTCTCACAAGGATTTAATATGATTCTCTCTTTCTTAAATATTTCTGTGTTTTGGCCTTTTTCCCCTTGTGTCCTCTCTTTTTAGGAATATTTTCTCTATAGCTAATAAATAATAACATTAATTGCAAGAAAAAAAAATCTCCTTGTAATCCTTTGATAATTTGGAGGGGTAATTAACATTCGTCGATCTTAATGATTTTGAAGGAGATATTAAATTATATTCGCAGATGTCTTCTTAATTAAGCAATTGAATAAATTCTACAATGATATATATTGGTTGATTTTGAAAAATAATTTGTGACAAGTTGAATCTTACAAGTCGTTTTTAAGATGGAGGAATATTTATAGAATAATTAGTCATAAGGAATTAAACTAGCTTGCATACGTAAGTTATCTCTACAAGGTAGATATGGTTGAATTTCTTTTTTTCTTTTTTTAAAGAAGAAATGGTTGAAAATATTTTAATCTTAGCATTGTTCTCAATTTGGATAAAATTGACTTTGGAATGGAATAAATGTGTTGGAATATCACAAACTTCTTAATTTCCCAACAAAATTTCAAGGCACGGATCATACGCAATCTTTTTTATTAGTTCTGGCAGTTGCTTACTGACACTTGAAAGTGTAGTAAGCCAATGTCAATGAGAAATTTTATAAAATTAAAATATTCCTACAAGAAGTTTCCATATTTATTTTTCCACTAAAATCACAAAAAAATGTAAGATTATTTAATTAATTAGCTAGTTAGTTGATTAATTAAAGGGTATCAAATATTGTTCTTGGAAAATCAGGGTTAAATATTTAAGCATATTAATTTTTTAATATACTAAATTTTCAACAAACTACTACCAAAGTCAATACCTCTCATAGTTCTTGTTAAATTATATTTATTTACAACCATGAGTTGCAATTGTAAATAGGATTTTTTAAAATATTTAATGTCTATCTATCTATTTAATTTATATATATATATATATATATATATATATATATATATATATATATATATATATATTGATTAATGAATATAGTCAACTCAGGGCGGCGAGGGCTGAGATGCTTTCGGTTGGAACACGTGCACTAGGTATTGACTGATATGATAAATCATTGGAGAAAAGTGGAGGTCAATTAGGGGAAAAAAAGTAATTATTGGATTTTTACACTAATGTTATGTTTTCCTAAAATAATTTAAATTATTAAAAATTTTATTTTTTTAACTGGTATAAAAATTTTCATTATTATTTAGTATTTTTTTTTCATTTTTAGTCTTATATATATATTTGTTCATTTTCTATTTACATAATTTATTTATTTTTCATATTTGATTTCTGTAAATTATATTCTTTTATTTTAAATTGCTATAAGAATTATTTACAAGGATTAAATGATAATAATAATTACAGGGATGAAAAATCAAATAAATAATAACTACAAGGATGAAAAATAAACAAAAATTTTACAAGAGCTAAATAAAAAATATGTTACATTGTAGAAAATAAAATTGAAAAAAAGTTAAATTATTAAAATTTTACATTGAAAGATAATTTTATTGAAATATAATTTAATTATTTAATTTTTTTAACATTAAAATTATTAATTAAAATTTAATAATTAAACAATTTAAAGTATGATGATTATTCATTCGATTCTTATCGTAAAATATAAATGATCCAAAATTTAAAATTTATTTTGTAAAACTGAAATAACTCTATGCATTATTAAAAATATTTAATATAATATACATTAAATTAAACAAATCAATTTTCAATATAATTTAATACTTCTAATAAAACATTATTTTCTTTTGTAAATATATTTTTAGTACTTTTAATTTAAGAAAAACCCAAGAACACTATTATCAAACTAATAAAGTCGACTGAACATGAATTTCTTTCAATATTATTCCACTCCTATATCTTTTGAAAATGTCAAATATTAATGTTCAAATGAAAATGTTCAAAATGATTTTGTACTCTTTTTTTCAAATATATAAATAAATAGAAAATAAATTCATTTGATATTTATATAAAACAATTAAAACTAAAAGAATTAATCTTTGATTGAATATAAGATCTCATCACTATCATTTTTAAAAAAAATATTTTTTTATGAATGACACTATTATAATGTGAAATTTAATATTTATATTTATTTTACTATAATTTTTGGTTGAATTTAAAGCAAACAGTACAGACTAAATTTTCTCATAACATTTTAAATGAATAATAAATTTCTCAAATAATTTACAATAATATATATTATAAATTATATAACCTTGAAATTAGTCTAACTGCAAATAAATCATTAAAATCTACCATCTAATAATCTAAATTAAAAATATTAGGGCCTTGCGGCAGCCACGATCTTGATGTAGATGAGTCTTGCTTATTTTTTTATTTTTTTTTCATATGTACAAAATCTCAGATTTAGGTGCATCACAAAATCAAATAAGAAAATAATCAACATTATATGTAACAAATTACTGTAGGAACTAATTAATATAACATTAGGCGGCAAAAACCTCAAATATATTTCTTGAAAGTAAAAACTTAATATAAAATACTCTCTAAAATTATAAATAAATTAATAGTTTACTCATCAATATTATAAATAAATAGCACGTTGATGCTAAAATAGTGAATTGCATGTTTACATCGATCAATCTGTTGAAGTAAAACGATCAATTTAAGATAAAGAATTAGTGATGTAATTGTAAAGGTAAAAAATGGTTGGGACAAGATCCTTCATCAAATTTTATAGTGGCTAATTCCACGTAACTTTTTGACTTACGTATAAACCCTACATTATAATGATCCATGGGATTGGGTAACCTAATTTATCTTCCATCAATATAATATGGAAAAGAGGAGAAACCCAACTGCTAATTACCCATCATTGGCAACACAAAACAAAATGGGGACCTTATTATTAAATTATTGGGATGGCGGTCTTCTGATAAGCTTAGGCTGCTTAGCATAAGCCACAAGAATAAGATAAGGATATAAAAGAAAAATGTTACTTATACACCAACAATCCTATCAATTTAGATATAAATAAATATTCTAAGAAAAACACATTCATACTATTTGAATTGAAATTCTCTAATGAAATTAATTATTATTGTTGATAATACATATTTTATAATTAATATTATAATTAAATAATATAAAAGTTATATATATATATATATATATAAATAAGAGTGTGTGAATGTCATTATATATATAAGCTTATTATTATTATTATTATTATTAACTTTTTGATTTTTTTAAATTATATTAGTAACTTTTTGTAAATTAAGATTTGAGAAAAAAGTTAATTGCACTTTGGATTTTTCTATAATTTTTAATCCATAATTTTGATTCTCCTATCTTTTAAATACCACAAATTTTGTCCTATTGTAATTTTTTATTTTTTTTATCCCTCTATTGTTAATATTGCAGTTTTAGTTCTCCGTTTCTAAACCACTGCTATTTTGTTTGTCAAATCCTAATTTCACAATTTTAATTATTCAATTTTTTAAAAATTTATAATTTTAATTAAACGATTAAAAAGTTTTTATTGTTCATTTGTTGAATTTTAAAGCATATCATGACTATAACATTCCATTTAGTAATTTAATGATTATTTTCTAATTTTGATATATCACAGTGAATGTTAACACCTCGTTAAATAAACAAAATATTTAATTGTTAAATTAAAATTGTGTATCTATAAACAAAAGAATTGGAAATTAGAAAGTTAATAACGGATTAAAATTACGAAATTAAAAATGGGGTATAAAAATTACGGATTCAAAATAATAGAGATAAACAATACTATTTAACCCAAAGAAAGTATTTTTATTTAATTTCGACGCTTTAATGTATAAAAATAATCTCTATACTTTTAGTTAAATCCCTGATTAAGATCTTTGTACTTTCGTATCAATGAATGTAATCTTGAAACCTCAGAAAACATTTAAGTTTAGTTTTTTCTCATCTAATAATTCATCATCATTTTTTAAAAAACAAAATTTGGAGAAACTAAATCTATATATGTTTTATGTTTAAAATTAAATGCGTCAATAAAAAAAATTTAACATTAACCACGTTTGATTGAAAATATAAAGACTAAAGACACAATTTTTTTTTTTGTGTAGATATTAGTTTGCCTTAATCGAGCACACTTTAAAAAATATGGATGAGTCAATAATTGACCAGAATCAAGCACATTTTAAAAATGTTTATATATTTAAAAGTGAAGTGATCATGGAAAATTTGGAGCTCTTGAGAGTTTGTTAATAATTATATTAATTAATACCACATTTTTTTTCTGAAATCTTTTATAATTCATTTTCTACCTTTTTGATACTTTTTATTTTTATCATATTTTTAATCACAAATTAATATTAATAATTGTAAAAAAGTGTTGAATTAATAGATTTTAATGGAGCTATCAGATCAGAAATGCCTACTTAGCACATCCAATAGTTGTTGAAATCTTTACTTGAATCACCTTATAAAAAGCCCAACTTTTCTAGTAGTTATAAATTTTTATATATTTATTTTTGGCTGTGTTCGTTATATACCTAAACCATTTTACCACTGCTCTCCCCCACAATGTATTCAAACATTCAATATTTGTCTCTTTCAGACGATGGGTTGTGGTAGGGTTTCATAAGTAACAAACTTTGCAAAAAGAATAAATTAAAAAAGGTTGTCTTCATTATATGACAAGTTATAGTTATACAATACTATAGTATTTGTTTACCATGTTGTTTAATATTGTCTTTCAAACGGAAAAAGTTCCCCGATAATGACAATCTAACCATTTTACTAGTTAATTTAAAAACTCAAATATATAAGTCATTTCTCTTTATTACATCTAAGCGTTAAAGCGTGGGAGGTCGAATTCAGTGAAAAGATTATGCTCTTCACCTAATTAAATAAGAGATTTTTAGCGTCTAATATTATTTTGAAATGAATTATCACAGAATATTTGGTAAAAAAATTTACCCATGTTCATTAACTTCAAATTTAATCTCTTTTGATAGAATGAAAAATAAAAGTTCTATGACTTGCTAGCTCCCATTGAGAAATTTGTCTAAAAATTTTTGTATCAATGAAAATCATTTGGAAAATATAATGTAAATAAATTATCAACTCTTATATTAATTTCCTAATATTTTGAATTACAAAGTTAGTTATCTGTTAATAATCCTAACATTTCTCTATAAATAGAAAATATGACTAAATAATTTTGTAATATTAATGATATTATATAGGATTTAAACAAATATAATTTCAAATTTGTATGTGTGAATAGAGAATTTTACAAGTAATCTCCTTAAAAGTTTATATATATATATATATATATATATATATATATATATATATATATATATAATAGAATCCTATAAGGTTAATACCTTGTACAAAGGTTAATACCTACCATGTATCAAATAATTAAAAATTGATTCCTTTTTCTTTTCATTTAAAGAGAGGTTAATGTTTGGGAACTTAAGAGATTTAGTTAAGAAACGACCATAAAATCGTTAGATATGTTGTTAGCCGATTATTCCTTATACTCTACAATAATTTGAGGAAAGCTTAGAATAAGAATCATGATAGGTCCAAGTATTTATATTATTCCTTGATCATCAAATATGTTGTACATCATAAGACCTTTGGTTAATTACTCTATGTCATGCACTTACTTATTTCAAGAAATAAGAGCATAGGTAAATACTAAAGAAATTTCAATAAATAAATTATATGAAAGCCGTGTGAAGGTCAACAAATTTGTATGCTATCGTGAATCTCTTATATTGAAAATCTTTTTGGGGATCAAGGCCTGATAGTATGTCTAGTAAAATGATAGGTACTATTAATATTAATGTGAGTAATTGAAATGATGGTATAAGAATTAAAATATGTCAGTGATAATAGTTAAACTCAATAATTATTATAATAATAAAAATTTTAATAATCATCATAAAACACTCATAGATTGTTAAAGACTTGCGCTATAAGAAAGAATGTATCATATAATTATTTATATTTGAAGGAAAGATTGTTAAAATACAATAAAAAAAATACGTTCATATATTTACCTAATAACCCATTATGAAACCCCCTCGTAATATAAACTTGCACTAATTTTACTTTAATCATAAGTAACATTATTAACATTTATTATCATTAAACTATTATGTATATTACTGTAATTACTTAACAAATGATGAATACTAATTTCTTTATTTATTGAACTATGATATACAAAGTATATATATATAATATAGATAATATCCTCACATATATAAAATCTTATATAGATATTATCCTTCAATATATTTTATATATTCTATATATTCAAGTTCTTCTGTTAAGAAACACAGGCAGCGGCGGAGCCAATTAGTTAAATGAGGCGGTGCTTCCCCGAATTATTTATATATATATAAAATAAATTTTAATTTTATGATTTTTAGTTTTTAATTTATAATTTTACATCTAATTTCAAAAATATATATTTAAAGTTCTCATTATAATGATTTTTAATTTTAAAATTTTTAATATTCATCGTGTTAAAAATTAATCATATTTATGATATTGTGATTGTCGCAGAAAATATATAAATACTTGGATTTAATTAGGAGGTGAAAGATGAAAATTTTATTTTCTTTAGAAATAATTTAAAAAGAATGAGTATTTGAAATTCGAAAACTATTAGTTACGTAAATAAAAATTGTTAATAATTTAAAATTTTAAGGAAAACATATATAAAAGTGTTCAAGTACCAATGACTAGTTTCATTTTTTATGTTCCTAAATTTCGATCTGACATTAAATTATAAGAAACAAAATCATATTCAAACTACAAAATTATATAAATAGTATATTAGGTTAATCCTCAAAGATAAAATTCGGCAGGGTCACAAAACTTCTAAACACTGCCCGAATATGCATGGTGGGAGATGATTTGGCCCCAGTTTAGATTTGGATTTGTATTGACGAAAAATTTGTTGATGCAAAAGTTCTGGATTGAAGCGGGTGCAAAGTTGGAGTGCATTCTATGATCCTTATAAGCAAGTTAGCCCCCCATTAATTTGAGGAGGATGGTACCATTCCTAGAGAAGCCAAAGGCCAGCAAGAAGCTTCCTAAAGAGGGAAGAGTGGAGCGACAAAGAGTATATTGGGACGAACAAGATCTACCTTTTCAATGTTCTAAAGCATGTTTAGTTGGATGTTGGCGTCTCCAGCAAGGTCATGGGTATCTTGAAGATCTACAAAATGTTTTAAATCTTCTGGCTTATTTTTCTAATGAATTTGTTATAAGGAATATGGAGGAAATGAAGTTTATGAGCATTGTAATTTAATGATTAATTGTAGGTTCTTTTAATATATGAGAACAAAAGTATTATTTTGTTAAATTTCTTTAAAAATGTGTTAATTGCATGTAGTTTTTGTATAATATATAAGTATAATTCTAAAATTAAGATTCGAATGAAATTTAATTTTCCAAAATAATTAATTTAAAAATTTGTGACGGGTTAATGAGGTATTAGTTATGGATTTTTGGTTGAGGATTAAAGAGTGATTAGAGAGGAGTGAGTAAAGAATTGTTGAAAGGGAATAACAAGAGAACAGTGACGCATTTTCTTTGAAAAACTAGTGAGAGAATAGCTAGAGATATTTTGTGAGGAATTAGAGAGGCAACAAAGAGAGAATTTTTGTGAGATTTTGTTTGTGGTGGATTAGTAAACACAATTGTGAGGCGATAAATTTGTAAGGGATTGGCGAAGGATCAACAATCAAATCATGCCATTTGAGTGGGAGTGGGGAGGGATTATGAGAAAATACTTTGCCAGATATTAGTGGAAGAATAATCAAACTTGACACCTATCCGGCTGCGAAATATTAGCGGGAGAATGGTCAAGGATTTGTGACAAATTTTATAGGAATTAGCGAGAGAACACACTTGTTTCTAATTAGCTACGTGTATTTAGTGAAGGAATAATCCATCATAAATATCTACAGTGAGGAATACATGTATTTAGCAACAATATTGCAAGCAAACGGTCTCGTTAATTTTCTATTTTTGTGTAGTCGTCTCTCACAAAAGATTTTGCTATGCTGAATAAACAAATCTAGAAGTACCAGAAAATCCTAGCCATAAATTCAAGCACTTATCATCAAGTTTAATGCATCAAAAATGATAAAATCAATCCCACCGGTGGATGAGTAGGATATGTGACATTGTACATCTCTCGATATTTGTTTTCAATTCCTATTGATAAAGAAAATAATATAAGTAACTCCTATAATCGGATTAATGTAAGAAATTATTTGAATAAGATGTAAAACGTCATCATAGGTTTAAATTTTATTATCATCAAATTATATAATAAGAATTTAATTTTTTCACGGATTTATAAGATTTGAAAGGATTCCATATCTTAATAAATATTTAAAATTATAAGATACCATAATAAAATTAAAAAAATAAGTTTGAATAAAGAAAAGCTACTAAAAAAAAGGCTATAATCTACTCTGAGTCGAAAGGGAAAATTTGAATCAATTAATTCAAATCCAAATTGAGAAAAAGAAATAAACAAGAAAATAGAATGGGAGTTGAGAACATAAATCAAAATCAATTTGCTAAATCAAAGTGGAGAATAGAACAGAATCAAAGTGGAGAATAGAACAAAATTGATATTTTTATTTAAACAACAAATCTGTAAATCAAAAAAATTAATAAGTGTGAATTGGTTCATTTTGGGTTTGATTTATGGGTCTAATTAAGGTTTCATTCATAAGTAGAAAGGAATTAGTATTGCTCAAAATAATTCGCAGTTGCAAGGAAAAATGCAAGAAAAAATAGAAGCTATCTGTGTAATACCCTAACATTTTTAGAGATTAATTCAATCTAAATAATATGATTAATTGATTATGAAAAACAAAACATAAACAAAATTAGGAGTTATAAAACTTATTAATTTATACCAAATTCGTTAGTAAAACCTAATTTAGTAATATTTTGTCTGAATCCTCAACTCTTTTGTTTAGCCTTAAGCCGACAGCCTAGTGATACTATATCTTTAGTATCGTATTAAAATAATATTAGCAAGTAGTTGTGCAACAACTTAAACAGGTACTTGTACAGTAGTTTAGATCTAGTAGTTGTGTAGCAGCTTAGATTTAAAATTCTTTATCTCAAATTATAGTTAGAATCCCATTACAAAATCTAATTAAAACATCATTACAATTAGAATCATTACATAACAAATTTCTTTATTATGAAACAAATAGTTATGCAGTGGCTTGTGTAAGTAGTAATTGGAACTTGTCACCTTCTACCTATCTTGTGTCATTTGAGTGAGGGAGAAAAAAAGCATGAGAAGCCATGGTATGCATAGAAGACACTGCTTAGTCATGAAGGAAAAACCACCTTACCTCACCGTGAAGTAATTTCCCTTAATTTTTGCCATTTTGTTGGCCTTAGAACACACCACTCTTGCATCTAGTCTCTAAGTTATTTTAAGCTATTAAAAGGCTGAATGTTGGCCTATAATAGGTGTAATTTGGAAAGGAGAAAGGAAACAAACTAAACATTTTCTAATATTTTCTTATTTTTGAGAAATGTCCAAATTATCAGAAAAATTCTGTTTAATTTTCGTGAAAATCTTACGAGTAAGGAAAATAACTAAATTTTAAAACTCATTCGGGAGGGTCATTCCTATAAGTTGGTCATGCGCCCTAATGTATTATGACATAATAAATTTTCAATGAGGTTGGTGTGACGCTTTAATAAAAGAAATGATAATGTATAAATGTTTATATCATAACATGCTGAAATATGTAATGAATTATGTCCATTGGAAGTGTATTGATTCAATTAAGATGTTTTTAGTGAATACCCTAAGCAGAAAGTTAATGAGAATATTTTTTATGATACAGAACGAGTCAATACCTTAATGGTGCGTGGTGACCTAGAAAACATAAATAATGTAAACTTGGGTGAGTAGACCTCTACTAGTCATTTAGACTTTGGGAATAGGGGTTGTCACTTGGTTTGGATACCTTACTTTTGTTAATCACATAAGTTAAGGATTTCGTTGTGTGTGCGATCAATGATCCCAACACCATACTATCGAGTATTCCTAAGTGAAAGTGTAATAAAGACATGTACTCCTAGACTAGGTTTCGAATTGATTTGAATGTTGTCACATTGTATTTTGAGGGGAAGTAAAAAGCATGCATCATGTGCATCTAGATGATTGGTTGTATTTAAGAAGTGAAAGTGTTTACGATGATTTGTTGGTTTGAATATATATATATATATATATAATATAATATATATATATATACACTATTTCTCTTTTGTAAAAAGCTCATCCCCGTATATTTATATCTGCGGTTGATGCTTGTAATAATCTCAAACTTATATCATAGGAGTAGACGAAAAGAGGAGATGCTCTTCAATGTAAATGGAGGTTTTGGAGCTAAATAGAATAAATAGAAATTATCTTAGAAAACTATATTTTATACTTTATTTCCTTTGTCTCAAGTGTTAAAGTTGAAGAATTGTAATCCTTTTAGACTAAATTTAATATATGTAACAATGGCTACCTTTTTATGTATGGAAGATTTGCATCATTTCTAAATTTATGTATATCCTTAGAGTTTGTGATGGTTGGATGTATGTAATATGACAAAAAAATTTCTTGAATGAATCATAAACAAAATTAATGAAGATTTTATTAAAATTTGGACTTTGCATTAAATGTAGTTTTGCATTAAATGTAGTTTGTCGTGGCGATGAAATGGGTCATTATAATGTGGAAAAATATTAATTGCAAACTTTCTTAATTCTCTAGTGACCCTAAATAAGGGTAGGAATAAGTAAGGTCAGACCAGACACAATACTTAATAGATCAGACCTATTTTCTATTTTGTAGGTCTGAGCTTGGTTTGTGATCTAATACGCCGGTCTATTTCTTTAAACCTAATTATAAAGGCTTATTTGCAAATTCTATTAACGAGATATATTTTTAAGGTTATTTATTTTAAATATAGATATAATTTTTATGACATAATAAAAGAGTATTATGGTATAGTGATTGGTGGTTTTTTATTTGAACCTTGATACATGGATTTGAATCCGTTCTTTGTCATATTTTTAATATCAAGTTCAACAGGCCGATCACACAGACTAGATAAACTAAAAAATTAGACTGAGCTTGAATCATCTAATGAAACAAAACAGGACAAGGCAGGTTGAAGACAGGTCGGACTACAAGCTCCTGACAGGCTGTTTGCATTGCTCTCACCCCTAACCCGAAACACTAATTCTAACAATTTTTATTATATTTAAAAAATGATTATTATTAACAACCATTAAATCTCATAATTTCTTTAGTAAATATTTTTTTTTGATAATTTATAAGCTAATAAATTCTACCTTCGTATTGTCTTGAACATTTGAATGTCAATCTACATACCATCTACTAAATATCTATCTTTTGTATAAATAATTTTATTCTCTTTATATCTTTCTTTATCTTTATATATTTTAATCATCATAATAGTCCTAAATGGAATATCACAATACTTATTTATATTATTTAAGGATATGTTTGGATAGGTGGTATTGGGCGGGATGAAACGGGTGGAATGAATGACATAAATATCATTGTCTGGGTTATACAAATGAGGATGGAAATGGTAGAACGAGTGACACCACCTATCCACTCATAACTAAATGTGTTAATTAGATACCATACTTGTTCATCACATAATTTTTTTAACTATGTTGTTTTAAATTTCTAATATAAATAACAATTTTTATTATAATTTC
Organism: Hylodesmum podocarpum; assembly: GCA_026586105.1. Taxonomy (NCBI): domain Eukaryota; kingdom Viridiplantae; phylum Streptophyta; class Magnoliopsida; order Fabales; family Fabaceae; genus Hylodesmum; species Hylodesmum podocarpum. Next base: position 9,115,347 of record JALJEV010001436.1, on the reverse strand, counting down.
AGATGTATATATGAACCTTTATTTTTAAGGTTGGCCCTAAGATGAAACTCTGGGTTCGTCTCTTAATGTGTGATGAATTTCGAGAGAGAGGAGGTAAGAGGATAGAGAGATGATTCAAAAATAACGGTTTTATCATCGATAAAATATTCAAAATAATTGGTTCTTATGCAATAACAATTAATACAATTTGATATATCATTTAAAAAGTCAACCAAAGAGGCATGGTCTGCGTAACATCTTATGCCTGAAATCCGTGATGTTCACTTCAAAAATAAAGTTCAACGATATATAATAATTTCAATATTTCATGCCAAATTTGTAATCATCATTAATTGTAATCACAATTCCTCCATTTATAGATTTAGGCAAAGCCATTGCCCATATGACAAGAACGCCTAAACCTAAACTCGTTGACACGGCATGGTAACAACTAAAGCCTATGTAGACTTTGGTTGTTATAAACAGGAATATATTAGTGAAGTAAGATCAACTACTACTACAAAGTTAAATTTAAATATTCTATTTATGTGCTTCTCGGGAGAAATAGTTTACGCAACCAATATGTGGCAAGATCACGCTCTAAGAATAGGCTTCAAAACTTGTTCTTTCCAAAGTTAACTCTTATTAGACATAACTTACAATCATAGTGTTATATATTTCATCTTATGTGGGGCTTGATTATTACAAGAGTCCACGGAGTTATGTCTTAATGCCCATGCTTCTTGGGAAGGCTATTGAGCAAAAGGCTTCTTATGGGGAAAGCAACAAGGGGAAAATATCAATTTCATTCAAAATTCTGCTAGTTATACCATGTCCTGAATCTCCAATATTTGGTACCTTTATCTTGTTGTTTTACTATAAGAAGGCATATTTTGTCTCGCAAAACGACTTGAGTAAATAAAGCAAGGGACACAAATGGGTGTTTTTCCTCCCCTTCACTTGCCTCCAAGAAATAGAGATACCTAGAACTGGAAATAAGATAATTCGGTTCGACGAAAATTTATTCAACTCGAAAATCGACACAAATTTAATAAGATTATCTTTCTTTTAACTTGAATTCAACTAATGTAAATTCTTAAAAAGCCCAGGTTAACTAGTTAGCTTAGTTTGATTTTAATTAATATTTAAAATTTATATGTTTTTATTTACTTATTTATTTCATACATAAATGAAATTCATATGAAATTACTTAAAAAATTAAATATAATAATATAAAATATATTATTTAATAAATAGACTGATGTTTCAACTCATCAAGTTCTGCGTACGAAATTCAAGTTTAAATCATTTATTTAACCAGGTTAATTTTTAATTCAAATTTAATTTATTTAATTCATAAATAAAATTCAACTAATAAATTGTTAAATCAAATTATATTCAAAGGATTTGATTGATAAATCCTGAATGAACTCATTTAATGACATATATAGCCCACACCCACACACATTTGTTTCGTGCGAGAAAAATAAATTTGGTGCTCTGAATATGAACCGAGCAATGGGACTTATCGGATAAACTTTGGATTATACTTAGAAGGTAAATGCTGAAAAATTAAAAGGAATACAAATTTTACACAATAGTATGTATATACATTAAATACTTTATTGTTTTATTAAGACAACGATTAGCACAACCATACTTAGAAATATTAATTAATATACGTTGGGTGTAGAGAGAGGAATGGAGAAAAGCGGCTATGGCATGCCAAGTTTGTCATGGCAACAATTGCTCTATCGTCCATTCATTTGTACCAAATTTCGGGGAAGCAGAGCCAACATGGGCAGTCCCACTTTTCATGTTGGTCAATTTATCCAAAGTGGGGTCCATGATTCAACCTTTCTCAGTTCCCAAAGATAGTAAATCCTCATCAGCTAGCTGTGGGAGTTTTTCCCAACGCTCTCAGTTTCATGAACCATGTTGAATTCAGCCCTGACTTCAACCTGAGCTCCCAAGTTTACTATTTCTGTTGTCCTTGGCTCTTCCACTGTGGCTAATCAAGCTTGGCCATTTATGAACAGGTGGCTTATTTGTATTCTTCTGTTTTTTTGTTGGTAGTGTTTATTCTTTCTAGATCATACTACGTGAGATTTTGATTCTTCAGTTTTTTTTAGTTCAATAAATCTACTTCTATCTTGCTCAATTAGTTGAGCCATTTCTTCTCAAACGAGCATATTTCATTCAATTATTTGAAAGTATGTAATAGATTTGGGATATAAAATAATTGTAAAAGTTTAAAATTATAAGTTTATTGAAATTTTGATAAAATTTGAAAGATTACGTAAGATGTAAGATTAGAATTTGAAGGAGGTGTAAGTTAAATTTGTTTAAAGATAAATCATGATTTTTAATTTTGATAATTATATATGATTAAAATAAAATTTTATTTAATATGTATCAGATGAATTCTGCATCTGAAGATCACATGAGTGATGTTAATAAATGAATCACAGACTCGTGAATAAACTAATGAGTCATCATACGAAATATTACTATATTAAAATAAGTATATATTCAAATTGCTCATATTAATAGACTCTAACATTCATATCTCCTAATTTTGTAGAATATGTTTAACTCAAAGTAAAAATACGAGGAAACTATAACCACTCTTTATCTAAAAAGATGAGACAAATCCGAATAAAAAAGTTATCTGACACAAATATTTGTTATAGGCATCATTTGCCTTAAGCAAAAAATTGCTATATCTGATTTAACATCTCATGAAGAAGTATTAAATGTTCATGAAAGTGCAACACATTTCCTATGGATGGATTCGAGACTTTGAAGTTACTAAGTCTAACGACTACTTCAAGTTCTTCATCTATATAAAGACTGAATATTGAATATTTGAGTAAGAAATTACTTTATAAGTCGAAACTCTTATAGATTGAAAACTCAAATATCTTTTTTGTAAAAAGCTTTTTTCTATTCTTTGTTGTATATCCCTCTCTGTGCAAGAGGTTATTTTAGTTAGACAAAAAACTTTTTATGTAAATCTTGTACCTTTAGTGGTAGATATTAACCTAAAGAGACTAAGTTTAAAGAATTCTTAATAAGTTAGTCTGACAAGGCTGGGTTCAAAGAATATATAGTGGGTTAGTATGTAGAGGTTGTGTTTAAAGAATACTTTGGTTAGCTAAAAATGGTTAAGGATCAAATATTCTTGTATCTTGTTTGAAATAGTGAAACCTTGTTTATTACTAAGGTACTGAACTTAGTATTAAAAATAAGACGAATCAGTATAAAAAAAATTTATGTTGTCTCTGTTTATTATTGTTTCTCCTAACAAGGGCTGACTTAATAAAAAAAATTATCATTTGTAAAAAATTTTCAAAAACTCTATTTTGGAAAGTTGTGTCTGATTCATCAAATTATAGATAGAAGTGTGTGTAAAAAAAACTTGTGAATTTTTTTAACACAATTTAATCCCTTTTCTTGTGATTCTGCGTTTACAGTTTGGTATCATATCTCAGTTTCTAAGTGTTGAATGTCTAACAACTGATAAAAGAAAAGATCTATTATAACAATCTCATTAACAATGTTCATCACATAGGGATCATCTATGAACAAGTCACTAGTCTTCTCAAGTGATGATTATCCTTACCAAGTAGATGAAATAGAAATGTATATCAAATCTACTCAGTATTGTTTGTGGAAGATTATCACAAAAGAAGATAAAATTATACTTTGTGAAGTTCCTTCAAAAACTTTATTTTGAAAAATTGTGTTTGATCCATCATATATAATATATAGGTGTTTAAAGAATTTGATTTTATTTAAAACAATTCAATCCGATTATTGTGTTTTGAAGGAATTTCTATTCTAGGTGAAATTTTCAATTTGATTTTAAATTTGGAGTTGAAGAATCTTAAAAAGAAATAATTTGTAACATATTTAATTGTTTAAAATTGTTTTCACACATACGTTTGAAATATTTGTACGCATACACATATTTTTATAAAATAAAAAATACGTTAAAATTATATTAGTATAAATATTTATGTTGTAAGTGGAAATAAGAATTGGATGGTTTTATGTTCTAGAAAGTCAACAAGAAACCAAATCTGTTAAATTTTAAAAATAGAAAGACTTTATTAAGTAATTAAAAATTAAGACAAAATCCTACACAATTGAAATTCAAAAGATTAAAAGTGTAAACCATTTTCATATCTCTAGTATCGACCATATTTGTAAATTTAAAGAGAATTAAGTTTAATAGTATTATTTTAAGCATATTTATAGGTTTAGAATGAATTATAAACTAAACAAAAAATAAAACGAATTTTTCTCTAATAATTCTTATAAACCTTGTAAGAAAATATAAATTTTATAATTATCAATATTAAGTAATTTTAAAAAAAATTAATTATTTTACCATTAAAATGGCGTCCTAGTATGATAACCACCCGTCAACTTTGTAACTTAGCAATTGTGTTTTTCCTACAGGGATAGGCACAGAAGGAAACACTAATTTACAACCAAAATGTTTTGAAAATTTTAAAAGTGAACATGCATTTGTTTGAACACAGTTATTGCCTGACCATTCGTTCATTTGAAGGTTGCAGTTTTGCAATGGAAAACCTTTTCATTAATTTTTGGCAGTGCATTGACTTCTTGCGGAGCTGTTTAATCAAATATATAGGACATATACAGATAAAAATAAACAAGTTGGGCTTGGTTAATCACTAAAATTTTAAAGTGAATATTCTTCGTTGAATTCAATTATACTAATACATATACCTCTATATCACTGTTCATCATGTTTCAAGGGGTGTGGTTATAAAGTTGTTGATCTAATAATCGAAAGGGGAGAAGAATGCCTTAGGTTTAAACCTTGTTATCACGAGAGTTATAAAATTCAAAGGAAGGAGAAATATGAGAAGAAGGTAGCAAAATTTAAGTTCTCCTACTAACAATTAGCATTTTTGTTTTTTAAAATAAAAATTTACTTTTTAAAAGCATATTTTAAAAATATAGAAAAATTATTGCTTATTTTAATGATATTATATTTAAATTGTATAAAAAATATCATTAATAATATTTTTATAATTGAACAAAATTTTAATCAAATAGACATTGTTAAAAATAATATATAGTAACATTTTATTTAATATTAATAAATAAATACTGTAAGATGTCAATGGTGTAGTAATGAGGTAAAATAAAATTCAAGACGACTGCAAATTAGCCATGATTTGATTTGTGTTAATCTATACAAATTAAATCACAATAAAAAAAGAAAAAACAAACAAACAGCTATTAGCAACGATTCCCTGAGCACTAGGCGTAAGAGAAAAAATTATGTGGAGGTAGAAGTTTTTTACAGTGGTTTTTTCATTTGAGTTATCGTTTTCCAACGGAAATAAAGAAAAAAAAATTGTTCTTTTGCTTAAAGACGATACTCACCTTTTGGAGATAAATCAGCACAACTAAGAATGGTGGAAGAAACCAACTAAATAAATCAGACCTAGCTTTACCATTTGGGAATATGGGTTCCTTGATTTTTCTAGTCTTATTGATCTTTTTAATTATTTTTCAGTTAGTTTAGAAAATATTCTATTTTTATGGAGATAAAACCTTTGTTCCACAGTTTAATATTCGCCATTTGCACTTTCTTATATGTCCTTGCGTGAAGCATACGTAATTGTCAAAAAAAAAAAAAAAAAAAAAAAAAAAAAAAAAAAAACTAATAGAGACTTGATATATATTTTCAGGAAACGTGCAAACAACCATTTGGAAGATCGTTGAAGAGTTCTATGCATACTTTACAGAGTTTAGACTTTAGAACAAAGAAAGGGATGAACAAGAGAAAGAAACAACTAGGAAAAAACATTGCAACAAATAGCTGATTGTGCCGTTTCTTACATGATGATCTTGAATTCTTGATATAAAAATTCCAGCTTGATGCATGGTTATAAGTACTCTGATTAATTGAGACTTTGACCAGTAGAGGTTTCCATCATTCCATGCATCTAATTATTGTGATTAGACAATATTTTAAGTTTTTGAGAAAATATTCGTGACATGATATGAGTTTTTGAAAACCATGTATTTTGTTAGTCCAAATAGAACTGGACTTAAAAGTTAAAATCTCAATTTGAGTTTTATATATAAAGAAAGGCAAATGTTTACCATGTCTAAAAGGCGACATTGGTTATTAGTTAAAGAATTGAAAAAAGGTAAAATTGTATTAGAATGTATAAAATTAGGCTGTTTAATTTTTTTTTATCAGTGCTCACCTATAATTTATGTTAATTTTTTAAAAAAATTTCTTAACCAATACCTTAAGATACTAATTAGCCATACCCAATAAAAAATAACATAAATAAGAGAGATCCTAACTAAAATTAAACACGTTTTTAGTAAAGATTTGAATCTTGATTTGTCATGCTATCAGCACAAACCACTTTCTCAAAAAGCAACTCTTATTAGTATACGTATTCTTTTAATTAAAAAAAAAGTAACAAATTTCTTTAAAATGTATGATGTACATATCAATTCATGATAAGTGTTGAAAAAAATACAATTTGTGATTTCAAGATTTAAAAGCAAAAAATTCTAAGTGAATGAATAGACCCAATCCACTTATATGTATTTCGAATCATGAAATGTATTCGCAAAAACTGATTAGGCTTTCAAGAAAATGTATGATGGATTCTAACCCATATGGGTCAGCTAAAGCCCACTGTTCACTATTCTTGCTTTCGATGGCCCAACAAGATACTTCATCGGCACCAACGTTTCATAGGGATTATTCGGGATTCGGGATTATAAAGAGGATTTGTAAAGTTGATGTTTCATACAAATATATATATATATATATATATATTGTAATTTTGAATTTATATCTTTCTAGTAAATGATATATTCAAACCTGATAAGTGATGACCATGGGTATCAGAAAAAGAAAATATTCAAATTCTGATAGAAACCTATATTTATTTTATTTTATTTTATGTCATAATTAAGTAAAATAACTTGTTGCAAAATCTCTTTCTTCAAATATTCTTTCTCCACATTAATCGTGGTGAAAATTAATTATCCATTAAAATAATTTTCAATAATTTGATTAATTAAGTGGAATAAAAGATGAAATAAATAATGATTTTCTGCTAATTAATTAATAGAATCAAATAATTTATCTTAATTACAGATCGGCTAAACATTATTTTAATATATTATTCTATTTGTAATTACAAGAAAGAGTCTTCCAAAATTTAATATAGTCATTCTTTCTAAAACACTATTTTATATTTTAGATTATAGTAAGAGTTTATGGAACTTAACATAATTATTGAAGAATAAAACCAACATTAATGGTGGATGATCAAAGAATGAGACTAGCATTAATGAAAAAAAAATATAACATATAAGATAAGAAATAATGAAAGAATACATCTAGTACTTGGGCGTAAATAGAAAAGATTAGTGAGTGTATATAGCTAAGACGGGAATGTGAAAAATAAAAATATATTGAAAATGAAGTGAAAAACAAAACTAGCTAAAATGCGTAGTAATGAATATAACCCTCCTTATTTAAGGTGAATTTAGTGTTGAGATACAAATAAGAGATGAAAATTGAGGTTATAAACATATGTAATATTTTGAAAAAAACTTTTTAAAAAAAGTTCAAAACAAATTCATAAAAATTTAGACCTAAAATGGTATCAGAGCATATTAAATACGGATTAATCTAATCTTTGATTTAGCAAAGACGCTCTTTGATATTATACCTTTATATATGATATATGAGAAAATATTCAGCTAACTATCTTCTCTATCTTTCTTTTCCTGTATGTTTAGAAGGAATGGAAGAGAAATTATTTAAAATTTAACTTAATTTCTACCATTTTATATTTTAATTTAATTTAAATATTTCTATTTTATTTTATTCCATTAAATTCTCTTCTGCTCTATCAAATATTTTAATATTTCACCACAAATAAAAAGGAAAAAATTAGTATATTTAAATAAAAGCGTAAAAAATAAAATTACCATAAAAGTAAATATAACTCTCCTTGGTTTATATGAGGGTTTTGTACATCGTAATGAGATGGAATAGAATAAAATTGAATTAAAATAGAGTGACGAAGGTAACATCTACAAATATTATTTTTATGAAGATAAAACCTTGATTTCTTTCCTTTTACAAATTAGTGAAGTAAAAATAGTTTAAATTATTAAATTGATAAATGAATAAAGCTCCAGTATGTAAAATTATTGAACTTTTGCTTTTCTTCCCGTATGTCCTTTTGGCTTTTTCTAATAAGGGACCTAGCAAGTTAATAAAAGAAACTAATCAAAAGTTACCACAAATTTTCGCAAAAATGCATAATTAATTAGAATTTGTCTAAACTTTGTTACTAATAGTTTATTTTGGATTTCTAAGAAATATTTAGTATCTCTGGTGAGATCCAATTTAATCTAATCTAACATTATGAAACAACTTTAAACCCAAACTTTTTCTCAAGAAAACAAAAGTGGCACATTCAACTTTGATCGTCTTTTTGCATATAACAACAAATTTTCGTAGCTTCAATGGTAAGAAAAGGATCGAGTAAATTGCCCTTTACCTCAACCAAACCAGCATATTAGGTGGTGGCATCAATCAATGGCAGGGCTATGTGTCTCCTACGAGGGGCTATACAGTTTTCCTCTTTTTTCCACTCAATTATTTCTCATTTTTTTCCTTCAAAATTATGATAATTTGTGATTGCTTTTCTTGGTTATAACGATTTTTCCTTTACAGTATCCGTTCTATTCAAATCATTTTTAAGGTTGATAAAAAAAGTTATTTATATAAATTCATTAATTTAACATTATGTTAAAATATAACAGAAACAACGTTAAGTAAATGTAAATTTGAGAATATATATTTAAATTATTTAATTTAACTTTACATTCATTTGAAGAGAAATATTTTCAATATTTTAAAAATGATAATAATTTAAACTAAAATAAAAAAAGTAACAATTTAATATTTTCATTGTAATTGTATTAAAATTTTATTGAAAAACTATTATCCTATCATGTATTAAATAATATAAATAAATTATGAATAATTATTTTTTAAAATATATATCTACAATACAATTAAAAATCACACTCATTAATTATCACAAATTCAACAAAACCCAAAAATATATAATATAAATTTTTATTTGATAATTAATTTCTTTTCATTAATTCTTTAATTCATATATAATATCATATTTTCAATTGACTTTAACATTTCAAGTATCTAAATAAAAAACTGTCGATTTTATCTTAAAGATATTCAAAATATAACTAATATCTAAATCAGTTTTGAAATATATTTAATTTTATGGTATAATTCAAATATTTATATTAGTTTATTATAATAATAGAATTAAGATCTATTAAATTAATTCGGTATCTAAAAATATTGATTTTTATAATAATTATCGTGTACATTTATCCCTCATTTTATATATAATATATCATTTATGAATTAAAATAATATTAATTTAGTCTATAATTATACTCAATACATCATATAAATACATAAATCTAATATTAAAATAATATATATATATATATATATATATATATATATATATATATATATCAACCGTACAGTCCACCAAATTAATTAACCACGTCTTATAAAATTGAATGCAACCAAACTCTTTCTGCTTTCTTTTAATAATATTATTACATCTTTACCCTTTTATCTCTTAACTCTGAACTTTGATCTCCCTCAGATCCTATTCCACAGACCGGAAAAAAATTAAAGAAAAAGAAAAAAAATAAAGATAAAATTTTCTTTTTATACTATATTTTAATTTGAATATTTATTTATTTTTATTCTATTTTATTCTTTTCCACCCAACTAAACTCTCCCTAAACATGCCTCTATCACCATATGAAAGCATTAGGGTAAAATGACTTTGTTGTTTTTCTCATGATCCATCTTCCTTTGTTTGAAACTAGGTACAAGAGTCAGATTTAGAAGACACAAACAAAACATGCTACAAGAAGAAAACATTACAGGCTGTAAAGCCAAAAAAAAAAAAAAAAAAAAAAAAAAAAAAACCCAGAGACAGACAGATATATTATAATAAATATCTATATATTTTAATAATATAATTTACTGAACTTTTAAATAACTTTAGAATCATAAAATTTTTTATGTAAAATCTAGTTAATAGTAATATTAAATTAAATATTTAAATTGAATAAACTTGATTAATATAAAAAATTATAAAAAAATATAAATTATAAATTTTATAATTGATGTCAACAATTTTAATATATATATATATATATATATATATATATATATATAACATACCTCTTTCAATTATTTTTTATATAAATTAAATTTAATTAAGAAAAAAATTAAGTTAATAGATATTATCTTCAAAATCATTAAATTTTATAAGATTTAAAATATATTAAATATATTTTTCAATAATCAATATTTATATATCTTTTTAATATTAATACTTTATTTAGTTTTTGTTATCATATATAAGTGTATTTAGTTTTTATTATCATTTTGTTTTTTAATCTTTTGGGGCTTCGTTTGGATTCACTTTATTAGAGGATGCAAACTGAATTTTGTGAAAAATAGAAATTTGTTTGTTGTTCCTCAATCATCTCCTATAATTTGTTATTATTTGCACATTCAGAATTTTATTAATTTTTTTTTCTTTTATAAATTTTGTTCACTCTAAGAATTTTCGATTTGTAAAGAGGAGCACTTTTTAAAATTTGTAAAATTTTCGATTTGTTCACTCTTTGAAATTCATCACATTCCAATTGGAGTGTTTCAAACTTATTCACCTTTGTAACAAAATTTCGGCATGTAAAACCATTTAAATTTGTACTAGAAGCTTATCATATTCACAATTCAAATTATTAAACTCTTGTCGCAAATTAACTAATTTTCAACGAGTCATCAAGTTACATTTTAATTTGTTATTAAAAAAAGATAATTTTTTAATTTCATTATGCATCTCATGAAAAACATCTGAAGTTTGTCTAAGTCAGAATTAATCTCAAATTCAGAACTTACACCATGAAAAAATTTACACTCTTCAAACTCCTCCATACATGTTTAGTTTAATTTAAAAAATATTAATTTTAATATTCTTATTTAAAATTATAATTAGAAAATAAAAATATTTAATCTAATTAATTAAAACTCACTTCTTAATTTATTTTATCATGAACCAAATTTATAAACTCAATTAATTAGTCTGACCAAGGGAAAACAACTCAAACTGTAAATAAATTTTCTTAGAGATTTTTCACAAAAGTATGCTGGATGACACAAATAAATATATAATTATGAAAATAATGTAAATTTGTAATCAAATTTTCAAGATGTTATCTTGCGCAGTACAATTCAAATAATATTGAATTTATTAAAATATATTATTTTATATTAATTATTTTTATACTTAACGTGAATTTAAAATTTAAAATATATACGAATAAACCAATAAATTGATAATATTAATTAAAACTAATTGACATAATAAAGTTATTGTAATAAGTAAATAATAATGTTAATTTTAAATAATCATATGATAAGATGAAGTTGTTAAAATTAATAAATAATTAAATTTATTTAAAAATTAACAAGTGGAAAAGTATATATCTTTTGAACCATTTATAGGTTACACAATTTTTGTTCCAATTTCTTTCTATTAAAAAAATGAAAAAAGATAGATTGAAATTCAACAAGACAAGGTATTAAGAATTTTTTTTAAAAAAATATGTTCTCTACTTTTTTGAACAAGAATTTAATAGCATAATGTGTGACCCAGTGCATACACAATCGTGGGCTTATTCAAAAATGTCAAGACCACGTAAACATCTAACATGAATTACTAACTATAACTCACATGTCTACCACCAAAGAATAGGCTATGTCAATGCCACCAATTATTATAACAAATTGATAACCCACCTTAATCAACCATGTCAAGCACTAAGACATCTAATCTTAAAAGTTAAAAAGACACGTCAGCTAATAAAATTGAATAATTATATAAATATTTTCCTGTATTATACAAATTAAATTCTACCATCAAATCTATAATAACTATTTACATTATCAATAACCAAAAATTTGAAAAAAAAACTAAAAATTCATTACTTAACCAATCTTTTCAATAAGGAAATCCTCTTATATTTGTTTTGTTGTTCATGTAGGTCGTACTTAATCAAGATAAGATTGTTTTTATGAAAAATCTTCTACCAAAATTTTTTTAAGGACTATCCAATCGGATGTAGTCATACTTAACTTCTTGGAAAGGACTTGAACCTCTTGATTGCCTCATATAGATGGTGTTGTCTCCTTGCACCAATAAGTTGCTTGGTACTTTAATGTTGTAAGATCAATACAATCCATGAATGTCATGTCTTGCTACAGCATTATCACGACCTATTGATCCTGTTGAGAAGTGTGGAGGTCTAGCCACAGCGTTATTGAACCGAACCTAGACAATCATATTAGATAGTGTTAGTGAAATATTCTTAGTTATTTCAAACTTAACACACATAATAATTGGTCACTCATCAATTTAAGATTTTCATAATTTACCTCTATGTTGGAATATGTAGTTGAGGCTAAGGCAAGTCGTAGAGTGTAGGTGTCTCTTATAACAAATGGAAGATTGAATTTAATCTCCCATGTTGTTGGCCGAAATGTATTGTTTCCTATATTCCTGCATACATTGGAAGAGTAGGGTTAGAAAATAATAAATTAAATCTCAAACGAGTAGCTGCAAAATTATTAGATGAATCAAAATGATTACCTAGTAACCTGAGCATAAAACCAATCCTTAAGATAATCACTCGATCCAATGTTATAAACGAGGTCGTGATTGGGGTATAATTCAACGTAACGCCGCCACAATCCATATTGTCTAAAGCTGTTAATGCAGAAATATTATGAGAAACATAAAATCGAGTGTAGATGAAAAGTAAAAGAAAACTTTAATTGAGTTTTGGGCTAACTTATGTATCGGTTTCCCAATGTATAAACGGTTTATGAGGTTCGGATAAGGTTCTGGAACATAGAACTCTGCAGCAGAGAGATCTGGGATGCCAATTTCCCATATGGTAAGTCTATTTCTTGGGGGATTAAATATTAGTGAATCCAATTTAATAACACAACCTACAGTAGAAAATATAAACATATACAGGGAAGGATTTAGCTTACACTAGAAGTGTTCAAGAAAGTTCATGGAAATATGTGTACCTGTTGTAATGGTTATAATAGTGTTATATTTGTACTCCCCAAAAACTCCAGGAATCCAAGCATATAAATTATAGTCTCCTGGTCCAATATTTTCAACTATGAAGTGGCCCTCTTTGTTAGCTTCTGTCTAGAATTGGTAACCGTATAAACAAATTTTTTTTTTAATCATTCAATGATGCCACTTTCCTATGAACTTATTAGAAACTAGATTTAATAAGGAGAAATACCTTGTTTTGCCTTTGCCATTGTTGAAAAAGGAGAATATCTTATTAGTTAAGATTATAGATATTATCTGATTAGTCAAAATATAGAGAATATCGCATAATCAGATATAATTAGAGGGAGATTATCTGATTAGATAAGATTCTATCTTTTTCTATATGATTAGATAAGATTCTATCTTTTTTCTTATCTTTTCATTATCTAGTCCTTGATTTGTAATACTATAAATATAGTATCTTGTATACAAGAACGAAGAATGAATAAATGAATGAATTAAATAGTGAATTATATTAGTTTTTCAAGTGCCATGACCCCACATCTCCTAGTAGAGCCAAACCAACATAAGCATTATTTCCATATATGGATTGGCCTCCATTAATGTATAGGGTGATAAAGGCAAAAAATATTAGCTCTTTTGAATCATAGAGGATATGATTATAAAATAAAATAATTATTTCAGGAACATGTAATGTATCGATCTTGGATTAGTAATTGTCCTTCTACTTTTCTTCGTTTATCGGCCGGGACAAAATTATCTGATTTAGGAAAATCATAAGGCCAACTTTTGATTTTTCAGACATCCAAGTGAATCAAATCATGGAGAAACAAAAAAAGGGTCAAATTAAATTTTAATAATCACATTTTTAATGGTATAAGTATTGTTAGTTGTAGCACCTGTTGTACAGTATCATTTCAGAGGGTCTCTGAATCATGGCCACCTGAAACTGAGTTTAGATAGGTAAAAATTGGGCCATAAACCTTTTTGAAGGGTTCTCCTTCTTGAAATGCCATGATTACCTCCTTCCCCGAGTAATGAGTGGTATGAAATATCTGGACACAAATAAAATCATCAAATTAGATAAGAAGTTATAAAAATATTACCTTTTTAATTCTTTCAAGAATTAATACAAATTATTTATCAATAGTTTTTAAAAATATAAATTGAACTACACATGTATTTTTATTATCTTTTTCATATTAATAACTACACCTCTTTAAAAATAAATTTGAACTTACATTGAGTGTGATAGGACCCACATGAGAAGTGAGGTCTTGCCTAATTGGGCCACCACTACGGAATTCATTACTCGGTATGATCATCAAAAGCTCATAGATTCATTGGACTCAGAGTCCATGTTAATCCATCCATGAAGTTTATTATCTTTGTTCTCACATAAGTATTAATATTTATCATCCACCTAATTATACTCCAATTCAAAAATTGATTAAACATTTTCCTTTAAACTAAAATCAAGTTCAAAGAGAATAAAAAGAATCATATAATAAAATTATGAAAACTAATACTATTTTTAAAATATATAGTCTTTACTAATTTTATGAAATAAGTTCAAATAAAAAATATTTTTCCAAAATTATCTTTCTTCTAAACACATACAAAAAAGAAACAACCAAAACATGTTATCAAAATTTTAAGAAAAGAAAAAATGGCACCTCTCCTTGAAGCTCGGGATCACTAGAATAGGTCATTAAAACAACTTCTTTATAATCAAGGGGTTGTCCTCTAGATCTATCTTTTGCTGTTGGCATGACTCGTTGTCTATCATCTGTTATAGCCATGTAATGAACCTGATCACATGAGAATTTTTCAATTTTGGTTTAGATAGGATTAAGTTCCACATATTTCATTTAAATATGTAAATTTATGATTATATAAATCACTTTTAATTATATTTACAATAACGTTTTCTATTTACCTGTCCTTTTATAACTAATAAACAATCCTGATGTGATCGATCTCTATAGTAGGAAAACCGACGAGACGCTCAAATATAGTGTAAAAATATAATCCTGAACTACCTCTATATAATATATACCTGTAAAATAAATATATTTTGTATCACATAAACATTTATACACATTACATTTTTATTTGTCATCAAATAATAAACTAACGCAATGTTATATTACTTTTATTTAAATCTAATTCAAATTCTAATGTTATTATTTTAATTATTTATTTTTATATTTAATATTTTTTTAAAAGTAATAGTATTATAAAATTGATTAATAATGTTGTTTTTTTTCTAGATAAATAAATATTGTATTCTTTATAAATAGCATCTCCATGATCATTTAGATATCTAACTTATCTCTCAGAATGAAAAACAGAAAAAATCATGTTAAGAATTCAATTTTAAAAATAATTCAGTTAAATATTAGAAAATCATAAGGTAAACTAAAGTTCTAATTAATACCTTGAATGAAAAAAAAGACAAAGGGTAAAAATATTGGAATAGTAGGTATTGTTATACACAATAAGATACAAAATAATATAATATATAATATTTGTGATTCAATACAAGTGTTTATATACAATACTCTCAGAACTATATTATTCGTATATATAAAAGCCAACACAAGCTAAACTCACCTTTTGTCTACGTTCAAAGGAGGAGTTGATGTATCCATGTCCCATGTTTTTGAAAAGGAAATTTCAACTTGATTCTCATTTTCCTCTATGATAGAAAATTTACTCCCTTGTATCCTGTGGATCAACAATATAAGTCGGTAGCTTACAATTAATAACTTGTTCTGTTATTATCAACTGTTATTTTTTTTATTTTTTTACGTAAAATAGAATCATATCATTAAGAATGATAGACCGAAGACAATTAAAAAAATATAATTTAATACTTTTCTCAAAGAATTTAACTTTTATTGATCATATCTTTTATTATAATGATAATGAAAAATAAATTTTATAATGTTTATCAATTCAATCTATAAATTATAATTATATATTATTTAAATAATATTTATTAAATATAAATTTTAAAAATACTTATAAATAATCAATTGATTTATATTTTGATATATCTTAAAAGTACATCATATTATTTTTAATAAAATAATTTACACTTTAATTTTTAATAATCTATCAGTAAAATTTAGTGACTTCGGAATCAGAATTAATGAAGAAAAAACCAATTTTTCATTACTAAATCTTGTCAATAGTATCAATTGTTAGCCGTAATGTATTTTTTTAATTATAATGTGCATGATTGAGGTATCAAATAAATATAGATTAGTTCACAACAAAATAAATATTGATTAATTTAAAATATTAGTATTATATAAATTATTCTAATGTAATTGAATAATGCCTAGATGCAAGTTTGTCACTATCAATATACATGCATATACGAGTGCTTGTTGATAATACTAATAAAGAAAGGCTTACCCCCAAAGTTTTCCTGGGCTCCCTGGTGTATTCCAAATGATGTCAAAATACCTATAAACACAATTGTGTTTAGTTATGTTAATTTCATTGAGAAAGTGACTATTGGAAAGAGAACTAGTGAACGTAGTTAGAAGGATCATCATACCCTCTATTGTTAAATTTGTTACGTCGTTCAAGCACATTATCTATTCCATTATATGATATTCCAATGATAGTGCCCTCAGGATTTAAAAAAGTTACTTGAATGATGCCATTCTCCATTATAACCTAGAGATTATACCCAACTAATTAATTCAAATATTTAAAAAGATCTTTATCGTTATAATTGAAGTAATTAATAGAAATTTAACATTTAAATAAGACAGTTAATACCTGATTGTTTTTTACATCTAATTTGACTCCAGGATTGTTGACTTCCCTTAGACTCCTGCAATCAGTAGCATAATTTTGATTGAACAAATTGGTAAACTAAAACATATATTATCTGAACATGGTATAAAGCAATTTAAATCCTAAACCTTAGTACATTGATGATATTATAAAGATTTTATATTGTTATTTAAACTTTTATAATGAGTAGATTTGCACTTTAATTGGTTAGTATTAATGTAAAAGTATAGTACATAAACATTAAGCTTTTATTAATATATATGATATCAACTCACGAATAATTTAAAGTTTGAAATATAAGAAAACAAATTGAAAATGTCTGAATAATAATTTATTTATCTTATATAATTTCAGTAAGATTTTCTGCATCGTAATGCAGAAACTGCAAGGTATAAGCTGAAACATTATTTGAAGATACATTATTTGAAGATAATTAATCCAAAAATTAACTATTTATGGTATCTACCAAAAAGAAAACATTAATAGTGAAAATTGGAGATGAGAAAAAAAAAAACCTGAATGAAGTGGTTGAAGCACTGCAACCAATGACCAAGAAAAATAAATTTATTCCGCATAACCATAGAAGCATGCTACTTTTCTCTGTTGAAGCCATATTTTTCACTTTGCAGAGTACTACACTTCAAAATTAGCAGCTTAATTAACCTAAGATTATTAATTCAGTTTTGCAAAGAGAGTGAACTATATATAGTGTAACAATGAAGGGAAACTAGAGATAAACCAAAATCAACTTTACCCAAATCAAGATAAAAAACATTGTTTAAATTTCAAATTCACTAAGATAATTCAATAATACTCGTTATTATACCAAAAGTTCCCTTATCTAAATATATATCTAAAGTTGTGAAGATAATCAAATCATTATCATTATCAATAATATATTCTTCATTGTTAGTTGATTAAGAAAAGATGTTTAAAAGTTTATAACAAAACATGTAAATACCTATAGAGAATTTAATTAAAAAATGTTAGAATCTTATAATTAGAACATAAGGAAAAAAATTATATTTTAGTTACAAATAATAACGAAAAATAAAAAATACAGGTAGAAGACACAAATTTTGTTTTGTTTCTTAATAACGACAGTAACAATGTGAATTTCAGTGATCAAAATTTCAAGATGTTACAATGGATAGGACAATTTAAATAATATTAAATTTATTAAAATAAAATATTAATATTAATTATTTTTCTAATAACTTTTATATAATTTATAATATTATTATATTTAACCTAATTTAAAATTTAAAATATATACAAATAAAATAATAAATAGATAATATTAATTAAAGGTAATTGATAAAATAAAGTTATTGTAATCAATAAATAACAATGTTACTTTTAAATAATCACACGATAAGATAAATTTGTTACAACATAATATTGTAATTAATAAATAACAATATTAATTTTAAATAATCACACGATAAGATAAAATTGTTACAACTAATAAATAATTAAATTTATTTAAAAATCAACAAGTGTATGTGTATATATCTTTTGAACATTTTACAGGTTACACAACTTTTTGTTTCAATTTCTTTTCATAAAAAAAAATGAAAAAAGATAGATAAAAATTTAACCGGAGAAGGTATTACGAATATTTTTATTATTTTTTTTAAAATATTCTCTACTTTGAGCAAGCATTCAATAACATAACCTGAGACCCAAAGCATACAATTTGTCGGTTTTTTCGCAATGCCAGGAAGGCTTAGTAAGGGCATATATCTGTATTAATTAAAAGATGAGTGTTAATGATGATTTTAATTATAATGAATTTCAAATACATATCTGTTGAAGTAAAACACTTTTATATATCAATATTTATCATATGATATTTATAAATTTTGGTATAAAAATTAACAATATTTTACATCGATAATGTTTTGTATTTTCTTTTCTTTTATTATTAGTAAAAATGTATTAAAAATTATAGAATAAAAAGAGATATTCATTAAATGAGAATTGAATTCATCTAAATATGTGACTTTTAATAAATTTTAATCAAATATAAAAAAAATTGTGAATAGAGAGTGTTATTGGCTTATTGCTAGAATTTTTCTAATAAAAATATATTTGTATTATTAAATATTTTATCAAAATCTTAATCAAACAAAAAAAAAAGTTGAAAATAAGAATTATTTATTTACAAACTTTATATGTCACAAGAAAGTGTAATTATAATTGAACAAGAAAACTAGCAGAGGATATGATTTGCACTTGCGTAAAAATCATAAACTAATACATAATAATTATATTTAACATAATAATATCATTACCTTAATATAGTGAATTATTAATATCATTACCTGAACCTTGTAGATGCTAAATGATTATACTACAAGAATAATATTTTTTTCTTTAATTTACCCACCAGAAAATACTATTCTAACTTTTCTTAGAAAAAACATCAACACCTTGAAATAGTATACAAGAATCAAAAGAAAGCAATGAGATCAGAAAAATATCACCTTAAATCCTTATGCAATGCTTATAATGAATTTAGAAAGGTAGGTTCTTTGTCTTTCTTGAAAAATATTCTCCAAAAGTAAATCTTTCAATTTTGATTAAAAAAATGTGTTTCAATTACTTAGAATATTTTTTTCTCTTAGAAATTATGTTTCTTGCATTTCTCACTCTTTTGCTTCACTTCTTAAAAAGAATTGTGAAACTTTTTTACATAACAGTGACTGAAATAATTGAAGATAATAAATTAATAGATTATTTCATCATTATAATTTATTATTTCGTTCATATAATCGATTAAAATATTTATCTAAATATTTAGATTCCCTTTAATCGACTAAATTAGAAAACCAACTTCATTTATTTACCTAATATAATAAATTACAATAATGTAATCAATTGTTTCAAGAGGATCAATATACTTTATTATACACATTAGCAACAGTAATCGATTAAA
Organism: Hylodesmum podocarpum; assembly: GCA_026586105.1. Classification (NCBI taxonomy): domain Eukaryota; kingdom Viridiplantae; phylum Streptophyta; class Magnoliopsida; order Fabales; family Fabaceae; genus Hylodesmum; species Hylodesmum podocarpum. Next base: position 9,095,355 of record JALJEV010001436.1, on the reverse strand, counting down.
CCAATAAACATTTTAACCTTCTAAAATAGTTAAGTTTCTTAACAATCGTAATGCATAATTCTTAGTTTGTTTTTTAAAACCAAGTTAACGTTATCATGCAAAATAGATTTAGGATCATATCTTGAATGTAACTGTTGGGAATAAATGTTTATGACCATGATCCAAGTCATTATGTAATCAATTCTAATTGTTAATAATAAAGTATTATTTTATAATCATTTGATTAAGTAGTTTATTTGATAATGTCCTCGATTAAAATTAAAGACTTGTTATTATAATAGAGATTATAATAATGAGAAACAAGTTTGATTTTAATTTTAATCTAAATCGTTCTTGGTCATAGGATTGTTGAAATAGGACATGAATAATCCGGATAGATTAATATATATGTGATAGTATTTATTGGATAAATATTAATAGATCTCATTTATTAATTCACATGTATAGATGAATCACATGTTGATGTGATCATTGAACAGACCCAATTGAAATTTTTTAATGGTTAATATTTACCATAAACTGTCAATAAAGAATTTTCAAGAAGATGATAAATAGTTTTCTTTGACCTGAGATTGTCATAGTAATTAACGAGTTATTTATTGTATTTTGATCCCGGACACCTAGTGTTTCAGAGCACTTGTTGAATGGATATTGGATATGATTAAATACTTGTAGAATTAATGATTAATCAAGAAGGGATCCATCAACTCTTGGTAATGAGTTTGAGCTCTATGAATAAAATCATATCCTGCCAGGAAAAATTAAATGAGGGAAGAAATGAGTTTCTTAAGTCATTATAAATTAACTCAAAGAGAGTTTGACATTAATACCATACTCTAGAGTTAATCCAGAATTTGTAAGGATGGAAGAAAATATTATACTACTCTTCTACTGGTTCTTGAAAGTAAAATGCTACTTCATGCTATCCGGACGTTAAGGAGTATTGCTAGATGCCTACCTTGATTAATATATTAATTTGATTGATATATTACCGGCTTAGTATTGAACCTACGGGGTCACACACAAACGAGTGTTCTAATCTCTGTTGGAGAAATTATTCTAATATTTGATTATTAATTAAATTAGAGAATTTAATTAATTAATTTCTTAAGTGGAATATTATCATACTTTTGCTAGCACTAGAAATATGAATAATATGAAAGATTTGGTGAAATGATAAAAACAAACATGAAAGATTTTCTGTTTGGAATTTGGGCTGAAAATTTGAATATCTAATAGATAAAAGATAAGGGATTTGTTATTTTGATTTGATCAAATTATTTGAACTTTGAATCGCTAATCAGTTAGCAATAAAAGATAAAAGATAAAAGATTAGTTATCTTTTAACTGATCAAATATTTCAAAATTCGAATCGCTAATCAGTTAGCAATAAAAGATAAAAGATTTGCTATCTTTTTAACTAATCAAATATTTCAAATTTTGAATTTGATGAGAAGTTTGTTATCTTCGGTGTGCTATAAATACGGCTATAGGCTGCATGCCAAAATGTACACAAAAACAACAACAAGAACAACAACAAAATCTTACTATCAACTTTTCTCCCGGATCACCAATCATTATTCCGCCTGTCAAAGTTGTTGGCAAATAGAGGTCAGTCTCGATGTGGATACACGTAGAGTCTTCACATTATTGAAGAATTTTTTTTGGCTTAAGTGCTCGTTAACAGGTACACATTTGCTATTCCTTCTATTTAAATATAATTTAGATGCAAAATTAGATCCTTTTATTCCGCAATGTGTGTTAACGAACACCAAAGTTTCTTCAGTAACAACTTACCTAAAAGAATTGACATTAACCACATAAGGGTAGCCATCAAATATATCTATCTATTTATCAATTTTAATATAGTGATTTTACTCATGTTGTTACGTGATACTTTTGATTTTTTATCAACTACAACTATTTTGCCATTTAGTTTAATTTTTTTTTTCAATCATATGTGCGCTTTTTTTTTTGTATTTAAAAATAACAATAGAAAATGCATTCATTTTAACATATTAGTTATACTTATTTTGAGTAAAAATATAACCAATAAGATATTAAGCACATTGCTTTTTAATCATATTTTATTTATAATTTGTGTTGATTTAACATTATTTCTTGTCTGGTTAGTTATTTTAACGAATATAGATTAAATTAGTAAAAATAAATATATAATATAAATTTAAAAAATAAATCAACATATTATTAAGTACTTGAGGTAACAATTAACATGTTACCTTATCATAACTAAAATAATTACACAATACCAATTCAATGATTTTTATATTTTTTGTGTAAGGCGGGAAATGAGTCATATAAGTTAAATTAGTTTATCTTAACTTGTCTTGAAAAGAATTAGTTCAACTCGAAACTTAACTCACTTTTGTATGAACTTTTTTTTCTGCCCAAATTCTTCACTATCAATAGTTCAACTCAGCTTGTTAGCTTGAATCATACCAACCTAAAAACCCAAAAAAAATTACTCCTAAATATTTCAAATTTACAACTTACAAGCATAATTTGGATAAATTAATTGTATAATTGAAAAATACAAAATATGAGAGAAATTAAAATGATTTGAAAGCAATCAAGATTGTGGTGAATCGGTGACCTTTAAAACTCTTATAAAATCAGAGCTATGGATCATATAACAAAATTATTAATCATATCCTTCATTCATTTTTAAAGTCTTCCTTGAATATATTTTTTTGAGAGGGTTAAACTTTAAATATATTTTCAATCTCAAGTGCACGTAAAAAAATTCAAATTGGTTAGCAAGACATATTAATCAAACAATCAATAACAATGGAAGATAAAAGAGATTAATACAATGATATATTGGTCCACCTTTGCACACAAATGCTACATCCATTTTCCTTTTAAATAAATGTCTGGAGTTCCACTAATTGCAATATATTTTTACAAGAAAATTTTGTTCATAATTAGTTTTTGTTCATACTTTTCTAATTGAGAAAAGTTTAAGCCACCTAAACCTTGTAGATGCTAAATGATCATATTATAAGAAAAAAAATTCTTGAATTTACCCACTAGAAAATATCATTTCAACTTTTCTTAGAAAAAACATCAACATCAATAGTATACAAGAATTAAAAGAAAGTAATAAGATCAGAAAAATATCATCTTGCAATGCCTACGACGATGCAAAATGAACTAAAGATTTAGAAAGGTGGGTTCTTGATTTTTCTCGAAAAAAGTAAATCTGTTCAATCTTGATTGATGAAAAAATGTGTCTCAATTACAGGATCACACAGGTCAGAAACTATATTTCTTGCATTTCTCACCTTTTTTCTTCTCTTCTTAGAAGAATTGTGAATTTTCTTTACATAATAGTAACTAAAATAACTAAAGATAAAAAATTATTTAATTATGTAATCGATTAAAATGTTTATCCAAATACCTAGATTTCATCTAAAAACATTTTAATCGATTACATTCCCCTTGTAATCGATCAAATTAGGAAACTAACTTTCTTCGTTTACCTAATATAATAAATTACAAAACGTGATAAACGATTTTTTTAAGAGGATCAATATACTTTATTTTATATTTGTAATCAATTACACATCAAACGTAATTAATTAAACCATCAAACATTTTAACCTTCTAAAAAAATTAAATTTCTTAATAAATATAATACATGACTCTTAGTCTATATTCTAAAGTCAAGTTAATGTTATAATGCAAAATAGTTTTAAGATGATAATATAAGTTCAACACCTTACTTGAAAGTATTGAAATCAACCACCTATATAGCTACCAAATATATCTATCTATTTATCAATTTTATTATAGTTATTTTATTCATGTTGTTACGTGATACTTTTGATTTTTTATCAACTACAATTATTTTGCCTTTTAGTTTAATTTTTTTTTCAATCATATGTTCACTTATTTTTATTTTTATTTTGTATTTAAAAACAACAATAAAAAAAGCATTCATCTTAACATATTAGTTATACTTATTTTGAGTAAAAATATAGCCAATAAGATATTAAGCACATTGCTTTCGTATATTTATAAATAGTTTTCTTAAATTAAATTTTGTAAATTCCAATCATAAAAATACATCACAATTCATAATGTCTTCAATCAAACAATAAGAGTGAAGTATTTGGACTATGATTTTCTTAAAACAAATAAAAAAATTCAAAGTCACCTACAAGATTTATCTCTCCAATAAAAAATTATAACCATAAATATTTAGTTTCTTCTCAATAATGCTTACCACATTCAACAAGTGCCTAGTATTTTCACAAGCAGGTTCAGCAGAACTACAACAGTGAAACAAAATCACATTCTTTCATCATGTAGCTTATCTCCTTAAAAAATATTAATAGCAGTTATTGCTGAAGGGGATCTTTGTCTGTGCAGACCCATAGGTACCCTAGCAAATCGGACAGAAGTCCATACAACACGGTCATTGTCATACCACGTGCATTCATCAAACTTCTTATTAAATTAAATCTAAATGCATGTTATCACCAACACAAGAATCCATAGGATCATATTATAAACAATGGTTATCTATAGAAAATGCAAAGAAAACTAGAAGATTCAAGTTCTTGTTAAAACCAATGAAACTAAATATTGGTTGTCTAGTCCATCAGACTTAAACGGCTCACCTATTTTTTGAAAAGAAACATTTATCAACAACTAGGAAAAATAATTCAGGGGTGAGAAGAAAAGAAATTACCTCCACTGCCATCACAGTTCAAACTAAATCCCAAATTGAGAAACACTACTACATCTGATTAAGCATGAAAGTAATTAAGCTGAAGTCAATTTCAACTCAAACCTACAAAATTACAACTTAACAAAGACTACCATGAAGTTCAAAAGTGAAAACAGAAAATCCCTGTGACAGAATAATGAACATTAATCCACAAAATTTACTGCCTTCAGGAGAAGGTCACAACTTGGACCAGAAAACAAAATCTGGTGCCTATCAATGAAAGTAAAGCAGCAAGGTCCATTCTGCACTCAAAGCATGCAATCAGTTCTTGCAGGCAACCTCCTGAAGAAATTCAAGGGCACAGAAGGAAGCTTATGACGAAACCTTGGATGTCTCAACACATAAATTCCAGCCAGGAGGGCCACAACTTGGAATGGAGTGACATACAGTACAATAGCAGCAAGCAGACAGAAAATCACAAACAGTGATGTAGCTCTTGGATCACGCCAGCTCAGCAGAGATTGCAGCCTTTCACCCTGAGTTGCCAAGTCCCCAACCACAGTTTGTATCCTCCCAGCAATGCTCCGAAGTCGATCATACCTCATCCTCACAATATCATTTGGTCGGGAGGTCGGGAATGTGTCAAATTCTTCATCAAGTTCATCAGGATGCGCTGAATCTGCATGGGAGAGACGAGTGTCCATGTGAGGAGGGTGCCTTGGCCTCCATCTATAGTGCCAAATTCCAATCAAGAAGAGGTAAAGGAAAACTGTGGGTAAGATAAGCTCTGGATACATAACAAGTATTATAAACAAGATATGAATCAGAACTGTAGTGATTGGACTTTTCCAATTGCATATTTGATCAAACCATTTTCCAACAGCAATTAGGCCTCTCAAAACCCCCATAATCCTGAAGAAGTTAGCTTTGCTTCTTCTCATGCTCCACATGTGAGAACCCACATCCAGCATATATTCCACTACCTCTTTTCTTAGTGGTGGCTCAGCACGACTCAGTCTCATGGAAACAATCTGAGTAGCTTGATGTCTCAAACTGTCAAGCTGGCTAACAGTAAGTGGGTGTATGTAGTGCATTTTTGGCAACAGGGGCAGTGAATACATGTGCATCATATTGAGCAGAGATGAGCAAGTGAACCTCATAGCCAAGTGAATCTCACCCATCTTCTTCACCCCATTGGGGTGAAGAACAAGAAGTGGATAGGAATGCGTGTAGACTCTATCAGTCTCGAGGGTAGATAGACAATTCGTACCTTTCCAATCTTAGAATCTTTTGCACCTCCACCCTTGTCACCGCCATGCAGATGACAGTTATCAAATACACCAATAGTAATGACAGTGCAAGGATCAAAAACCTCCCAAGTATACTGTTCATTCCACCTCGGTGCAAAGCTATCAATGATTGTCCTGGTCCTGACCCACTTCTGACCATATTTCGCTACACAATAAGCATCTGTTGTCCCCCTCCCATCTTTTGTTTTCATAGGCATCAAACCCTGAGCATTCAATATCCCCAGTTCAAGAACACCAATACCTGACTTCCAGAGCTGTTTCGCGGTTGGACGAAGATCACTGCTGTAGTGAGTAGATTCATCTAAAACATGATAGCCACCTTCTAGACAAACCCTCATGTGAATCCTGCTTGAAAATTTGGTGTCCTTCCTTTTCTCCCCTTCTACCACAATATGCCTTTCCAGATTGAACCACCGAGTGTTGACAGGTTTGTGATCCAGTCTCCTTTCCACAAGCTGCAAAGGAATTGCACACCTCCCCAACACTTCTTCCTTGTTAGGAGCAACTCTATCCTCCACACTCAAAATCAGAGGCTCCTCAAACTGTTCCGCCGCAACAAACATCAAATCCTCATTCCACATTGGATTAATATTCCTACTATGAGAGATTCTAGTCCTCAATGCCTGATTCCCCAGAATAGCCTTCACAAAAACCTCAGGGTATCTACCTTTATCAGTTGGCTGCAAGTCCTGTGCCTCAATCACATTAACCCTCAAATACCAAAGCTTAGGAGACAGATAAACTTTCGATCTAATGTTAGCAAGAGCATCACTTCCACCAACCGTTGCAGCATCCGAGTGCCAGGCTTCGGGAAAAGCTTCATCAGCCTGTGTACCCATCCAAACAGCCAGCATCAACTCTCCCTTCACCTTATCACCCTTCCTATCCTCCAATCTATACCACTGAGGCGCCAGAGGGCTATCCGGAGGAACCCTTTTCGGAATCTCATTCAGGTCAAACCACACACGCCCAATGAAGTCATCCTTCATAACATCCTTATCCTTAACAGTAACCTCGAGCACTGAGGCCTGAAGCCGGTCCTTGGAGAACGCAAAAACCTGGTTCCACTCCGGATTGGTTTTCTTCTCAAAATGGCGGGTGGTACCCTTATAGTTCCCAAGCTTGACTTCAACATAAGGATCACAGCTTCCTGTAACATCTTTGGAGGGTAAGTCCTTCGCCTTAACGACCCTCACATAAAGGTACTGCATTTGCTCAACGAGATCATAGGTACTGGTAAGTTTATCACCAGAAATTTTTCCCCCTCCAAGGTGGGGTTTGGTCTCCTTGAGGAGAAAATCTTCAGGTGGAGGCCTCTGCATCTTTCGTCACTTGAAAGAGAGAAAAATTCCAATTCAAAATAATATTTTGCAAAATCCTTCAACAGCTTGTATTCAAAACAACCGTTCCCAAGAGCCTAAAAAACAGGGAAACACAGTCAAATAGCCGTTACAAAATGCTGCACACAACCGAGGCACCTAAAAATTCGGGAAAATTTAAAACACACATCAAAAGAATATATAATCCAGGATATAATCCAGGTAACAGCAGCTGCAACTCAAAAAATGTGTATCTCCGATAAAACATTAAAAAAAAAAAAAAAAAAAAAAAAAAAAAAAAAAAAAAAAAAAAAACAGCAATGGCAAACCTAGATCTCAGATTTCACAAATGCTCCAATGGCTCCAACTTCGGACTAACAAACCGAAAACCCTCTTCAAAGATGTTAGATCCGATCGCTTAACCCGCGAGCAAAAACAAACACTATTAAAAAAAAGCAAAAAAAGAAAATAAAAAAAATACAAATGCACTTGCTTAATGCAACACGAGATGAAAAAGTAACGTTTCAAGGTTTTGTACTTTGAGCATTTTGAAACATCGAAGTTAAAACAACAACACTTGCTTAACTAGAGAGTGTTGACCGCTTCAAACAACGATTATCCGTGGATTTATGTCTTCTCACTCAGTCACGTTTTCCGAGAATGTTACAAAAAAAAATAATAAAAAATGCAATGTATATAATTTCTTTTTTTTTTTTTACGAAACAGCGTCGTTGCTGCTAGGCACAGATGTGAAAATGCAGAAGGATTGAAGAAGCGAAGCGATGAGGAGTGAGGAGTGAGGAGTGTGTTGTACCTTGTGAAAACGAGGTCGTTCTGAAGTGTGCAAGGTTTTGAAGAGGTAATGAGAGTGAAGTGTTGTGTCTTTCTCTTTTTCTCTGCTTTTAATTTGTCTGGTTGTGAAGGTTGGGATCTGATGAATCTACGGAAAATATACAGAGAATGGCGTTCTTGGCTCAGCTTATGTCTACTCTATAACTATTAACTAGTGCTGCTTCTCCTTCCTGCTGCATAGGGGCTGATACTTATGTGCCCTTCCCGTGGACCCTACTCATACGCTCGCGTGTCGCACACCATTCTTTTACTTTCTTATTTCTTTTTTTATTTATTATTATAATTCATTTTCTCTGACATGCAACAGTTTGTGTTTAATATTAATATATTGTGTTTGAATAAACTGAAGGAATAACGGAAACAAATATTATACATTTTGATAATATATATTTTAAAATTCAATATTAACTGAAAATAAAATAGAAATGGTCAGAGGATATTCACTTAATTTTTTCAATTTGTTTGTTTCCCTTTTAGAATAACAGAAAATTTAAATATTGTTTTATTTCAATATTAGTTATTATTATTATTATTAAAGTCTCCAATATTTTATCAAAGTCTCTAATATTTTATCTTTATTGTCATTTTATTTTTAAAATATGTAAATTTATTATTATTATTATTATTATTATTATTATTATTATTATCTCTAATTAATTGGGTATATCAATTTTTTTAAAAATTATATATAGTGATATTTTTCTTACATGAATTTAAGTATTTTAAATATAAACGAATATTTTAAAATTTTATTATATTTTTTTAATCAAATAAATTTATAGTAAGAATTAATTTCAACATCGGAGATATAAAGCAAATGCTAATTAGAGCACTAATTAAAGAAACAATTTATATTTTTTAGAATATTTTATTTTTATTTAAAAATAAAATAAGAAAGTGAAAAATAATATTTACTTTAATAGGAATATAACATTAATATCTTTTTATATGGAAAAAAATTGTCCCAAGGACACAATTATCTAATTTAGAAATTAAAAAAAATAAATTATTTATTATATAATTTAAAAGAAAGTGTTAAAAGACTACCAACAATAGAATTTTATACGTCTTATTAAAAAAAATTCTTCTCTTAATTTCTTACTCAATATCGATATTGAAAATGGTAAATTTTCACACGCATCTCTAAAGAAAAATTGAGATGAAATAAAATTTTTGTGAAAGTATTGCTAAGTGGTTAGTTTAGAATCAAAATATAATAATTATAAATAAATTTTTATATTAATAATTATAAGATTTTTTTTAAGTTTTTAAATATAATAAAAATATTGTTAAACTTAACAAAATGTATCATTTAAAAATTTATGACAGATGAATGCAAAAGGAAAATAAAAAAATGAAAACCAAAAACTTAGCGGAAATGAAAGGTCTTGTCATAGGATGCTTAACTAGCAAGGTGTTACTTTTTCTGAGGTTGGACAATAACGGAATTTCATCCACGCGCTTTTTGGACTTGTATTTATCCAACCCCTGGCAAATTTGGTAGGTACTACATGCATCTTGATTAATTTAAGAAACTATGCTCCCTCGTGGCCCACCTAATCATACTTCTTTTGAATTTATAATTCAGCATTTAATGGGTATCGGAAGTTTGGACCATATTTGTTTTATTTTTATAATTAATTCCCCACATAATATAATTAATATACACCGGAAGAATTAAATGATACTTTCAAATTTATATTAATTATTTTATATTTTAATAATTTATTAAAATTTATTTTGAATAGAGATTTATATTTATAAAATTTTATTTTAATTTAAAATTAATAATATCTCATTTATATAGATAAAATCACTGTAATATATATTTTATAAATATATTGAAATATAAGTGATTTAATTACCTATTTATTATTATTCAATTTTGACAAGTTTATATAATAATTTTTACATAATAATTTTTAGTATTGTCTAGTTATAATTAAGTAATTTGATTAATAAAAATTACATATTATATCAAATAATTTAATAGAATCATATATGTATGATAAGAATTTAGGTGATACATGACCATGGAAATGTTATAGAATTAGTGTTTAAGCTACTTAGGGAGTCTCTTTGTGTGATTGATACGTCATCCTTAAAAGGCACTATGACGCTTAAGTCAATATTTATTAGAAAAGATTGAGTGAAAATATACCAGAATTCTAAAATGTAAAGATAATTGTGTGTAGAGAATGATCCGTTTAGGGATATTTCTTTGAGAGTATTTATAAGCCGGAAGAGACACTAAGTGACTTTGTGTGTACGTCACTTTTGTCAGAACAGTATGGTCTATTGTCAATCTTTAGACAAGTTGAGATGGCTAAGAATTAACCCTAGCCATCGTAATGTCATAGCAGTGTATAATAATAACGATAAGATGAGATATGACTTTTCGATCCACGTGTCATGCTTTATAAGATTGACAAGACTTGACGGGAACACCAATGTGATTTTGCCCTTTGGCGGTATAATATAATATATATATATATATATATATATATATATATATATATATATATAATGAGATTTTATTTCTCCAATATTTGAAAAATTATTTCATAAATAAATATATTTTGAAGAACCTATAATAATTTAGAACTAGAATTTGTTGAGTTGAACTTATAATGAACTATATGAGAGAACATATTTTAAAATTGGTTGCATTTCATCACAATTTTAAAGAACCTACCATTTCAAGATCGCTTAGAGATCGAGTTCTGCACGCAGTAGAAGGGTGACCAGGATAGCTAGAGATGGATAACAATGGTTGATGAAGTAATGCACTACTGTCATCATTCCTTAGAACTCATGTTCTATTACACTGAACATGTTCATGAAAATATTATGAACAGAAAGTAGTTTTCTCTTCAATAATGTAAGTTTTACAAATAGTTCTTTCCATGCGGGTTTTATTCTTAACTTTTTTTTCAAAGTACGAAGAAACTTGTATTAAAACAATGTATTAAAATTTGACACCTTATTAATACTATTAAAAGTTAATCAACTTTCATTTTATCTCTTGAATGTATACATCCACCTATATTGAATGGATCAACTAACTTTACCTTCGTATGGAAAATGAATTGAAAGATGCTTCATTTAGTCAAAGAATCCTATACAGAAGATTTTTGCTAATTTACATAGAGTGACAACAATGTAGTTTTTTTCTAGTATGTCCAATTGATCTACTTTGAAAGTAATTTAGAAAATCTCTTCAAAGAACTAGCTTAACTCAATCAGAGAATTCCAAACAACATTTTGGTAAAGCATTAAAAGCAATAGGAAGTAAGCACACTATGAACACATGACAATTATGACTCTTCATCTTATGGAGCTTACACTCTTGAAGTGTTACACATCGTGCTAAATTTGATGTATATCCACGAGGGAGTTTCTCATGTTTTTTATCTATATAAATAGTATATTAAGGCTTGGGTTTGGAAATTTTACCACCTTCATCAATGACTAGCTCCAATTCTTTGTGTCGACATAATTCTTTAATGTTCATCCTTGTTTTTGAATTATCTTTTGTTTGACCTTTTATGTCTATCATAGTGTAAATCACATTGTCAAAAACATTATTCTCAATATGCATGACATCTAAATTATGTCGAAGAAGATTGGCTTTCTAGTATGGCAACTCCAAAAAATACTTTGTTTGGTCCAATTATGTGTCACCACATCCCACTTATAATTTGTGATGGTCCATATTCAACAACTTTTGGCATATTACACTTTTTCCCAAACTTCATCTTCATCCAATCATCGGGATGGTGGAGAATGCTCAACTTTATTCTTTAAAAATAAAGTTTTATTCCTCCTGTATGGATAATCCTCTGGCAAAAATTATCTATGACAATCAGAAAAGGATGTTTTCTGACCATGCTTCAAGGTAAAAGCTTTAGAGTTCTCCATACAAATAGCACATGATAGTTTACCTACTTTCATCCACCTAGACAACATGTTGTATGTAGGAAAGCCGTTGTAGTTCACATAATGCCGCTCACATATGGAAGTTTTGCTTTAATGAAATATCATAGGTTGAGATGCCCTCGTCCCAGAATAATTTCAACTCATCTATCAACTGTTGAAGATAAACATTTATTTTAGCTTTTGGATTTTTGGGACCGAGGATTATCAATGACAAAAACATATACTCTTGTTTCATACACATCCAAGGTGGAAGATTATAAGGAGAAATGATTACAGGCCAATAAGAATAAATTTTTCTTGATTATCCATATGGAGTAAATCCATCAGTTCATAGTCCAAGCCTCACATTTCGTGAATTATTACTCAAGCCAGGATAAGTCTGATCAAACACCATTCCATGCCTCTCCATCAGATGGATGACAAAACACACCTACCTCTTGACGATTCTCAAAATGCCACCTCATTTCTTTAGTAGTCATAGATGAAATAAGTAACCTTTGCAACCTAGGAATTAAAGGAAGGAATCATAATTTCTTATACACTACATGAATGAGTCCACAACTACTTCTTCTGACTTTGAATCTAGCACACTCACGAAATTTACATTCAGTCTCATTTGTGTCATTTTTATAGTATAATATACAATTATTCACACAACAGTCAATCTTCTTATAACTCAAACCCAATTTTAAGATCATCTTCTTGGAGCTATACAAGTTTGATGACAATCGATCATCATTTGGCAAGCACCTTCCCACTCACTATATCATCTGATTATAATATTGCTCTGTCGTACCTGAATCTACCTTGAGCCTTAGACTAAGTATAACCAATTCAAGTTTTGTCATATCCTCACATCTCTCATACAAAGGAGCTTATGGAGAAACTAACATGTCATAAAAGCTTTAAGCATTAGCATTTGGAGGCTCCACTAGATTTGGTTGAAATCTAGGCCCTACTACATCCATCACCATTGTCTCATATTGATTGTATTGTCTATGGTAGTCTGCAACATAGGTTGGTCATTCGGTGATGGGTTTACTACTTGTGAGATTGTAGGTAAAGGTTCTCCATGAGATATTCAATGAAAATAATCTGGCAAAACCCATAGTAATAAATATGGGTTTTCACCACATCAAGGATATCTATCTTTTTATTCTTACACTTTGCATAAGGACACCGAATCTTTCCCATTTGTGTACGTTGGTAAAGTACAAGCACACTCTAAGAACTCATCTTTCACAAAAATATTATTAAATTTTCGTTGTCCTTGAGCTACTCTATTATATATCCACTGTTTTCTTTCACATCCATTCATTCTTTGTAATCTATACCCAAATAGAAGAATCTAACATAGAAAATCACCATCTCCAGTTGAAACGAAATCAAACATCTTAAAATATCTAAGTATGAAAGTAAATATAGTAACATTTTTGTAATTACAAATAAAAATAAAAACAATAAAATTCCATCCTGCCATGTATTGTATTGCTAATAATCAATTAATTGGTTTGAAGAAGTAATATAGTAAACTCATTGCTCTTCAGCATTCACATTATTAGAAATAACCGTACAAATCGGCTCATAAGTAAGAATTATTCCTCACTTATGTAAATACAATGGGTTCTATCTCTAGGCGATGTGAGATTTCTAACACATCTCCTTCACGTCAAGCGTGACAACAGGGTAAGATAAATCTCACAACTACAAAGAATCTCCTACAATGGGTGCAAAGGGTCCCCGACAACGGGGTACATAGGAAAAAGTGCAAAGGGTAGAATCCCCTACAACGGGGTATAGAAAGGAGAATCCCCTACAACAAGATACAAAGGGTCATAGGATAAACTTTGATACCATATTAAAAATGCGGATGATAGAATCTAATTCAGCCTCACAAGTGAGGACTACTCTTCACTTATATACATACAACATATCTTATCTTTAAGCGATACGATGATGATTCATGCAAACAACAACTTATAAGCTTAGATCGTAAATAAACAAGTTAAATAATTTTCAACACAATAGAAAACTGGTCGAACATCACATTTCAACAGTAACACATCACGATAGGCAATCATATACGAATATACCTTGTCTTCTAGAATCAATTTGTCACATGATAGAAAACCGGGATTACAATTTATCCAAAGGAGACCTGGAATATGGAACATATTGATAAAAAAAGCTCTTCATGAAATTTCAAAGGATAAGGATGAACTTTTATTTGATAACAGACGTAAGGTGTTATTTGAACTAATTTAAAAAATTAAAACTAAATTTATAGATTTTAAGAAACTAAAAAAACATTGATTTTAAATTTGAAAAACTAAAATCAAATTTAAGGAATAATTTTTTTAAAGGAATTAAATGATTAATAAAAGAGTTTGATTATAATGTGTAAAAAAAATCATAATAGTTTTAAAATTACATAGGCTTGTGAGAAAAAGAAAATATCACCCAAATTCCGTGAATTTGTACTTTAAAGATTAATTTGATTTGTTAAAAAATTATAATATTAAATAAAATAAAGAGAACAGTATAATATAAATAATTAAAGTATAGAAATTTTTTTATAAAATGTATTAAAATTTTATATCAAACAGACAAAGGGAAAAAGAGTCATGTTAATGTAAATACAGTCAATCCATTATAATTTATCATTTATAATGGATTATAATAAAATCACTATAAGTTTATCCATTATTTTACAATCTTAGAAAATCTAATTATTTACACACTTTACAAAAATCTAATTTCTTACTGAGATGTAAAAATAGCATAGACCTGATTATATGATTTGTAGTGACGAGGCTATTAATATTTCTCAAAATAATAATAATAAATTATTAAAATTAGAGCCAATAATAAAAGTAATTTTGTACGCAGAAGATTAAGATGCAAAATCAAATACGCGTACACTATTAAACTGGTGTTAAGAGCTTGATCCACAGGATGCATGCTATAGAAACTTCGTTGAGATTTACTCATGGATTTGTATTTTAAAATTTTGATTAGAAGCCTTTTTGTATTTGACACATGCTTTCATTATAGACCTTCTTTGGAAATTTGATGTTTGGGAAAGAACCTCCTCTTATTCACTAATATAAAAGCTTCTTTTTATCAATAATATAAAATTATCTTTTCAGACAGTCTTCAAGATACTAATTCTTGTTAATACTAAGTCTTCAAAATACTCATTAAATAAACTCTAATAGTGGAAGACTCTTAGTACTTAATAGTGGAAGACTCATAGTACTAAGTCTTCAAAATACTCGTTAAATAAACAAACGTGCAAAGTGGGAAAAGAGTATTGCCTTTACTTTCACACTATTTTATTTACGTAAGAAAGGCAAATGACAAAAAAAATAAATAAAGAAAAAATTCCAACTTAATGCAATTCTCACGATGATGTTCTTATTTCTAGTTTGGTGACATAGATTTTCCATTTACTTTCACTCTATTTTATCACTTTAAATTTTTATTCACTTTAAAGCAGACAAATGAAAAAAAAAGAGTCCAAGTTAATACTATTTATTGATCAATGAAGTACTTATTTCTACTACAGTGATTCGTCCAATACGTTTGGATTATGAAATTTACGATTCATTTACTTTTTTAAAAAAAACTAAATGATATAAAAAAGTAACTATTATATTTTAAGAAAAGAAACTATTAATTTCAAGATAATAAGTTATGACTTGAGTCATAATTATAATTTATTAACTTAATTTTTCTTATAGTCTATAAATATTTGCTTATTTGTACTTATTTATAAGTTAAAATAATCATATACTTCATTTATTTTTAGAAATATTAATTCTAAAGGACTATAATATGTAAACCACTTAATGAACTATTTTATAAATTTTAGAGATATATTTTTTTAATTAAATAAATTAAGAATGTTTTTTAAATTTAACGAATAATATATTTGTCTATGCTTCCATAATTATATGTACTTGTTTCCATGTAATTATAATAAGAAAAGTTTGGAAGATTAAAATTTCTTAAAAATAACTTTTTTCTATGGAGTAGTTGACTCCATTGTTATGGTGTAAGTACCTATAAAATCTTTATTTTTGAAAATTGAATATTTTCTTCTAGATCTTTATTATGGAATATTTCTAGGAATCAGTATCCACTAATATAAACTCATAGAAGTCTAGTTTTATTAGTGTCTAAAGAAAGATAATGAAAGTCTTGAGGAAAGATATTTCTAGCTATTTGTCTCAAGTTTGTAGTTATTCATGCTTTTCTCTAAAATGATAATAGGTATGACTTTTAGTTTTTCTAAGTATTCACATGATGTTAGGGATTTTTGAGTTTCTTGTAGAACATTTTTTGGGGATTCTTGGGAAACAAAGTTTTTTCCACCAAAATCCCTAGGTCTTAAAACATTTTGGTAATATAGTGGAGTAAACCTATTGGATGTCATTAAAGGGCATGGTGTTGAATAAAGAGACTTTACCAATTCTACCAAAGTAGAAGTTGATTTTGAGGGAGTATGTGGTCATAAAGACATTGAGGAAGGAACTTTATTTAGTTCTCTTGGAGAACCGTATTGATTTATTGATGAGCTGGAGACTTTAATTATCTTTTGTCATTTGCTTTACATTTAGGTTGAAGCCTGGAAAAATTCTCTTATTAAAAATCCGGAAGAAAATTGTTTTTCCCTTAATATGTTCTATATCAAAATCAAAACATGATAACAAAGTTTTCCATCTTGCAAAAATATGTTTGGAAACTAAATTTTGAACATCTTTTGTTAAAACACTAGGCATTGTCCAACAACTAGTACAAATTAAAAAATTTTGTTAAATAAATCTTCTTGAAATTTTGTAAATATAAAACTATTGAAAGAACTATTGAAATAATTTCCTTTTTTACTGTATGGTACTTTTGTTGTGAAGATCGTCAAATGCTTGAATGATATCTAACAATTTTGAGTTTCTAATAAGACCTTTATCTAAATATTCTTAGATTGCATTTTTATCATACTCTAAATATTATTAATTCATTTGGATGAGTCTTACTTTAGTAGGAATATGTTTTTCATCAAAATTATCTACACATGATAATGAAACAATATACTTTTTTCTATGCGAAAAAGTAGTAGGATAGGTCTCACACAAATCTCTTTCTCAATTTTTCTTCAAATTGTTTTATCATATCTAAATTTTTTTTTAGAAATTCTATTTATCTGTTTAATAAATTTATTTGTTTCTTTTAATTATTGAATATAGAATATTCTTTCAATAAATTTAATTCTCATTCTCCACGAGGATTTATAAATTCAGGACAAACCTCTTTTTCTAAAGTTGTTGTAATTAATCTTTTTTCTGTTATTTGGAAATGATATAAAAATGTTAGAAAAAGAATTCCTAAAATCACTGTAGAATTCATATTTTTTTTAGTATTATAACATATTTTGTTTTTCACAAATTTTTTCATTAGATAAATTATATTTAATATTCATTTTTTATCTATTTGCACTATTTACTTTTTTTAATGTCTTTTTTTCATAAAATTAAGTTGGTATCAATCCATTTACATCTACTCCTGAATCTATTAATATGGTCCTTTCGAGTTTTTCTTCTTCTATTATTAATATTACTTTAGTGTGTCTTTGTTCGACTGGTCTTTATTGTTCTATGATCACTGAGAATTTCCTTTCTTTCTAATCTTAATAATCTATGTTCTATTGGAATATCATTTTCTTTTAATAAATTTATTTCTTATTTTAAATTCTTAATTTCTTCATGTAGATCTTTTGTAGTTATTTGCTAACTAGGACTTCTAAATCTTCTATAAATATCTTTCATATTTATAGTTTCTAAATTGTTTTGAGATTCTTCATTTCTCTTTGTTAAATTATTTAATTTAGACAAAAATTCATCTCTTAATGATGAATCTTCTAAATTTTTTTTATTTTAATTGATATTAAAATACTTATTTGATCTCTAGTTAACATATTTATCTTTTTACAATCTACACAATTACATGAATTAGGACCTAAGTAATAATCTTTATCCCTATGAGTTTCTGGTGATTGGCTAGAACTTTCATACTTTATTCATTATATTTGATTTAGTTCACTATCTGTCTCAACTATTGATTCTTCTGATTCTATTTTAGAATTAATTAAAATCTTTATTAAGTGTTACCTTAATTTTTCATCTTCCATTCAACTTATCTTTTTTACTATCTTACATTTATTTGCATAATGACCTATTTTTCCACATTTTCAACATGTATTATTTTTCTTCTTGCTATTTTTATATTTAGGTTTTCTTGTTAACCTATTTTCTAAAGTTTGATTATTATTTTGTTTATGTTTATCATGAGGTTTCTTGTATGATTTTCTTTTTTATTTTATCTTGTTTCTTAACCATCTAAATTTCATTCCACTGTGTCATTTCCTGAAAATGAATTTGGTACCAATTCTCCTCTTTCTTCAAATTGTTATCTGCGGCAGTGAGTCTTAGATAATAATTTCTAAGTTTTGGAAAATGTCTGATTTTATTAAGTTCTAAAGTATTGATCGATGATTTATTGAGTTCCTTTAATTTCTTTTTAATCTCGTCAATTTTTAAATCAGTGTCAATTTTTAATTTTAGTGGGATCAATATTAAAACTTTATATTTGGATTTCTTTGAAGAGATATAGAATAGTACTTTTAAGAAATGCATAACACATATCATCCCAACCCTACTAGAGAAGTAGCTATCATGTTAAGAAAATTAAGTAATAAATTTAAGTATTACTTAACTCATCACATAATAGAAGATATGACTAGATATTTATATGTAATGAGAATTCATAAGAATAACATTAAAGTCTTAGAACGAGAATTAAAGAATATTCAACATCTTCATACTTAAAGTTATAACTTAAATTTGTTTAAATTTGATTCTTAAATTCTAAAAGATCTTAAGGGACTAAGAACTTTTTCGTTATTTTCTTTCAAAGGAATTCCATTGTAACACTGAAAGGTGTGTATACGTTAGTCAGTCTTGTTCTCGATAGTAAAATCTAAAGAAATAGTAAATTCGTTGGTAAAAGGTGGTCTCGTAATATGGAAACCAAAAAAATAATAAGAATGCCAAATTTCTTTAGAACTTTGAGTGATTTAGGATAAAGAAATAAAGATAAACAAGTTATAGTTAATATTCTACAACAAGATACTTCTTCATTAAGATATAATAAAGTAACCAAATTACAAATAACTAGTATAGAAAATTTATTACAAAATTGGTCAATACCAATCATTAGTAAAAATCAAATGTATAAAAAATAGTATTTAATCATCAACTTAAGATAAAATACATATTGTAGAATCCACTTATCCAGAGACGAAAAATAATACAATTATACATTTATTAGAACAAGAAATTTTAGATCAACATATAAAAAAAAATTATAATTTTATTCATTTAGGATTAATACAAGTAACAGCAAAACCTAACTTTAGACAAAGAATAAATAGTGCACGTATTATTAATGTTAAAGATGCAAGATTAAAACAATTTAATAATTCAATAGTAGCAATATTAAAAAGTAATCTTCATGATGACTTTGTCTTCTTTCATTGTTATCCAAATTTTTTCATGAATTTAAATAATGACAAAACAAGTAAGACATTGAAACTATATATACAAATACTTGATAATTTAATAGACAAAGACTTTTGTCCTATTTAGATCATATTTAGAGTTTATTACAACTTTACAAAAGTTTATTAGAATTATAAGGCTTTAAGATCTTCACTAAAAGAAGAAACAATATTAGAAGTAAATTTAAACAAACCTTTAATTCAAGTTCCTAACAGGTTAAAACATAAAGATTTAAAGGATAAAATTCTAAAAAAATGATTACTACAAGATATAACTGAAGAGTAAAAAGTTTATAATACTTAAGTAAGAGAAATAATTCAAGAAAGAATAGATGTTAGATTAAAAGTAAATAGATTAAAATATTTGAGAATAGATGAACCACAAATATATAACAATCAATCCTCTATAAATTCTATAGATAGATTAAGTTTAGATTTAAAAAAGTTAAATAGGATAACTCTAAGAGTAAGCAAACCTGTGTTTGAATAATCTAAAATATCAAAATTTCCTCATAACTCTCTTGCGGTCTCGTTAGTGTTACATACATTAATTAGAGAGAAATCATTCGAAATTGATAAAAGATAAATTAAAGAAGATTTTTAAGCAAGATATAAAAAAGAAAAAGTAAATTGATATTTTGAAAATTATTCTAAGAAATAATTAAAAGAATTTAGAAATTTTTTTTATAACTATCTTAATAAACTTAGATAAATCTTTATTTTTTTGATTGGTTAATAAAATTAAGTAAAGAACAAAATTTAAATTATTCTTTTAATTAAAAAATAATTAGTCCATAAAAAAATAAATAATATATAAAATTAATAAATAATGAGACTATCAAGTCAAAATATTTATGAATATAAAAAATAATAAAACAAGTATTAAAGATCTATAGATAAAGACTTGCTCTTATAAAGTTATAAAGTTATAAAAATATAAAAAATAAAAATAAAAATATAAAGATAAAAGATATTAAAAAATTATATTCTCAATTAAATTATTAAATAGGCAAAACATTAATCATTAAAATATATATCAAAAGTTTTAAATTATATACAATTTAATATACATTATCTTAAGAATGATATCTATTAATCTAATTGTTTTCTTACTTAAATTTAATTTATATGAAAAGTGATAGAAAGCTATAAACTGTATATATCATAAAATTCGTTGACATGGCCCATAGATACTTATATTTTTTAATAACTTTTTAATAGATACTTGTACTTTTTAATAACTTTTTATATTAATTAAATCTAACCAATCTAAGTAGTTAATTTAATATTATTATTGACTAGATCACATATAAAATTTTTTATAATTTTAAAATTATTTAAAAATTTAATAAATTATATTATTTTAATATATAATATAATATTAAAATATGTATAAATATTAGTTATAACATAATATTTTTAAAAATTTTAAATTATATGAAATTTTATACCTATAATATTAAAGATAATATTTATTTATTTAACGATTGAATCAGTTAATTTAATTTATAAAATGTATAAGTTAAAATCAACAAATCTTGTCATTTATATATATATATATAAAAGTATAAATAAATATTATATTAATAAATATAATATATTTATTACTTTTTTCTAATGTAATATATATTCATTATTTTCCATATCACAAAGTATATATTAGAAAAATATTTTACTATGAATAAAATAATTATTACAAATTCTGTACTAAGAAATAAATATTAAAAATATTTATACACCCGAAAATTTCACACATATACAATTATTCTCAGCTATGCCAAATTGAAGTTTAAAGTATATAACTGAAGTTGAAATTTTATTTTATTTACATAAACACCATGACCCAATAATTGATAAATAACACATCTTATTCACGATGGTAAATATTAAACTTTATTATTTGTTATTTTCTTTATAATTAACATATGAAAATTCATAAAATATAATAGATACTTCATAATGCTGAAATATAACTATAGACTTCAGAAGGTAGGAGATAGAAAATAATTGGCGGTAGATTTTTAGTAGTATTCCTTTGGCATGGTTCAAAGTAATACAGAAGACAGAAGTGGGTACCTACCTGTCTCTCACTCTGTCTCTCTTCTTTTTCTCTTTTTTTTTTTTTTCTCGCTTTACAGCCTGTAATGTTTTCTATTTATGTTTTGTTTGTGTCTCCTATATATCTAACTCTTGTACGTAGTTTCAAACAAAGGAAGATGAATCATGAGCTTAAAAAACAAAGCCATTTCCCTCTTATGCTTTTATATGGTGATAGAGGCATGTCTAGGGTCAGTTCAGTTGGGTGAAAAAGAATAAAATAGAATAAAAAATAAATAAAATATTTAAATTAAAATATAGATAAAAAGATGAAATTCATTTTTATTTTTCTGTTTTCTTTAATTTTTTTTTTCCATTCTGTGGAACTGATCTAAGGAGACTGAAGTTCAGGGATAAGAAACAAAAGGGTAAAGATGTAATAATATTATTTTAGAAAAGAAGCAGAATGGTTGCACTCAATGTTATAAGACCTGCATAGTTAATTTGGTGGAGTGTGCGGTTGAGTTAAATATATTTATTTATATTTTAATATTAGATTTATCTATTTATAATGTATCGAGTATCTATTATAGACTAAATAAATAAATTAATATTATTTTAATTCATGAATCAGATATTATATACAAAACGAGTGATCAAATTACTCGATAATTATTACAAAGATTAATATTTTAAGATACCAAATTAATTTAATAGATTTTAATTCTATTATTATAATAAACTAATATAAATATTCGCATTTATACTGTAAACCTAAATAAATTTCAAAAATAATTTAGATATTAGTTATGTGTTGAATATCTTTAAAATAAAATCGATAATTTTTTAGATACTTGAAAAATTAAAGTCAATTGAAAATATTTTATTCTATAATAATTAAAGGATTAATGAAATGAAATTAATTATTGAATAAAGATTTATATATTATATATATTTGGGTTTATTTGAATTTGTGATAGTTAATGAGTGTGATTTTTAATTGTATTTTGCGTATATGTATCTTTAAAAAATAATTATTCATAATTTATTTATATTATTTAGTACATGAGAGGGTAATAGTTTTTCAAACAATCTTAATACAATTACAATGAAATATTAAATTGTTAATTTTTCATTTTAAGTTTAAATTATAATCATTTTTAAAAATATTGAATTTAAATGAATATATTATCTCATATTAAAGTTAAATTAAATAATTTAAATACTCATTCTCAAAATTACATTTACTTAAAGTTAAATTAATTAATTTTATGTAAATAATTTTTTTATCAACCTTTAAAATGATTTTAATAGAGCAATAGGTGGATTTCTTTTGTTAGAATTATTTTTCTTATTATTTTCATTTGATTTTTCTTATGCAGAATAATATATCTATAAATTATTGACTTTAAAATATCATTTATTTGAATTGATAGTTATAACAGGGAATAAATACATATAATTATCTTATATTAATAAATGAATTAATTTCTTAGTTTGATTTAATTTTACATCTTTTCAAAAAATATAAAATTTAATATGAGAATTTAATAAAGTTATCGATATATTTTGATATTCATGTCTAGAATTTTCATTCCCGGTATTTAAAATAACTCTCACTCTTTTAATATTTGTTTTTATTAAGTTCTTTCTCTTTTAATTTTTTTTTATTAAATTTGTTCTCTAACTTTAATGGATCTCATAATAACTTAGATCTTTGTATGTACCTAGATAATCTAGTAATCTAGCACTTGATAGATTCTTTTAATAAACCCACGGTCAGGTAATCTAGTACTTGGTGAATTTTATTAATCCCTAAATATAGAAGGATCAAATAAATACATGATTTATATAAAATAAGATGATAGAACTTGTATACTTAGTATAAATAATTGTTTCTAACTTGTTCTTTATGAGATCTAAGTGGGCCATGTAAAAAATGGTAGAGAGGAATGTCTTTAATCGATGGAAGAAAGAGGAAAATAGTCATCTACCTTTATTTGAGATAACTATTTCATAGTCTCCTAAAATTAAGTAAAAACCTTTTAAATGAGTTATTTATTGATGATTAATTTGAATAATTATCGTGGATAAATTTTATCAAAATCTCTTTCAATAATGATCAGATATGATATAATGATACAAAATAATATGTATGTTATTAGTTTATATTTATACATAATAATAAGAGTTGACTGAATTGATGACCGAATAAGCATAAGACAATATGTATTTTATTAATTTATATTTATGTAAATTAAATATTTTAGGAGTTGATTGACTTGATGACCGAATAAGTATAATAATATTGGATGTATTGATGATAGGAGATTAGTTTTGTAACCGAGGTAATTTAGGTTTTAAACTGTGGTTTTGCAATTATAATTATAAACTTAATGTTAAAATTTTGAAAGTCTTGAATTGGAAGTCTTGAATTATATTAACAACTTTTTATAACTAATTTCTATAACAGATAATTGTTAGGATACATTTTATATTATTTATAACATTTTTCTATTAATTGAAATTTATTCAAATTATAAAATTAAAAAGAAATTTTAAATTAAATACAAGACCTATAAAATTTTATAATTTCTAATAAATTTTAATTAATAACCAAACGTTCAATGCAATATATATATATATATATATATAATAAAAATAAATAATATAATATAAAATATGTCTTAGAAAAATATGAAAATAAAGATAGACCTTTCTAAATATAATTGTGATTTATTGATCTTAAGTATTAAATATCTGCATCTTTAATTAAATAAATTAATATATCAATAAAAATAATAACCAAAATTTTACAAAAATTAAAATAATTTTTTTATATAAATTTTATATTTGAAATATTTGTATAATATATAGGATAAATAAAAAATTAAATTCTTTTCGTGTTATGATTTAATTTAGTGGTGAGTTGGATTAATTATTCACAAAATATTTATACAAGAGGTTTTTATATATTATTAGGATTAAGAAGTTGTGAAAAAACTATCCTATTAGATAATTTATAAGTTGAAACAAATCTTTTAAAAATACTTAAAAGAACTCTTAAATAAAGTTAAAGAATCAAGCCTCAATCTTTTCCTCAATTTTATTATTGATACTCTTATCATATCAATTTCACATCATTAAATAATATATTATAATTAGTTTTTTATGAAAATTATATGATTAGTGGTTAATTATAATATATAATATAAATTTACATATTTTAAAAATAAAATTATAATAAAAGATAAAATGTTAGAGACTTTAATAAAAATGAAATAAAATTTATTATTTTTATGAAAATTTAGAATTAATATAATAATGTCTTATAAAATTAATAATTTACTTAAATACATTAATATGAATGGTAAAAATCAATTCTTAAACTGAAAACTTAAATGTATTTAAATAAAATAATAATAATAATAAATAAT
Source organism: Hylodesmum podocarpum (assembly GCA_026586105.1). Taxonomy (NCBI): domain Eukaryota; kingdom Viridiplantae; phylum Streptophyta; class Magnoliopsida; order Fabales; family Fabaceae; genus Hylodesmum; species Hylodesmum podocarpum. The sequence continues at coordinate 9,070,150 of JALJEV010001436.1, read as the reverse complement.
ATTGAAATAAAAAAATATTTAAATTTTATGTTATTCTAGAAGGGAAACAAACAAATTAAAAAAATTAAGTGAATATTCTCTGACCATTTCTATTTTATTTTCAGTTAATATTGAATTTTAAAATATATATTATCAAAATGTATAATATTGGTTTCCGTTATTCCTTCAGTTTATTCAAACACAATATATTAAGATTAAACACAAACTGTTGCATGTCAGAGAAAATGAATTTTAATAATAAAAAAAAAAAAAATAAGAAAGTGATAGAGTGGTAAGCGACACGCGAGCGTATGAGTAGGGTCCACGGAAAGGCCTCATCAGTATGAGACCCTATGTAAGAGGAAGGAGAAGCAACACTAGTTATAGACTACACTCTGTGAAATAAGGTGAGCCAAGAAGGCCATTCTATGTATATTTTTCGTAGATTCATCAGATCCCAACCTTCACAACCAGACAAATTAAAAGCAGAGAAAAAGAGAAAGACACAACACTTCACTCTCATTACCTCTTCAAAACCTTGCACACTTCAGAACGACCTCGTTTTCACAAGGTACAACACACTCCTCACTCCTCACTCCTCATCGCTTCGCTTCTTCAATCCTTCTGCATTTTCACATCTGTGCCTAGCAGCAACGACGCTGTTTCGTAAAAAAAAAAAAAGAAATTATATACATTGCATTTTTTATTATTTTTTTTTGTAACATTCTCGGAAAACGTGACTGAGTGAGAAGACATAAATCCACGGATAATCGTTGTTTGAAGCGGTCAACACTCTCTAGTTAAGCAAGTGTTGTTGTTTTAACTTCGATGTTTCAAAATGCTCAAAGTACAAAACCTTGAAACGTTACTTTTTCATCTCGTGTTGCATTAAGCAAGTGCATTTGTATTTTTTTTATTTTCTTTTTTTGCTTTTTTTTAATAGTGTTTGTTTTTGCTCGCGGGTTAAGCGATCGGATCTAACATCTTTGAAGAGGGTTTTCGGTTTGTTAGTCCGAAGTTGGAGCCATTGGAGCATTTGTGAAATCTGAGATCTAGGTTTGCCATTGCTGTTTTTTTTTTTTTTTTTTTTTTTTTTTTTTTTTTTAATGTTTTATCGGAGATACACATTTTTTGAGTTGCAGCTGCTGTTACCTGGATTATATCCTGGATTATATATTCTTTTGATGTGTGTTTTAAATTTTCCCGAATTTTTAGGTGCCTCGGTTGTGTGCAGCATTTTGTAACGGCTATTTGACTGTGTTTCCCTGTTTTTTAGGCTCTTGGGAACGGTTGTTTTGAATACAAGCTGTTGAAGGATTTTGCAAAATATTATTTTGAATTGGAATTTTCTCTCTTTCAAGAGACGAAAGATGCAGAGGCCTCCACCTGAAGATTTTCTCCTCAAGGAGACCAAACCCCACCTTGGAGGGGGAAAAATTTCTGGTGATAAACTTACCAGTACCTATGATCTCGTTGAGCAAATGCAGTACCTTTATGTGAGGGTCGTTAAGGCGAAGGACTTACCCTCCAAAGATGTTACAGGAAGCTGTGATCCTTATGTTGAAGTCAAGCTTGGGAACTATAAGGGTACCACCCGCCATTTTGAGAAGAAAACCAATCCGGAGTGGAACCAGGTTTTTGCGTTCTCCAAGGACCGGCTTCAGGCCTCAGTGCTCGAGGTTACTGTTAAGGATAAGGATGTTATGAAGGATGACTTCATTGGGCGTGTGTGGTTTGACCTGAATGAGATTCCGAAAAGGGTTCCTCCGGATAGCCCTCTGGCGCCTCAGTGGTATAGATTGGAGGATAGGAAGGGTGATAAGGTGAAGGGAGAGTTGATGCTGGCTGTTTGGATGGGTACACAGGCTGATGAAGCTTTTCCCGAAGCCTGGCACTCGGATGCTGCAACGGTTGGTGGAAGTGATGCTCTTGCTAACATTAGATCGAAAGTTTATCTGTCTCCTAAGCTTTGGTATTTGAGGGTTAATGTGATTGAGGCACAGGACTTGCAGCCAACTGATAAAGGTAGATACCCTGAGGTTTTTGTGAAGGCTATTCTGGGGAATCAGGCATTGAGGACTAGAATCTCTCATAGTAGGAATATTAATCCAATGTGGAATGAGGATTTGATGTTTGTTGCGGCGGAACAGTTTGAGGAGCCTCTGATTTTGAGTGTGGAGGATAGAGTTGCTCCTAACAAGGAAGAAGTGTTGGGGAGGTGTGCAATTCCTTTGCAGCTTGTGGAAAGGAGACTGGATCACAAACCTGTCAACACTCGGTGGTTCAATCTGGAAAGGCATATTGTGGTAGAAGGGGAGAAAAGGAAGGACACCAAATTTTCAAGCAGGATTCACATGAGGGTTTGTCTAGAAGGTGGCTATCATGTTTTAGATGAATCTACTCACTACAGCAGTGATCTTCGTCCAACCGCGAAACAGCTCTGGAAGTCAGGTATTGGTGTTCTTGAACTGGGGATATTGAATGCTCAGGGTTTGATGCCTATGAAAACAAAAGATGGGAGGGGGACAACAGATGCTTATTGTGTAGCGAAATATGGTCAGAAGTGGGTCAGGACCAGGACAATCATTGATAGCTTTGCACCGAGGTGGAATGAACAGTATACTTGGGAGGTTTTTGATCCTTGCACTGTCATTACTATTGGTGTATTTGATAACTGTCATCTGCATGGCGGTGACAAGGGTGGAGGTGCAAAAGATTCTAAGATTGGAAAGGTACGAATTCGTCTATCTACCCTCGAGACTGATAGAGTCTACACGCATTCCTATCCACTTCTTGTTCTTCACCCCAATGGGGTGAAGAAGATGGGTGAGATTCACTTGGCTATGAGGTTCACTTGCTCATCTCTGCTCAATATGATGCACATGTATTCACTGCCCCTGTTGCCAAAAATGCACTACATACACCCACTTACTGTTAGCCAGCTTGACAGTTTGAGACATCAAGCTACTCAGATTGTTTCCATGAGACTGAGTCGTGCTGAGCCACCACTAAGAAAAGAGGTAGTGGAATATATGCTGGATGTGGGTTCTCACATGTGGAGCATGAGAAGAAGCAAAGCTAACTTCTTCAGGATTATGGGGGTTTTGAGAGGCCTAATTGCTGTTGGAAAATGGTTTGATCAAATATGCAATTGGAAAAGTCCAATCACTACAGTTCTGATTCATATCTTGTTTATAATACTTGTTATGTATCCAGAGCTTATCTTACCCACAGTTTTCCTTTACCTCTTCTTGATTGGAATTTGGCACTATAGATGGAGGCCAAGGCACCCTCCTCACATGGACACTCGTCTCTCCCATGCAGATTCAGCGCATCCTGATGAACTTGATGAAGAATTTGACACATTCCCGACCTCCCGACCAAATGATATTGTGAGGATGAGGTATGATCGACTTCGGAGCATTGCTGGGAGGATACAAACTGTGGTTGGGGACTTGGCAACTCAGGGTGAAAGGCTGCAATCTCTGCTGAGCTGGCGTGATCCAAGAGCTACATCACTGTTTGTGATTTTCTGTCTGCTTGCTGCTATTGTACTGTATGTCACTCCATTCCAAGTTGTGGCCCTCCTGGCTGGAATTTATGTGTTGAGACATCCAAGGTTTCGTCATAAGCTTCCTTCTGTGCCCTTGAATTTCTTCAGGAGGTTGCCTGCAAGAACTGATTGCATGCTTTGAGTGCAGAATGGACCTTGCTGCTTTACTTTCATTGATAGGCACCAGATTTTGTTTTCTGGTCCAAGTTGTGACCTTCTCCTGAAGGCAGTAAATTTTGTGGATTAATGTTCATTATTCTGTCACAGGGATTTTCTGTTTTCACTTTTGAACTTCATGGTAGTCTTTGTTAAGTTGTAATTTTGTAGGTTTGAGTTGAAATTGACTTCAGCTTAATTACTTTCATGCTTAATCAGATGTAGTAGTGTTTCTCAATTTGGGATTTAGTTTGAACTGTGATGGCAGTGGAGGTAATTTCTTTTCTTCTCACCCCTGAATTATTTTTCCTAGTTGTTGATAAATGTTTCTTTTCAAAAAAATAGGTGAGCCGTTTAAGTCTGATGGACTAGACAACCAATATTTAGTTTCATTGGTTTTAACAAGAACTTGAATCTTCTAGTTTTCTTTGCATTTTCTATAGATAACCATTGTTTATAATATGATCCTATGGATTCTTGTGTTGGTGATAACATGCATTTAGATTTAATTTAATAAGAAGTTTGATGAATGCACGTGGTATGACAATGACCGTGTTGTATGGACTTCTGTCCGATTTGCTAGGGTACCTATGGGTCTGCACAGACAAAGATCCCCTTCAGCAATAACTGCTATTAATATTTTTTAAGGAGATAAGCTACATGATGAAAGAATGTGATTTTGTTTCACTGTTGTAGTTCTGCTGAACCTGCTTGTGAAAATACTAGGCACTTGTTGAATGTGGTAAGCATTATTGAGAAGAAACTAAATATTTATGGTTATAATTTTTTATTGGAGAGATAAATCTTGTAGGTGACTTTGAATTTTTTTATTTGTTTTAAGAAAATCATAGTCCAAATACTTCACTCTTATTGTTTGATTGAAGACATTATGAATTGTGATGTATTTTTATGATTGGAATTTACAAAATTTAATTTAAGAAAACTATTTATAAATATACGAAAGCAATGTGCTTAATATCTTATTGGCTATATTTTTACTCAAAATAAGTATAACTAATATGTTAAGATGAATGCTTTTTTTATTGTTGTTTTTAAATACAAAATAAAAATAAAAATAAGTGAACATATGATTGAAAAAAAAATTAAACTAAAAGGCAAAATAATTGTAGTTGATAAAAAATCAAAAGTATCACGTAACAACATGAATAAAATAACTATAATAAAATTGATAAATAGATAGATATATTTGGTAGCTATATAGGTGGTTGATTTCAATACTTTCAAGTAAGGTGTTGAACTTATATTATCATCTTAAAACTATTTTGCATTATAACATTAACTTGACTTTAGAATATAGACTAAGAGTCATGTATTATATTTATTAAGAAATTTAATTTTTTTAGAAGGTTAAAATGTTTGATGGTTTAATTAATTACGTTTGATGTGTAATTGATTACAAATATAAAATAAAGTATATTGATCCTCTTAAAAAATCGTTTATCACGTTTTTGTAATTTATTATATTAGGTAAACGAAGAAAGTTAGTTTCCTAATTTGATCGATTACAAGGGGAATGTAATCGATTAAAATGTTTTTAGATGAAATCTAGGTATTTGGATAAACATTTTAATCGATTACATAATTAAATAATTTTTTATCTTTAGTTATTTTAGTTACTATTATGTAAAGAAAATTCACAATTCTTTTAAGAAGAGAAGAAAAAAAGGTGAGAAATGCAAGAAATATAGTTTCGACTTTGTGTGATCCTGTAATTGAGACACATTTTTTCATCAATCAAGATTGAACAGATTTACTTTTTTCGAGAAAAATCAAGAACCCACCTTTCTAAATCTTTAGTTCATTTTGCATCGTCGTAGGCATTGCAAGATGATATTTTTCTGATCTTATTACTTTCTTTTAATTCTTGTATACTATTGATGTTGATGTTTTTTCTAAGAAAAGTTGAAATGATATTTTCTAGTGGGTAAATTCAAGAATTTTTTTTCTTATAATATGATCATTTAGCATCTACAAGGTTTAGGTGGCTTAAACTTTTCTCAATTAGAAAAGTATGAACAAAAACTAATTATGAACAAAATTTTCTTGTAAAAATATATTGCAATTAGTGGAACTCCAGACATTTATTTAAAAGGAAAATGGATGTAGCATTTGTGTGCAAAGGTGGACCAATATATCATTGTATTAATCTCTTTTATCTTCCATCGTTATTGATTGTTTGATTAATATGTCTTGCTAACCAATTTGAATTTTTTTACGTGCACTTGAGATTGAAAATATATTTAAAGTTTAACCCTCTCAAAAAATATATTCAAGGAAGACTTTAAAAATGAATGAAGGATATGATTAATAATTTTGTTATATGATCCATAGCTCTGATTTTATAAGAGTTTTAAAGGTCACCGATTCACCCCAATCTTGATTGCTTTCAAATCATTTTAATTTCTCTCATATTTTGTATTTTTCAATTATACAATTAATTTATCCAAATTATGCTTGTAAATTGTAAATTTGAAATATTTAGGAGTAATTTTTTTTGGGTTTTTAGGTTGGTATGATTCAAGCTAACAAGCTGAGTTGAACTATTGATAGTGAAGAATTTGGGCAGAAAAAAAAGTTCATACAAAAATGAGTTAAGTTTCGAGTTGAACCAATTCTTTTCAAGACAAGTTAAGATAAACTAATTTAATTTATATGACTCATTTCCCGCCTTACACAAAAAATATAAAAATCATTGAATTGGTATTGTGTAATTATTTTAGTTATGATAAGGTAACATGTTAATTGTTACTTCAAGTACTTAATAATATGTTGATTTATTTTTTAAATTTATATTATATATTTATTTTTACTAATTTAATCTATATTCGTTAAAATAACTAACCAGACAAGAAATAATGTTAAATCAACACAAATTATAAATAAAATATGATTAAAAAAATTAATCAATATATAACCCGTTACATGGAGTAATAGTTAACATGTCAGTTTCTAGATTGAGTTAAGAAAAACATTTATAAAAGAACTAAATTACATGTCAAAATATCAATTCGGGAACCATTTTGTAATATTCCTCTTCTAAAATACTAAAATAAAAATACACACATAATTTAGAAATTAAAATAACTTTTTACTCTTTCTTGATTTGATTTAATTGATAATTTTTTTCTTACTTTTATCATTCTAATTGAAAAATATGCAATTTTTTATTATTAAAATAATATTCAATAGTAAATTATAAAATATTATTTTAACTACTCTCACGTGATAATAATTCAGTATCATAAGGGTAATGATATTATTATCTATAATATAATTATTATGTATTAGTTTATGATTTTTACGCAAGTGCAAATCATATCTTCTCATAATTTTCTTGTTCAATTATTATTACACTTTCTTGTGATATATAAAGTTTGTAAAGAAATAATTCTTATTTTCAAGAATTTTTGTTTGATTAAGATTTTGATAAAATATCTAATAATACAAATATATTTCTATTAGAAAAATTCTAGCAATAAGCCAGTAACACTCTCTATTCACAATTTTTTTTTTTTTATATTTGATAAAAATTTATTAAAAGTCACACATTTAGATGAATTCAATTCTCATTTAATGAATATCTCTTTTTATTGTATAATTTTTAATACATTTTAACTAATAATAATGCTATTGAATACTTGCTCGAAAAAGTAGAGAACATTTTTTTTTAAAAAAATTCTTAATACCTTATCTGGTTGAATTTCAATCTATCTTTTTTCATTTTCTTATAAAAAGAAATTGAAACAAAAAGTTGTGTAACCTATAAATTATTCAAAAGATATATACATATCCACTTGTTGATTTTTAAATAAATTTAATTATTTAAATTTTAATTATTTATTAGTTGTAACAACTTTATCTTATCGTATGATTATTTAAGATTAACATTGTTATTTACCAATTACAATAACTTTATTATGCCAATTACTTTTAATTAGTATTATCTATTTATTAGTTTATTTGTATATATTTTAAATTTTGAATTCAGGTTAAATATAATAATATTATAAATTATATAAAATTAATTAGAAAAATAATTAATATTAAAATTATATTTTAATAAATTTAATATTATTTAAATTGTCCTACCCATGTAACGTCTTGAAATTTTGATCACTGAAATTCACATTGTTATCGTAATTATTAAACATTGTTATTAAGAAAGAAAACAAAATTTATATCTTCTCCCTGATTTTTTTTATTTTTCTTTATTATTTGTAACTAAAATATAATTTTTTTCCTTACGTTCTAATTATAAGATTCTAACATTTTTTAATTAAATTCTCTATAGGTAGTTCTTATAAACTTTTAATCAACTTTTCTTATTCAACTAGCAATGAAGAATATATTATTGATAAGGATAATGATTTGATTATCTTCACAACTTTAGATAAATATTTAGATAATGGTACTTTTGGTATAATAATGAGTATTATTGAATTATCTTAGTGAATTTAAAATTTAAACAATATTTTTTTTATCTTGATTTAGATTTTGTTGATTTTGAAATTTAAACAATGATTTTTATCTTGATTTGGATAAAGTTGATTTTTGGTTTATCTCTGGTTTCCCTCATTGTTACTCTATATATAGTTCACTCTCTTTGCAAAACTGAATTAACAATCTTAGGTTAATTAAGCTGCTAATTTTGAAGTGTAGTACTCTGCAAAGTGAAAAATATGGCTTCAACAGAGAAAAGTAGCATGCTTCTATGGTTATGCGGAATAAATTTATTTTTCTTGGTCATTGGTTGCAGTGCTTCAACCACTTCATTCAGGTTTTTTACTCATCCCCAATTTTCACTACTAATGTTTTCGTTTTGGTAGATACCATAAATATTTAATTTTTGGATTAATTATCTTCAAACAATGTTTCAACTTATACCTTGCAGTTTCTGCATTACGATGCAGAAAATGTTACTGAAATTATATAAGATAAATAAATTATTATTCAGACTTTTTCAATTTGTTTTCTTATATTTCAAACTTTAAATTATTCGTGAGTTGATATCATATATATTAATAAAAGCTTAATGTTTATTTACTATACTTTTACATTACTACTAACCAATTAAAGTGCGAAGGTACTCATTATAAAAGTTTAAACAACAATATAAAATCTTTATAATATCATCAATGTACTAAGGTTTAGGATTTAAATTGCTTTATACCATGTTCAGATAATATATGTTTTAGTTTACCGATTTGTTCAATCAAAATTATCCTATTGATTGCAGGAGTCTAAGGGAAGTCAACAATCCTGAAGTCAAATTAGATGTAAAAAACAATCAGGTATTAACTGTCTTATTTAAATGTTAAATTTCTATTAATTACTTCAATTATAACGATAAAGATCTTTTTAAATATTTCAATTAATTAGTTTGGTATAATCTCCAGGTTATAATGGAGAATGGCATCATTCAAGTAACTTTTTCAAATCCTGAGGGCACTATCATTGGAATATCATATAATGGAATAGATAATGTGCTTGAACGACGTAACAAATTTAACAATAGAGGGTATGATGATCCTTCTAACTACGTTCACTAGTTCTCTTTCCAATAGTCACTTTCTCAATGAAATTAACATAACTAAACACAATTGTGTTTATAGGTATTTTGACATCATTTGGAATACACCAGGGAGCCCAGGAAAACTTTGGGGGTAAGCTTTTCTTTATCAGTATTATCAAAAAGCATCTGCATATGCAAGTATATTTATAGTGACAAACTTAGATGTAGGCATTATTCAATTATATTAGAATAATTTATATATATATATATATATATATATATATATATTACATTATTTACTAATTTTGAATTAAATATTTTATCTAAAATATCAGCATTTAGATTAAAATATTCTTATATAATAATACTAATATTTTAAATTAATCAATATTTATTTTGTTGGGAACTAACCAATATTTATTTGATACCTCAATCATGCACATTATAATTAATAAAATACATTTCGGCTAACAATTGACACTATTGACAAAATTTAGTAATGAAAAATTGGTTTTTTTCTTCACTAATTCTGATTCCGAGGTCACTAAATTTTACTGATAGATTTTTTAAAAATTTAAGTGTTAATTATTTTATTAAAAATAATATGATGTACTTTTAAGATATATCAAAATATAAATCAATTGATTACTTATAATTATTTTTAAAATTTATATTTAATAAATATTATTTAAATAATATATAATTATAATTTAAAGATTGAATTGATAAACATTATAAAATTTATTTTTCATTATCATTATAATAAAAGATTTGATAAATAAAATTAACTTGTTTGGGAAAAGTATTAAATTACATTTTTTTAATTGTCTTCGGTCTATCATTCTTAATGATATGATTCTATTTTACGTAAAAAAATAAAAAAAATAACAGTTGATAATAACAGAACAAGTTATTAATTGTAAGCTACCGACTTATATTGTTGATCCACAGGATACAAGGGAGTAAATTTTCTATCATAGAGGAAAATGAGAATCAAGTTGAAATTTCCTTTTCAAAAACATGGGACATGGATACATCAACTCCTCCTTTGAACGTAGACAAAAGGTGAGTTTAGCTTGTGTTGGCTTTTATATATACGAATAATATAGTTCTAAGAGTATTGTATATAAACACTTGTATTGAATCACAAACATTATATATTATATTATTTTGTATCTTATTGTATATAATAATACCTACTATTCCAATATTTTTACCCTTTGTCTCTTTTTTTCATTCAAGGTATTAATTAGAACTTTAGCTTACCTTATGATTTTCTAATATTTAACTAAATTATTTTTAAAATTAAATTCCTAACATAATTTTCTCTGTTTTTCATTCTTCATCAAGAGATAAGTTAGATATCTAAATGATCTCAGATATGCTATTTATTCTATCTAAAGAATACAATATTTACTTATCGAGAAAAGTTAAAAAAAAAAAAAACAACATTATTAATCAATTTTATAATACTATTACTTTTGAAAAAACATTAAATATAAAAATAAGTAGTTGAAATGAATAACATTAAAATTTGAATTAGATTTAAATAAAAGTAATATAACATTGCGTGAGTTTGATGATAAATAAAGATGTAATTTATATAAATGTTTATGTGATACAAAATATATTTATTTTGCAGGTATATATTACATAGAGGTAGTTCAGGATTATACTTTTACGCTATATTTGAGCGTCTTATCGATTTTCCTGCTATGGAGATCGATCACATTAGGATCGTTTATAAGTTACAAAAGGACAGGTAAATAGAAAATATTATTGTAAATATAATTGAAAGTGATTTATATAATTATAAATTTACATATTTAATTGAAATATGTGGAACTTAATCCTATCTAAACTAAAATTGAAAAATTCTCTTGTGATCAGGTTTCATTACATGGCTATAGCAGATGATAGACAACGAGTCATGCCAACAGCAGAAGATAGATCTAGAGGACAACCCCTTGATTATAAAGAAGCTGTTTTAATAACCCACTCTAGTGATCCTGAACTTCAAGGAGAGGTGCCATTTTTTCTTTTCTTAAAATTTTGATAACATGTTTTGGTTGTTTCTTTTTTGTATGTGTTTAGAAGAAAGATAATTTTAGGAAAATATTTTTTATTTGAACTTATTTCATAAAGCTAGTAAAGACTATATATTTTAAAAATAGTATTAGTTTTCATAATTTTATTATATGATTTTTTTTTCTTTCGAACTTGATTTTAGTTTAAAGGAAAATGTTTAATCAACTTTTGAATTGGGGTATAATCAGGTGGATGACAAATATCAATACTCATGTGAGAATAAAGATAATAAACTTCATGGATGGATTAACATGGACTCTAAGTCCAATGAATCTGTGGGCTTTTGGATGATCACACCGAGTAATGAATTCCGTAGTGGTGGCTCAATTAGGCAAGGCCTCACTTCTCATGTGGATCCTATCACACTCAATGTAAGTCCAAGTTTATTTTCAACACTTTATTAATATGAAAAAGATAATAAAAATACATGTGTAGTTCAATTTATAATTTTAAAAAATATTGATAAGTAATTTGTATTGATTCTTGAAGGAATTAAAAAGGTAACATTTTTATAACTTCTTATCTAATTTGATGATTTTATTTGTGCCCAGATATTTCATACCACTCATTACTCAGGGAAGGAGGTAACCATGGCATTTCAAGAAGGAGAACCCTTCAAAAAGGTTTATGGCCCAGTTTTTACTTATCTAAACTCAGTTTCAGGTGGCCATGATTCACAGACCCTCTGGAGTGATGCTATACAACAGGTGCTACAACGAACAACACTTATACCATTAAAAATATGTTTACTAAAATTTAATTTGACCCTTTTTTTTATTCTCCATGGTTTGATTCACTTAGATGTCGGAAGAAATCAAAAGTTGGCCTTATGATTTTCCTAAATCAGATGATTTTGTCCCGGCCAATAAACGCGGAAAAGTTGAAGGACAATTACTAATCCAAGACCGGTACATTACATGTTCCTGAAATATTTATTTTGTTTTATAGTCATATCCTTTATGATTCAAAAGAGCTGATATTTCTTACCTTTATCACCAGATACATTAATGGAGGCCAATTCGTATATGAAAATAATGCTTACGTTGGTTTGGCTCTACCTGGAGATGTGGGGTCATGGCAAAGACAAAACAAGGTATTTCTCCTTATGAAATCTAGTTTCTAATAAGTTCAATATCGAATTGCATCATTGAATGATTAAAAACAAAATTTGTTTATAGGGTTACCAATTCTGGACAGAAGCTAACAAAGAGGGCTACTTCATACTTGAAAATATTGTACCAGGGGACTACAATTTATATGCTTGGATTCCTGGAGTTTTTGGGGAGTACAAATATAACACTATTATAACCATTACAATAGGTACACATATTTCCATGAATTTCCTTGAACACTTCTAGCGTAAGTTAAATCCTTCCCTTTATATGTTTGTATTTTCTATTGTAGGTTGTGTTATTAAATTGGATTCACTAATATTCAATCCTCCAAGAAATGGACCTACCATATGGGAAATTGGCATCCCAGATCGCTCTGCTGCAGAGTTCTATGTTCCAGAACCTTATCCTAACCTCATAAACCGTTTATACATTGGGAAACCGATACACAAGTTAGCCCAAAACTCAATTAATGTTTGTTTTTACTTTTCATCTACACCCCATCTTCTGTTTCTCATAACATTTCTACATTAACAGCTTTAGACAATACGGATTATGGCGGCGTTATGTTGAATTATACCCCAATCATGACCTTATTTATAACATTGGATCGAGTGATTATCGTAAAGATTGGTTTTATGCTCAAGTTACCAGGCAATCAATTTAATCAATTCAATTCATTTAATAATTTTGCAGCTACTCGTTTGAGATTTAATTTATTATTTTCTGACCATACTCTTTCAATGTATGTAGGAACATAGGAAACAATACATTTCGACCAACAACATGGGAGATTAAATTCAATCTTCCATTTATTATAAGAGGCACCTACACTCTATGACTTGCCTTGGCTTCAGCTACATATTCCAACTTAGTGGTAAATTATGAAAATCTTAAATTGATGAGTAACTAATAATTATGCGTGTTAAGTTTGAAATGACCAAGAATTTTTCACTAATACTATCTGATATGTTTGTCTAGGTTCGGTTCAATAACCCTGTGGCTCGTCGTCCACATTTCTCAACGGGATCAATAGGTCGTGACAACGCTGTAGCAAGGCATGGCATCCATGGACTGTATTGGCCTTACAACATTGAAGTACCAAGCAATCTATTGGTGCAAGGAGACAACACTATCTATTTGAGACAGCCAAGAGGTTCAAGTCCTTTTCAAGAAGTTATGTATGATTACATCCGTTTAGAAAGTCCTTAAAATATTTTTGATAAAAGATATTTCAAGAAAGACAATCTTACCTTTACTAAATACAATTTATATACAATTTATATGAACGACAAAATAAATATAGGAGGATTTATTGGTACAAAAGATTGGTTAAATAATAAACGGTTATTTCATTTTAAATTTTGAGTTATTAATTTGATTTTGATTTGTGTTACAGAAAAAGTACTTATATAATTATTCAATTTTATTAGCTGATTTGTCTTTTTTAACTTTTAAGCAATTGATGCCATGGTGCTTCACACGGTTGATTATGGCAAATTGGTGGCATTGAAATAGCCTATTCTTTAGTGGTACAGTGGTTGTAGTTACCGAAGTGCAAGCCTTCACGTTTGATGAATCTTGTTTAGGTTGTCTTGACATTTTAAATAAGTCCATGATTTTGTATGCTTTAGGTCACATGATATGCTATTAAATGCTCGCTCAAAAATGTAGAGAACATATTTAAAAAAAGTAAAAATTCTTAATACCTTGTCTCTTGAATTTCAATCTATCTTTTTTCAATTTTTTTATAAAAAGAAACAAAAAAACAGTGTAATTTTTAAATAACTTTAATTATTTAAAATTTATTTATTTATTAGTTGTAACAACTTTATCTTATCACATGATTATTTAAAATTAACATTATTATTTACTAATTATAATAACTATATTACGTCAATTTCTTTAATTAATATTATCCATTTATTAGGTTATTTGTATATATTTTAAATTCTGAATTCACGTTAAATATAATCATAATATAAATAATATAAAATAATTAGTAAAAATAATAATTATTAAATAATATATTTTAATAAATTTAATATTATTTACATTGTACTGCTCATTATAACATCTTAAAATTTTGATATTGAAATTTACATTATTTTTATAATTATATATTTGTCTATGTCGTCAAGCATATTTTTGTGAAAAATCTACAAGAAAATTTATCTACAGTTTGAGTTGATTTCCGTTTGTTAGTCTTATTAATTGAGCTTATAAAATTTGATTTATGATGAAATAAAATAATAAATAAGTTTTAATTAACTAGATTAAATATTTTATATATTATAATTATAAATTTTAAATGAGAATATTAAAACAAATATTTTTAAACTAAATGAAGTATGAGTGAAGGAGTTTGAAGAGTTTACTAAACCTAGACACGAGCTACACTATTTAAGAGAATTGAAAATTTGATATTTTATATTCTAAACCTTATAATTTGAAATGTTAGAGAGTCGGTTTAAATCGACATTTTGAGGCTAGAGTATTATACATAACTGACCACCTAACCGATTAATTCCCATTTATTCCATTCTCTTGTTCTTTTTAGTCACAAATCACCCACCACAAAACATAACCTACTTTATGTCTTTCTTAATGTTAGTTAGAAACAAAACAAATCAAGAGTCAAGAAAGATAAAATATTTTTCAATCAAACTTGCATGCAAACTTAACGAGAGTGTGAGAAAGAGCCCTAAAGCTTAGAAGAAGGAAAGCAAGGGTTTTGTGAAGAGAAAAATTTATAAGGAAAGACCTACTAGAGTTATTGTCAAGAGATTATCAAGACCATGACCTCCACATCTTACACCAAACAATTCTTGGTAACGGGAACCTCTCTCATTTGGAATCAACTATTGTAGTATCGAGGGACTCAACCGAGGAAATATTTTATTTATCCCTTTTCTGTGCTTTTAAAAAATTTAAACTACTAAAATGCGAATTTTCAGTTGAAGGGATGTGCCTGCTAGATGACCGAGGCATGACTTTTTTTTATGAAATATGTTTTTGAACTTTATAAAGTGTCTTGGTGAATTAGGAAAAGATCCAATTGCAATAGAGGCTATTTTCAACCCTCAAGATTTTTGAAGTTGAGATTCCTTAAGTAATTACGAACAATTTTGAATAACAAAGGATTTTTCTAAAGAATTGGACCATTGATGAGCTAGAGACCCAATTCAAATGTTAGTAGTTAATAGACTCAAGACCTAAGCACTAGAAGTAGAGTCTCAACTCATTCTTAGATCAAAGGTCATTCAATTTGTGTCACAAGGAATTGAGATTCTAGGATTGAAGGTATCTATGAATTAAATTCCTTAATATATTGCTAGTAGAATCATGAGTTATATAAATTATAGTGATGAATTAAATATGTCGTGTTCAATTTAAATAATTAAAGGCAAATCATGACCCATTTATTTTGATAATTACAACTAATCTTATAATGTGTTAAAATTAATAATTTCTTAAATATATCCGATGCAAACTTTATCTAATGAATAGATGAATACTGTTGTTCATGGTTCAATTTGAAAAAATAGACTAATGTATAGTCTACTAGAGTATATTAATGAATCGGTAAACGAAAGCTCACCAAATTAAATGATAAGTTATGGTCTTAATGATTACATTTAAATGCTAAAGTAATTATTGGTCATTTCATCTTGGAGAGGTTGACATGGCTTGCACAATTAATGTCCAAGGAATCTACCTATTCATCTCTTAGAAAGACGAACCAAATCAAACAAAAGATGACTTCTCCGACAAGAAGATTTGTAGTAGAAAAATAGTTACTCTTTTTAGCATTCTTCAACTGTCAAAGAATAAAGTTGTCAACTCTGATGAGACAATCCATGTAGAGACATTTAATGATAATGGACGTGTAACATGCTTCTCATAGTTGAATGAAGATATGAAGTTATTGAGTCTAACGATTACTTCAAGATTAAACTTTAAAGATTAAAGTCAAAGATTTTAAAATTTGAATATCTCACCAAACCTTTTCTCTTGATCTACTTCTCGGATAAAAACGACCTATTAAGTGCATTAAATGCTCGTATTAAATGTTTCAATATGAGAAATCCATTCAAAATTAATAAAAAGTGTACTTATCTTTTATCTCATATAATTTACTCATTCAGTGATTTGTAAACCCTAAACACATTTTGAATTGAAAAGAAAAACTTTAATTTAAATAATAGAGAAGTATATCTTATTACACTTCTTGTTGAACTGGTGTAAAATTAGAGGCTTGCCTTTTAAGGTTTGAGTTTGTAAAATTGAAATTGATTTACTCATTTTGAATATTTGGAAATTATTCTATTATACATATACTGAATACTAAAATGTTAACACAAGCAAACTTCAAATATAGATGTAACATCCTCAATTTTAGGTAGGGGCAAAATGGTCATTTTTTCATCTTCTCTACAAATTGATTAAAATATAATATTTTATTCTAAGTAGTGTTTAGAAGTTATTCAATGTAAATAATAAAAGATTAGTAGTAAAATGTTATGTGCATAATCAGTTTATGAAAAAAGGGCAAAACAGTCATTTGCCATTTACCTTTTAACCTTGGGTCTGAGGTACCAAATAACTTTAAGCACAATGTCTAAAAATGTTTTAGAAGTAATTAGAAGTGATTGGGAAGTTAATGATAATTTAGATGAGAAAGTCAAACTTCAAACAAAAGTCAACTCATTAATGGCAGAGATGTAAATACCA
The DNA here is from genome assembly GCA_026586105.1 of Hylodesmum podocarpum. Lineage (NCBI taxonomy): Eukaryota > Viridiplantae > Streptophyta > Magnoliopsida > Fabales > Fabaceae > Hylodesmum > Hylodesmum podocarpum. Next base: position 9,052,995 of record JALJEV010001436.1, on the reverse strand, counting down.
CAGTTTTCCTTTATGTGAAAGAAATTTAAGTTGAGATTTGAAGATTTAAAATTGATGGAGAATTAAATTAAAAATCCACTACTAAGAAAAGGTAAATGACAGAAGACACGATAAATTGAAACGGAGATAATCGGAGACTCCGGGAGCATAATAAGCCTTACCTCTACATTGTAGGCCCATATGAGCATCTAACCTAATTTTAGGGTTATGTGGGCCCCACACTCACCCAAAAATCTGATTCCCCAAATGACCTAAAAGGAGTCTCACGGTCACTCACTCTCACTACTTCTCATTTGCATTTTCTCTCTTCTCCTCTTCATTTTCTTTTCTTCTCCTCTTCCTCTTGCACTCTCTCTTCTCCTCTTCAATCAATCACAACCACCACGCCACCACCACTCTTCCTCCATGACAAGAGCTTCACTTGAAGGGGGAAAGAGGAAGCTTCACGGTTAGCTCTTGGGTGCACACACAAATTCGTTTTTGCAAAGCTTCACTCAAGGTATGAGGGGTTTTTGTCTTAAAAGTGGATTCTATTGTGTGTTCTCTTGCTATTTCATTTTTCTTTGCATTATTTTGCTGTGAAACTGAAACCCTAGAGTGGTGACCAAAGTTTTGAACTTGAGTTCTCTGTGAGACAACCTTAATGGAAGTCTAGAGTATGGTAAAACTCAAGGAACTTGATTTGATGAAATTGGGAATTATAGAGATTGAATTCTATTTGAGAATGGGTTAAGTGAAATCAAAATGTGCTACTTGTGGTATGAATCAATTATGTACTAAGAGATTGCTTTGTTTACATGATTTATAGTTGGTTATCCCACTATGCAGCACTTTGTATGCCTAATGAAATTAATTTGGTTTTCTTTGTTATATCTTGTAACCATGGACCAATGAAGAATTGCAATGTGTAATTTAATTAGTCAAACATCACATAAGGGACAATAAGGATCATAAGACACTTAGGAATGGAGTTAGGCTAGTGGGGAGTGAATTGGCCTAACCAAAATATGTCAAAATGAGGATTATGCAGCAAATTTCATGTCCTGATAGTCAACTCGCGCAAGTCGCAGTAGTAGCTCTAAGCAATGTTTTTAAAATGCTTCCCCTGAACTCATTAACAATTGGATGATTTCCAAATTTTTAGAGAACCTCTATAACACATAGATATTAACATCCAACGGTGAGTTTTGGGAAATAACACTTTTAGCTAGAGATATAAAGATTAAATGACAGAAGCGTGAGATGAGCTCCAACTCTCGCGAATTCTGCGCGAGTTGTGGTGGCCGAGACGTTTTTGGGGTCTCTAGAGTTCCAACTCGCGCGAGTTAAGAATAATCTGCGCGAGTTAAGGTGGCTGAGACATTTTTGTGGTCTCTGGAACCCCAATTCGCGCGAGTTTAGTTCCATCTCGCGTGAGTCACCCCCAAAACCATGTTTTTGCTTCTTTGGATGTTTGAAGTGTTTGAATACATATATCTTTACTCTATTAGTGTGTAAACCTTCTGGGGTTGCCTAAACAACCATCATGGAGCTAAATTGTGATTGAATTAAGAAGTTGTGGCTTTTACAAGTTTTGTAATGAATGATAATGGGTAGAGACCTACCAATGAACGTCAGCAAGACATGTGATTTTGCTCGACACATGGATACGCGGACCAGAAGCATATGAGGAACTACAAGACAAGAAGATGTCCGTAGTAAACATGATTGTTTGATTGATGAAAACTCCATATTCTCCTATGTGAATAATTATGATTATGATGTGATTAATGAAAAATGGAAAATATGATGGAAGTGAGAAGATGTGGAGTTTCCACCGCAGATTTTATTTTTTTGAATGATACCCAAGGGCATGACGATGCTCCGAGGGGTTTATATATGCCAGGTGGGCATTTGCCGGGTAGGCATTTTCTAGCAAGGTGTTTTTATGATTATTGATACCCTAGACAGACTTGGAATGAAAGCCCTTGAAACACTTACCGATACCATAAAAATCACAGCGGAACAATGTTAATGATGAAACCACCCAGTGAGGAGTGGCGGTGGGATGAACCCTAGCCTATGATGGAAGAGGGGTGACATTACGTAGGTACGCGATGGAATATGAGAGTGCGTGTAGATCGCTTGGGGAACAGGTTTGTTGAGTTTTGATACTCTGAAGGCGGAGGATTCATGTAACCGGCTCGGCATTCCCGAAAAAGCTCCATATTTGCCAGACTGATAGAACACTTCCGGTCTTGTACCACCCGAAATGTTGTTGCCTCAGACGTCACCCAACAGTTTGAAGTGTAAAGACCTCGAGATAGTGAATCCGAGGCACGAGCCCATAAATGAAACCTTGAGAGATAAATTGGAAGTTGTAGGATGAGTGTTGAGTGACTATTAGAGCAACGCTTGTTTGTCGGGCTCTAGGCCCGATGTTTATATTCGCTTCTGGTTGCAGGAACTCACCCAATACTCATGACAAATGACAGACACTGATCAAGCTGGTGAATCCAATGCTAAGGTTAATGACCACTTCAAATGTGGGTCGTTGAACCCACAGTAAGCTTTGAGGAGGCTCTTGTTGTTCCACCGACGACTTCGATAGATGCAGATGTTGAGGATAATATGTCAGTATAGAGCGATCTTACCGAGGATATTCACCAGTTTGGGGGCAGAGTTCATGAGTAATACATATATACTACTAGTTGGGTAGTGATTAAAATTGCTCTGATGTAGGTTTTATTCCCTTTGTTTGTATATTGTGGGATGGGTAGCCTACCTTCGTGAGTTATACATAGATGTAATTGACTCTCTACTTGGATATATTATTCTTTAATATACATGTTGTATACCTTTTGATAGTTTTTAGATCATGTACATAGTGTTTTAATTAGAGACAACTAAGATAAATTTAACTGATAAAAGCTTACTACTCTTCACTCCATTTATTTCATAATGTTCATGTTACTATGATTATTATTTTAGTCTAATTAGCACCTCTTAAATGGTAACTTAATTTTATTACTATAATCATAAAGTTTTAAATTGATAAACGTCATTGCCTTGTTTGTAGTAAGTCAAGTTGAGACATTTTATTCAATGATTTATATTAAAAATATTTGTGCGCATGGGCTGTTTTGATACTCTGAAGGCGGAGGATTCATGTAACCGGCTCGGCATTCCCGAAAAAGCTCCACATTTGCCAGACTGATAGAACACTTCCGGTCTTGTACCACCCGAAATGTTGTTGCCTCAGACGTCACCCAACAGTTTGAAGTGTAAAGACCTCGAGATAGTGAATCCGAGGCACGAGCCCATAAATGAAACCTTGAGAGATAAATTGGAAGTTGTAGGATGAGTGTTGAGTGACTATTAGAGCAACGCTTGTTTGTCGGGCTCTAGGCCCGATGTTTATATTCGCTTCTGGTTGCAGGAACTCACCCAATACTCATGACAAATGACAGACACTGATCAAGCTGGTGAATCCAATGCTAAGGTTAATGACCACTTCAAATGTGGGTCGTTGAACCCACAGTAAGCTTTGAGGAGGCTCTTGTTGTTCCACCGACGACTTCGATAGATGCAGATGTTGAGGATAATATGTCAGTATAGAGCGATCTTACCGAGGATATTTACCAGTTTGGGGGCAGAGTTCATGAGTAATACATATATACTACTAGTTGGGTAGTGATTAAAATTGCTCTGATGTAGGTTTTATTCCCTTTGTTTGTATATTGTGGGATGGGTAGCCTACCTTCGTGAGTTATACATAGATGTAATTGACTCTCTACTTGGATATATTATTCTTTAATATACATGTTGTATACCTTTTGATAGTTTTTAGATCATGTATATAGTGTTTTAATTAGAGACAACTAAGATAAATTTAACTGATAAAAGCTTTCATTACTACTCTTCACTCCATTTATTTCATAATGTTCATGTTACTATGATTATTATTTTAGTCTAATTAGCACCTCTTAAATGATAACTTAATTTTATTACTATAATCATAAAGTTTTAAATTGATAAAAGTCAAGTTGAGACATTTTATTCAATGATTTATATTAAAAATATTTGTGCGCATGGGCTGTTTTGATAACATCACTAACAGAAAATATTGGGTTTTACCTTTTGCAAACCCAATTTATTTGATTTACTCTTCTGTTCATGCCTTTAAAAAAATTTATTACACAAATTATTAAAATTTATTTTTACATTTTATTTTAAAATAAAGAAATTATTTTACGAAATACATATATTAGTAAAAAGTTTTTAATTAGTAAAAAGAGTGCTACAATAGACTTATATCTATGTAATTAACAAATGTAACATTTCATTTACCATGTACATACTTATTTTCAAATTAAATTATTAAATTATTGAAATTCTAATGATTATAATCATTAAAACTATAAATCCTCGTTTATCTTTATTTAATTTTAAACCAAATTGAGTTTTTCTTAATTGAAATTTTATTAGATATGTTTTTAAAATATATATATATATATATATATATATATATATATATATATATAATTGAAGTTGATGTGAAAAAATAATTAAAATTGTTGATAAATATATTAAAAATCTCACATTGTTATAACTATGATTCACAAATGAATAAATATATAAAGTCAACCAATCATATTTTCTATTTTACTTACTTATTAAGTAAATTTACTAAATAATATTTTGACTTCACCTTTTTGAAAAAAAAAAATTAAGTTAAACATTTTTAATTGTAAGTGTCTTTTATGAAAAATATCACTTAATAACAAGTAATTGATTAAAGGAATATAAATTTAAGTTCTTTAATCTTTATTAAGAAAAGAAAATTCACCTATGATTCATATGATCTTTCGGAATAGATATAACATCCCCATGATTGACTTAAAATGTTGTTTTAGTTGTATATAAAATATTATTATTTCCTAGGATAAAAAATTAAAGAAGTGTTTTTTCTTTTCCAGCCAAAAACAAATCTTGTTAAGATATAACAGAACAAACAAAACTCAAATTAAACTTTTGCTATCAAAATCAACAATGTAATATTATTTCCTTTTTTGTATAATTTTAAATACATAATCAAATCCTTAAACTGCAAATAAATTAAAATTAAACTCTTAAATACTTTTTTCTTGGTGGGATCACATAAAATACACATAAGCACATAGAAAAATGATCCATTTCTCAAAAGTCGAATCTAGTAAATAGTACAGTAGTGATCTACAATACACGGTTAAACTGAAACTGAAACTTTATTGCATAATAATAACAAAACAATACTGTTATAAGTACCAAACCAGTTGAAGCTGCGTGCTGCAAAATCGAAACCCGAATTCCCAAGAACAACACACAACCACGACACAACGAACGAACCCACTTATTGATTCGTTCTTTCACTCAATTCATTCGCAATGCAAAATCCCGATGACGTTCGCAATCTCCCCATCGACATCACTTTCTCTCGTCTCGGAGGTTCCAATTCTTCTTCTTCTTCTTAATTTTTTTTTTAACTCACATTTTTTTCCCATTTTGTAGATTTCTGAATTTGAATTAGCGAGTTTTGCAGAATGGTTGGTCGATCGCAAGCGAGTACCGGCGGATTGGCGCAAGCGCGTGGCCGCGATCAGGGCCCGAATTTCCAAGGAATTTCCCTCCCTCCCTAAGGATTCTGACCCCCTTTTCCAAACCCTAGACTCCGAAGGTTCAAACTTTATGTTTATTTCGTTTCACTAATTTACTAATTTTATGTTGTCCATAGTGTATTATTGTTATTTGTTCACGGATTATGAATTGTTTATGTATAAATTTTGGTCGGTGAGTTAAATTAGATAGGAAATTATGAATGTCAACCCCATTTTGAGGTGGAGGGAGGAGAGGGATTGAAAGAAGACAGAAAAAGTAGAGAGAGAGAGTGATATGTGATGTGATGAATAATATAGGAGCGTGGTTCTAAATTGTAATGTAAAGGTTTTCTAAGTCACTGCAATGGCATCGCAGTTGCGGCTGCATCAGCTGCATTTTCCTGCAATTGGAGGGATTGCAATGTAATTGTAACCATGACTACAACCACAATTTAGAACCATGATAGGATGAGATAAGAAAAAATGGGATGGTAGTGAGTTGTAACTTGTAAGAGAGAGAGATGTATGTTTATAATAAGTACTCAGTTAGATTTACTGTTATGAGCAAAGTGGAAATGCTATTTTCAGGGATTGGTTATTTGGAGGCTAAACAGATATATGATATTCTCTTAAAGTCTAATACAGAAAGCAGGAACATATTTGGCCGCTTATCAGGTGCTGCGGTAAGTTGTGCATTGCAATCATTCATACTATGTATACAATAAGGACTAAAGTTAGATACAATTTTTGAAGTGTTTTTAGTGATGTTCTCTTATCAGAAATAGAGTTTTACTTTGGTAATCTATGTTGGTTTTTAATGCAAATCATTATTATGTGCATTCTGAGATGAATTCTAATTCTTATTAGAGAATAGTTCCAAAATTAACTATGGAACTATATCTAAGTTTTGTCAATATCATAATCCTTTTTATTAATTATGGCTATCGTTTATTATTTGGGTAGGGTGCATGGGAAGCAATTGTGCGGTCCTTCGAGAAGGATCATGTTTTCCTTGGTGAGGCTGCACAGATTCTGATTCAGAATGTGAGCTATGAAATGTGAGCATTGTGATATTTTGTTTTCGTGAAGAAAAGTGTGTGGTCTTTCTATTTGTTTAATGGGTTTGGTTTTCTATTGCTGAGCATTTGTTTTCATTGTGAAGCCCTTATCAGAGGAAACAGGTGCAGAAGATTCAGCAGCAGCTGTTAGAGTTAGATCGCAAGGAGGCTGATATAAAACGAAGTGCCGCGCTCTCAGCAGCCAAATATGCTGAAGCTTGTCAGGAGCTGGGGTTACAGGTTTGAATTATGGGATGTTTTGTTCTGTAGAAAACTATTTGTGTAGCCACATTAAAAGGAATCTTATGATGATTAATATTTCTGAGAAAACAGCTTTCTGTGATTTATGTATTCAATCTTACCTAGTGAGATACAATTTTCACTGTGTAGAAAACAATTTTTCTGTTACAACTTACAAGTCGGCGATGGTCATATATTTGCAGGGTAAAAATGTCAGAGTAGAACTTCTGGAGACAGCGAACTTACTTCCGAGCACGTTTAACAGTATTCTGGATGTTGTAAACAGTGATAACATGTCACTGGCAATTGAATACTATTCCAATTTTGTCAGGGATGCTCACACCGAAAAGGATGTAAGACAGAACTATAATTCTTTTTCGTTTTATAGTTCTCATTAATACACAGTGCATTGTTCCTGCAACACTTTTGACATACCTTCCAAAATGAGAAGGGATTAGGATTGACATAGTTCAGTATATGCATTATTTAAGATGAAACTCATTTCTGCAGAGATCTTTGGGATGTGTACTACAAAACTTGAAGGATATGCGTGAAAATCCCCCATCTTTAAATGTTTCTGTTGACTCTGAGATTATTAATGATGTTAATGTTCACTCAAGCAAAAATGAATTGAATTCTGAAACAAACAATGGTGAGATTGCTGTGCCTGACATTGACTGGGATATTTCCGTGGAGAGTTCACAAATTGATTGGGACATTGGAACTGTGGAAGAAACAGAGGATAATGGTAATGGATTGGGTCCTTATGAAATCATTAATGCCTCTGATATCGGATATGATCCAACAACATCAAACCAAGAACTGCATGCAGATACATCTTGGGTTGTTAGTGTGGATACTCCTCAAGTTGATGTCATTGATGATGATAATGCCCCAACTGTAGTGGTGGAGAATCAGGCTTCTCTTCCAGATGCCTTATCCAAATTGGCAGAAAACAAGGAAGAAAGGAGCAAGATTTTAGATACAGAATACAGAAATAAGATTCTTGATGATCTATATGAGGTATATAATATCTATGCTAATTTATCATCTTTACTCTGTTAAAATCTTGGCTGGTAATATAATTTTAAGTATCATATTGCATCCGTGGACAGAGAAAGAAACATAATTCTAGCAAAATTTGTTTTGATCTTTTTCTTACCAGTAAACAGTTACCTTCCCTGTATTGATTTAATATTTTGATGTCATTCTTATTTTCAGATTAAATCTTAAATTTTGTATTGATTCTATATTCCATCAGATGAAATCCTTTTTAAATCAACGGTTGGCTGAATTGAGGAATGAGGAAACTTTGTCCCTGCAACATCAAGTCCAGGCAGTTGCTCCCTTTGTACTACAGCAGTATACTGCTGATGCTATAGAAACAATGCAAAGTGATATTTCTTTAGCAATTTCATTGCTGACAAATAGGAAGACAAGGGATCTGATTATGATTCTCAACTCCAAAAGGTACTACTTGATATTTTATACCTAAAATTTCATGCTTAGGAGATACACATTCATCGAGTATCCTGCTGATTCCGATGTTTTCTCAGTTTTGCATTTCTCTGATGAGTAGATGGAGTTGAATTTACCTTTGAAAATTGCAAATGATTTAAGAAATAACAAGGCTATGTACTCTGAAGTGCATATCATTAACAAAAAATTATAGTTGGAACCTCGAAGAACAACTGATTTATGTTTCAAACGAAAACCAGACACACTGATTTAGGTTGAACCATTGTTGGATTGGATATGGTTTATTTTGAAGTTTGGAATGATAGGGCTGCATACTGAAGAAAGAGTTGAAGGCTTCAGTAATGGATATACTATGTAGTGTACTGAGATGATGATTTTTGGTGAATTTTCACTTGTCTATGTCTGTATTACTGTGTAACTGCAATGGCCAAAGTTCAGGATGGCAACGTTAATGCATGCTTTTCCACTTTTTACGACTTTTAAAATGCTAAATTTTTAGGGTTAAAGACTTGAAAATTTCTCCTTTTCTGTTTATGTTATGCATTTATGCTTACATTGATGTGAATAAAATGCATATAAGGGCAAGTCTACCCTGTGACAGTAGGATCAATTGATGAAGTACAAACATCAAACCCAAAGGACCGATTGGAATACTAAAACAAGGAGTTATAAGAGATTAAGATATTCAGATTATGTAGAGTTAGGGTTATGGTTTTGCTTACACTCGTTTGTTTACCTGGACTAATTCCAATTAATTATTATCTTTTCTCAACAATGATTGCCAATTCTCTTCTATTAGCTTGTAGTAACTTTTGATATGGAAACAAACCATTTTCTCTATTATCAGTTTCTAATTTGATCATATAGGAATTTAAATAGCAGAGAAAGCATGCACAGCGAATAAAAAGGAGAATTAGAGACTAAGATTGATCTAGAAAAAAGCCTAAAATTTTATGGGTCGAAACAATAGCTTCGGCAATCACTTTTGCTATTATTTTAAACCATGTTATTCATTGATCGAACTCAAACAGGAATTGAAAGCAGTAAGATAGTCCTATCAAAGGTAAGGAAAGACAACTTCTTACTGAAATCAGTTCATTAAGCAGGAAACCTAAGCACAAATTACACCATAACCCTAACTAAGAATTTTAGCCAGCTGTAGTAACAATCATACAATTGATAAACACACTTGGATGAGAAAGAGAAAGGGATAAGAAAATTACTGGAGTGATTTTCCGAACCTAGACTCCTCTGAACTCTATCTCTAAAACTCTCAGAAAGGTTAGTTGAAATGAATGGAAAATAAGATAAGTAGCTTAGAGTTTCCCCTTTATATTTATAGGAAGAGCTGTGAACAAGTGTGAACATCACAGAATTCAAATTTTTTAAATGAGCACGGCCGTGCTTAGGTAGTAGGCCTGTGATTCTACTTCTCCTTGAGGTTGTGTTGGATTAGCATGGCCTTGCATGTGAGCATGGCCGAGCTGTCTGGAACAACTCCATTTTACTCAGAACTTGCCTCTTTTCTTGTTTTTCTTTTATTTTGCTCTTGGATACTGACATGCTGAACTCTTGCATAAAAATGTGAGTTCTGCCAGTGAAAATAGGCACAGTAAATGCAACAGGGTCGTAAAAAGAGCTAACTTAGTGCAGCAAAAAGAGTTTATCTTACACATGCTTGTTAGATTTTGGAAGTTATTCACCCTATCCACCTTATGTACGCTAACAGCATTTATTATGTCAAATGCTTTATTTGGATCTTCTTGAGTAATAATTCTGTTGTAACTGATCTTTGTGTTAATTGATTGTGGTGGTGGGCCGAATTTCAGATTTCTGGACAGACTAGCCAACTCATTAGAGGAAAAGAAACATCATGAAGTCAAATTGAAAGACAGTTTGAAGGACTTGGCAGCTAGACGGATGGAACTGCAAAATTCTTTATCATCATCATGGTCAAAGCAAGTAAGTTTTCTACCTTTGTGTCCTATTCTTGAGGGGAGATAATTTGCAGTGTTCAACTGATTCTCAAATTTGCAGGATGAACCCTCCCTTCCCTCTTATTCTCTATTTCCTCTACACTAGTTTGAACTAATATACACATGTTCATAACTCTATTTCAGCATCCTGGTTGTGTTAAGGTTAATCAATTTACTGTTGCAATGTTTTTCTTAATCTAAAACGACTATAGAAGAAAACTTGAAGTTTATAATATATTGAATATGTGATGTCCAAATATTGCATCGAGCAGGTCCCAGCAAAGATAAATAAACAATAAAAAAAGAGAATGGGAAAAATCTGATGATGGTTTCTGTGTTTAGTCAAGTTTATTTTAAAGAAATAATCACTTTATTTATCAACTTCCTCAGAGAACTTTTTTGGAAGAAAATCTGTTTCTTCCAAAATGAGCACTATCAAACATGCAAGTTCTTGGCTACCCATATGGACAAAATCCTCTGTTCCATATGCATACCCCTGTTCTTGTACACGAGACCGGTTAACCAACTGTTGAGTGAATTGCAGGACGCAGCTGTGGCAAAAACAAAGGAGCTGAAAAAACTCTGCGAGAGTACACTTTCATCCATGTTTGATGGGAGACCAGTTAATATAATTGGAGAGATCAATGCTCTTTTGTCAAGTGGCCTTGGAGCATAGAGGAATTTGCTCTGTTGATGATCAATGCTTTAGGTGGATAGTGGCTGGGCAAACTGACTGAAGATAAACTTCTTTTTGTTCTTACATTTGACATTATCTGTTCATTTCTGACATAGAACAAAGCTTTGACAATGCCAAGAATACTTGCTCTGATAGTTCTTACTGAATGAAGTAACTTTTCGTACACGGTCATTCTGCAGTTTTCTTTATTGATTTTACAAGCAGAAGATTTTTTTTTAACTTATTAGTATTATTTTTTAAATTTCAAAGATGCTCGTGATGAGGTTAGGCAGCATTTCAAAAATGACTAATTTAAATTTTCCCAAGTAACTTTTATATATATAAAAATGATTTTAATTAGGTAAACATGTATCCCACTAATAATAAGCAAATGGTTTCAATCAGGGTGTATCTTCGAGATATAAGGGTCTTTATATACAAAAAAAATTATATATACATATATATATATATATATATATATATATTATATTATATTATATTATATTGAACAAATAATATAATTTTATTAATTTTAAAAAACCAAATCACACTTTTATTTAATTTTTACTTATATTACCGTGTACCATTCAATTTATGTTTCTAAAAAGTTATATATATATATATATATATAAATCTCATGTTATTAGAGTTAATACAATGAATATTATAATCTAATTTTTTTTTCTTCCACTAAGGATTAGAATCTTATATCTTTTATTTACTCCATACAGTTTTAATTTTCATGACATTTTTTTATTATTATAATCTTTTGAACTTGTTATTAGTTAATTTTTTAACATTAAATTTTAAATTTTAAATTATAATTTAATTTAATTTTACATTTAACTTTTGTGGACAGAATGCTCTAACTTTATCATTATTGTCTATCATCAATAAAAATTACTATTTCATATTAAAATTTATACATATTTTTGTTCTTGGTTATTCTCTTGCTGCCATGGTTTCAACGGTCCTGAAACGCTTATATAATAACAAGCAAAACAAGAGCCTTTTCATAGATTCCCAGGTAATTCATGCAGTAAGTTTTTACAAACGAATTAAAATTTTGCACCTCATAAGACAATGAAATACAGAGGAAAAAAATGCAGAAATCAAGTGAAATTTCTAGCATGTTAATGTCAAGTAGTTTACAGTGTTACGTATATAGCTTGTATCACGATGATACTGAGGGAGTAGATCAGGCGGATACATAGCTCAATGCGGGTGAACCATTAAAGCGGGAGGCGGTTGTACGAAAAGACCTCTCAAGTGGATCAACAAATTCAGTAGCGCCATCTATTCCACCACTCTTTGAAACGACTTCTTGAGAAAATGATACCAGAGACTCCACAATTTCGGATATTGGAGGTCGAAATTCCTTTACAGGCTGCACCCAAAGACACCAAAGTTTCATTGCAATCCCCAGAATCAAAATGACAACAGACTAATACAATGAGTAAATTCAAGTTTACAGTAAAACTCGATATCTAAACTTGTAAAGTTAATATGGAAATACAAATACCTGAATGCAGAGGGAGATGAAATCCGCATAACGGGAAAGAGCCTTGGAAGAAAATGTTCTTTTAATTGCCGGATCCACCATCTGTTCCAAACAGTCGCTATCATGAAGCCTTGATGAAGCCCACTTTGCCATATATTGCTCTTCCTTTGGCCTGGAACTGTATTGCAAGAGAAACAGAAGTGAGAGCTATCATTCATCAACCCTTTGGAAGATAAGTGGAACAAAGGAAATGGCACAAGATTGTAGAGAAAGATATACCCATCGAATGGTTTTCTTCCTGTTAACAGTTCAAGAAGCAACACTCCGAAGGAAAATATGTCACTCTTTATGCTGCCAATTCCTGGTTGACCATGATCAGGTGAACTGTATCCGGTATCTCTAATATCAATCTCAGAAGCCTGTTTTCAGAAGTTAACAAATTAATCATCAGTGAATATATCATGGCATACTCAAATTAATATCGACTTTTTCCCTAAGATAATATTGTACCTAAGAGAAATGTCCTTATCTACATAATGGGACGTCCATTTTTCAGTTGATTCAGTTTTGAAAGGGTAATTATTTTTCAGCTAAAAGCAACTGTGAGCATTGTACAAATATATCTGTTGTGTATCAATGACTTATCTTTTACGAGTAATGATACATAGACATCTATAGACAGTCCACAAACCTAATTTTCACTCTTCATTTATCTCCATTTTTCTCTTGCTGTTACCACATATTACCTCTCATATCTACACTTTGTGTAGGGAAAAATATATTTTGATACAAATAAGAGATAAAAATATAGATACAATAGGTAATATGATACGATAGAAAAAAATACAGAAATAAATAAAAATGTTGATAAGATGTTTAAAATAAATGGGAGTTCAAATATCACCACTTCTCTTCGTTCTATATTTCTCTCTAGATATCTATTAGCACATAGGTCTTCATGCATCAATTTCCATCATTTTATCTGGTAGAGCTATAGCTTTGGTCAAGTATAATATAACTTCAGCCACGAGAACATTAACAGCAATAAACTTACCCGAACTTTGATTTTATTGCTTGTAAGTGGTCTCAAAATAGCCAAGCCACAGTCAGTAACACATGGCATGAGATTTTCGTCCAGTAGAACATTGGCGGCCTTTAAGTTGCCATGGGCAACAGGAGGGGAGAAGGTTGAGTGCAAATAACTGTAAACAATTGTGTATGTCAGGGTTGAGAGTTGAGACAGGATTCTACTTTCATATTCAGGAACAAATTAACTTGAATGGCAAGATGGAACTTACTCCAGTGCCTGACCAACACCCAGAGCAATCCGGAGACGGGTGCTCCACGATAAAGGTTTGTATACTGCACTGTGAAGAGCATCATTAAGAGTTAAATTTCTGACATAGTCGTAGACAAGAAGATGTTGTCCATGCTCCAAACAGTAGCCTTTAAGTGAAACAATGTTAGGGTGCTTCAGACGGGAAGCAGTACAAACGACATCTAAGAACTTCTCCTCTTCACTGTAAGACATGCCAGCCATGTTGATATTCTTCACTACGAAAACCTTTTGAAAAGAAGAAATGGAAATTGTATTATAATTCAAAGCAACAGTTTCAAAATCCGAACATGATTTTAGAAGACACCTTTACCTTGTTATCTGGAAATTCAGCTCTGTAAACAAGGCCAAGCGATCCCTCTCCCAGAAGGTGGTCTGCATGGAAATTATTTGTAACCAACTGAATCTCTGCTACTGTATAAACCTTGGTCCTTCCAGTGAATCTGTCTCTTCCAGAAAAACTTTTTCTTGATGTTTCCCCTGTTCTTTTATGGTTCAGAGAAGGTTGTAATCGCCTTGGACCCAGAAGCGATGCAGCATTGTAAGGTGGGATTTGTAGGCTCTCATCTATTGCCGTAGTAGAGACCTCTATCACGATTAACGGAGAGAAAAAAAAATAGATCAAAAATGAAAATTAATTTACTGAGCTAATAAATGGAATGTCGTATGAAACAGAAAGAGAAAATAATTGAGTGAAATTTCGCAATATATCTTAAGGTAATACATGTTAAATGTGTGTGTGGAATGAAGAAGAAAATTTTGACTAGGAGTGCCTCACCAGTCACCATCATTGACCATATGCCTCCGTGTAAGGATTAATTACCTTTGGTTGCACTGATTGGACAAGAACGCAAGGAACTATGGTCGCTTTCATAGTTCTTTTGTCTCTGTGCATGAAGTTTATTCAAACGAATGGCAATGAAGAGTGCAAAACCTGTTGCCAATAATGTTCCCGAACCAACCATAAAAGCTATTCCACCGTGACCCATATGTTTCTTCTTCTGTTTCTTCACATTAGGAGAATCATAGTTCTCGATGGCATTTGCCTGAGTTATGGGTGGGCGACTAGTATTTTGCTCAGTCGGCAATTTGTCCAAAGGAAATGCCCACGGAGGAGAGTCGTCTATGGCATGAAAATGATTCCCTCCCATCCTAATTGAGTGTAGAATGTTATGTGCCCACTATTTCACATCCAATAAAGATATAGAAGGTGATCAAAACCTGTCACTTACCATAGGTTTGGTACGGATTGAAAATGCTCTGGAAGAATGCCACTGAACAAATTGTCTTGAATATTCCTGCGAAAAACAGACAAATTAGTATTTAGTGAATAATAAAACTCTAAAACGTGAAAAATAATGTCTAGAGATGACCCACAAATCAATGAGTGAAAGATTAGCCAGGTAGGTGACTGATCCGGTGAATTTGTTATTTTGGAGGAACCTGTAAATAAGAATCACGACAAACAACATGATCTTATATAACAAAAGTCATGCCTAAGTATAAGATGAAATACAAATCTAGTTTAGGAAACAAGGTAAAGGTTTCAAAGAAAGATGAACTTACAATCTATCAAGGTTTTTCAAGGAACCAAATGAACTTGGCAGATCCCCGGTGAAATTATTATTTGAAAGGTCCCTGATAGTTAGAAATATCTTGAGTTGGCAGAAATAAATTTAAACAAAGTAATCAAAACATCTAAATTTTCTTGTTTCACTTTCTCACGACTCAATCTAATTCTCATTAGTCTAATCTTAGAGCTTTACTTCCGCTAACCTTGGAACATTTGAAAGAAAAAGAAACCGTGGCTTGCTCATATACTTCTCAAGTTGCAACTATCATATTCATATGCATTTCCAACTAGAGTGACAATTATGTGGCCTATGATATCTGTGATCTGTCTTATTTTTATTTATTGTAGCTTATATGACTTCACATTCTACTTTTCCTCTTCTGAACTAGAAAAAATTGAGAAGGTTTAGTCTGGCTTTATCATTTTCTCTTACAGATCCAGATAATTCAAGATTAGTAATATACAGAAAAACCTATATATGGCAATGGCTTCCGTTCTATGCACTTCAAAAAATTTTACTGATTGAATCACTTATTCCTTTGATTTTTTATTTTTTTAAAAATGTAATGGCAAAGGACTCGGGAAGAAGACATACATTTCTCTGAGATTATCTAATTCAGTAAACACATTGCCAATGGGCCCATACAAGAAATTGTGGCTTAAGTTCCTGCAAGACAAGAAGTGATCATTTCACAGCCATTTGAAAAGCTCAAAACCCTATTTGATAATCAACATAGATGAGGGAACATGAAGAAACAACTCAACGGTTGGTTAAGAGCATTTATATTTATCTTTGTCCTATATCAAAGCTCGGAGTTAATGCAACTCACAAATGTCTTAGTTTTTTCATGGTTGACAACGAATGGGGGATATTTTGGGTAAAATAGTTGCAAGCCATATTTCTGCAATAGAGAAAATTTGTCAGACTGCTGAAGATACTGGTATAATTACCAGCAAGCATAGAACATAGTCCGGAATCAACAAAGAGCAAGAGCGGTAGGATTACATATGTGTGGCATTCGGAGGTAAACCCACCGGTATTTCACCCTCTATGTTGTTATAGCTGACATCACTAATAAAACCAGAAAAAAAGAAGTTAATCGCAGATCTTGACAAAAAAAAATAAAACCTGATAAAGACTTTAATCTGTAATAATACTCACAGTTGCTTTAAGTTTAGTAGATTATTGAGCAACCCTCCAAGATGTCCAGTAAGGTTCAATCCTTTAATTTTGCTGCATGAAGAAGAGAGCATTTATAAGGTTTATTTATTAGTGACATGCTGACATTATAATCTAAATGGAAATATCCTCAGCAGAGTGAGTGCATTACAGGTGAATAACTGAGGATCCAGAACATTCTACTCCTGTCCAAGATTCCCCACAAGGATCAGAACCAGTCCATCCTTGCAGCACTGGTTTATTGTTCAAGGCCCTGTATAGATCCTGGAGAGCAATGACTGTTTATACAAAATTTACAAAAAGAGCATTTAGTTAGTTTAGTGAGAAGAGAAAGTTATGCAAAGTGTGACCTATACCAAAATTAGTTCAATAATTCGAGATTGCAGGTTTTTCTGAGAGGAAACGTGGCTCAAATAGTCAAACGCGTGAAAAGAATCCAATGCATAAAGATGCACTAAATTGGCAATCTGAGCAAACGTGGCAAATGCAAAATCAAACAACATACAACTGAACAACAAACAAACTTCCGAATCGCTAAACCTCATAATTCTCTTCAATGTTTTCTTGAAACTGATTGAATTCGAAGAAAATGCAAATGAACATCGCAACATACTACTTATAATCAATTTTCAATGAAAGATCATTGTAGAACAGTTCAATCAAGAACGAACGAAAAGTTCTTTAAATTACCGTCAGTAGGATCGGTAAATGCTGAACACCGCGAAAACAAAGTTACCGAGAGGATAACGACGGTGAGAATCGCGCAGACGTAGTTGCGAACCATTTCTTTCTATTTTCCTCTGCTTTCTCGGTTCCGAAACACGAAATGGAATTGAACCGAATCAAACGAAGTAAATAGAAAAAAGAACTCAAGATTTCAAATCATTGCTGACTGAATGAACTTACCTGATTCAAATTCTTCGTTTTCACGTGCGTGCGAGACAGAGAGAGCGAGTTGCTCAGTGCAGTGAGAGGAAGAGTCTCGGGTAAGGTTCGTTGAAGTTAGTTTGGTTTGGCGCGAAACGGGGTTGGATTTAAAAAGAATTTATTATAATACAATTTAGATACTATTCTAAAAAAATAAAATTTACATAAAGAATAAAATACTCTAATGAAGTGAAATTATTAAGTTTTATTTATTTTTTTATTTCTAAATCCTGTTGGGCCGGACGAGATTATAGAATTATTAATGGGCTTGACCGGCCCAAGATATCTTCCATTCATGAGCAGCGGGCGTGTTGCAAAGCCCACTGTGATCTACGTTGGGCATGGATGAATCACCACCGGCCATGGCGAACAGAGAACAAGGAAACGAAGATGACTACATGGGTGACCTTTCTCAGTTTCTTCCTTCAGATTCTTTCCACCCTCCTAAGTGTTCTTCATCCAAAAAGGTCTCTTCTTCCTTCCTTCACCGTTTTATCTTTCTCCCTCGTCGTTTTGATTCTGCCCCAGCGTTTGAGACGATTTTACGCACTTTAAGGGAGCATGGAATGCATAACTTGTAACATCACATGATTTTACAATTAGGTCTTGATATTTAAGTTTAGTTTATGAAAAATTTGGTGCTTTATGCAATTATTAGTTACTAATTAGGTTTGGTTTGCATTTACAGTTATTCTAATACAGCAGGGAGAAAATTTATTTTTTATTTTTTCAAAATCTGTAGAATTCTGTGTTGCTATTTTATCGCAATTTTTGGTACTGCAGACAAATGTGTCTAATGTAGTTACAGTTGTTATTGCGGAGACATAAAAAACCTTGATGTAGTGGCCACAATTGTGGTTGCTAAATGTATTTTAAAATTGTGTTCTCATATGGGTTTTTTTTTTTTTTTCCCTCCAACTTTATATAATCCTGCACTAGTCCTTCGACAGAAGTTCTGGTTTTGAAAAAGTTAGAGTAAATATTTTAAATTAGACCTCAAAAAGTACACTTGACTTCACAAGTTAGTCTTAAAAGAATTTGAATGTAAAATTGATTTAAATGCATATCTATAGGGATCAAATTGGTGTTCAAAGATACATCATTCAAGGCGATAATCCATTTTAAATTTTGAGTATTATTATTGATGTCTCATGTATCTTAGGAAGACCAAATTTGAGTATTTAGTCAAAAAATGAGCCATGGATACTGAGAGTGAATGTTTCCCCTGTTCAAAGAGTTATTGCTAGATGCTTAACTTTCCCCTGCCTTTCACTTTGCAATTTTATGGTTACCATACAAAGTGATTACAGCTTCCTTTATGCAATGCAGGTTTCCAGCAAGATAGATCCTTCAGTCAGCTCTTCAAAGAACCGGTTGAAAACTCTTAGCTGGCAAGAGCGGCGAAAACTTGAAAGAGAAAGGAAGCAACAAGAAGAGGATGAGCAAACAGTAGCGAAGGTGGAAGCTCCAATACCACAATCCAACATTGGGTTTAAGCTTCTCAAACAGATGGGTTACACTCCAGGTTCTGCCCTTGGCAAGCAGGGCTCAGGCAGGACCGAACCAGTGGGGATTGAAATTCGACGGTCACGAGCTGGTGTAGGCTTAGAAGATCCACACAAGGAGAAGAGGAAAAAGGAGGTAATCATGATGGACAGGAAAAGGAGGAAAGACGAGGATCTGATGAAAGAATTTGGGTCTAGGCAGAAGTCACTGTGGCAGAGTAAGAGAGTAATAATTAATTATAACAAGGCAAAGGCTGCTCTTGACCAATTGGAGAATAGGGAAATTGTGGAGCCACAAAAGAATGAGGATGACGCAGAGGATGAAGAAGAAGAAGAGGAGGAGGAAATAACAGAAGAGGTGTGTAATTTAACCATACTTTTCCATATAGTCTGAACTCTCAAAACTGCATATCATTATTTTACCACTTTACAACAACCACCCAATCTTTCCCATGTACTTGAGGTCTACATAGATCAAATGATGCCATATTGTTCTGCCATATATTATGTCTAGACTCTGGGCAAACTGTTGGGCTTTAAATTCTTAACTATTTCACCTATAGTTTTTTTTTCCTGAAATTATTGCAATTTGTTTGTTGTTTTTTAAGCTCATTACATTTTAACTTAGTTCTTTGGCTGAAACTTTGATGGTGATGATGATGGAATTAATGGATGCAGGAATTGAACGATGTCTTGATGAAACTGAGGGATGAATTTAATTACTGTCTCTTTTGTGGATGCCAAGTGAGTAAACACTGTATTTACTTTTTAGTATTCGGTAAAAGCATTTAGGATATTTTTAAAAGTTGAAATAGAAAAGTGTAGTTAAGATATAAGAAGCCTCCAATTTTGTAATTTATTTATTTTTTTTATAACTTTCTTCTTATCTGTTCAGTATGAATCAAGCGATGCCCTCTTGGCCAACTGCCCAGGAACCAATGAAGATGACCACTAAATTGATGATTTGAGATTTAAATAGTGGACATTGTCAGATTTGTTGGGTTTGTCAAGCAAGTTCTGTAAGCTGTTAATGCCTATAAGCTTGCATCCAGTGGATGATTGGGCTTATGGTGCTTCTTGTGTCAATACACAAATGAGTTTTGTCTATGTTCTCGTTACAATTCAGCTAGGAGGTTTCCTCATCTTCATCCATGCCAAGGGACATCATGGCCTGCCTTATTGCAGAAAATGGATTGGTTGATATAAGGTTTGTGAAACCTTTCAGCTCATATTGGTAAATTTCACAGTAATTTACTTGGTCAAATTTTAAATTTAGACTAAAGTTTGTGACCCACCATACTCACTTGAGTATAAAACATCTTGACTTCTTGAATCTAAAGCCTTATTATGTAGTGGAAACGACAACATTTAACTGAGAAAAATGCTACATGGTATAATCTTCTTCCATATATATATGGTTTGTTGGATACAGTGATTCCAAATGATAGACACAACTCTAAGTCAGAATTTGTGTGGTGGAGTGGATAAACTTGTGTACTATGGAATCTATTTGTAGTGTTTCTTATTGCTTCTTCTAAACAAGTCTTGTGTTAAATTGATTAGTTCTATTGTTATACATAAAGAGTAGCAAGATACATGGATTTGGAAGGAGCACAACGCCCAGATTTCTTCACTTATATCTGCTTATGTATTTGCTTAGGCTAGAGTTACCTGGTGGTGTTCATGATACTTATGAAGTGAAGTGGAAATTTTGGAAGAGTCATGTTCTCCTGAAGGTGTTAGTATACTTGTGGAGACTTCTGTGTGAGAGTTTGCCTACTAAATTGGCTCTATTCAGGAAGAGTGGCTTATCCAACTTGCAAGAGGGGTAATGTGTTTACTGTATTAGTTATCAGGGGGATTTATTGCATTTATTATTCTCTTGCTTATTTTCTCATTAGATTTGGTTTCAAATATATGCTTGATTTGGTTTCCTCGTAAAGTAAGATTTTATATAAATCAACAACTAATTGATAGTTCATTGTATTATTTGATTTTGACAGATAATGACAGATAATACATAACATCAGAGAAAAAATGGGTTTGGAGATTTTCCACTGATATGCAAAAATATCAGAAAGATTATAGTAAGATTTCGAAGTTAATTTAGATATTTTTAACTTTTACATGTTAACGCTTCCATGAGAATTATTGTAAGATTACATGCAGTTGTACATAACACAGGGTACTCATACACTGCGTAATTGAAATTTAATGGCATTGATATATCATATGCAATCGAAATTTGTTTGACCAGTAAGAATAGGTGAGGAATGTACAAAAAGTCACAACCTCACGTGAGCTAGATTTTTTCGGTATTAATATTATGTAATGGAAACTCAAACTCACATAAAGTTATAAAGAAATTAAAAAAAATCTAGAAGTGAAATTTAAACACATTCCTAAATTATTGACTCAAATTTCTTGCATGATTTATTATTTTATGGGGATGTAATGCACATTTCTTATTTGACCTTCGATAGAAGTTGTGTGCATACCTTAACATTTTATTTCGTTGAAATTACGGCTGATTAACGAGTCTTATTTTTTTTATTCGCAAAACAGAATTTTTAGTAAGATACGAAAAATAACTTTCCAACGTGCAATGTTAAGGATGGTTGGACCAATCATATCATGCAATTTTTAACCATATCATACAATACCAGTAATGTGTATCACACAACATTTGATTTGATTAAACATTGGTATTCATTAAAACTATTATTTTGAGATTTTTCTTAATTCTAATGTGTGTTTTGATATTTTCTTTTTCACATAACTAAAAAGTAAAAACCTTGGATCTCCTCTATTATGTCCAAAAGTGGTGAAAAGTAAAAACCACGTGGAGAATAACATCAAGAAAAGGGGTGACAATAGTTAAATTAAACCAACAAAATACAAAGAATAAGTGCTACTGCATAATTCAACAACTACTACCCCAATACTTCATATCAATATTTTCCAATAACAACTCCTTGTAAAATGAATTGGGAATCAAGACTATGTCTTTCTCTTGGGTTGAGGGGTCACCCCTTTTGGTCTCATGATGTCCACTGAATGGTTGGTTTCCTCTATCTTGGGGAATCACTTTATCCAATTTAACCTTTTTTTTGTTCTACAGAACAAGAATTCCAAGAGTGAACAATATTGTGATTTTCACCAATTAATATGTAAATTATTATGTAAATTCTTATACAAATATTTGAAAATATTATTTTCAGCAATTTAAACAACAAATAATGCCATTATTTTAAGAACAAGATAATATATCTTCCTTTTGGGTTATTCAGTCAACCTTTTTGGTCTGCCCAGCTCCACGGAGTGGTTTGTTTCCTTGTTTATTGACCTACAGAACGAAAATTACAGATATTTCAAAGTGTTATTATCAGAAATTTCAAAAAATCAATCAATGACATTGTTTTCTGTGATAATTTAAAATATCTCAATTTACATGATGTTGATTGAAGAAATTAAAGTAGAGATCAAAATAACTATAGAAAGTAAGTTTTCTTCCATTAAGAAACTAAATTAAACATAAATATGTAATAATTTAATTTGACACAGACATGAGAAGGAGAGTAAACGTACAGAAGATCACACAATAATTTAATTTGATCATTGATAACTGGAATTTATAGCATAAAGATAAACTTGAAGGAATATAAGATAAAAGAGTTACATATATAAATCAAAATCAACACATAACTAATAACAATATAATGGATGGTTTATTAAGCCATCTTCATTTATTTTTTTAAAACAAGAAAGAATTTTAGGCGTAATTTTGCATGGAACATAATTATGGACCTAAGGCAAGAAAACCATAGTTATAAATTTTAAATTTGCAATAGTCAACATGGCCAAATTAAGAAAATTAATATTATATGTAGCATGGTGCTTACTTTCGAAGAAGAGCGAAGGTTGTATCTACCCTTGATCTTTTTTGCATCACTCTTAGAAGAGAAAACAGGTTTCTTCTTCATCGTGAAGAATTGATAAGTGATTAATCTAGTTTTGAAGAAAGAGAAATTTTCACCGTAAAAGCTCCAAAAGGATTCTTGTAGTCACGTTCATTCAAGAATGCTGTGAGTTTAATTTTGGTGTTCTTTCTTTATGTTTGCACACTGCAGTTACGGTTGCCGTTGCGAGGATTAGTTTATGGCATGGTTGGGTGCACGCAGAGTTCGTTATGTTTAATTAGTTTGGTTTGGGGGCACAACGGTTCTATGAGAACGAATACTCCTGAATCACATTTGTAAAGCTAGAGTAAATCATTGTAATTGAATTTTGCTTTTGGTCTTATAAATATGGTATTGGTTTTAATATATGAAAAATATTTCATAAAATCTTAATTATGTTTTGAAATAATTCTTTTAGTTTCTTAATAATAAAATAATTATGTTAAATAATAATTAATTTAAATATGTAAAATATTGATGCACTGCATAGGCCGATTCACTATAATGGCTTTGTAGGACATCTCGTCAATCATCACACATGCCTATGAAAAAATTACTCGGGATACGACACAGTTATAAAACCATGTCTTATCGTCATCATATGTACTTTAAAGAGTGAGTGTCAAATCACACCCATCTAAAAGATTATCTCTACTCGCTTGAGTGAGGAATGTGTAAAGTCGTCAAATATTACTCTTTCTAGCGCGCGCGCGCACACACACACACACATATATATATATATATATATATATATATATATATATATATATATATATATATATATATATATATATATATATATATATATATATACTCTTAACTCTTACGAAATATTTTTAAACACGTGTTAAAAGTCATGTTGATATACTAAAGGAACTTCGAAGTCGGTGATGTTGTACTAATATTGATCTGAATCCTCTAACCCGATAAAAGACATTGAGAGGAAGAGGTCAGCCAATAGTAACAATAATCCAGGAAAAATATTTAGTAGACAACTGTAATATGCAAACAACCAGACAATTAGTTATAAAATGTGAAGAAAGAAATACATATTTACTATGTGAGTGAGTTGGCTAGTTGACTGTGTATTGCAATTGTTAACAAAATAAAGTTGATAATCCAGTACTATGAAGCGGGGACAGTTTTTGAAGTTGGAATGATCTCTATACTCAAAAATAGGGTTGCAAAAAAAAAAAAAGAGAAGTTGAGGAACCTTCACGTTCACAAGGATATATTCTTATTCCAGATTTAATCACATCTAAATTTTTTGATTATCTCTTAAATATATATTATGTGAAAATTAAACTCAATTTTTTTTCACAGTATTTAAAATCTAAATCAAAGCAGCTAGTCAAAAGTACATGCTCTTAGTAATTCTCACTGTATCTCATTTATTTTAATACTACACTTAGGATACTTAGTATAATAGAGTCTTAATAATACAAAACAAGAGAAACTGGCTTGAGAAAAACATAAGAGTTTCTCCTTGTTCTAACACACTCCACTCAACAATGAAGATTAAAGACACAACACGAGATTCACTAAAGTCACCAACATTACATTTCTAATCCACATTATATAGCACTTTCCATTTCAGTCAACACGGTCTAACCCTCGTCTGAAGTGGCTATCATTTCTGGATAAAGTTCTCATCTTCTTCTTAGAACTCTGAATAAAATCTGAAAAAGGGTCTCTTTCGTTTTCGTTGTTGGTAGCATTAGCCACATTGGTCGGGGCAGGGTAACTCTGCTGCTCATGGAAGCCATTGTTTGTGATGATGCCGATTTTATACTTAGTACGTTGAATGTAATCAGAGAAAGTGTGATCATCACACAGTGGTAGGTCACCTTGTTGTTCTGTTGGGTATGCCCAAAACCTCACTAACTCTGACTCAGTTGAAAGTTTCCTTTGCATTGAAACAACTTGGTGTACTTCCATTGAAGGAACCTTTGCTCTCATGCCACTATGTGCCTTTGAAATTGATGAGCTTTTATTCCCCATTGATATAGAGGTTGGTGAGTTCACAAACTTTGAGGGTGTTACTTTTTTTTTTATGTTTAAAGAAAATACTAATGGGCTTTTCTGCTCAGAAGACTAAGGATTAAGACTTGAGCACAATTGGCAAGTGGTGAAGAAGCATGGCTTTATAGTATATAGCCAGGTGTGAAAATTGAAAAGGAATTGAGGTATGTTTGCATAGAGAATTATCTTACAGGATAAGATTCTTGGCCGTCCGACAGTGGATATGTGAAAATGGTACGGCAGATTAGGTGAAAAAAAAAAAAAGAAGTTTAGATATGGATTGGATTAAAATTAGTCCTGGTCTCCCTGTAATGGGTTGATTATAATTTTATTTTGTTATAAAATTTAAATAAAAATAAAATAGAATAGGTTAATTTAAATAAAAATAAAATAGAATAGGTTAATTTTATTTTGACTTTTAACATTTATGGTTGAAATTTTATTTATATTTTGTTAAATTTTACTTAAATTGATTGAGATTTCATGTAAATTGTAATTATGATTTTTTTAATTTTTATTATTTAAACTTTATTTAAATTTATCCATTTAATATTATAATTTTACTTCTTTTTATACTTTAGTTGAATTATTGTTAAGATATTAAGACATTCTTTTAATTTAAAGATATACTTCTTTTCAAAACATGTTACAAAATTATAATATTTTATGAAAGAAATAGATTTGGTCCACGAAACGGAACCATTTAGCCTTCGGACGTCGCAGGGGTAGAGGTTAATTAAAACTTTTGGTTCATATAATTTGCGAAGCGAGATTAGGTTTAGGTCCAGTTAAATGTGAGATTATGCAACAGACCTTAAACGGGACGGCTGGCACACTTTCCTATCCGTAATTTATACTATCACTTCTATTAGATGTAAGGATCATGATTTCCTCTTTAACATTTAAACATACATTTTTCTCTTTTATTATATTTATAATTTTTTAAGTAAATATATTATATATATATATATATATATATATATATATATATATATATAAAGTGATTGGGTTGAAAAAAGTAAAGGATTCCTAACTAGTTCATTATCTAATATATTTTTGTTAGTAGTTAAAAGAAATTATTTCTAAAATATTTTTATTTTATATTATGATGTGATATTTAAATATTATATTTTTATTTTTAAATATTGAAATATATAATAAAATAATTTTAAAAATTATATTTTTTATAGTATTCTACCATGGAATATTTAAATATTATATAATTTAAATATATATCCTATTATTTAGATCGATATTTAAAAATTTTAAATATCTCGTGATAAGATCATGAAAAAATATTTTTATTTATAAATTTTTTAATTAAAAAATTTTAAGTAAATTAAATTATAAAATATTAATATTTGATAGAGGAATAGAATGGACTATTTCAATATTAAAGTGGAGATACCGTAATCTTTATATTGATTAGGGATGGTAATGTAAAAGATAAGTTTATAATAGTTTTGAAAACATAAAGTGTAACCTAAAATCTATTAAGAAATAAATTATATATTTCATCGTAAGAGTGAAGGGAACGTAGATTTTATAATGAAAAAGAGGAATAATGTGATATTAGGAATGGAATGTAGTTTAATCTCAGGAACATGAAGACCGTTTCCCTGACGTAGTATGCCCCTGTTAATTTTACATCATCCGGGACTGTGTCCTTCACTTCACATGCATTGTAATTTACAATAAAAAAAAATATTGTAGAAACAATATTTAGTAAAAGAATTGAAGATTTTCCACTGTGATGAGATTGGGCGGCAGCATATATAAAGTAAGGAGTTAGTTTGTATAATGTACCACCTTCCCTCTACAGAGAACGCAAGGAACATGCTTCATACTTTCGGCAATCTCTCATGTTTTCACACAGTTTATTCCATTGACGTTAGTCACACACTTCTTTTGGTTATTTATGGTCATCTTCCACCGTTTTATGATTTTTCTTCTTTTTCAGTCAAAAGTTCAACCTTTCAGGTTCCTACAACGCTTTAAGAAACTTCCTATGGATTTTTCACGTCTATATTACTCATTAATTAACAATTTAATCCAAAACTAGACGCGTAGGCAAATCGACCATTCATATTTCAGTTTATAATAAATATTTTTTAGATTACAAATTCAAATTCTGAACTAATTATATTAACTCACTCTTATGGGCGTTTTTATTTTTGTAGAGAGTTTTTATTATCTATTTGAGGTAGGAGGATTTTTATTCCTTATAGAAAATGTTTGTGATTTGTGCGAACTTTTATTATGTTGAATATGATTTTTGAATAATTAGAAATAATTTTGTATTATTTTTTAATTGATGAGATCTATTTGAATGATATATTGTAATTAGAAAATTTTGAAATTAATTTTATATGATTTGTGAATGATTCTGAAATTTTTGAGTCTGTCATGGTGTTTTTCAAGTAGTTGCAGATTAGTTTTTGTGCAAGTTATTATTTTACGATGTTCAAATTAGAAGGGAGACTCTACCAAATTTTTTTAAAAAAACTTAAATAATGATTTAAAAGAATTCTAAGTTATACTTGTTACTTTTAGGTTGAATCTCTCACATAATTAAATTTATTGTGATGCTTTATAAACTCATTAAAAGCTAATATTTAATATTAAAATGTTAAATTTTTTCTGCATATTCTATAGAAGTCTATATCAACTTAAACCTAGTGTGTAGTATTTTGTGATGACAATATTAGGGTACAATACTCTTATATTGAGATGAACTCTTATGTGAAGGATTATCCTTGTATTGTAAATAGAAAATCTTAGTTGTGGTAAGAAAGTGTACTTGTTATCATAGTAACCCCAAACTTGATGATGCTCATGGTTTATGGAAGGTTGTGAACACTTGAAAATCCTGTTTGAGATGTTGAGGTATGGTAGAAGCTAGACTCATGTGTAGTCCCAAGTGGGGTAGAGAAAAGGTCATATGAATCTTAATGTAGGCACTATATACTTGTTATGTCACATGAAAAGATTTTAAAGTGATTCAATCTAAAATTAAAACCCAATAAAAGAGGTTGGTGAGTCAGAATTTGACTCAACTGGATACTTGTAAATTATCTTATTTTGGAGGAAAAGATTTTAAAAACTAAAAAATAAATGTGAGATAATTTATTAGGCTTTTTGACCCATATGAGATTATTTAAAACAAAAATTTACGCAAATGAGACCGGTTGAAAACTGTTTACAGCCATGGGTCTATGTTGGTTGAAGAATCTACAAATAATACGTTCTACTGTGAAGCGCAACTCGCTTTACTCATCACATGTTTACCTATTCTCTCATGCACCCATTCTCTCAAAAAGACACACAATCAACAAATTCAATATATATTTTATGTGAGGGTGATGGAAAAGTATAAAGAGAGTGTTTTTTTTCCTGCTTCTGAAATGGGAAACATCAAGGGTTACATAGGGTTACATGAGGGATGCGAAAAGACAGAGAAAGAGAGAGCGTTTTTGTTTTTGTTTTATAACTTAAAAAATGGGGAACGTGGGGTGAGTTTTCTTTTTTTTTTGTTACAACTTTGAAAATGGAGGACATCAAGGATTATTTGAGGGATGAGAAAAGACAAAGAAAGTGTGTGTTTTTCTTTTTACAACTTAAAAAATGAGGAACATTAAAGGTTATGTGAGAGTGATGAAAAAAAATAAAATTTTTTTTTATAACTTCGAAAATTGAGAATGTCAAGGGTTACTCAAATGTGACGAGAAAAGACAAAGAGAGTTATTTTTTTTTTTTACGACATTGAGAATGTTAAGGGTTGCATAAGAGTAATGAGAAAAAGGTCAAAGATTACAGTTTCAAAAATAGAAAACATGAAATGTCAAAGCTTCCTACCATATATTGACATGTGACGCATCCTTTCTGCACGCGCTACACACTTTAGTTGGTCTACCCGACAACTGTATTTAGTTTTGAAACGGTCTTATTTAGATAAAAAAAATATTTATCCCATAAATGTGAAATTGCCAATTTATTAAAATGACTTGATTATACATTTTTGTTTCATTTAATCACTAGAGTTTTAGTTTAATTCAAAATTTCTTTATCGTTATTAGTGTCATTAAATTTAATTATTATTTTAATAATTTTAAATGCTTTTGATGGTTGATTTTTTTTTTTTTTTATATTGTAAATCTGATCGTTGAAACTTTCTTCCTTTTTGTTTTCCGAAAACTACATAACATGTTGACGAAGATAAGAGGAATGAATGAATTAGTGGTGAAAATAAATATATTATTGATATTCTGGATAATCTCTAAGGTGCATTTCTCCTGCAAAAGTTGAAAAGTAGAGAAATATATTAGAGAAAGTAACTTAATCTACGACTTAGTATAATACAGTCTTAATAATACAAAACAAGAGAAACTTGCTTGAGAAAAACATAACAGTTTCTCCTTCTTCGAACACACTCCACTCAAAGATGAAGATTAAAGACACAACACGTGATTTACTAAAGTCACCAACATTACATTTCTAATCCACATTATATAGCACTCTCCATTTCAGTCAACACGGTCTAACCCTCTTCTGAAGTGGCTATCATTTCTGGATAAAGTTCTCATCTTCTTCTTAGAACTCTGAATAAAATCTGAAAAACGATCTCTTTCGTTTTCCTTGTTGGTAGCATTAGCCACATTGGTAGGGGCAGGGTAACTCTGTTCCTCATGGAAGCCATTGTTTGGGATGATTCCGATTTTATACTTAGTACGTTGAATGTAATCAGAGAAAGTGTGATCATCACACAGTGGTAGGTCACCTTGTTGTTCAGTTGGGTATGCCCAAAAACTCACTAACTCAGACTCTGTTGAAAGTTTCCTTTGCATTGAAACAACTTGGTGTACTTCCATTGAAGGAACCTTTGCTCTCATGCCACTATGTGCCTTTGAAATTGATGACGAGCTCTTATTCCCCATTGATATACAGGTTGGTGAGTTTACAAACTTTAAGGGTGTTACTTTTTTGAGATGTTTAAAGAAAATACTAATGGGTTTTTGCTGAGAAGACTAAGGGTTAAGACTTGAGCACAGTTTGCAAGTGGTGAAGAAGCATGGCTTTATAATGTGTAGCCAGGTGTGAAAATTGAAATGGAAATGAGCTATGTTTGCATAGAGAATTATTTTACAGGATAAGATTCTTGGCCGTCCGATCCGACAGTGGATATGTGAAAATGGTACGGCGGATTAGGTGAAAAAAAAAAAGAAGTTTAGATATGGATTGGATTAATGTTAGTCCCGGTCATGACACTAAAATAGGCTGATTATAATTTTATTTTGTTATAAAATTTAAATAAAACTAAAAAAAGAATAAGTTAATTTAACTTATCAAATCCGGATGGACTGGTTACATATCGGTATCATGTTAATTAAAATAGAGTCCATTTAAAAAAAAAATTATCCAACTGGATCTATTTTTATTTATTGGTTTGATGGATCATTAATTGGTTAAACTCGATTCATTTGATAACTCTATCTATGAGAGTATATTAAGAATTTTTTCTATTATTGAATATAATATTTTTCTTTTACTCTTAAGGGAACATAGAGTAAATTACATTATCCTTTTTCTGAGAGCGCTTTATTAAATTTTGTTTTTTCTAGAAAAAAATCTTAATGTGTTAAATTTCCTTTTATTAAAAAAAATATTACAAAAATATCATTTACATATAGGGATTAGTTAACGGGATGGAACCTGAGCCCGCTTGTCCAAAACCCCAAAAATTTTCATCCTTTCCAATTGGTCAAGCTTTTTGGCCGCATAACTTGCCTTTTAAACCAATTTAATTCGCGTTGAGCTCATAATCTACGATTTTATGTATTTATTAATATTTCATCGTAAGAGTGAAGCAAACGTAGATTCTCTAATGAAAAAGAGGAAGCATAATGAAGCATATAAGGAATGGAATGTAATTTAATCTCAGGAACATGAAGACCGTTTCCCTGACGTAGTATGCCCCTATTAATTTTACATCATCAGGGACTTTGTGTCCTTCACATCACATGCAATGTAATTTAGAACAAAAGAATACTGTAGAAGCAATATTTAGTACAAGAATTGAAGATTTTCAATTGTGATGACTTTGGGCGGCAGCATAAATAAAGTAAGGAGTTAGTTTCTATAATGTAACACCTCCCCTCTACAGAGAACACAACGAACATGCTTCATACTTTCTGTACTCTTTCATGTTTTCACACTGTATATTCCATTGACATTAGTCACACACCTCTTTTGGTTATTTATGGTCATCTTCTACCGTTTTATGATTTTTCTTCTTTTCCAGTCAAAAGTTCAATCGTTCAGGTTCTTACAACGCTTTGAGAAACTTCCTATGGATTTTTCACGTCAATATTACTCATTAATTAACAATTTATTCCGAAACTAGAGGCGTAGTCAAATCGACCATTGATATCCTTTGAAACACATATGTACTCACAAACCTGAGATGTGATGGGAGATTCTCGATTGAATCGTTTACCTTTGATGGACATTATTTGAATCGAAGACGTATTAAACGTCAAATTCTGAAAATGTTGAATTTTTTCTTATGGTAATGATAAAAGTTATTATTTAAAGTATTTAATGAAATTATGTTAAATATGTCGATAAGTATATTTGTTTAACCAATATATTTATAAATATTTTAAACTTAAATATGTAAAAATTCTTTTCTGTTATATTATTTTTGAATATGATATAAATATTAAAAATTCATTAATATTAATCATTAATTAAAGTCTCACGTGGAATGGAAAACTATAAGTTTATTACACATACTATACTTTATTTGTAACAAACTTAAAGGAAATATCAAGAGCAAATTGGATAAATTCTTACTGATATAAAGACATGTATACTACTCTCCAAATAAAGGTTGAACAATGGTAGAAGCTCTAACTATTATCAACGAATACTCGAAAATTAACAAGAACTTCTGTTGTAAGGTGAAGGTATAGTTATCATTTGTTTGATGGAAGATGGTTGGAATTCACTCAGAATCTCGCATCAAAAGAATAATGAATGACTCGAACATATCAATATGACTCCAATAGTTCACTTGGAATACCCTTTTGATAAGATACTATCCTTTGTTCAATTAAATTTTGCTTTTTTTAGAAGTTGTGTTTTTGTAAAACCGACTACACCATTGTGATCCTGACAATGCCCTAGTTACAAATTAATTGTGGTTGAAATGTTGAAACTACAGTCTTTGGCTATTTGCTTTTATTCCTCAATTATATTTCGGGTTATAATATTTAGTCAAAAATAAATATTTTCTAGACTATAAATTGAAATTTTGAACCAATTATATTAATTCACTCTTTGTTCTCTCATTCTAAACCAATTATTTACTCGAATGAAGTAGCCGATGAGAAGTTGACTTTCAGTTGCTACATATGAAGCGTTAAGGGGGTGTTTTAAATTCTTGTAGAGAGTTTTTATTACCTATTTGAGGTTAGGGGAATTCTACTCCTTATAGAAAAATGTTTGTGATTTGTATGAATTTTTATTGTGTTATTTTTAATTGATGGGATGTATTTGAATGATACATGTAATTAGAAAATTTTGAAATTAATTCTATATGATATGTGAATGATTCTGAAATTTTTGAGACTTTATGGAATTTTTCAAGTGGCTGTGGACTGGTTTTTGTGCAGGTTATTATTAGGATGTCCAAATTATAGGGGAAACTCTACCCGCTTTTAAAAAAAAAAACTTAAATAATGATTTAGAAGAATTCTAAGTTATATTTGTTATCTTTGGGTTGAATCTCTCGTATAATTAGATTTGATGTGATACTTTGTAAACTCATTATAAGCTAATGTTTAATATTAAAACGTTAAATTTTTTATGTATATTCTATTGAAGTCTATATGAACTTAAACCTAGTTTATGTAGTATTTTGTAATGACAACAATAGGGTATAGTACTCTTGTATTGTGATGAACTCTCATGTGAAGAGTTATCCTTGTATTGTGAATAGAAAACTTTGGTTGCGGAGAGAATGAATGTACTTGTTATCCTAGTAACCCCAAGCCTATGTTCATGGTTCATGGAAGGTTGTGAACACTTGAAAATCCTGTTTAAGATGTTGAGGGATGGTAAAAGCTAGACGCATGTGTAGGTGTAAATGTAAAAGATATAACACAAGAAGGGAGTTGAATTGTGTTACTTTAAAAATTTTGTTTCTTTCGTCTGTGAGTTTAAAGGTGTTCAGACGAAACAATCTTAATCTTCAAAAGTTGATTTTAATAAACAGACGTTATAGTTTGATTATCCCCGTTAGTCAAACACTTAAGAAGACAAATATACAAGTATTTTTATACTGGTTCGTCTATTCAAAACTACGTGCAGTTACCCAGCAACAACTGAGTTTTCACTACAAACCGTGAAATGGTTACAAGTATTATTTGCCCCAGCCACTTCTGGCTATTACAGCCTTCGCAGGCTAAACAACTTGGGTATTCTTTGAACAACCAGCCTCCTCAGGCTAAAACACCACACAAGTGGATTTCTCTTCGTAAAGAGGGTTTTACAATAAAGAGCAGAAGTAACAGTGAGCGAATTCACAATAGTTTGAATACTTGAAGCGTGTTCGCCAACTGAACTTTGAAGAAGCGAAGTCTTTAAATAGGCAAAGTCTTCAAATATCCGTTAGACACAGAAGAATGTCGTTGAGCATTTTCCAGGTGAAGTCCAAAAATGTGTCAGAATGTACTTAAGTGATTGATGACGTGTGCAGCGGATTATGTAGCGTGCGCAGTATTTTTTCTGACTTGTACAAAGACTTTGGCAAAAAGGTGAAGACCTTTTCGAGTTGCATATGTAAGCGCGAATCCCCATACTGATCTTGGATGCTTCTAATGAGTACTTCTTAAGATTTGAAATCTTGGCGTGAGTGACTCATACTTTGCTTCACTTCTTTGGCAGACAATGAATTTCTTCAGTCTTAAGAGTTTTCGTCTTAGCCTTTCGTCTGATGACTTGACTTGAGACAGACGAATGACTTCAACTGTGAGGAGTCATCTTCCGTCTGTGCTTGTTGCGTCTGACTTTGCTTGTTGATGTTCCGTCTGGAAATGTTCCGTTTGTCTTGTAATTATCAAAACTTAGAGAAGTTAATCATCTTGATCTAACACTAAATGGGTAGAGAAAAAGGTCATATGAATCTTGATGTAGGCGCTATACATGCTATACATACGTTATTGTGTCACATGAAAGGACTTTGAGGTGGATCAATCTAAGCCTTAGAAGTGTGATGACCACATAATAGTGCCTATCAAAATGTTTACACACAGAGTAAATCCTTTGAAGAATTGTTGGGTGTGACATTAAAGCTAAAAGTCTGACTCAAATGGCCTCAACATACTACGCCCCATGTTAATATAATTTAGTATAATTTACTCTATTGTAAATTATCTTATTGGAGGGGAAAATTTTAAAAATTAAATAAAATGAGATAATTTATTAAAATGACTTGATTATACATTTTTGTTTCATTTAATCACTAGAATTTCAATTTAATTAAAAAAAATTATCGTTATTAGTGTCATTCAATTTAATTTATTGTTTAATAATTTTAAATGCTTTTGATGGTTGATTTTTATTTCTTTTATATTGTAAATCTGATCGATTAAGCTTTCTTCCTTTTTGTTTTCCGAAAGCTAGATAACATGTTGGAAAAGATAATATGAATGAATAAATTAGTGATGAAAATAAATATATTATTGATGTTCCGGATAAACTCTAATGTGCATTTATCTGCCAAAAGTTTAAAATTAGAGAAATATATTAGAAGAAGTAACTTAATTCACGACTTAGTATGATAATTATCATATTATAATTTATTTTATACCCACTAAAGTGTATATTTTTATCCGAGATTTAATCACATTTAAATTTTATAATTATCTCTTAAATATATATTATGTGAAAATTAAACTGAATTTTGTTCACAGGTATTTAAAATCTAAATCAAAGCAGCTAGTCAAAAGTACATGCTTTTACTAATTCTCACTATATCTCATTTATTTTAATACTAAACTTAGGATACTTAGTATAATACAGTCTTAATAATACAAAACAAGAGAAACTTGCTTAACAAAAACATAAGAGTTTCTCCTTGTTCTAACGCACTCCACTCAACAATGAAGATTAAAGACACAAGACGAGATTCACTAAAGTCACCAACATTACATTTCTAATCCACATTATATAGCACTCTCCATTTCAGTCAACACGGTGTAACCCTTTTCTGAAGTGGCTATTATTTCTGGATAAAGTTCTCATTTTCTTCTTTGAACTCTGAATAAAATCTGAAAAAGGGTCTGTTTCGTTTTCCTTGTTGGTAGCATTAGCCACATTGGTAGGGGCAGGGTAACTCTGCTGCTCATGGAAGCCATTGTTTGTGATGATGCCGATTTTATACTTAGTACGTTGAATGTAATCAGAGAAAGTGTGATCATCACACAGTGGTAGGTCACCTTGTTGTTCTGTTGGGTAGGCCCAAAAACTCACTAACTCAGACTCAGTTGAAAGTTTCCTTTGCATTGAAACAACTTGGTGTACTTCCATTGAAGCAACCTTTGCTCTCTTGCCACTATGTGCCTTTGAAATTGATGAGCTTTTGTTCCCCATTGATACGGAGGTTGGTGAGTTCACAAACTTTGAGGGTGTTACTTTTTTGAGATGTTTAAAGAAAATACTAATGGGTTTTTGCTCAGAAGACTAAGGGTTAATTGACTTGAGTACAATTTGCAAGGGGTGAAGAAGCATGGCTTTATAGTGTGTAGCCAGGTGTGAAAATTGAAAAGGAAATGAGCTATGTTTGCATGGAGAATTATCTCACAAGATAAGATTCTTGGCCGTCCGGTCCGACAGTGGATATGTGAAAATGGTACGGCGGATTAGGTGAAAACTAAAATTTAGATACGGATTGAATAAAATATAGTCCAGGTCATAAAACTGAAATGGGCGGATTATAATTTTATTTTATTATAAAATTTAAATAAAATTAAAATAGAATAAGTTAAATTAACTTATCATCACAGTACGACACCGGCTAAGTAAAATAGAGTTTATTTAAAAGAAAATATATGTATAATCCGTGAATTATTACGTGTATATAAGTGAGTTAGCGGGTTGAATTAATTGTAAAATAAGATTAAATTTAATCATAGATTAACTTAATTAAATTTATTGACTAATTATTCTATCTGATAACTCTATCAGGGTGTAAGAAAATATTTTTATTATTATTTAATTATG
The DNA here is from genome assembly GCA_026586105.1 of Hylodesmum podocarpum. Lineage (NCBI taxonomy): Eukaryota > Viridiplantae > Streptophyta > Magnoliopsida > Fabales > Fabaceae > Hylodesmum > Hylodesmum podocarpum. The sequence goes on along the minus strand of JALJEV010001436.1, from coordinate 9,016,665 downwards.
TATTGAATATTATACTCTTTTTCTTTTTTACTCTTAAGTGAATATAGAGTAAATTACATTATCTTTATTTTAATGTGTTATACTTTGCTTTTATTAAAAGAAAATAATCTTACAAAAATATGATTTACATTAGGGATGACTTAATGGGTTGAAACCCGCATATTAGTCGATGGGGCTCTTGGCCGCTTGGTCCATAAGCCTAAAAATTTTCATCCTTTCTAATTGGTTAAGATTTTTGGCCTGCATAACTTGCAATTTAAATGAATTTAACCCGCACTGAGCACGTAAACTGGAACTTTATGTATTTATCAATATTTTATTTAAATTTTTTTTGAGTTTTAATATTTATTGCTGAAATTTTATTTATATTCTGTAAAATTTTACTTGAATTGAGGTGTTTAATATTAAGTTTTATTTATTCAAATTTTATTTAAATTATTATTACGATTTTCTTAAATTTTATTATTTAAAATTTATTTAAATTTATCCATTATTATAACTTTAATTTTTTATAATTTAGTTGAATTATTGATAAAATATTAAGATTTTTTTTTAATTTAAGAATATATTATTTATTTTATTTTTAACATTTTTTTACAAAATTATAATTTTTAAAAGAAATAGATTTAGTTCACGATTCTATCCATTTAGCTCTCAGACTTGCAAATTAAGTAGGGGTTGACCAAAACTTTTGATCCATATAATCTGTGAGACAGGATTACCTCGATCCAGTTAAATATAAGATAAATGGGGTGGTTGATCCATTTACCCATCCTTAATTTATATTATTATCCCTATGAGAGATAAGAATCACGATTCCCTCTTTAATATTTAAATATATATTTTTCTATTTTATCATATTTATAATTCTTAAATTAAAAATTATATATAACAAATATATATATATATATATGTTATATATTATTTTTAGTTAAAAAAATTATATCTAAAATATTTTTATTTTATATTATGATGTGATATTTAAATATTATACTTTTATTTTCAAATATTGAAATATATAGTAAAAAAAATTTAAAAATTATATTTTTTTATAGTATTCTACCATGAAATATTTCAATATTATATAATTTAAATATATATCCTACTATTTACATCAATATTTAAAATTTTTAAATATCTCGTGTTAAGATAATGAAAAATTATTTTATTTATAAATCTTTTAGTTAAAAAATAATAAGTAAATTAAATTATAAAATATTAATATTTGATAGAGGAGTAAAATGGATTATTTCAATATAAGAGTGGAGATACCGTAATCTTTATATTGATTAAGGAGGTAATGTAAAAAATAATTTTATAATAATATTGAAAAAACATAAAGTGTAACCTAAAATCTAATAAGAAAAAAGTTATATATATTTCATCGTAAGAGTGAAGCAAACGTAGATTCTCTAATGAAAAAGAGGAAGCATAATGAAGCATATAAGGAATGGAATGTAATTTAATCTCAGGAACATGAAGACCGTTTCCCTGACGTAGTATGCCCCTATTAATTTTACATCATCCGGAGCTTTGTGTCCTTCACATAACATGCAATGTAATTTAGAACAAAACAATACTGTAAAAGCAATATTTAGTACAAGAATTGAAGATTTTCCATTGTGACGAGATTGGGCGGCAGCATAAATAAAGTAAGGAGCTTTCACACAGTTTATTCCATTGACGTTAGTCACACACCTCTTTTGGTTATTTATGGTCATCTTCCACCGTTTTATGATTTTCTTCTTTTCCAGTCAAAAGTTCAATCGTTCAGGTTCTTACAACGCTTTAAGAAACTTCCTATGGATTTTTCACGTCAATATTACTCATTAATTAACAATTTATTCTGAAACTAGAGGCGTAGTCAAATCGACCATTGAAATCCTTTGAAACACATATGTACTCACAAACCTGAGATGTGATGGGAGATTCTCGATTGAACGGTCAACCTTGATGGACATTATTTGAATCGAAGACATGTAAAACGTCGAATTCTTAGAATGTTGAATTTTATTTTATGATAATAATAAAAGTTAATATTCATTTTTCAGTATGATATAAATATTAAATATTTGTTAACATTAATCATTATAAGATAAATAATAAGTTTATTAATACACAGTATCTTCAATAATAATATATATAAAGGAAATCTAAAGAGTAAATTCATGAAAACTTAAACTCAAAGTAGATAAAATGTTACTAACATAAAGATAAATGTATAACCTTCCAAATAAAGGTTAAGCATTGGTGAGAGTTCTAATCACCATTATTGAATACTCGTAAATTAATAACAACTTCAGCTGATGGGGAGGTATAATGGTTTTTTTTTTTTTTTGCCTAGAATTTAAGGTGTTACGGTAACTAATACGTAGTATTGGTGCCAATAGTTTGACCTGACGACCAGCTTGATCAAGTGGAGCAATGATGGGAGATGGTTCCAGGTGGAGGTTAAGAGAACTTATTAAGAAATCTCTTGTGTCGAAAGTCTTCTTAGCAACAAGGATGAGATAATGTGTGTCGGGCAATCAAGATGTGGACGTTATTGATTGAGTTATCAAAACAACGATACAAGAACTGGAACATATCAACGATAATGATTTTGTTATATGGGAGAAGGTATAGTGAACATTTATTTGAAGAGAAGATTGTTAGGTTATAATTAAAGTTCAATATCATAAGGATAAAAAATGACACACAAGTTCATAAACACATAGTACTTCCATTGATAAAAGATTTTTTGGAGAAAATTCAAAAACAAAATGTGTGAGAGTTTATGATCAAAATGGACAATATCTTACTAATATAACACATTTGTCCAATCCCTAATGATCAATAGCTATACCTTTATATTTTTTTATTTAATGTTTCTAAATGTATAATAGTACTGTGAGTGTCTAAAATTTATTTTTCTACTTTAATTTTGTTCAAAGGCTGTAAATTTGATATTTTTTAAATCTTTGTATGCTTTAAAGTTTCACATTTTTTATCATTTATTTATTGAATAGCAAGAATTTGTTTTATAAGTACAATCCCTGTTAACAAAACAAGGCATAACCAAAGGGAGATGATGAGAAAAGGAAAGAAGTTGAATGTTCAGCAAAACAAAAAATTGTGGATTCAGGAAAAATAATTACATTCTTTCAATTGTAAAGTTATCTTGCAATTATACTTATCTTACACATTCTCGTTGTATAAGTTAACTTAAGTGAATACTTTTGTGTTTTAATTAGGATTGAAAAATTATTCGACATTTGAAAATACTAGATATAGTTCATTTTAAGTAAATCAATATTAAACATGTCTCTCTCATTTCATTCTCTCGTGCTTCCTAATTAGAGGGAAATATTTACATATTTATATCAACTTACTTGTGAAAGAGGTTTTCGAAAAGTTCAGACACAATTCAATCTCTCTTTGCTTACTTGTGTTTTTGTTTTTTCAAATATCATATATAATGAACATGAAGATCGATGATGCTTAAGGATCCTGATATGCAAATTAATTGTAAGATCTAAAATTATCCATCTAAATGAACGCGAAAATAATAGTTGGATAATGAATTTAGAATAAGAAAATTGACAAGAATTTAGAAACTAAAACATAATAAGGAGAAGAAAGAGTATGCATTTACCAATTTTCACTGTCTCCTTTTATTTTAATATTACACTTAGAATAATAGAGTTTTGGTAATAAACACAAGAGAAACTTGCTTGAGAAAGATATCAGAGTTTCTCCATAACACACTCCACTCAGCAACGAAGGTTAAAGGCACACAACACACAAGACATGAACAAAGTCACCAACATTACAATGCTAGTCCACATTCTATGATGATCAAGCTAGCTTTAGCTCAACTTGAATGTTCATGGTAGATGGTATTACCCTGTTGTGAAAGAGCTATTATTTCTGGATAAAGTTCTCGTCCTCAACTTCTTCCTAGAATTCTGAATAAAATCTGAGAAAGGGTCTCTTTCGTTTTCCTTATTGTTGTAGCTGTTGGTACCATTAGTCACATTGGTAGGTGCAGGGTAACTCTGCTCCTCATGGTGACCATTGTTTGTGATGCTTCCGATTTTATTCCTAGTAAGTTGAATGTAATTGGAGAAAGTGTGATCATCACATAGTGGTTTCTCACCTTGATGTTCTGTTGAGGATGCCCAAAGACTCACCACCTCAGACTTTGTTGAGTGTTTCCTTTGCATTGAAGCAACATAGTGTGGTTCTGTTGAAGCAACCTTTGCTCTCTTGACACTACGTGCCTTTGAACTTGATGAGTTTTTATTCCCCATTGATGTAGAGGTTGTTGAGTTCAAAAACTTTACAAGGTCAATAGTTTTGAGATGTTTAGAGTGAAGGGTTTGGCTTTTGGTGACAATGTTTTAGTGTTGGATAGGCTTAAGCCGAGAAGATTATGGGTTGAGCACAATGTGCAAGAGGTGAAGAAGCTTGGTTTTATAGTGTGCTCTCCGGGTGAAAAATAGGAAGCATAGATAAATCATCTGGTTAATTGATAATAAGATTAATTAAGATTTTAGTTATTCAATTATTTTCAAACTTAATTTTTAAAATTTTTTTATTAACTTTTAATTTTTAATGTATTTTTCATTAATATTTTAGTTATTAATATTAAATTAATCCATTATATTAAGACGTTGTTCGTAAACAATATCTCATATCAAATAAATAAAGAAAATCACATAAATACAAATATATGTAATATAATTAAATCTATGATGATTGAAAATACGAATACCGTTTCCCATTAATTATGCCCCTTTCTAGTATCCACAATTTTACATTATGAGAATTCTGAAAAATAAGAAAAAATTTATTTTTTACTAAGTTAAATAAGATTTTCGTTCTTAAAATATATCCATTTTATTGTTTTAATCTCTATAAAATATTTTGTCATTCATCATATAATATCAAATGTTATATATTTAGTATGTGCAATTAGACTACTTCTATTAAGAGATTTAAAATAACAAAATAAATATTGAATAGGAACTAAAATATATATCGTTTTAGTTTATATTTAATGTTTATTTTATTATTTTAATTAAAACAGTGATAATTAAAACGATATTATAATAATTAAAACGATAATTTTGATACAGTGACAAAAAAGTGCAATATTGAATATATTTTGAGCACAAAAACTTATTTTATAAAAAAGAGTAAAGATTTTCGTAGTGGTTGGGTTTGGCCGGCTGCATAAAGTGAAGAAGGTGAGTTTATAAATGAGCTTCCCTTCCACGAAGAACATAGCGAACAAGTCAAAAAGCTTTCATTATTCTCTCCATGTTTCACAATGTATATTCTATTCTCTATTGGTTATTTCTCGTCATCTTCCGTCGATATGAGTTTTTCTTTTTTCTCCTTTTATTTATGTTTTTTTTCTCTAAATTTTCAAAAGCTTATATTTAATTTCCTTATTTTTAAATCTTCTCATTTTATCCTCTGACTGGAAAAATGTCAAAATTAGCCTTGATTAAACGGTTTTACATAAAAAAAATTTAATAATCAATGTGAAAATAATTTTTTTATTAGTTATTGATTAGAAAATAATTTATACAAGTTTTGATATTAATTTTGACAAAACCACCGTGGGTTGCATGAATAAAATTATTTCCACTGAAAATAAAAAATACAAGTAAAACGTTATTGGTTGATATTTTTAAAAATATTTTTATGAAAATATTTTTAAAATTGAGTAAAAATAAAGAAAAGTTACGATTTCGCTTTTACATTTTAAGAAAATTATTTTCAAAAAATTAAAAATGAATACAAAAACCAATTCTTCACTACCTTACATTCTCATCCTCTTAGCACGGGGATATGAATATAAATATATAATTTCTTAAGAATAAAAGATACTAGAAAATGTATATATAATAATTTGTACCAAACATACTAATAAATATTACCACCCAGCAGCAAAATGTACATACATGCATGGGGAGCTGCTGCCCCTTCCCCAAAATTTTAAATTTAATTTTAATAATATATTATAAAAGTATATATTTTTAAATTATGTATTAGAACCTTAAGAAAAATATGCATTGAAAATATAAAAATATGTTTTAAGATATTATATATCACTAACTGATAATTAAAGATATTATTTCATCTTATATAATCAAGATTTTCTCAAATTGAGAGATTCTACCTATTTGCAAAGAGTTATAAATTCACTGTTTCATTAGGTGAATTGACACTCTAAAATAATTTTCATGGAAAATAAGCAGGAAACTCCACAGCAAAGTAAGATAGATAATCTCCACTCTTTTCATGAATCATGCTTACTTGTATTCTTGTTCCATCAATTTCATATAAAGTATTGTATTTTAAGAATTATTTTTTTCTTCCCTCTATTAAGTTATTTCATCATATTTTCATTCTTCCTTTTCTTTTCCTTTTCATTGACTTTTAATATTGATTTTATTATTTTTAATATTCCCTCTATTAAGTACCTTACAAATAGAGGCGGAGGGACGTGTGGTTAATATGGCCATAATCCTCTTATATATATATATATATATATATATATATATATATATATATATATATATATATTATTAATAATAAATTTTAGCTTCTTTTTTAAAAAAAATTTATCCCCAGATTAAAAAAAAAATATTGTATAATTAATGAATTTGTATCCGATCACCTTTACTCTAAAAAAAATTTTAAAAAAAATGAAATGAAAGAATAAAAGAGTAAAATCATCCCCTCACCCTTACCGTCTAATTCCGTCACTGCTTACAAATATATTATTAGTACTCGTATCGAAAGTAACTTTTTCTTTATTGATAAAGTAATTTTAGATTTTGTATATAGATCGATGATCTTAAGTTCTTGTTGATTATGAATATTTTTTGAGCATTCTTATCCAAAATATTGGATTAATTGCATGTGAAATATCTTAAACCATATGTTAATTTAATACATATGTAACTATTCTTATTATTGGGTTAGTATGAGTACTTAAAAACATGTTGACCGTATCTTTCACCTTTGTAACATTGATACATCCTCTGACCAAAGCCTTAATGGTTAGAGAGATTTCTTTGAAATATTTAACTCATTTGGATTTAGTTAATAACTTTGATGCATTGAGTTAGTAAGAGGATAATATTATCCAAGTAAGAGATTCTTGCAATATTTTACTATAAATTAATCTAAATTTATGATTTTATATTGACAATTAAAGATATTATCTTCCATTAGATGTAACTAACAAATATTAAATTAAATTATGCTAAAATTTAATCTTATGATAAGTCAGGCTAATCATCCATATAATTGAGAAATTTCTACCTAATACTGAGAAATTATATATCCGTTATCTCATTAATCAAAATTACACTTCAAACAACTCACTTAGAAAATAGTCAGAGAAAACGCTCTTAAAACAGTTGGGGTTCTCCTCAATCACAGAATTAGATGCTCTATCTCAATTTTCCATCGGCAAAAAACGATGACTGGTTTCAAATTGTGCGGTGAATACAAATGGTATTTGATTTTCCCGAATAATGAGACCACAGATATTAACGTTGGAAATACGAGGAATGTTCCCGTGATTAAACATGCTGAGGAATGTTCCCATGACCAAACACGCCCCATTCAAGCATTTCACATTATCAGGGTTTGCGTGCCTCACGTTGAGCATGTTTCAATTTTAAAGATAAATAAATGTTTAGAAATAATTTAAAATCCAAAATTTAATTACTTTGTTTTTTTAGAAAATCAAATAAATGAATATGTGAATATTTTTATTTCAAATATACTTTTAATGTAAGTTAAATTGGACAGGAAAGATTTTCTCCTTCGTTATGTCGTGGCTGCGAAGAACATCTCTTATGGGATCATTAAGATGATTCTTCACATCACATGTAAACAACTTAAACAATTTATGCATATTTTACTCCAATGCTAAAAAATATAACCACATTTTTTTATATTTTTAATTAATTTTTTTAAAATAAAAATATAATAATTACTTAATTTATCACGAGTTATTATGCCTATCTTTTTTTTATTTGTAATTAAGTTTGTTTTAAATTAAAATATTAATTGAGATAATACTTATTTATGTTAAATTAAAATCAATTTATTAAAGTTAAACAATTAATAAGTTTCGTATCTTTTATAATACACATTCTATTTTTAAGCTCACATCCATGTCACATAAGTTTAATCCAATACTAAAAGAAAATAATAAAATACAGATTTTAATCTAACAACTAAGATAACAGTACCAAAGATGCTAAGAAAAGATTTGGAGGAAACCATTACTTGGTCTTCTAAAACTCAAGATTCAGCTGTATTAATGATTTTAATTGAATTAGACTTTTAAAAATATAAAATTATCATAAAAAATATGATTATGAAGAATAAAAAATTAATATATATATATATATATATATATATATATATATATATATATATAATGCTCACATTTAATATAAATATATGTGTATTCATGTACTTGTGTAATTGATTAAGTACGCATCTAATTTTTTTTTGTCGTTCTTGATAAAGCCTTTTAAAATTAATTACTTCGTAAAAATCAAACTAACATTTCAATTTGATAAAGATATTTTAAAGTAGTTAGCATGATTATAATATGTTAATTTTTTTTTTTGTTTTGTAATATTTAATCTTCATGATAAAATAATTTATAAAATAAATAATGTGAGGGGTAGCATAAAAGTAAAGAATGTGAGCTTATTCATTCTCTACACCTTTATTATTATCGCTATATATGGGACCTTCCACCTTTCTTCGAGTTATTCTTCGTTTTTAGTCAAAGTTTAGACGTCCAGGTAAACTGCTTTTGAGAACTGATTTAAGTTTGAATTCAACTAAATTTTATATATATATTATCTTTTATTTTATTTATTGTTAATTGAGTTTTCTGATATAATCGTATATATTTTTTTATCATTTAACTTACGTGAGTATGTTATAAAAAAATATTATTTATATTCTTTTAATAATAAGAGATTAAGTGAATTTTTTGTAAAAAGTAATGCGTTTCTTTTGAAAAAATTAACAAATTTTTACACTTGTAAAATATTTTTTAAATCCAATTGAACTGAATTAAACCAATCCATTATTGACAATGTTGATTTTGTTCAAATTTATTAAAAAAATTAAAAATCAAAACAAAAATGAACTAATAAAAATTAATTAGTTTGAGTCTTACTTTCTTCAAAAATTACTTCAAATCGACTCGCGAATACCCTACTATTTGCTACCCTAATATATTTTCCCATCAATATTACTTATTAAGATTTCATTCCAAAATTAGAACTGAAATTAATTCCTCAATTGAATGGCAATTCAAGGAGGTCTCCCAATATTAAAATTATTATTATTATTATTATTGTTATTAGTTTATCATTTTTGATGAGCGATAATATTCCTGTATTAGATTTTGTTGGAATTTAAAGATTTTATTCGCAAAAGAAATTTTCACAGTTGTTACAATCATATATTGTTTTAGATAATTTGCATTTTTCTTATCCTATATTTCTTAATCCGTAATTTAAATACTTCTCGTTTTAATTTTTCTATTTTGGTCACTTTATGATTCTCATTTTACAATTTTAGTCTCCTTTTTTAATTTTGTAATTTTAATCTAATATTTTTAAAAATATGTAATTTTAATTAAAGATTTATTTTGCTTATCATTAATATCTCAACATTGATTCTTACAATTTAAAATTGAATATTAATTATTAAATGTCTTATCATAGCCAATTTTGAAATATAAACCATTGTTAAACTAAAATAAAGTATTCTTTTTAAAAAACCAGGGGATTAAAATCGTAAAATTAATATAAAAGGATTAAGATTATGGATTTCTTAAAATTTGAGAATTAAAATTACATAGTTAAAAATAAAAGGATCAAAACTAAGGATTAGAAATAATTGGTGATAAAATTGTAAAAATAAAAATAGGGAATCAAAACTGTGGATGGAGAATTACAGGAGTATCAAAAGTACAATTTAGTCTCATTTCATAACTCTCTGTTTATATAAATCGTTTAACTTTATTTTTTAATAAGATGAATTTGAACAGAAAATTATTTTAAAATGCCTATAACTATAATATTCTGATTACAACAATGATTATAATGATACAAGAAAGCGGTCACGTGTAACTAATACGTACGTATTAATTATATAATATATGTTTGATATATATAACTGTGAAACATTCTTAAATTAAATATATACATATATATATATATATATATATATATATATATATAATTTTTACTATAAATCAAGCTGTATAAGTGACTCACTGATTTAACATCTGACCTAATGAGCCAGTGACACTGGCAATTCAAATGATCGGATTGAGTCTCAAATTTGATAATATTTATTATAGGGTAAATAGACATTTTGGCCCCTAAATCAGAAAACTAAGGAAAAAATGTTTGTTATTCATTTTAGTCTTTCAGCGAACGTTTGTTATTTAATAATGTTCTTTGGATTTGGATGATATCATATATGTTAATTGTCACGTCAAGTCCTGCCTGTGTCATGTATTGATTTATTTTTGTAATTTTATTTTATATATTTTTTTTATTAATTTCATCTATTTTATTTGTTAATTAATATATGACTAGAAACATGAGTTAACAGTTAACATGTTATACTATTCAGATTGACAGCGTTAAATATCAAACATTTATAAAATGAAATGATAAAATATCTTTTCAGTGAATCTTTTTATAATTTTTCTCCTTTCAAAGACCGAATTTAAAATATCTACTTAATGGACAACAAAAATAATTAATTACTCGTTCATCATAACCCATTCCTAAATAATAGTTTTCGATCGTGGATGTGGTGACAAGTATTTGGATTTTTAATATTTGAAATGTTGAATAAAGTAATATGTGATGTCAGAAAAAGAAATTATCTTTTCGTCTATAATTTAAAACGAATAAATTTATTTATAAAAAGTAGAAGTGGGCTAGTTTGTATGAAGAGTGGGCTTTGTTGTTACATCCTGAGAGGGTTTCTCAAGGGATTCAAGTCCATAGGGTTTTCACTTAAGGATAATCACATAGGTTTCTATAGGGTTTAGATAGCTTAATTTTTATCTAGGGTTAATCAGAATGGTTATGTGTTTGTAACAACTTTGTCTTACTGAAATTTGCAATCTTAATTATTATAGATTGCAGAAACTGAGTGTAGTTCTCAATGGTGAAAGTGAAACATAAATTTTCCTTTTCCTTAATTAGTATTTGGTGTTGCATCTTGCTTAATCATATAATAAAGATATATAAATAACATTAAGCACATTTTTTTCCAAATGATCTTTTGATTGAATCAAAGGCAAGTTTCTTAAACAAAGGTTTTTATAAATAAGATTTTAGAGTAACGATCCAGTGAGTTTGAAAAAGATTTTTCAAAGGGTCACCCATTCGGTTTCCCTCTTAGCTTGGGTCAATTTCTAACATTAAATCAGTCGAATCCTAGTCACAAGCACTAGATGTTGCTTTACGATGTTATGAATATACACACTTGACACTACTAATATTGTTTAGTTAGTATATTGTACTTGTCTGTGTGTCATCCATTTTATTCTTTATAGTACTGAGTACGGATTCATTCTCAACCCGTCTTTATGTATGCATAATGCAATGCATTTTTTCTTTCATTGTGTGGCGTATAGAACATATGTAACAACCCTTGTTTTCTTGTCTCATTTTGTGTTTATGATGGCTGATGAATTGTGTAATTTATACGCATTTGTTTAATTGTTGTTAAGTGTAAATTTCCTTCGGCAAAAAGTTAAGCTTTAATTTGATAACAAAATATTGTTGCAGTTCAAACATAATTAATTAAATCTTGATAATATTATAGGTACCATCATGATCCAATTTAAAATTTATTTTTTGCCTCATCCTGTCGTGTCTTGATTGTGACAGATACTATGCCAAAATTGATTTTAATTTATAATGTCATTCTCTATCTATGCGTACAAAAGAAAAAGAGTTATGTCGCGACACAAGATAATATCTCACATCTTTATTTGGTTCATCTTTTATTGTGGACATTGCCACAAGGACAATTGTCTACACAGATTTTTGCTTGGCTGGAATTTTTAGATGGACAAGTGTTTGTAAAGAATTAATTGGTTTTTTTTTATATGAATTATATTAGGTTAAATTTTTATTTTGAGTTAAGCGACGTTTCGTGATTTTTTTTATTTTTTTTATTTTTGAATATTATTCTGGATCATCTGTTTTAGAATAAGTTATACTGATAATGATTGTCCATTTATTTATTATAGAATTTAGAAATTATTTATATTTTAATTTTGAATTATTCTAAAAAAAATCTAAATAATATTTTAAGTTAAAAAAATAAAATGTCATGTAAATTTATAGATATACATAATATCTTTGCTGACAATAGATATTTTAGAAGTAAAGACTTATATTTAGAACAGACAAGATCTAAAAATATGTGTATCAAATTAACTTAATAAGTGATATTTCGAGCCGATAATTTAACTTGACATCCCTAATTAATCTATGAGGATCGGTGGAAGGTGGAAAATCCTCCTTTTCTGTTTTTGGCAAATAATCCCAAAATCTTACTTTTTTTTTTTTTTTGGCAAATAATTCCAAAATCTCTTGACAGATTTGTGCTTGAGCATACAATGCAACCAATGGCCTTGTCCCCGCAGTTGAAAATTAAACGTTTTAGCTTCGCCTGTAACCAACTTGCCAGAAGTTTTCTAATCCATAATCTCTATTCCCAAATAGCTTTTTCAAGAAAATGCATAATTTTGTATGTAGGACAAAATATTAAGTAAAAGAAACAAAGGAGATGCCATGATAAGATGGAAAAAAAGATAAGGCTAAAAATGGTCAAATACTATAAGGCCCTTATTTTCTACTTAAGAAATAGAACATTTTTCATATTCGATGAAATTAAAGAGGTATAAATTTTAAAATTATAGTGGGTGTAAACATAAATGAGTTGAAGAAAAAAAATTGTGGATTTTAGAAGATTAAGTGTATTAATATTGATTTAAAAATTAATGGTATATATTTGGAGGAAACACAACGGAATTTGAAAACTAAAATAAAGTAAGGAGACAAATTTTTTTACACCAAATTTTCTGTCCTTCACTTTAATTATTCCAATATTACATATTCTATATGTTGAATACCACACTCAAACTCAACCCAAAACAAATTGCTAAAGAAAGATACAAGAATTTCCCTTTATTCTAACGCACTCAACGACAAATATTACGTGCACAACACGACAGTGTCACAAGCACTCTCCAATTCAATGTGTAGGGTCTTACCCTCTTCTGATGGAACTGTTCCTTCTTGTTACAGTTCTCAACTTCTTCTTAGCATTCTGAATAAAATCTGAAAAATGGTCTTTTTCATTTTCCTTGATGTTGTTGGTTTCATTAACCACATCCACAGGAATATGGTTACTCTGCTCCTCATGGCCACTAATGTTTGATTTGCTCCTTATTTTGTACTTTGCATCTTTAATGTAAGTTGTGAAAGCTTCATCATTACGTAGTGGTTTCTTACCATGTTGTTCTGCTGGTGGCGCCAACCCCTTTGAATTTGTTGAGTATTTCCTCGGGTTTCGAGCAACATAGCGTGGTTCCGTTGAACTTGATCTTTGGCTACTATATTGTTCCTTGGAAGATGCTGAGTTATTGTTCCCCATTATGTGTTTGAGGTTGTTGAGGTAACAAAATAACTTTGTGGGGATACGTGTGCTTTTACACTTTGTACTAAGTTGGAAATGGGTGACAGTGTTTGATTTTGGGAGAGGTTTATGGTTAGATGATTATGGGTTTAGTGTTACTTGTTAGAGGTGCAGAATGGAGCTTGTTTTATAGTGTTTTTTTTATGGCCATGGTATGAAAAGGACTTTTGATGAGACAAAAGAAAGTAAAAGATGTTTGGAATTGCGTCGAAAGCAAACGCAAATAGTATCTCAAGAATCCTTGTTATCGAGGAGAAAATAAATTATGCCTCCATTTCTTATATTTACTTTTTTCAAAAAAAAATAAAATATTACGGTATTCTTTGAACGATATATTATCTACTAAGTATGCCACACTATTCGAAGAAGTGATCGTTTTGATCTTATTAATCAATCAACTAATTTATTAAAATATTAAAAATAATGAAATAACTTATAAAAGGATAATATTTATATTTATATATAAAATAATTTTTTATCTCATTTTATTAGATAATTTTATCTTTTTAATCTTATAAAGTTATTTGGTATATTTTTATATTTAAATTATTATTTTTTGTCCCTACCTTACATTTAATAAACTTTAAGAATTAATTTAGTTGCATATTTATTAATATGAAATATTTTACTTCTCACAACTTAATTTATTATGATTTTTTAATTTATTTAAAAATTAAAACAACAAATTTATTATTATGTCTACCTGTCTTCATCATATAAAAATGCAAATACACTGCCGTAGTTGGCCTATGTTTTTGTTAGTATTTATAATTTTAATTTCTGAACAAAAATTATCATTTGTCAATGAAAATATATGAAATAACAAATTTAATTATTAAAAGATGAAAAATAACAAAATAATTTTTAAAAGTGTAATATATTATCATTTCTAAATGAAAATATCATTTCAATCATTGAAAATGTAAAAATGAGACAATTTAATTATTAAAAGATGAAAAGTAATAAAATAATAAAAAACTATAATATATTTTAATTTCTGAAAAGATATTTAATATTATCTTAATTCATGAATTATATTATTTATTATTAATTTTATTTTTAAGTTTAATAATTTTTATTTTAATCTCTTGAACTAGACATTAAAATTATAATAAATGATATAATTCAATATCAAAATAACTCCAAATATATATGTGTTAAAAACTAAAATGATCCTAAATATAAATCAATATATAAATATATTATATTTTTAGGAATTATTTTATTATTTTTAATTTTTAAAAACTAAATTATTTGACGAACTCAAATGCAAAGTAATCATTTATTTTGTTTTATATATTGATATCTTATTTTTATATGATACACAAATTTTAATTTATGGAATAAAAAATTACTATGTTAACATAAAGACTAATCAAGATCATAGATAAACGATGTTTTTTATATTATATAATAATTTCTTTGTTTAAAGTTAGAGCTTCTTACTTAATGAAAATGTTTTTATGCAACAAATTTAAAAAACAAAAACTTACAATCACGAGAAAAAAGAGAAATAGAAAAGATGTGAGATAAAATAAATGTTATAAATTGTTATATTAATTAAGGGTATAACTCTTTTTTTAATTTTTTTCATTGATAAATTGAACGTGATTATTGGGAATCTGATGACTGTTTTCCACGTTTTTGTTTCTCTAATCGTTGTAGGCACATTTGGCTAGGCATCTTTCGAGAAAAACATATACAGAAACCTGATGGGTTTTCAGAATGGCATCGTATTCTGAAATGAACGGTACAATTGGATAAATTAAAGAAAGCTTTTATTAATGTTGTTACTAGTATATTTTTAAAAAAAAAATACTATTTATTAATTTTTTAACGAGCATCTTTGTAGCATTCCATGACAAGAGTCTATATTAAAGAAAATGCATGGAGTACCCACGAAATTTCTGACGTCAGTTGTTTTGGCGTTTTATTCTTGACTTGTCTAATACATGTTTCTTTAAATAGGAAAAATATATAATTGGACCTATTTTATTAAGAATTTATTGAAATGGCTTAACCCAAAGTGGTGTTTTTAATAAAATAAAGACGCTTGGTCACGTATCGAAATTTGGTTCAGGGAAAGATGTAGCATGTAAATATTTATTAGAAGGGTTTGACCAATAATAAAGGAGGTGCCATTAAATAGGACATTTTTTTTTTTATAGGAGGAGAAACATTAAGGCTCGCCGTGTCGAGAAAATTAAAAGAGAAAAAAAAATTTCTACAATTTTAGACGTCTTTCTCTCTTTTAATTTATTTCTGTGGGCATTTTTTCTTCCTCCAATTTTATCTATTTTCTTTTATTTAATCTAATTAATAATTTTTTTTTCTCTTTCTACACTTTTATCTATTTTTTTATTTAATCTAATAAAAAAATTACGGAACGGTTACACTCCTATAATTTCAAACGTCTTGCTTTTTCCCCTTTCTCCATATTTATTTATCTATTTTATTTAATTTAATTAATAAAATTATAAAATAGTTACAAAGTAATTATCCAATTTCAAATGTATCTTTTCCTCTTCCTTACTTTTATCTATTTTTTTTATTTAAACATAATTTTTACATCTCTAGAAGTAAATTATTTCTCTGTCATGATATTCTCATTGATCTTCTTTCTTCTTTTATTTTATTTTATTTTTATACTTATAAAGAACAAATAAATTAAAATTTTTATTATTTGTTTTGTTATTAAAATAAATGTCGAAGAAAAAAAACTTTAATGAACGTAACACTCTCAATTTACGAGGAAATACAACTTTTTGAGAATAGTTTTTTTTTAACTTTTGGAGCGTCGAGCTTTAACGCCTCATTTAAGTGTTTGAAGGTGTTGCACGCTTTAGTATCTATATGTGACTATTTGCGTTATATGCATTGACACCTTTCATTTGGCTACGTTCAATGTGGCATGGGCGCCCATAACTTCGATGTCTTTCTTTTTTAGTTTACCTAGAGACACTACTAACGTCGACATTTTCTTGAAATCAGATTCATTGATGTTCAGAGTCCACCATTCGTGATGTTCCCCTAATTGGGTTAACTCGGTTAAAAAGTCAACTAAAAACTGGGCCTTTATAGGTGTCCATCTTTCATACGAGAGCCCAAACTTTGATAGCTCCACGAACCAAGCTGTCATCCGTTCGACAAGCTTAGGTTTTTGGAGTACTTGCCGAAGTGGGTAATTGGTTTGGACTACAATATTAGAGCTATGAAAGTAATGTCTAAGCCTCTAAGTTTAGAAGACTAACGCAAGTATTAGCTTTTCTATCATTTGATATCTCTCTTCAAGTGGCTAGAGGGTTCGACTCACAAAGTAGATCAGACTTTGTTTTTTGCCTTTGTTGTATACCAGAATTGAGTTAATAGTTGTGGTTGCGACTGACAAGTATAATCTAAGTATGGAGTGCATTATTGGGCTAACTAGTGTCAGCATGGAGATGTTTTTCTTTGATCTTACGAATGCCTCCTTATATTCTTCATTCTATTCAAACTTGACCTTTCCTTTTAACAACCTGAACAATGGCTTGGACTTCTCTGCTAGTCTTGGTAAGAAACAGGCTAAGGAGACCAACCTTCCATTTAATCTTTGAAGCTCTTTCAAGTTGACCAGACTCCTCATATTAAGGATAGCTTCGCATTTATCAAGATTTACTTCAATTCCCTTATGAGTTACCATGAATCTAAGGAATTTTTCACTACTTACCTCGAAGTCACACGTCTTCAACTTGAATCTAAGGTTGTGTTTCCTTATGTTTGCGAACACCTTAGTTTGATGTGTAGGATGGTCCTTAGACAATGGAGACTTAACTACCATATTATCGAAGTAAACTTCCATTATATCTCACTTAGGTCATGCAAGACTTTATTCATTAGACGTTGGTAAGTAGCCCAGCGTTCTTTAACCCAAAGGGCATCACCTCATAACAAAAATTGGATCTCTCCATCATGAGTGTTGTTTTCTCTTTGTTGGACTGGTACATTTTTATCTAATTATATCCTTAGTATCCGTCGAGGAAACTTAGTAACTGGTTCCCCCCCTCTCCGTGTTGTCCACCAGTCAGTCTATGTTTAGGAGAGGATACGTGTCCTTTTGACAAGCCTTATAAAGGTCAGAATAATCGTTACACATTCTCCACTTCTCATTGTACTTTTTGACCATGACCACATTGACCAATCATGTCGTGTCTCTAATCTCTCTTATGAATCTGACCTGTTGAAGTTTTTCAACCTCCTCTTCAACTGTTGCCCTCCACTCTTCACCTTACTTGCGCTTTTTGTGTGACATCGGTCTGGCCTGAGAAAGATTGGTCAGTTTGTGACTTATGAAAGCGAGATTTATCCCAAACATATCTGTGGAACTTCATGCGAAGAGGTCTTCGTTCCGGAGAAAAGGTGTCATGAACACGTATATAAAATAAAATTTTCAATTTAATTTTTAATATTTGTTTTACAATAGATGTAAATATGCAAACATTTTTCTCTTTCATTATTTTTTAGAAATCACTTACTACATAGATTAAATGATGTCAATTAATCTACATATTTTATGATATTTTATGATGCTCTTCTTATGTTTTCTTTTCTTATCATATCACCTATATTATATTTAAATAAAGTATAAAGAATTATTTTAATATATTAAACAACATATATATTATAATATTAAAATTATTATTTGAATTACTAAAGCGAAAAAAGAGATGAGAAGAAAATAGGTTAAGAAGGATTAAAGAAAATAATTAATGTATAAAGTGTGTATTAAAGTATTGTTTTATTTTATTTTATCATATAAATTATTATTTATAAATTAGATTTAATATAATATTTTTTTACTAACAATGCAAGGAACTTTACTATTTTCTCATATTTTATTCTTGGGAAACTTAATTATTTAGTGAATCATCAGCAATAGCAAAACTTAATTAAAGAACAAAAGAAAACGAAGATCACTGTTCTTGGTTTAGTTAGCAACAGCTTATGAGCATCTTTAATGGCCTGTTCTTATATTGCAACCTATAAAATTAGAATCATTCTAGTGAGAAGACACCGTTAAGAGATGATGTGGAAGTCAATTACGGAACTTGTTCTTAATAGAAAATTAACATATGTAAGTTCTTAACAAATATTCCACTCCTACGAATGTGAAAGAAAGTTTACCCTATTCTTCTCTTGTTTTTATTCACAGCATAGATTCCACGTTTTACCCATCTTTCAGAAAATCAATAAATTCCAACTTGTACACCTTTTCACATTGTAAAGTACTTGAGTGTTTTTTTTTTTGTCCAGTGAGTTTCTTAGAACATGCATTTCACAGTTAAGGTTCTGCGTGCATTCCACAATTAAGGTTGTGTATAGACAGAGAATTTTAATTTTTAAAAAATTTGAAATACTTTAAAATTGAATTTTTTTTTCTTTTTTAAAATATTTTATTTAGATATAATAATATAAATTTCTTTAATTTCAATGTGTCTAAATAAATAATTTAGATGCCAAACAAATGATTATTTTTGTTTTAAAAAATTTATTTACAATTTTTCAAATTCTGATATCAAATTTTAGACTTCACGTACATTTTAGTCTCGTGGTTAAACTCTTTTTAACTTGTGTGATGTTTTCTTTTTAATTTAGTATTTTTTTTTTCATTCATATGTATTTTTTTATATATTTAATTCTTATGAATTAATATTTTTTATTAGAACTGAATATGGAACAAAAATAATTTGTAAGAATAAAAATAATTTGAAAAAATAAAAAAAAGAATTTTTTTTTCATCTAAGAGATGACAAGGAGAAGAGAAAACAAAAAAATAAAAAAGAGGAAAAGGGTCAAGAAAGAGACCACATATTAACGGGAAATAGACAGAGGCAAAATTATTAGCACCAAATCATTAAATGGTCCACCTTAAATTAAAGATATAGAATATGTTTTTATTCTCGTATTTTTATTAATATTTTATTTTAGTCCTTAACTTTTTTATTTGTTTTTAGTCCTTCTACTTTTATTATATTTAGTTTTTAGTTCTTACTGTCTAACTCTCTTAGGAAAAGTTTATCTGACAAACAACGATTTAGGTGTATTTTGTTATGGGTATACTTGAATTCATTTGTAATTTATTTAAAATGTTTCATTCCATATATTTTCATTGATTTTTACTTCTAGTCTTTAACCTTTAATTTTTTTCTTATGTTCTTACCACTTTTACTTTTGGTTTCTATCTAATATTTTTATTGATATGGAAATGATCTCATGATAGTATTTAATATATAAAAATATGAAATTAGGTAAACATAATATAAAAACAATTGTGAAATTTACATTATTATTTGAATTTAAGAATGTTGTTTTGAAATGTATCATATTATTGAGAAGGAAGACTAAGTTTATGAAAAATAACAAATGCATACCGAAAGAATGAAAGTGAAGGGCAAGTGTGAATATGAGTTTCCTATATGATTTATTACTAAGATGGAGATCATGGAGACATAGATGATTCCTTGATGTATTATCATAGAAGATGGATTTTCTGTTAAGTCAAGATGATTTAGCATCTTAGTTTTGATAATTACAGAACGTCTGTTGTGTCAATGATCAAGAAAGAGCAGATCAAGAGAGCATATCAAGGAACAGATCAAGGAGCAGATCAAGAGAATGAGACTAAAGCATCGATCAAGAGACATCAAATGCAAAGAGCAGACTCAGACTGAAGAGACATCAGATGCAAACAGAGTAGACTAAACAGTTGGAAACTGAATAGTCATTAGATGCAAACAGAGTAGACTGAACAGTTGGAAACTGAATAGTCATCAGATGCAAACAGAGTAGACTGAACAGTGGAAACTGAAGAGTCATCAGATGCAAACAGAAAAAGACAATACGTACAGACGAAACAGATTTTGATCTGTTACTCTTTAAAGTTCAGTTTGATAAAGATCATCTATCTAATATATCCTTTGCTCTGTCTCAAGTAGAAGATCAAAGATTTACTAGTGTAGTCTGTAATCATCAAAAAAGGGGAGATTGTTAAGTCAAGATGACTTAGCATCTTAGTTTTGATAATTACAGAACGTCTGTTGTGCCAGCAGACTGAAGAAAGAGCAGACTGAAGGAACAGACTAAAGAGAGCAGACTGAAGGAGCAGACTGAAGAGAACAGATTAAAGCATCAGACTAAAGAGCAGACTCAGACTGAAGAGACATCAAATGCAAAGAGCAAACTCAGAATGAAGAGAAATCAGATGGAAACAGAGTAGACTGAACAGTTGGAAACTGAATAGTCATCAGATGCAAACAGAAAAAGAAGATACGTACTGACGAAGCAAGTATAGACGATTAAGGACTATAAACGAAAGGTGACTTCTCAATCTGAAAAATCTTATCCCATATTCTTCTCAAAGGAGTTTCATCACAAAGAGCAGACGATGCAACAATGATGGTAGACAACATTATCTTAGAGCTTTATCTGTTAAAGTTCTTCTGCTCTGTCAAAGACCCATCGTCTACAAGAAGTAAGGTGAAGATAGACGACATAGAAGATGAATTCAGACGGAGTAACTCGCACCCCAATTCAAATCTAACCGTTACTCGTAGAAGCTTCCAAAGACAGAATAGAGATCTGTGCAAAACCCCTGCAACACAAAAAGCAACCATGGTTTTTGTGGATGTCTCTTATCAAGTCAGAAAAAGCCTGTGCAAACATTAATTATTCTGATTGATCTCTGTCACACGTTTGAAGACCCCAAGACAAAAGACTAACGTTCAAATCTTTAGTCTAACGGATACTTCAAGAAGCTTTCTATAAAAGGACTTCATTACTTCAAGAGAAGGCTGGCAAACTGCGTAACAAAGAAATTATATTCAAGCTTCAAGCTCTCAAACAAAGTTCACACGCCCTGAACTTAAAATAGATCTCATTGTAAAACCCTTCTCTACGTAAAGGATAAACTTATTCTTTCATCTTCCTAAATCCACTATTGTAGTGCTCTTAGCCTGAGGAGGCTGTGTTTCAAAGAATACCTTTGTATTAGCCTGTAGAGGCTGTGTTCAAAGAATACCTGTTTAGCCTGTGGAGGCTGGGTTCAAAGAATACCTGTTTAGCCTGAGAAGGCTGTGTCCAAATAATATCTGTAATTAGCCAAGAGTGGCTGGGTTTAAAGAATACTCTTAGTGGAACCTCAGTGTGTTGCTGGGGAACTGGATGTAGTCTTGATCAAACGAACTAGTATAAAAATATTGTTGTCTTCTCTATTGATTTATCTGTTAACTAACAGGGATAATAACTTGAACAGTTTGATAATAAAGTCAATCTTAAAGAAGAAAACAATCTTGCGTCTGATCAAGCTTTGAAAACAACAAACGCAAACGCATCGTCTTAGAGAAAAAGTTTTAAAAACAGTCTACACAATTCAATCTCCCATTCTTGTGTGTTTTTGTACTTTACAATTAAAAGATCCGGGATGGCGAACTCCCAGACGATGCTCATTGCAGAAGGCTCCTCCATGAACACTCTTCCAGCTTTCTCTGGAAATGATTACCCTTACTGGGCAGACCGGATGGAGATGTATATCAAGTCTACAAAATATAGACTGTGGAAGATCATAACAGAAGGAGACATTCCCCTAACCAAGCCTGAATCAGAGTGGGGAAATGAAGAATATACAATCGTAGAGCTCAACAACAAGGCACGTTATGCCATAACGTGTGCTCTTTCTAGGACAAAATATAACAGATTCTGTGCCTACAAAACGGCCAAAAAGTTTTGGGATGCGTTGAAGATCTCTTATGAAGGAACTGAAGATGTCAGACTTACGAAAGTTGCCACCCTTCAAAGAGAGTACGAAATGTTTTCTATGGAGAGAGAAAAATCTATAGACGGAATGTTTGGAAGATCCCAAACTATTCTGAATAGGCTAGCTGCATTGGAAATTACTTTTTCAAGAGCCCAAAACAACATGAAGATTTTGGACAGCTTACCTGCACCATGGGAAGCTATGTCCCTGCTATATCTGTTAGGAGAAATATGAAGACCCTTACTCTGGTTGAACTCATTGGAGCGCTGAGAGTGCATGTTCATTTGTGTAAAAGGGGAAAGCTGAAAATTCAAGAGCTTATTGCTCTATCCAACATTGATAAGCTTGATGGAGAAGATTCAAGTATGAAGAAAGCAAACAGACTCAGAAGATTCCTCTGAAGAAGAAATCTCCTTTATGGCAAGAAGATTCAAAAGATTGATAAAGAAGAGGGATCCCAAAAAGATTAGAAGAAAGAAGAAACAAACCTCTTAGGATGATCTCGATAATGAAAGCTCAGACGAATCATCTGAAGAAAAGAATGCAAATATCTGTCTCATGGCAAGAAACATTTTATCATCTGAGGTAGATCTTTTAAATATATCTAGTTCATCATCATCTTCTTCAGATTCAGAGTCAGACTATAAGGACATGTCATATGATGTTCTTCTCGCTAACTCACATTTTATAGTTCAAGAATATATAAGTTGCAAATCTAAGCTCAAAAAGGTTTTAGAAAAAATTGAAAATCTGAAAGCTATAAATGTCCAGTTATTTGAGAAAAACATATCAGATGAATAATCCTCTTCGTCTGATACTGAAAAGAGTCATCTTCTTCTTAAAATTGAAAATTTAAAAGAAGAAAATGAACTCTTAAAGAAAGATTTAAACAAGTTCACCTTAAGTTCTTCCAAGCTCAAAAATACTTTAAAATATGGAAGATCTCCTCTTAACAAAAGTGAAATTGGTTATAATCTTGTGACAGACGAAAGAAAGCCAAATATTAATTCATCTATATGTAGAAGCATGCATATTTTTTATAACAGGTTTCCGAAACAGTCTGAAGGTCATTCAAGAACCTATGACAGACGGAATCCTACAACTAACAAAGTTGGACCCAAGAAAATTTGGGTACCAAGATCAAAAATAATTTTTGTTGCAGATAGAAAGAAAGAATGTATGAAGATGGTACAATTTGAACAATGGATACATGCAATATGTGATCATCAACATGTCCTTGTTCCAAAACAACAGATCATGTAAGAGATCTACCATCTATGGGTCTTGAGAAGACATATTCACCAATTCAGACAGAAGCAAAATTTTCAAAGAATACAAACAAGTCGAATTTTAGAGACTTTTCTGGACGTGCTTTGGTGTCAAGAAAAATTGAACCCAAGTGCATTGAAGAAGTGCATTCAAACATAAATTGAATAGAGCTGAAAATAATGTTTTAAGCAAGGTGAGTTGCTCATGTGTACATCCAACACCAAAAAAAGGGATCTTTGATATTAATTTATTCAAAATGCTTTTCAATGATTCAATATTCTCTTACAAAGAATTTAAACAAATCTTTTTTGAAAACTTAAAAATAATTGTCTCATCTGAATAAGTTTTCTTATCTATTTAAATTTCTTTCATCTATCATTATCGTCTATCCTTATCGTCTATCTTTATCGTCTATCCTTATCGTCTATCCTTATCATCTATCCTTATCGTCTATCCTTATCCTCTATAGACAAAACACTGCGTCTGATCTTTAGTTGAAATAATCTATCTGACTCTTCAACAGACGCAACGTCATCTTATCTTCTAACATCTTTGTTGAGTGTACAGGACAAAACTTTTTAATTCTTTACATATGTCTAGCTTTTTAAAGCAAGAGACATGCTATTCTTAGATACACCGCATCAGACAGAAGAAGGTAATGGGAGACAAGAAAGCCTTGGAAGCCTCCATGGAAAACCCAGAAGATGCAAAAGATTTAAGAAAAGATGTTTTTGATGATTGCAGCCTAAGGGGGAGAGAAATGAGAAATAAGGATGAGAGAGAAATAAGAATGGAAGAGAAAAGGATTGAAGAAAAAAAATGTGTATAACCCAAGGGGAAGGAGAAAAAGAAAGATGCAAAAGCTGAGGGGGAGCAAAATAAAAATAAAAAAAAATGAAAAGAAAAGATCAGAAGAGATCAGAAGCTGAGGGGGAGCATAATACAAGTGCTCAGTTCTAAAGGAAGTTCAGATGCAAAAGAAGAAAAAGGATGAAGAACAAGTTGAGGGAGCTTAGAATAACTCTTTAAATTATTATTCTTCATTTTTTTTGCTTTTTCTTATAATGTTAAGAAATGTTGTGCTCTGATCAATTTTATATCACAATGATGTAATAAAATCAATGAAAGGAGATTTTCAAAGAACATCATCTCGATGTGATTAAAATGTATGATCTGATAAATACTGTGCGTTCCTGAACTAACATGTTTTATGCAGATTTTGATCTGTTACTCTTTAAAGTTCAGTCTGATAAAGATCATCTATCTAGCTTTGATATATCCTTTTGCTCTGTCTCAAGTAGAAGATCAAGGATTTGCTAGTGTGGTCTGTAATCATCAAAAAGGGGGAGATTGTTAAGTCAAGATGACTTAGCATCTTAGTTTTGATAATTACGTAACGCATTGTCTATTGCCAGATCAAGAAAGAGCAGATCAAGAGAGCAAATAGAAGAAACAGATCAAGAGAAGCGATCAAGAGAAGCAGATCAAGAGAACAAACTAAAGCATCAGACTAAAGAGCAGACTCAGATTGAAGAGACATCAGATGCAAAGAGCAAACTCAGACTGAAGAGACATTAGATGCAAACAGAGTAGACTGAACAGTTGGAAACTGAATAGTCATAAGATGCAAACAGAGTAGACTGAACAGTGGAAACTGAAGAGTCATCAGATGCAAACAGAAAAAGATGATATTACAGACGAAACAAGTATAGACGATTAAGGACCATAGACGAAAGGTGACTCCTCAATCTGAAAAATCTTATCCCATATTCTTCTTAAAGGAGTTTCATCACAAAGAGCAGACGATGCAACAATAATGGTAGACAACATTATCTTAGAGCTTTATCTGTTAAAGTTCTTCTGCTTTGTCAAAGACTCATCGTCTACAAGAAGTAAGGTGAAGACAGACGGCATAGAAGATGAATTCAGACGGAGTAACTTGCACCCCAATTCAAATCTAACCATTACTCGTAGAAGCTTCCAAAGACAGAATAAAGATTTGTGCAAAACCCCTGCAACACAAAAAGTAACCATGCTTTTTGTTGATGTCTCTTATCAAGTCAGAAAAAGCTTGTGCAAACATTAATTATTTTGATTGATCTCTGTCACACGTTTGAAGACCCCAAGACAAAGGACTAACGTTCAAATCTTTAGTCTAACAGATACTTCAAGAAGCTTTCTATAAAAGGACTTCATTACTTCAAGAGAAGGCTGGGGAATTGCATAACAAAGAAATTATATTCAAGTTTCAAGCTCTCAAACAAAGTTCACTCGCCCTGAACTTAGAATAGATCTCATTGTAAAACCCCTCTCTGCGTAGAGGATAAACTTATGCTTTCATCTTCCTAAATCCACTGTTGTGGTGCTCTTAGCCTGAGTAGACTGTGTTTCAAAGAATACATTTATATTAGTCTGTGGAGGCTGTGTTCAAAGAATACCTGTTTAGCCTGTGGAGGCTGGGTTCAAAGAATACCTGTTTAGCCTGAGAAGGCTGTGTCCAAATAATATCTGTAATTAGCCAGGAGTGACTGGGTTCAAAGAATATTCTTAGTGGAACCTCAGTGTGTTGCTGGGGAATGGGATATAGTATTGATCAGACGAACTAGTATAAAAATATTGTTGTCTTCTCTATTGATTTATCTGTTAACTAACAGGGATAATAACTTGAACAGTTTGATAATAAAATCAATCTTAAAGAAGAAAACAATCTTGTGTCTGATCAAGCTTTGAAAACAACATACACAAACACATCGTCTTAAAGAAAAAGTTTTAAAAACAGTCTACACAATTCAACCCACCCTTCTTGTGTGTTTTTGTACTTTACATTTTCATATGATGTTATTATAAACTTAATTTTATAGTTATCTTCATATAAAGATTTAACTATCATCCCTAGATAATGTCCAAATTTGAGAAGATATTAGATCAAAAACAAAACACGAACAAAAACCAAAAGTAAATAAAAAGTAAATATTAAGAACCAAAAGTATAAATAAATGAAAATACAAGAACAAAAAACATCTTAAATAAATTATGAGTGGATTCAAGTAGATACATAGTGGTGGACATGGATCCACCATTTCTCACATAATTTTATTTTATTTTTTTTGCCAAAGTTCTAAGACAAGGACTAAAATCAAGTCATGGTAAAAGTATTAGGATTAAAATCGTACAATAGGTTAGGAACTAAAAGTAAAAATGTGTGGAAGTATGGGTACAAAATCACATTTAAACTTATATTTGCCTTTTTTTATGTTTTTTTTTGTATATATTTTAATAAAAGTTAAATATACATTGCTTATGACTCTACAATTTCTCATATGTATAAAATTTTTAGGGTTAATTAAGTTTTTAGTCTCTCCAAAATGGATAATTTATGCTTTAAGTCCCCTAAAATATTTTTTAGGTTTTTAGTAGTTAAAGAATTTTTCGTCAAGTATTTTAGTCATTGTTGTTAATTATACACTGATAAGAGATGATTTGTCATGCTGGATGAGACAAAGCAAACACATGATGATGGTCCTAGAAAGATGGCAAGAAAAGTATTGTTTTTTCTTTAAATCTAAGAAATTTTCAAACATATGACACATGTCCTCTCCCATGAGAAAAGGGACCACTCATTCAAAGGCTATCAACTTCTCATCTACAAGCACGCACAACACAAACGTTGGTGATATGCTTTTTGGGTGTGGGATAGGGTCATCATGTTGACTGCATCAAGGGCTAGGAACCCACGAAAAGGGTTTTGGAAATGCTCAAATTGGAAGGTAATGTTTCAAATCTAGGTTTTAAATCATCTTTGTGTAGAATCATCTTCTCCGGTTAAGAATACCTAATTAATTGAAAATGTTGCTTGTTGGAATACATGGTGTAGAGAGCTACAAATTGTAATTTCTTTCAATGGGTGGAGAAAGATGAAATTCATGAAGATAATGATGCTCTAAAGGAAACAAGAAGTATTGATGTAGTTCTTACCGAAGCTTTAGAACTGAGCAAGATGGAAACATTGAAGCTCCAACAAAATTTGAATCATGGAAAGAATAAAGGAATGATCTTAATTAGGTTTCTTGTAGATTATTGAATGTTGATGTTGGTTATTGTGTGTAATTTGTTATTATGTCTTTCAAAGTATTGGTAGGTCCAATTGTTTCTTTGTTAAAGTTGTTTGTAGTGTGTGTTTTTTATTTGGCCATTGCCACTTATAGTTATGTTAAAATTGTATGGCTTTAAGTGAGTAGGTATTTTATTGTTGGATGTATTAAATTAGGTTGATAACTTACAATTGCCTTTTTTCAAATCGGGTAAGTATGTGAAGTAATACTGTCATTATCAAGTATTACAATGTACTCATGTGTCTTGATGAAAGAGACAAAATTAATGGATATATGTGTATGAACATGACAACGTCTCAAACGCTATAATTTGTCTTTTAACATGAGTAACACACAAAATATAATACATTCCGTTAAATCCCAAAGTACAACAACGCTCATTAAATTAGTTATCTGAACCACAAAATATATCAACTATAAACATGATATGTATATAAATTATAAACATCTCAACTCATCTCATCTTCATAGTCTATAAGGTATGAGATTAAGTTTAATTTACATATATCTAAAGCATGTTCTATAATCAAAAGCTAAAATGAACTACAACTAAGAAAAGATGTGCATATGGCACTCGCTCAGTGGCCTAAGGAGACACTTAGGGATTTTATGGATATAGATCCATTCATTTAGAGAAATTGTTTTTGCTCGACGATATTAGTCCAAAGAGCATTAGTGGGATAGAAGGGATAATCACTCAATGGCCAAAAATGTGTTGGGTGAATTTTATACATGGGTACTTTGACACTCAATGATACTGCATTTGCTTAGTGATATTAGTCTATAAATCATCAGTGGAAAAGAGGGGCATAATCGTTTAGTGGCCAACAAGGCATTGGGCTAATATAGTTCTTGTGAACTTCGATGCTTAGTGACACTTTATTCGCTCAGGGATATTGATCCAGAGAACATCAATGGAAAAGAAAGACATAATTGGTCAATGACCAACATGATGTTCAACGAATATGATGTTAGTGCTCGGTGGTCACGATATCGCTAAGTGATGTCATGCAAAATTTAATGACTGATGTAAAATTTCAATACAAACATCTTAGTATTCCATAATTTCTTTCCAAAGACGTAGATTAGGTCTTGTCACTTAACATCATCATGGTCGTTCAATGAAAAATTCTCAAAACAAATGTCATTTTGCATTTTACTTGGTGTTCAGCAATTTCAAGACAATGATTTCTTATTATACATAGAATTTGAAATAACATTCCTTTACAATTATGACTAGATTCCACTACAATTACAGGATACTGAACACCTACGGACTTTAAATAGTTCCAATATAATTACACAATAGAATAAAGATGTTTAATAAGGTGTTCCAAAAAAAAGAAAAAATAAGACAGCTTGTCCACATATAAAAAAAAGGAATATTACAACCAAATTTTCAAATTTTTTAAAACTCCAACTCAATTTCAACAACAATTGGGGTTTGACTTATTTATGGAAGGATGTGTTTGGTTTTCTTGTGTTGAAACCACCGATGCATCAACATCATAAGTGATTTGTGTTGTAGGTTTATTAGGAGCATCATTTTGTTCAACTACTTCTTGTGTTGGTTTAGGAGCTGGTACCGTCCTAGTTCTGACATTATGTCCTAGAAAAGCTATATTTGAATAAGTGTGGAAGGATAAAATGAATCAATTGAAGGGGATGAATGAAAAAGCTTATGATTGGTTGGTTGCCATACCAAAGAAACACTGGTGTAAACATGCTTTATCATACTACCCTAAGTTGATGAACAGCTTAAGCGAACCGCTTAATGTTACAATTTCGTTGGCTAAAGAAAAGCTAAAAATTACAATGATCGAGTGGATTCATACTTACCTCATGAACAAATTTGCAAGATACAATGTAAAAGCCTACACTTATAAAGGTATCATCATGCTAAAGCCCTTGAAGAGACTTACCAAAGAGATGTAACATATTAGGAATTGGTTCGCCACACTTGCTAGAGACCAAAAATTCTAAGTCACTCACAACTTGTTCACTCAAAGATTTATAGTTGACTTTAGGAAGAAATTCTATTCATGTAACTAGTGGGAGTTGGTGGACATTCCTTGTAGACACGTTGTAATGACAATTACGGTATAAGAAGAATCAATTAATTATGTCCACAATTACTACCATGTAGAAACCTACAAACTCTGTTACATCCACCTGATTTCACCTTTAAATGGTCAAAGGATATGATAGAAAACCACTTATCTAGATGTATTACCTCCAACATATAAGCGTGGAGTTGGTTATCCCAAAAAGATGAGGAAAAGAGAACCTGATGATCGAACAAATGCTACAAAGCTCAAAAGAAGTCAGACAACATATAAATGTAGTTGTTGGTGTTTTTGAATGAATTATTGTTTTAATGACAACAATCTATAATAAAGCAGCTAAAAATGCAATTAGGCCAAAATATTAATCGTGCCTACCTTCGAATGTTCGAATAGTGAAACTTCCACAAAATAAAACAAGGCTTATAAGTTCCAAACCAAAATATTAATGTCTGAAAAGTTCCACAAAACAACAACCTTGCTTACAAGTTCAAGCAAACCAAAATAAGGATGTTCCAAAGTTCCACAACAGAAGGATGGATAGATCCACCTTGACAAGTTCCGAGAAATTAAAATGCAGTAGTACACCAGTCTGGTTTAATCCCTCTAAAATTCCAAAAGTTTTGTCTCTGTCCATCTAAAAGCTTTTGTCCGATTTTGATCCTCTTATTTGAAATATATCATTTTTAATCATATTTAGATAACGTTTAAACCACTTCAATGATTAAAAATGATGCATTTTTAAATTAGAGACAGCAGAACAGAACAAGACAAAAAATTTTGGACACACTAAAATCAAACTATTAAAATTTTGAAGGGACCAAAACATGTAACTGATAGCAAAGAACTTTAAAATGACCAGTGAGAGGAGTCAGATTCACCGGACTCCCCTAGGTCCATGCAGTGCCTCCTGCCCTGCTGTGACACATCAATCTCACCGTGAAGGTGGCTGTGAAGAGGCGGCGAAATTCGACCAAGACCAAGATCACCGAGAACAGGGACAACCTGGGGCGAACGATTACCAGAATCAATGCCCTTTAAGTACCATGGTGTAGCATTTGGAGGCTGCGAATAGTCTGCAGCGAATTGCATCATTGGAGTCCCATTGAAATTCAACCTGTTGTTCAGCTCAACACTTGATGGTGCTGTGTTTCTGGAACCCCATGTTTGACTTGACAGAAGAGAGAGAGCACAGTTAGAGTCAGTGACTCCATCGTAACTTTCTATTAAAGGATGTTTCGGACCGAGGAAGCTTGTTCCTCCACCACTCCCTGGTCCTTGCAGGAAAAATTCAGATGCTGTGTCTGAACTGGCCGGCCAGATAAAAGTTGCAGCATGGTTATCATGAACTGGCTCGGCTGATCTCGGCATTGGCAATGCATTTGTCAATGTAAGCTCTGGGTATGAAGCAGGTTTCATCACAAAGCCACTGGCTCGGCCATTGTTATCTGTTAAACACGTGCAAAACAGTTGAATAACAGATAATTCTAGGATGGACTCTAATACTATATAAGATTTCGATTTAAAACCAATTAACATTAAGCAAAAGGCCAAGATATATAAGCTACATCCGAAAGCAATGTGGAACTTTTCAATACTTCCACTCCTCATATGCCTGTCTTACTAGACCAGAACACAGATGCGATTTAGGCTCTGATATCATCTAAGAAATGTAGATTAAGGGTCTAATTCAAACTTGCAAAACCAACCTGTAAGGTTAGAATGGCCTCCAACTTATATTATATGCTAAGTTTGTTGTCTTTGATAATTGTTACCTTAAAAAAATCTAAAATGATATCACATGATTGGTTGACAGGATAAATTTTTTTAAACTAATAGTGTATAGCCTTTTAACTCAAAACTGAAACTGTTGATGCTTCCTAGGGATACATCGAAATGAAAAGTTTGGAATTTATGTTCTACTGATAATTTCTACACAGAAATGGGAAAAGAAAGTCTACCATATCGAGAGGTTACTAAGGAGCTAGGTGGAGGCTTTCTTCGGCGCTCATTATGGTCAGCAAGTCGCCTGCGGCAGCTTCGTTTTCCTTGATCAAATTCATAAAGCAGATGAAATCTGTGCAAGGGCTATCAAAGACGATATTAGTTTCTTTTCTGAAATATAAATGCTTCCAAGTTTCTGTAAAAGCATGCTACCAAAAGAATGAGCAGATACATGATTTCTGAAATATAAAAGCTACCAAGTTTAAGTGGAAGCATTCTACTAAAGAGAACATGAGCAGACACAAGTTTTGAAAATTTCTAACAATGCAAATTGCTTTTCTGCATTATATACAATGTTGTTGTCACCACACTTAGAAGCACTCAAAGTATTTCTCCTTTATCAACAAATTCACACTTATCACTCTGTCACCGTGACAACATTACAGAACAAAGCTAACATGTGTAAACCCAAGAACGTAGGTATATTTCCATAAGGTGCAATTCCCATATCTTAAGCAATATACACTGTCTTGCACGTTCATAACAGTACTATGGATTCGTTGATCATTCTAACTCATTAATTCCATTATGGAAAATAGCATGCATCTTAAAGAGGGTAGAAAAAATGTGCAAGGAAGCCCTTTTCAACCCTGAACAGAACAAAATCTGAAAAGGGACAAAAGTTATACTCCACACAGCCATCAGAGAGCTATCCAAACTCCACCACAACAGTTGATGCTTATCATATTCATGGACTTGTGCTGATAAACAAATTTAGAGCACAAACTTTTATGTTTGAAAAACTAGGCAATTTCACAAATTGTACATCTTACTTCTAAATCGAGAAAGTATAACTGGTTTTCCAGTAAAGGATCAATCCACAACATATTTTTAAGCAGTGCCCAACAGGTCAGAGCACTTAAATGGCTCTTCTATTTCACCTATTTCCAACTGTCACAAAAACACTGGAAAGTAAATCAGCCACCTTTTCCAAATCTTATGGTCAGAAAACTATACAATTATGGTAATCATCCAGTATCCAATTCCAAAACTATAAAATGAGTCAAATTGAAGATGGAACTGATTTTGAATGTAATAAGGTTTAAACTATCAAACAGAAAGGAATAATGTGAAATGAAGATACCCCTTAAAGCTCCATATCAGAATCAAGAAATAACAATGATAATCTTTATTGAATAATGAAGTACACAGAACATCCTATCTTCACACATCAATAACTTTCAAAAGATATCTCTTTTTTCCTCCTTCCTTAATTATAACCTCTTCATATTAAGTTATAACTCCTAATTGACAGTCCAGCTGTCAAAATAACTAACTACAAGTCTACAATCATTTATGGTTTGTTTGGATGTTTTTCCTTCAGAAAGACTTATAGGAGGAAAAATAAGAAAAATAAATTAAATATACTTCTCTAAAAGTTAAAATTAGCTTTTCATTAACTAATTGTAGAAAGTTTCATATCTTTTAGAAAAATTAAAAGAGAAAGTCTCTACAAATTAGCTAATGAAACACTAATTTAACTTTTGGAGAAGTACATTTCATTTTTTTCTATTATTTTCTTCTCCTAGAAGTCCTTTTAGAGAAGTTCACCTAAACAGGCCCTAATGGTAACAATTGCTAACTGTTATTTCTGTTACTAACTGATTCAAACCCCATTGAGATATCCAACACAGTCACCAAAACAAATGAAGATGGATTGCATTATCTAGTAGCATCAAATTTAGTCATTTCCAATGATGTGTTAACCAGACAAAGATAGGGCATCAAACTTTATGTCTTACATGATTTAATATGATAATATGGGGGGAAAAGTACTTTTCTCATTGAATGAACTCACATAAGATAGGTATCATTTCATTAGTGAAAAGGCAATACAAAACTTGCATAATATATTATAACAGAAATTGTATTGTATGGACTTATTGTTCCAAATCTTGTTTTATATATTGACACACCTGAAGGCGAGGTATGCCTAAACAGAATAATGAACTTTTCAGTTATCCAAGTCCATTCTGCATTGTTTCACATGTTATGAAGCTTAGTTCGTACTTCACACTCATTTATACACCTTTTTCCTTCCCTGTTTGCTCCACTTGCCTTTCATGAGTACTTCATGATAGTGATGACACCATGAAAGAGAAAAGGAGAAATAACACAAACGCACAAATGCACCATTTTTTTCTAATACATAACCCCTCACCACTAACAACCCATAAGTACAAGATAAACAGCACAATCGCACAAAAGCACCATTGTCACACCATCATCTACAACTCACAGCACCAACAACAGATGCATCAAATCCAGAAACAAGAAGCATTCTCCAATCATTAAGAAGTATCAGAAACCGAAGAACCAAATTTGCACACACTTCCCTTCACACACACTTTATTATGAAACATGAAGTCTGTGAAGTATATGAGACATGACACACAATCAACATAAAAGAAAGGGTAGAATCTGTTTTAGGTCCTGTCCCTATACTTTTAAAAACTATTCACAAAATATATGATAAATACAATGACCAATGTCATCGCAATATAGAAACTAAAACCAATAATGACCAAAAATAGGACTTAAAACACATCTTAACCAAAGGAAAATATGCAGAAAACAAACACAAGGAAGAAAGTATGGCTAAGGCCCTGAAATGAAACACAAACAATGTAAAAGATACGGCCAAAACCATAAAAGAATTGAAGTAAAATGGAAAGATAAACAACACCATTTATTTATTTATTTATTTTTAAGAGCAGGTAGAATAACAATATAGCCAAAACACTAAAAATAGAAAGGGAAAAAACAGGAAGATAAATGAGGAAAGTAAACCAAAGCAGAACATACCCACTTTAGCAAAACCAATTAAAATACCAAAAACTAAAGAATAACAAAAGGAAAAAAAAAAAAAAAAAAAAGAAGAAGATCATAACTACTCAAAATAGCAAAACACAGAAAATAGAAGAATCCAAAGCAGGATGCAAAATAAGAAAAGTAAACCAAAGCAGACTACCAAAAATAGCAACATACCTAAAAATAGAAAGAAAAAAAAAAGAATAATAAAAACAAAAGAAGATTTAATTTTCTTTTCTGAAGTAAAAGAATATATAAAAAAGTAAAGAGAAGTGTGACCTGCTACATTGTTGGCAAAACCTTTGCTGAATGCCAGCAACAACAGCTACAGGGGACTTGGAATGCATGACACAAACTTTATGCCTAGAATAGTAAGGCTTAGCTCCACTCAGATCTGCATTGCATCCCTCAACTTGACACCTTGGAAGCTGAGACCTTTGCACTGAACCACCCCTTCCCTTCTTTGAAGAAGAAACCCCTGCACTTGTTTTGGCTCCTTGAGTTGTTGTTGCTGCTGCTGCAACACTCACATCCTCAAAGTAGATTTTCTGGCCAAACTTCAAGCCATCAAGGGACTCAGTGGAAGTAGAGTTGGGTGATGAAGAGGAAGAGAGTGCTGCTGCTGCTTTGGTTACTGAACCAGAAGAACTCATTGATGCTGCTGCTCCTCACTGATGCTGATGCCTCCTCTAGCTACAAGCCTCTAGCTACAAGCTAGTTAGAGTGAGTGTGTATGTATACATTAATTCATTTGGTTGAGAACTGAATATCTTCTTCTCGTATGCATAGTAGTTAATGTTAAAATTTTATCTGAGTTAGCCTATTCTTAACATCTCACTAGTTTCACACATTTTCTTAAACACATTTTCCAACCATTGACTAGATTTCTTAATGTTCATGAAATTTTATAGACCTTCTTTCTTATTTAATGATTCTTATTCTTAGTTTTCTAAATTTTATAAAATTTTACTCAAATAATAAAAAATACATTTTTAAGAATATGTTATATATAGTGACTTTCCTCATCTGATTCATATTAATTAAGAAAATGAGTTTGTACTTTTTCTATTCATACTAATCATGAAAATGAGTTAGTATTTTTTTTCGTTTCCCCAAAGGTTTGATTATACTTTTAGTTTCCGGAGAATTATAATTGTATAATTTTAATTTTTTAAATTTTAAGTGTATTAACTATATCATTTAAATATCACAACTATAAAAATTTGATTCACTTAGAAAATTGGATTTCTTGGATATCATAATTGTAAGATATTGATTTTTTCAGGGTTTATTTTAATTTGTTAAAAGTTATAATATTAAATAGAATAAAGAGAATAACAAAGAATAAATATTTTTATATTTTATATATTTATACAAATTCTAATTTATTAGTAATTTATTTTTGGATGAGCAATTATTTAAACATAATAATCTGATATAATATCAGGCAAAAATGTTGAATATTACGACACTTTCCGTTCAATATATTTATTTGATATATCTATCCATTATAATTAGTTAAGATATACTTATATTAGTTATATATAAGAATATATAATTCAAATTTTTAACCATTATAATTAAAATATTTGACTTCCTAATAAGACGTTTAGATATCTTAAAAAGTTTTGTTTTTTTCACTCGACTATAATATTAATCTTCATTTCACAAAAATAATTACTTACAATCGTAAAAGTAAATATGTTAACTTTTCATTTTTAAATTAATAATTAATATATATATATATTAATAAAATTCGTCTCAATTAGCAAAATAAAAATAATTTGTACGAATTATTATAAGCTTCTTAATATACATATTGGATTCCTTTAAAAAAATTAAAATATTTTATAGTTAGTAGCATTTAAATAATTATTTTTAAGATCCCAGCATAAAGTTTTTATAATGGTATTTCTTCTACTAATTTGAGTATTTCTTTATTTTATATTGATTTATTTTGAGTGTAGGACGTATATTAAACAAAATTTACTTACATATTATTTATTAAAAGTGATTCGATTAACACCAACAATTTATTTGAAGAAAAATGGATGATGATATTTGTTTCTTATTAATTTATGTACTTAGCAGAAAACATTATTCCTTATTTTTCCTTTTTATCCTACCAAAGTAACATAATTTCGTGTTAAAATGTAGCATACTGAGATGCCTTTCCAAGGACAAAGGTGAGGTGGGTATGGTACACTTTACAATTGTGGTGAGGTGAAGTTGTGCAGAGAAATAATGGAGTTTGTACCTTTTTACTTTTATCATTTTTGTTTGGTGGCTTTACAAACATTATTGTAGCTTTTTATTTGCCTCGGGTTCTACTATTTTTAAATAGAGATAATCTATTTAAAATTTAAAATTTAATATAATTTTATTTTTATATATATTTTTATTTACATTTTTCCAATTTATAAAATGTATTAATTTCATGTACATTTTTTTTTAACAGAATTTAAGTTAAATCATGCATTTAATTTTTTATAATTTTCAATTTATAATCCTAGCTTTCTATGTCAATTTTATTATTTTATTCTCCATTAAGTTTATACATGTTATATCAGTCTCTCTTTTTAATTTCTCAATTTTAATCTCTTAATTTTTGAAAATCCACAATTTTAGTCTCTTTATTTTAATTTTACGATATTATTCATTAATTATTTAAAATATGAAATTTTAATGTATCAATAAAATTAATTAAAATATATATTAACATATGTCAGAATTAATATGATTAAAACATTAATGATTAAAAAATTGAACAATTAATAGATGAATTAAAATGAAATATATTCAAAATAAGTCTAAAATTGTAAAATTAAAACAAAAATATACTTAAATCCTTAATTTTTTAAATTATGAGGCTAAAATCACATAATTAAAAATAATAAAAATATTATATATAGGAAATAATAACACTAAAATTGCATAATTGGAATAGAGGTAATCATTAATTACAAATAATCAGAGCAAATAAAAACATAAGTTCATAGCTATACAAATAAAACAAATAAAAGAATTAGAGCAAAAAAGTACACAGTCTTCATCTTTCATTTCTCTTTGTCTCCCCCTCAAATGATGTTCTTCAATAAACTCTAATATTTACCATGCTCCCTCTTAGCATGACCTTTCCCTCAAATTATTATCCTCCTTGGGCTGAGAATTATTAAAATCAAGATGGTGGAGGCTGAGGTTGATGTTGTACGAGACTCATTACAATATTCCGTACCTGTTGCATCTTAGTGGTTACAGAGACTTGATTTTCTTCAAGCTCCTTGTTCTTTTTCTTCAAATGCTCACAATTTTCCTCAAGAGCATCATATTTGCGTTTCAAAGTATGATACTTATCAGCGGAATCTTCAGATGTTTGAGGTTCCTTATCAGTCTCTACTACCTCTACAATGGGTTCAATATCATTTTCAATAGACTCCACTACAGTCTTCTTCAAATTCAAAGAAAACAGAGGAAGCTCCATATGAGAACTAAAGTTTTTCTCCCATTGCCAAGAGTATGTTTTGTTGAAGGTAGTGAGTTGGAGATACTGAGGTTCATGAGGAGGAAGAGTGTAGGTGAAAGCTCCTCCAGAGTAGACTTTGCCACAGATGACAGACTCTTCATAAAAAGAGGTCCCTGAGCAAAAAGTTGATGTGGCTTCATGTTCCTTTATCATCCTTTGAATCTTCAGATTGATAGGCTTTGAGGCTTGAACTTGAATAGCCTTGAGATGGTTGTAAGTAGCAGACGGATGTCGCTTGGCAATGTGCCTTGCGAACTTGAATTGCTTGGGGGCAGACAGTCCGCTTCTTCTCCTTTCCTTTGGCCAAAAACTTAACCAAGCATGGTCTTGTACGATCCAAGACAATAAAATATTTGGTTTCATTAGTGACCAATGATGAGAACTGAAATCCCATCATGAAGGGATAGTACCTGCGTTCTTTCCTTGCTCTTCTTTGGATCAGATGAAAGGAGGTTAGTCTACCTTTCTCTTCCCTTCTATAAGCATCAATCATTGCTCTGAAGGCAATGCTATAATCTTTTGGTAGAGAGTGAGAGTCTTCAGGATCTTCACATTCATCGACGAGGACGGAGTAGCGCGAACGAATCCCTAGACAATGTGGTCTTGTCCATGGAAGGACAATCCCTAAAGTATGGCTTAGTCCCACATACTCTGTTTGGTTCATAGGGATTGTGAAGGTGAATGGATCATGACTATCAATGTCGTCCAAGTGCCAATGATCATAGTCTCTTGGCTCATAGACTTTGGAGATAGCATCTCCATATCTGCAATGGTGAAATGCAGCTGCGTTAAACTCATGTTGAACCTTCCATTTGATGTATTCTCTTGATGGAATATGTGGTTCATAGCCAAGTGTTGGTCCTTCAATCAACAGCCCAGCAAGATGATCCTTATAAGCAGCAATGTTCTCCAAACCCTTGATGTTGAGTTAAGCCAACTCATCCCAGGGCAGACGCTTCAGCCACTCGAGTTGCTCTTCAGGGGAGTATCTTACATCATCTTTGAAGTCCACTGGCTTCAACGGTTGGTGATAAATGATGGGATTGACAAATCTCCGAAGTTGAAATCCCTTCTTCCCTCTGTAACGATAAGGGTTCTTCAACTCGATGTAGGAAGTGTCTTTAATAAAGCAGTCTTCATCGTCTGCACAAAATCTAACAATTGCAGACTCAAACGGTTCTCCATCACTAAGATCAGAGACATCTTCAGCCTGATCGTTCAGCAACCAATCTGGCGTGATTGGCCTCTCTGCACAAGAGCTTTCAACAAACCTCTTCATGACTAATTCGTTGAGGAACAAATAGTTTGTCTTGTGCTTCTATGGGAGATCTTCAGGTTTCCGCAGCTCAACATGGATCCTCTCCACAGGTACCACTTGCTTATAAATGGTGACACATTCTTCATCAGACGAAGAACATGTGTCAACATCAATAATTTCAATAGACGGAATTTCCATCGTCTGTGAGCAAGGGGCTTCTTCAGACGCAACTTCTACCATCTGAAGACAAGTTACTTCCTCAGACGCAGCTGACATCGTTTGAACACAGGCAGCATTAAGTGGAGAAACAACAATAGGATCAGTGCTAACACTCCTATGTTCGTCTTGAAGAGAAGGTTCAGAGATCTCCATGGTTGGAGCCTTTTCATTCAGGATGGTCTCCAATTCCTCTGCTAATTGGGCATTATCTTTCTAGATCTGTGCAGTTTCTTCACTATTCATGCCCTCTGAAGTTGTTAGAGTAGGAGCAGTCTCAGACGATCCAATGCCTCTAATGCTTTCTAGAGACTCTTCGAGCAGCATAAAGACTCTTCTAGCCTCTTTCATTTGCTTAGCTTCGTCTGTCTCTCCAACATGACAGACGCAAGCCTCTGCTTCTGATTCATCTTCTCTTTGCCTTTGGCAACCTTTTGTAGAGCAATCTCCCTTGCTCTAGCTTTTTCTTCAGCTACTTGCCTTTGTTTTTCTTCGTTTGTCAAAATTCTAACAGATGATGCATCCTCAGATGCTTTTATTACCCCTTCATCTTCACTAGGGGAGACTTCCTTTTCTTGCGTCTTAGACGCGACATGTTTTATTCTAATGTTCCGTTTTCTTTTTCTGAGGGGTTCAACAACAACATCCTCAAAAGGAACTTCTATAACAGTGACAGGAGGTAGAAACGATGGGATTGGTGTTTGGGTTTGTGTTTGGGCTTGTGTTTTGGTTTGGGTTTTAGAGCCGGTTGGTCTTGCATGCTTAATGTGAGCTCTGTGAGGGGGATCTTGGGTCATGGGAGAAAGGGGTTCTTCTTCTCCACTCCAAAAATGAAGGAAGCTTGAGGGCAGACGCATCTTCGCAAAGGTGCTCCCTTTAACTTCAGTTCCTTCTTTGTGCCACACTACTCCAGTGACATCAAAGCCTTGGTTCACAATGATTTGGGAGAAGAGAGTAGCGTAAGGAATGCTACTCTTCCTTCGAATATTTCTATTCTTCAAGGCGCTCACCCAATGATCAAGAATAATGTGAGGAAGACTCATCTTCACCTTCCTAAGACAATAGAATATGCAGAAGCGATCTCGAAGACTCACGTTGTCTCTTGAGCCAGTTCGAGGGGTGAAGATATTGTAAAGAAGATTATGAAGCACTCTACATGATGAGAGGAGATTCCCAGATCTCAAGAACTTGGGGTCATTAGGATTGCGAGCCTTTCCATAGAGCATGTTATCAATATCCTCTTCAGACTCAATCTTCATCTAGTCAGCACTATAGAAGCGACCTTCAGTCTTACACTTACCTACTTCAACAATGGTTTCAGCAGTGTTGATGTACTCTTTGTTGTCAATGGTACCCATAATACCATCATCAAATTCTCTGGCTTCTCTCTAGAACTCAGCGTACGCCTCCATTAGCCATGGACCTCTCCATTCAGCGAAGTCCATCCATCCATTGTAAGTCAGCATCCTCACCACGCGGTTTGACACTCCTTCAAGAGTGGATTTGGCAATCCACTTGCTAGGCAAGAAAAGATCTTGCGCAAAGAAGGTCTTTTTAGAGGTTTTGGATTTCTTGGCGGCCATTTTCTAGGTTTGAAAAGAGGGCGAATGTGTGAGTATAAGATTCTTAGAGAAGCTAAGATTCAGAGAATATTGAATACTGTAAAGAGTAAAAGAGTGAACTTTGCAGTATTTATAATCAAATGTTAAAACGGTTATAATTCATCAGACGAAAGAATTGAAACCGCCTCTGTTTTGACGTTGCCTCATGATTGCCTTTTTAATGATTGAGTTGACTTCTACAATTCACTGTGCGTGCTTCTCAACGTCCTAGAATAGTGCAATAAATGACAGACACATTTAATGTTGCATTTATTGTGTCCCTGCACACTTAACTTTAAATTAATTAAATAATAACCTTGCGTCTGTTGAATTTTCTCAGACTGATTCAACTTGATTAGATGTAATGTTTCGTCTTAATACGAATATAATCAGACAAAATGAATGGACAAAAGGTACAGACGAAATAACTTAATCAATTAAAGAGACAATTCCCAAATTTTTTTAATGAAATTAAAACGAGTTTCGTCTAAAGCCTTTGTGAAAATATCTGCCCATTGAAAATCATTTTGAACAAATTATATATCGAAAATACCTTTTTGAACATAATCTCTTATAAAATGAAATTTGATTTCAATATGTTTGGCTTTTGAATGTTGAATAGGGTTTTTGCTAAGATTAATTGCACTTGTATTATCAAAAAATACTGGTATATGGGTCTCAAACCTGGAGCAATCCTCAAGTTGATGTTTTACTCAAAGAAATTGTGAACAACATCCAGCTACAGCGATATACTCCGCTTCAGTGGTTGATAGTGCAATGGAGTTTTGCTTCTTGCTTGACCAAAAAATAAGTGATGTGCCAAGAAATTGACAGCCACCACTTGTGCTTTTCCTTTCCACTTTATCTCCAGCATAATTAGCATCACAATAGCCACTAAGACTGAAATCACTATTTTTCTTATAAAACAAAGAGAGATTAGTGGTTCTAATAAGATATCTTAAAATACGCTTTACAGCTTGTAAATGAGATTCTCGAGGGTCAGATTGAAAGCGTGCACATAGACAGACACTAAACATGATGTTAGGTCTACTTGCAGTAAGATAGAGTAGAAAACCAATCATATCTCTGTATATCGTCTGATCAACGGTCTCACCTGACTCATATTTGTTGAGGCTAGCACCAGACGAATGCATTGGTGTCTTCATGGGCTTAGCATTCTCCATCTTGAATTTCTTGAGAAGCTCCTTGGTGTACTTCTGTTGGTGAATGTAAATACCTTGTTTCGT
This sequence comes from Hylodesmum podocarpum, assembly GCA_026586105.1. Lineage (NCBI taxonomy): Eukaryota > Viridiplantae > Streptophyta > Magnoliopsida > Fabales > Fabaceae > Hylodesmum > Hylodesmum podocarpum. Next base: position 8,973,994 of record JALJEV010001436.1, on the reverse strand, counting down.
CTATTTGATTTGAAGTCCTAGGAAGAACTTTAATTCTCCCATCATACTCATCTCAAACTGATCCTGCATTAACTTAGAGAAGTCCTTGCACAAGGATTCGTTAGTTTCTCTAAAGACTATATCGTCTACGTAAATTTGGACAATGATAAAGTCTTTTGAAACATTTTTCTTGAAGAGAGTTGCATCAACCTTTCCTCTTGAAAAATCATTTTTAAGAAGAAAAGAACTCAATCTGTCATACCAAGCTCTAGGAGCTTGTTTAAGACCATAAAGTGTTTTCTTTAATTTGAAAACATGATCTAGTTGAGACTGACTATCAAAACCAGGAGGTTGTTTGACATACACTTCTTCTTGAATAAAACGATTTAAAAAGACAATTTTCACATCCATTTGATATAAGACGATATTCTTGTGAGCAACAAAAGCAAGTAAAATTCTAATTGCTTCTAATCTAGCTACAGGTGCAAAGTTTTTAGTGAAGTCAATACCTTCTTGCTGGTTATAGCCTTGAGCTACTAACCTAGCCTTGTTCCTTACCACTTTTCCAGTTTCATCAAGCTTGTTTCTGAACCCCATCTTGTTCCAATGATGTTTTTGTTCCTTGGTCTTTCCACTAGCATCCATACACCATTCCTTGTGAACTGGTTTAGTTCTTCTTCCATAGCTAAAATCTAGTCGTTTTCTTGTAGAGCCTCTCCAATATCTTTGGGCTCTATATCAGATACAAGAGCATATCCCGAAACATCTCTCAGTCTTGACCTTGTTTGAACTCCTTGATGTCTATCTCCAATGATCAGATCTTTAGTGTGGTTTGAGGTGAACCTCCAAGTTCTAACAGGAGTATGATCATCTTAGTGTTGAGGGACAGACGAAGAGGGTTCGTCTGTGCTGGGAGATGTTCTTGCGTCTGTGCTGGGTTGGACAGACAGATCAGCTTCTTGACTAGAGGGAGTTATCAGGAAATTGTCAAACAGGTTTTCCAGGTCTGTTATTTCTTTATCAGCCTTTGAGTTATCTTGGAATTTCACATAAATAGATTCCTCTACAACTTGCGTCTTAGAGTTAAACACTTTATAAGCTTTAGAAGTATTAGAGTATCCAAGTAAAAATCCCTTCACCACCTTTGAATCAAACTTGCCAAGTTGATCCTTAGTGTTCAAAATAAAACATTCACATCCAAAAGGATGGAAGTAAGAAATATTGGGTCTTCTTCCTTTACATAGTTCATATGGAGTCTTATTCAATATTGGTCTTATCAATATTCTGTTTTGAATATAACAGGAAGTATTAATTGCTTCTGCCTAATAATATTTTGGGAGAAAGCTTTTATGCAACAAAGTTCTAGCCATTTCTTGTAAGGTACGATTTTTCCTTTCCACAACCTCATTTTATTGAGGAGTTCTTGGAGACGAAAAATTGTGAAAGATACAAGAATTTTTCAGAATATTTCAAAAACACTAAATGACTCATGTTTATGGGCTAAGAACTATACCAATGTGAATCTAGTATAGTCATCCACAATTACAAATCCATATCTCTTCCCTCCAAGACTTTTAGTCTGAGTAGGTCCAAAGAGATCAATATATAACAGTTCTAAGGGTTTTGTCGTGGAAACAACATTTTTAGATTTAAAAGAGGTTTTAAGTTGTTTCCCATGCTGACAAGATTCACACAGACGATTGGATTTTCAAGATATTTTTGGCAAACATTTCATAAGATTCTTTTTAGAAATTTTCGAAATATACTTGAGACTTAAATGTTCAAGCTTTTTGTGCCAAATATCTCGTTCATCGTCTGCTGAAATCAAACATGTTACATTCTGATCACTAAGGTCAGAAAGGCAAACCTCATAGAGATTGTTCTTTCTTTTCCCAACAAACAAAATGGATTTGTCCTTGTTCTTGACTATACATTCATCAGCGTTAAAAGCTACTTCATATCCACTGTCACAAAATTGACTTATGCGTAGATTGAAGTTGAGGCCTTTAACATAAGACATATTTTGGATAAGAGGATTGGGTGTCTTACCAACAGTCCCAATACCTAGGATTTTACCTTTCCCTGAACCATAAGATACAGACCCTTTACTTGGTCTGAGATCTTGGAACATAGATAGGTCTCTCGTCATGTGTCGTGAGCACCCACTTTCCAGGTACCAGCTTGAAGTCTTCTCTCTTCCTATTAAGGATATCTGCCACGGGAATAATGAATGACTTTGGTACCAAGTGTTTTTGGATCCTCCTTTGTTAGTAGAAGAAGGTTTCTTTTTGTTTAAGGTTCTTGTGTTCTTTCTATAATCATTAGGAACCTTATTGTTACTTTTGTTTTTCTTCTTATGAGCAGACGAAACAAATTATTTTTTTTCGTCTGTCTCTTCAACATAACCAAATCCACTTTTATCAAACAGAGACCTCCTATATTTTAAGATATTTTCAAGCATGGAGGATCCTTTAGTGAACTTTGTTAAGTCTTAGATTAAAGATTCATTTTCTTTCTTTAATCTTTTGATTTCAAGAATGAAAATTTTCTTTTCAGACTCAAATGATACTTCATCTGATACTTTCTTTTGAAGCAACTCTTTTTCAGTTTTCAACGCAGCATTTTCTTCCAACGCTTGTTTAAACTTGGTTTTGCATACTTTGTATTGCTCAGCAATAAAATGTGAGTTTGTTAAAAGTGTATCATATGATATTTCTTCTGATTCTGACTCAGACTCAGACGAAGAAGATGAAGAAGTTTGAGTTTCAGTTACCTCAAATGAGACAACGTCTCTAGCCATAAGGCAAATATTTGTTGTTTCTTCTTCTTCTGTGGATTCTTCTAAGCTTTCACTGTCAAGATCTTCCCAAGTTAGCAAGCTCTTCTTACCCTTGTCTTTACGAGGGTTCCACCTCTTCTTCAACCTTGGACACTCTGATCTCATGTGTCCAGGTTTTCTGCATTCATAACAGACAATTTTTTAGCTTTGCTTCTTGCTTGAGGTCTTCTCAGGGAACTTCCTTTCCTTCTTCTTGAAGAAGCGTTGACCTCTTCCCTTCTGTAAAGTACAAAAACACACAAGAAGGGGTGAGAGAGTTGAATTGTGTAGACTGTTTTTAAAATTTTTTCTCTAAGACGATGCGTTTGCGACTGTTGTTTTCAAAGCTTGATCAGACGCAAGATTGTTTTCTTCTTTAAGATTGATTTCACTATCAAATTGTTCAAGTTATTATCCCCTGTTAATTAACAGATAAATCAATAGAGAAGACAACAATATTTTGATACTGGTTCGTCTGACTACATTTAGTTCCCCAGCAACATACTGAGGTTCCACTAAGAGTATTCTTTGAACCCAGCCACTCCTGGCTAATTACAAATATTATTTGAACACAACCTTCTCATGCTAAACCAGTATTCTTTGAACCCAGCCTCTACAGGCTAAACAAAGGTATTCTTTGAACACAACCTCCACAGGCTAAACAAGGTATTCTTTGAACACAACCTCCAGAGGCTAAGAGCACCACAACAGTGGATTTAGGAAGATGAAAGAATAAGTTTATCCTCTACGCAGAGAGAGGTTTTACAATGAGATCTATTCTAAGGTCAGGGCGAGTGAACTTTTGCTTGAGAGCTTGAAGCTTGAATATAATTTCTTTGTTGTGCAGTTCGCCAGCCTTCTCTTGAAGTAATGAAGTCCTTTTATAGAGAGCTTTGTGAAGTATCCGTTAGACTGAAGATTTGAACGTTAGTCCTCTGTCTTGGGGTCTTCAAACGTGTGACAGAGATCAATTAGAAAAATTAATGTTTGCACAGGATTTTTCTGACTTGATCAGAGACATCATCAAAAAGCATGGTGTCTTTTTGTGTTACAGGGGTTTTACACAGATCTCTATTCTGTCTTTGGAAGCTTCTACGAGTAACGGCTAGATTTGAATTGGGGTGCGAGTTACACCGTCTGAACTTCATTAAACGAGGTAGACGAATGAATAAATGAATGGGTTGTATGTTGAATTCATTCGTCTGTCTCCTTCCGTTTGTTCCTTCAGGCTGATCATTCTTCTGTTTGCATCTTATGACTCTTCAGTTTCCAACTGTTCAGTCTACTCTGTTCAGTCTGCTTTCTTCAGTTTGCTCTTTCAGTCTGCTCTTTCAGTCTGTTCCTTCAGTCTACTCTCTTCAGTCTGCTCTCTTCAGTTTGTTCCTTTAGTGTGTTTCTTCAGTCTGTTGTCTTCAGTCTGTTCTTTCAGTCTGCTCTCTTCAATCTATTTCTTCCGTCTGCTCTCTTCAGTCTTATGCTTCAGTCTGAGTCTGCTCTTTCTTCTGTCTACAGGCACAACAGACTGTTATGTAATAATCAAAACTAAGATGCTAAATCATCTTGACTTAACAATCTCCCCCTATTTGATGATTATAGACCACACTAGCAAATCCTTGATCTTCTACTTGAGACAGAGCAAAAGGATGTATCAGAGCTAGATAGATGACCTTTATCAGACTGAACTTGAAAGAGTATCAGATCAAAATCTACATAAAACATGTTAGTTCATGAACGCACAATATTTATCAGATCATATATTTTAATCACATCGAGATGATGTTCTTTGAAATTCTCCTTTCATTGATTTTATTACATCAATGTGATATAAAATTGATCAGAGCACAACATTTCTTAACATAAGAAGAGAAAGAAAAAAGATATAATAAAGAATAATAATTTAAAGAGTTATTCTAAACTCCCCTTCAACTTGTTCTTCATCATTTTTCTTTTTTTGCATCTGAACTTCCTTTCAGACTGAGCACTTGTATTATGCTCCCCCTCAACTTCTGATTTCTTCTAATATTTTCTTTTCATTTTGCTCCCCCTCAACTTTTGCATATTTCTTTTTCTTCTTTCCCTTGGGTTGTACATAATTTTTTTATTTCTTCAATCCTTTTCTCTTCCATTCTTATTTCTCTCTCATCCTTATTTCTCATTTCTCTCCCCCTTGGGCTTCAATCATCAAAAATATCTTTTCTTAAATCCTTTGCATCCTCTGTGTTTTCGACGGAGGCTTCCAAGGCTTTCTTATCTTTCATTACCTTCTTTCGTCTGATGAGGTGTATCTAAGGATAGCGTGCCTCTTGCTTTAAAAAGCTAGACATATGTAAAGCATTAAAGAGTTTTATCCTGTACACTCAACATAGATGTTAGAAGATAAGATGACGTTGCGTCTGTTGAATAGTCAGATAGACTATTTCAACTAATGATCAGACACAGTGTTTTGTCTATAGACGATATACGATAATGATAGACGATAAGGATATACGATAAGGATAGACGATAGAAATTTAAACAAACGAGAAAACTTATTCAGATGAAACAATTATTTCTAAGTTTTCAACATTGATTTGCTTAAATTCTTTGTAAGAGAGTATTGACTCTTTTAAAAGCATTTTGAATAAATTAATATCAAAGATCCTTTTTTTTGTTGGATGTACACATGAGCAACTCACCTTGCTTAAAACATTTTTTCCAGCTCCATTCAATTGATATTTGAATGCACTTCTTCAATGCACTTGGGTTCAATTTTTTTTGACATCAAAGCACGTTCAGAAAGGTCTCTAAAATTCGACCTGTTTGCATTCTTTAAAAATTTGCTTCTTCCATTTGAATTGGTGAATATGTCTTCTCAAGACCCATAGATAGTAGATCTCTTACATGATCTGTTGTTTTAGAACAAGGACATGTTGATGATCATATATTGTATGTATCCATTGTTCAGATTGTACCATCTTCATACATTCTCTCTTTCTATATGTAACAAAAATTATTTTTGATCTTGGTACCCAAATTTTTGTTAGAACAAGAGTATGTTGATGACTTCAAAGCGTGTATCAATGCCACTTTCCTAAAGAAATATTTGCACTCTATTCTGCACGAGTCCAGCAAATCTTCTTAGGATACGATGAAGTTCCTGTTTGCACTTGCAGAGGTGAAAACAATTATACAAGTTTTCTGATGCCTTTTTTCTTTATGTTAAATGGATATATATAGATGTGTAGAATCAAAACTGATTCAAAAATTGCCAACGGCTAAAAATAAATTTTGTAACCGCCATCTCATTTAACATTTGAAAATAATCTAACAATCCCCCGCCATTTTCAATATGTTAAATAAAAATCAATATCCAGAAAAACAACTCAAACATTATATGCATAAATAATGGTATCTTGCGATTTGAACCACTAAATTGGAAACAATTCATTACATGATATCAGAATTTCATGGTAGAAAGTCTTTGAACCAAAAATTCCATTTGATATGTAGCATAAACAATTTCCGCACATAATTTACATCAACAACTTGTTTTACAATATCTGACACATTCAATATAGGCTTTGTGTCCCGTATCTTTCATGAATGTTTTGGAGTCAAGCCCTTTAACTCCATGAAGCAGCCGTACTTCACATTCACATAGGTGGTCTTCATTCTAGCACTCCCGCAATTTTAGTACCTTTAGAAAACCATTAAGAGATTAACTCAACCTCTTCATTTGACAAGCGGGTACAAAGCACTAAGGACCTTGGGATGACAATTAATTATAGTGCTTACAATCACTCTAATGATGTACTTTATCTGCATTGAACTTAAGACTTAACGTAATGTTAAGCGTTGAGTTGAGTTTCCATCATTGATGATTTTCAATCATGGGCTTGAGACCCATCCCCCTTGATGTTTTATTCACCAAGTCTCTTGGTAATCCTTTAGTGAAAGGATCTGCCAAGTTTTGACTAGATTTCACATAATCAATTGTAATAACTCCATTGGTTATCAATTCTCTAACACAACTGTGTCTCAATCCAATGTGTCTGGATTTACCATTGTAAACTTGGCTATAAGCTCGTGCAAGTGTTGCCTGATTATCACAATGAATAGCAATAGGAGCTATTGGTTTAGGCCACAATGGTATCTCATGTAGTACTTCACGTAACCATTCAGCTTCTTTTGAAGCTGAGGCTAACGCAATAAACTCTAATTCCATGGTAGAATTTGCTATTAAGGTTTGTTTCCTTGAAGCCCATGAGATCGCACCGCCAGCAAGTGTGAAGATCCATCCGCTTGTAGAAGCATGATCTTGATCTTTCACAATCCAACTAGCATCTGAGAAACCTTCTAAGACCGAAGGATATCCACTATAGCATAAGCCATAGTTGATAGTTTTCTTCAAATATTTTAAAATTCTTCGGATTGCATACCAACGCAATTCGCTGGGATTGCTTGTGAATCTACTCAACTTGCCTACTGCCAATGCAATATCCGGCCTAGTACTTATCATTGCATACATTAAACATCCAATTAGTCTGGAATACTCCAATTGTGAAACTGGACTGCCTGTATTTTTAACTAGCTCTACACTTGGATCAAGTGGGGTGGATATAGGGGCATAATCAATATGATTGAATCTGTTGAGAACTTTCTCTATATAGTGAGACTGAGTAAGAGTAATACTCTCATCATCTCTAACAATCTGAATTCCAAGAATGACATTTGCTTGCCCCATGTCTTTCATGTCAAATTGACTAGACAAAATTCTTTTAGTCAACTGAACTTGTTCTAAGTTAGTTCCAAAAATTAGCATGTCATCCACATATAGACAAATAATGACACCATTTCCATTTCCATCAAATTTGGTATATACACACTTGTCTGATTCATTTATTTTAAATCCATAGGCAAGTATTACTTGGTCAAATTTTTGGTGCCATTGCTTTGGAGCTTATTTCAATCCATATAAAGATTTTCGAAGTCTACACACCTTCTTTTCTTGACCAGGCACAACAAACCCTTCCGGTTGTTCCATATATATTTCCTCATCCAACTCTCCATTTAAGAATGCAGTTTTTACATCCATTTGGTGGATGACCAGCTTATATGTAGCCGCAATTGCTATAAGCAATCTGATTGTGGCAATCCTAGCCACAGGTGAATAGGTATCAAAATAGTCTATTCCATGCTTTTGGGTAAAACCCTTAGCAACTAGCCTGACTTTGTGCCTTTCAACGGATCCATCAACTCTTCTTTTCCTTTTAAAAAGAAGTTTGCATTTAATAGGCTTACATCCAGGAGGTAGATCAACTAGCTCCCAAGTATTATTGGACATTAATGAATCCATCTCATCATTCAATGCTTCTTTCCAGAAAACTGCATCTCGATCTTTCATCGCTTCCTCAAATGTTTGAGGATCAGCTTCTGTATTAAAACAGTATGGAATTTGTCTGATCACTGTTTCTCTATTTCCTTCAACTAAGAAGGTAAAGAATTCAGACCCAAAGGACTTAACCTTCCGAGCTCTTTTGCTCCTTCGAAGTTCAGGTACTTCTATTATGTCCTGGTCATTTTTATCTTCCATGACCAGATTCCCTGTTTGGGTTTTTTCTGGAAATTTTTTAAGAACACTTTTAAATCTATTTTCATCAAAGATTGCATCCCTTGATTCAATTACAAAATTTATTGACATTGAATCATTAGGTTCGGCTACCAAAAACCGATATGCCTTGTTGTGTTGTGCATATCCAATGAATATGCACTCCACTCCCTGTTCACCTAATTTCTTTCTTTTAGGTTCTGGTACTTTAACCACTGCTCTACAACCCCAAACTCTTAAATAATTAAGATTTGGTTTTCTCTTATTCCAAAACTCATATGGAGTGATCTTATTTCCTTTTTGTGGAACTCGATTCAGAATATGGCATGCAGTTAGCAATGCTTCACCCCAAAATCCGCTACTCAATCCTGAGTTTGATAGCAATGCATTAAACATTTCAGTTAATACTCGATTTTTCCTTTCTGCCACGCCGTTTTGTTGTGGCGTATAAGGGGCTGTAGTCTCATGGACTATTCCAGTTGTTTCAAACAACTTAGGATCATAATATTCTCCTCCTCTATCAGACCTTAAACGTTTAATAAAGGTTTCACAATGCAACTCAGTTTCCGCCTTGTATGCTTGAAACTTTACCATTGCTTCGTCTTTTGAATGCAATAGATACACATAACAAAATTTGCTATAATCATCAATAAATGTTGCAAAATATTTCTTTCTTCCTATTGATGGTGTACTATGCATATCACATATATCAGAATGAATCAATTCAAGTAATTTCGAATTTCTTTCAACTTTAGGAAAAGGATTTCTTGTAATTTTGATTTTCATGCATGTATTGCATTGTCCTTCACTTTTATTGAGAAGAGGCAATAAATCCAAACTCACCATATCATATAATTTCCTGAAGTTAACATGTCATAATCGATGGTGCCATAAACATGAAGAAGACTCAACAATATAAGCAGAAACAATATTCTTATTCGATATTGCAATTACATTAAGTTTGAACATACCATCACAAGCATACCCCTTTCCTACAAACATACCACCCTTAGACAACACAAATTTATCAGCCTCAAACACAAGTCTAAAGCTAAATTTGTTAAGTAAACTACCCGATACAAGATTCTTCCTCACTTCTGGTACATAGAATACATTGGTCAATGTTACAATTTTTCCAGAAGTAAATTTCAGTTCTACACTACCAATGCCTTTTACAGGAACAGTAGCAGAGTTCCCCATGTAGAGAACAGTGTTTTCATCTACTGCCTCCATGGTTTTGAAGAACCTTTTGTTGTTACAAACATGTCGAGTAGCACCAGAATCAATCCACCAAGCCATGTCATTTTCAACAATATTTATTTCAGAGAGAACATCAATGAGGTTGTCATCATCTATTGCATTATTAACAGGATTAGAAGCAGGTTGCTTTCCTTTCTTTCTCTTCCAGAAATGACAATCAGACTTGAAGTGACCATCTTTTCCTTGAAACCAACAAGTTATCTTCTCGCCTCTTTTAATTCTGGTTTTTGAATTTTGGCTTTGAATTCTTGCTAACCTTGTTGAGAGGCCTCTTGTTTGATCGCATTTTTGTCTCATCGGCCTCACCACATGCACTTTTGAGAATTCCTGAGCATATTGCTCTTTTTCATTTTCCTGCATGCGACACTCCTCTTCTATACGAAGATGGTTAGCAAGTTCATCAAGAGATATGTCCTCTTTCTTATGTTTCAGAGTTCGTTTAAACTCTTTCCAATTTGGTGGCAATTTATCAATTATAGAGGATACAACAATGGTTTCATCCATGTTCAAATTATGTTGAGTAAAATGGTTAAGGATCCTTTCAAGTTCACGAAATTGTTCCATCACAGGCCTATCATCAACCATTTTAAAAGAATTAAAATTTGAGACAAGAAATTTCTTACTGGTTGCATCCTCTTTCATGTATCTCGTCTCTAATTTTTTCCATAATTCCTTGGCAGATTGTACGTTGTAGTAGAGGTCGAATAATGAGTCACTCATTGCATTCAGAATATGACCCCTACACGTGTAATCATCAGTTTCCCACTTTTGTCGCCTTCTTAGTTGATCAATAGTTTCATTTTCAGATTCTTCAGGTCGTGGTGTATTAATGACATACACCAATTGAAGCGATGTCAACAGAAACTGAACTCGCTTCTGCCATCTCAGGAATTGTCCTCCATCAAAACGATCTAGTTTTACGATGTTGACAGTCATGTCCTTGATTGAAGCCATCACGCAGATATTTCTTTATATTGTTAGAACAAGAGTATGTTGATGACTTCAAAGCGTGTATCAATGCCACTTTCCTAAAGAAATATTTGCACTCTATTCTGCACGAGTCCAGCAAATCTTCTTAGGATACGATGAAGTTCTTGTTTGCACTTGCAGAGGTGAAAACAATTATACAAGTTTTCTGATGCCTTTTTTCTTTATGTTAAATGGATATATATAGATGTGTAGAATCAAAACTGATTCAAAAATTGCCAACGGCTAAAAATAAATTTTGTAACCGCCATCTCATTTAACATTTGAAAATAATCTAACAATTTTCTTGGGTCTAACTTTGTTAGTTGTAGGATTCCGTCTGTCATAGTGTTGGACTTGAAGCTGAAGAAGTCATCCCTAGTTTTAGTTTTGATATACTTGTACTTTTGATCTTTATGATAGATTGTATATAGGAGTTTAAGATGTATTGATTGTTTTAACTTAGGCTTTGAGTGTAGTTTTTATTCAATCGTTCCATAGAAACTTTGTTTTTATACTTGTGATTTGAGCTAGAGAAGCTTTGGAACCCCATTTTGTTTGAAAGGAATCAAAAACTTTAGTTTTAAAAGGTTTTTAAGCTGAAGTAATCGATTACCAAGAGCTGTAATCGATTACCAACAGTTTCAGAAAACAGGGGAATCCAAACTGCTCTGGAGTAATCGATTACCACTCCATAGTAATCGATTACTTTGTGCTTGAAGGAACAAGGAAGGCAAATTTCTCTGGAGTAATCGATTACCACTATCCAGTAATCGATTACCACACCTGAATTCATCTCAAAAGTTTTTGAAACTGCTTTAAATTGAAACCTCTTTGAATTATTTCAGAGAGAGAGATCTTTTTGAGTTTTCAAAGAAGAAAGGAAGATCAAAACACTAGTTTCTACAAGAAATCTCTTTAAAGGTTCAAAGATTTCTCTTGAGATGAAAGCCGTGTGAAAAGATTGAATTGTGTGGATGATTTTGTTGATCAGTGCTTACACACCAGGTGTAATTCTATCTGATCTTTATCGTTTGTAATCTTTTTGGTTTTAAGTCTAAAGAGAAAGGTATTCTCTGGAAAGAGTTGATGAGTTTTTGAGAGAGGTACTCTCAAAAGTTGATTCTTGAAGGGATCAAGAATCAAGATATGTTCTTAGGTGAAGAACATATAGTTTTGAGTATTTGATTTGTTTTTGTGTTTGTGCAGTGTGATTGTATTGAACACATAATCATTATAGTGGAAAACCGATCGCAACAGATTGTTAGGTTGGGACTGGATGTAGGCCGAAAGCCGAACCAGTATAAATCTCTGTCTAAACTCTCTTATCTATCTTATCTCTTTTAATTCTTTGTTTTCTTGCTTTACAATTTTTTCCTTGTTTTTCCGCTGTTTATATCTCTGGTACATTTTGTAATTCAAGATAAAATTGAATCGGGAAAAAGTGAGAAAAAGTTAAGTTATGAAGGGAACTTGAATCTATTCACCCCCCCTCTAGATTTATATAGGGACCAACACTTGCGACTCATCTTGGATCTTTTCCTCTAGCAGCTGTTAAGCGCTCAACCCTTAGAGGCTGAGCTCTGATACCAAACTGTAAAAGATAAAATACAAGAAGGGGGTTGAATTGTGTTAATTAAAAATTTAGTTCCTTTTGTCTGTTGGTTTAAATAGGTTCAGACGAAACAGTTCTTATCTTCAAAGATTGATTTTAATTGATAGACGTTACAAGTTGGTTATCCCCATTAGTCACAAACTCAAGAAGAGTAAACACAAATATTTTTATATTAGTTCGTCTATTCAAGACTACGTCCAGTTACCCAGCAACTACTGAGTTTTCACTACAAACCGTGAAATGGTTACAAGTATTGTTTGAACCCAACCACTTCTAGCTAATACAAGATATTCTTTGAATACAACCTTCTTAGGCTAAACAACCAGGTATTGTTTGAACACATAGCCTCCTCAGACTAAAGCACCACACAAGTGGATTTGAAAGAGTTTTCTAGAAAGAAAAAATTCCTCTTCATAACAAGGGTTTACAATGAAGTGCAAAAGTAGCAATGAGCAAAATCACAATAGCTTAGAAATTGAAGCGTGTTCGCCAACTGAAACTTGAAGGAGTGAAGTTCTTTTATAGGCAAGATCTTCATATGTCCGTTAGAAACAGAAGAATGTCATTGAGATTTTCCAAGTGCAATCCAAAAAGGTGGTCGAGCACAATCAAGTGATGGGATAGCGTGTGCAGCGGATTTGATGGCGTGCTCAGTCCTTTTTCTGACTTGTACAGAGATTTCCCAAGAAAAAGGCGAAGCCTTTTCGTGTTACATATGAAAGCTCGAATCCTTATACTGATCTTGGAAGCACTCATGAGTCACTTAAAAGATTTGAACTTGGCGCGAGTTACTCAGTCTGAACTTCACTTCTTTGACAAATGATGTAAATCTTCAATTTTAAGATTGTCTTGTAAGCTTCGTCTGAAGAATATCGTCTATCCTTCCGTCTAATGACTTGGCTTTGAAACAGAGAAATAACTTCAACTTTTAGGGGTCATTTTCCTCCTATGCTTGTTCCGTCTGACTTTACTTATAATGCTTTGTCTAAGAAGTTCCGTCTATTTTATAATTAATCAAAACTTAGAGACGTTAATCACATTGATCTAACATTAATAATTAAAAGTAACTAATTCAGATAATTTTTTAGTCCTGTATAACAAATTAGGTATTTTTATTATGTATAAGATAAAGATAATAAAAAAGATAATGTAATAAATTTATAATTAGGATCGGAGTTTATTATATGATTTTACCCATAATAGAGAAATTTCGAAATCATTTGTTTGCAAAAATTTAATCCAACTATAATTTGGTATTTATTTTTTAAAGTATAAGATCAAGAGATGGTAATAAGGATAATGTAATAACTTTATGATTAGGATTGGAGTTAATTATATTGATTTTACCCGTAGAAAAATGTAATAACTATTATTGATATTTTAAACTTTATTAAATTGCTTCACTTTTTAATTATTAGACAATGAATGGATACAAATAGGGGTGGGTAAGCGGGTCAACCCGCCCCGCATAAGGCCCGTCCGCGTAAGTCCGCAAAGAGCTTGGTCCACCCCGCCCCGCCCCGTAATGGTAAACGGATCTAACTTGGTGGTCCGCCCCCAACCCGCGGGCCAAATGAGTCAACCCGCGGACTTAGTTAAAAAATTAAAAAAAAATGTTAAATTTGAAATTTAAAAAAAATGCTAAAAAATTACTATATTTTGCCTCTTAAATTCTTAATAAAATAAGTCAACAACATAAATCTTCTATTATCTCCAATAACAAATTTAAAATCTAAATAAGTCAATAATATAAACTTTTAATTATCTCCAACAACAAATGATTCTGAAGTTTGGTCATTTTCCATCATCACATCTTCGTCTTCCTTTCCTATAAAAAACAACAACAAATATTAGAATCAAGTCAAGTAATTAAGTAATTAAAACAGAATTTAATGACATAATTTATTGATATACCTTGCACATCAAATCCTAGCAACAAATTTTTAGTACATATCAAGGTTTGCACATTATCAGGAAGAAGCCTAGTACGATATTTGTTAAGTACCCGTGAACCAATACTAAATGTCGATTCGGAAGCCACAGTTGTAATTTGTATGGTTAAAATATCGGAAGTCAACAGTGAAAGATCCGAAAACCTAACTTAGTTGTCCTCCTAATATTGTAAAACATCAAGATTGAGATGATATTTATTTGGAAGATTTGCCTCTTCCAAATATGTATCCAATTGAGATTTACCCACTTGTGAGACATCTTCATCTTCAAATTGTATAAATTCCTACATTAATTTCACGAGAACATTAAAACGGGGCAGTGGAAGCAGAAGCGAAATTGATGCAAGCGAATTCAATTTTAAACCCTTTAAATAGTGAGGATTTGCGGAAGCGGGAAATGAAATTAGGGTTTCAATTTTAAACCCTTAAATAGTGCGGATTTGCGGGTCGCCCCGCGGACCCCGCGGGTTTAGCCGCAAAACCCGCGGGTTGTGCGGGGCGGACTTTTATGGACTATACCACTAAATTTTTCTGAAAAAAGTGGTCCAAGCCCGCGCGGGTCGCGGGGTCCGCGGGCTGGCCCATGAACTTTCACCCGTATACCCACCCCTAGATACAAATACTAGTACTTGCACAAATATATAGTTTAAAAGAACAAAATAATTAAAAATATAAAAGAAAATTTGCATCAAATTAAGAGAAAAATGTGATGTTGAATCAGTAAATTTTTATTATGTATAACCTCTGGAAAATTACAACAGACTTAGCTTTCGTAAAATAGAAGAAATGATGAATCATATTAATAAAATATAATATCTAAATGATTTATTAATTAAAATTGACTAAATCTGATCGCATTTCCTTCTCCAAAATAGTTAAAAGTTAATTTTTTAAAAAACAAAGTCATCCATAAAATAGAATTATTTTTTTTTTGGTGACATTTTCGTTAATTTTTTAGACATCTTCATTTATTATGAAGTAGAAAAAATGCTATGTTTTGTGAGAATTGATGTTTCTTTTTCATATCATATTTAATATTCATAAATTAATGTAATAAATAAAGAAAAATGTATTGCTGATAAAACATGTTTTAAAATATTAAATAAAATTGAAATGATAAGATAAAATTTTGAGAAAAGTTTCTTACATATAATACAATTTTAAGTTTAAGTTATAACAATGGTTAATCAATAAAAACTTTGAAATAATTGTATACTAAAAATATGTAAAAAAATAAATGACGTAAGATTTCTACGAAATTAATAAGACTACACATATTGAAAACTTAAAAAACCATAAAAATATAAAATAATAAAATTTTTGTTTTCAAATGAATAGTAGAAAACAGTGGTAAAAGAACTTACTCTATTGTATATACATAGATATAAAAAAGGCAAAAAGTAAATAAATTAATTCTATATTTAGTTAGAATGAAAATAGAAAGAAAAAAAATTCTTTATAATTATCCTATAAAAATGAGAAGAACGAAAATTTATGAAGTCACCTCGAAGATGAGAATCTTTTAATATATGAAATTTTCATTGTGTTGTTTTTATAAATAATTAATCTTTAATGAGAAATTGGAATTTCAGTTTACTACTTTTTACGAAGTTTCTCTTTTTAATTGAAATTTAGTTCTAATTGTAATAAAAATGAGGAATTTGAATTTAGTTCTATTTAGACCAAAAATATATTAATATATATTGTGAGAATTTAAATTAAAAGGACGAAACTAACGTTAAAATTAACGTTATTTTATTTTAAGTAGTAAACTACTTAACATTATTATTCATTTAATTCATTTAGTGTCTAGACTAGCTGGGTTTTTTTTATTATTTTATTTTCATAGCATAGTTTTTCTACTAAGTATCTTTTAATATTTTTATTATTTTACTTTTTTACTTAATCAAACAAGAGAAAACAAGAGAAATAACAATTCTCCCAATTGACAACAATGAAGATGAAATACAAAATGAGGATACTGAAGAAGATTCTCTAGTTTATTTCACTTATTCAATGAATGATTTAGTTTAAGGTTTGTATTTATTTCCTTGCAATAAATTTAAATGTGTATATATATATATATATATATATATATATATATATATCTTTTAAGTTATATTTTGTCCATCGAAATTAATTATTTATCAATTGCATTAATCATTGGTACAAATTGAAAACGAATTTGGTTGGATCATATGTAGTAAATACTATAGGAAAACGCAAAAAGTTAAAAATTGTTCTAAAAAATGATCAATATATCACAAGTTAACCTAACCGATAAAATCAACCAAATCTATGAAGGAAATACGCAATTTGAAGGAGATATCCGTTGTTACAATTCCAATGCATGTCTTGACGAGCACTGTTAATTCCATGGCAGCAAGGATGATTGATTTTGTGCTTTTACAAGTATTTTTTTCTTTTCTTGCTATCAGCAGCAATGTGAGTATTCCGTTCTATATTTAGTATAATAGTTTCTCTTTGATACAATTTTTTTGTTCAATATTTTCTTTTTGATATTGTATTTTATTTGTTCTTTTTTCTAAAGTTGTATTTTCTTTGTCAATTTTACTTCACAGTCAACTGTAATATGTAATCAACTATAATATGTAATCAACCGCAATATGCAACCAACTGCAATACGAGTGAATCAGCCAACCTACTCACAAAATATATATGTATTTCTCTTTCTTCACATTTTATACATATATATATTTATCTCTCTTCACATCTTATAACTAGTTATTTGCGTATTTTAGTTGTCTACAAAATATTTTTTTTCTTTTTTAGGCTCAAATTTGAATAACCATAATAATAGACCGTCACAATCAAAGGAAACTCATGTTGCTCCCAATATTATAAGTGAATGTTTAATAAGAAGTAATTGTAGTTTTGTTGATTATAGTTTTTTAACATAGTTGATATTTTATTAACATTACAAGTATATATGTCTTAGGTAATAAAAGGATTAGAGGTTAGACACATATGTTAATGTGTGATATGGCTGATAAGAATTCATACTTGTTGAAGTGGATGCTTTGGGTAATCAGATTGGGTTGGAAGGAAAAATCCTTTTGACTGCCATAGGTAGCTTGTTTAGGAGGCAATAATGTGTTCCTATCACTTATCTTAGGTAGAAATACATGCTTGAGTTCTATGTAACTTACAATTGGTACAAGTTTTTTTACAAGTTCTGTTATATTACTTTTATGTAATTTTTTTTTATTTTAAAAATCTGTCTTCACTAATTATTTTTATTTTGATTCTTTGTTAATGATCTCCATTGTAGAGTAAGTTTCAATTTGTTCCAGATATGTGTGAGGAAACCAACAAATACTAAGGCAATTCAAATAAGATTTGAAATCAAAGGCATTTGATGAAAGCAAGACTAAAGAAGAAATGGCTACGGATTGATCTTACTCAAAGTCGTGATTTAGTATATCATTAGTGTTCTGTAAAGAAGGGCAAGAATATGTGATTTAGTTTTTCTCGATATAAAAAATATGTATCATATGTTTGTATTTTTATCTTTACATATTTTTAACTTAAAATAGGAGATACAAGTCATGCGTGAGAACGGTGTTATAATTTTTATTATGAAATTCATTAAAATAATTAAAAGATATATCATTTAAAAATTTTAAAGTGTTATAAAATAATTTATTAGTTATTTTTATAAATTAATTAAACTTCTATTTTTATCTTTTATCCTTAAAAGATAAAAAAAATAGAAAAATAGTTCCTGACTTGAAAAATATTTAATATTATTTTAGTTTTTAAATTATATGATTTATTGTTATTTTAATTTTTAAATTTAACTATTTAATTTTATTTTAATTTCCAAAATTAATAACTAAAATATGATAAATAATATAATTTAGATATAAAAAATAATAGTACGTATTTTTAAGAACTATTAGTATTATATTGTCATAAACTATTTTATTATTTATTATATTTTAGGGATTAAATACCCAACTCACTTTTAAAAACTAAAATAATAATTTAGTCTTATAAGTTTCGTAAAATCTTTTAGCATACATGAGCAATAATAATTTAATTTTTAATCCTTTTAATAAATACAATTTTTAATATTTTTCTCAGTTAGTGTTAAATAAAAAGTATTAAATTTTTTATACATTTTTAAAGTTATTAAATAAAAAATTAAAAAAAATTATTAAAAATACTAAATAAATATTTTAGAAAACGAGTATACGACAAAACTTGCTTTTGCATTACCTCCAATATAAAAATAATAATAACTATAGGATGGCGACATGATTATAAAGATGCACACGACAATGACAAAAAAATGTCGACACTTGAAAGAACGATTCTTGTTCTTCATCATTAATGATTAGATATGTCATAGCATATCCAAATGTGAATGTGGACAAAAGATAACTGGATATTTGATAAGGCATTTAAAAAGAAAAAAGAAAAGAAAGTATGGGAGCAAGATGATCATAGTAAAATAAGTGCAGAGAATGATGTAAAGTTGTAAACACTATAACAGAAAATGAAGCCGGAACAGAAACATTTATGGTTCAATATGTTGACATGCAAATTCTTAAAGCATGCATGTGAAAATGGAGATTTCTTCTGAAATCTGCACTATTTCCTATATGAAAAAAATCAAAGCTACCTAACATAATTACTTAATGACACGTTATATATTATGATTTTATTTTAATACGTGATTTTCCATACATAGAGACAAATATATATGGGCACATTATTCATTCACTTATGGTTTAACTTGCAACATTTTTTTTTTCCGACAGAATCGCAACATGTTCGTTAAAAAAAAAATTAAAATTACATAGAATGCCTATTTGTTTTTCCAGAATATTTTTGGTCGTCATTCTCCCAAGACATGGATCTTTCGTTTTGCTTTTGCGTTTGGCCACAAACACCGTTGACCTTTTTCTTTTGTTCTTCAACTAACATTTGCAAATTTTGTTGAACCTAATCATAAAAAAAGTAAAAGGACAGTTATAATAATGTCTTCTAAATAATTTTAGATTAATTTTATTTCGCTAACAACTGCAATAAACAGTCAACACTTAACTCACTTATAAAATATATATATTTCTCTTTTTTAATATTTTATACACATAAATATTTCTCTTTTCACACTTTATAATTAATTGTCTACTTATCTTTGTATTACAGTTGTCTATTAAACATTTTTCTCTTTTAGAGTTAATTTGGATTGATATAGTAGTATATGAAAAGAATAAAATAAATTAATAAGATAAAATTAATTCATCTTTGACGAGTTTTATTTAACTTTTCCTAAGTATATATCTATAAATGTATAAGAATAATTAATTTATTTTCTAATTTAAGAATAAAATGCTTATTTCAATTGAAAAGTTGTTGAGACAGCAGTTAATCCAAACTGTGTGATTCAATAAAGAAATGAAAGTACAGTTTGAAGGTATATATATAATTAAGTTTCCCATAATTTTGTTGAAATAAAATTCTGGAATTCTTGTTTACTTTTTTTTTCTATTTCCTATTTTCCTTTTCAATTTACATCTTGTTTTTAATCTATTCTCAGAAACAGGAAACGAATTAAAATATAAGAAATGTCATACATAAAACAGTTCACATAAAAATTTATGCAAAAATAATATTTGTGTTTCTCTCTTCATCATGGAATATAATAAATAATCATAAAATACAATAAATAATGTCTAGAAAAGAGATAAGCATGTAAAAGTATTGAAATAAATACAAACTATTATATATAAATTATTCAAATCACATTTCTCAAAGAAAAAACAGAAACAAAGAAATATTCTGAAATCAAGTTCCTGAACCATTGAAAAACGAAAATTCCCACACGCACCTTCAGTTGTTCTTGAATAGCACTTCCAATCTCAATTTGCAGTTTTCGTGATTCCTCTATTTGCATATAACTGCCACAAGCATATCATTGTAACACCCATTACATTAAATTAAGAAACATTTTTATAAAGTGACATGCAGGTTAATGATAGAAATTAAATAACCACACACACACAAACAATACAATATATTGTGGCATTAATTTATGCGTTATACTAAGTTACATTTTTTGTTGAATTTCAGTCAAGGTGTCTCTGCCTAAGATTTCTTTGTGTCCCTCTGCAGTAAAAAGAAGACATTAATTAATGGGTGGTAAAACAAAGCATGTTTTAATTTGCTATATTCATGTCATCACAATGCACAAGAATTTACCCTTTGAAGTTTTCTGCATGTGCATTGTGGTCCGATATTTCTGCACCAAAATTGTGTCAATTATTATAGTATCGACGATAAACTTGAAAAAGAAAATGCTAACTATTCGTTGAAGATATGGATTGTAACCTGCAAGTGGCTTTTAACATGATAAATGGTCAAGGACTTTGATCTCATTATCTGTAGTACTGCCTTGGGTTTTGCATCTACAATTTATCAAATAACCAAACAATGAATAGTTCCTTGATTTACAATATAGTAGCTTGTTCATGCCTTTAACTTAACTTACTTTGAGGACCACCAAGGCTATTCACAGCTGCAACAAATTGCTCATGCAAATCTTTGGTCCATTTTATTCTTTTTTTCCTTGTTGGAACCATGCTGGAATCAGAGTTTTCAATAGTTAATGCACAAACAAACTCAACCTGAGAACAAAACAAAAAGTTTATTTCACTAAAAGATCAATATCAAGCAACACTGCCATTATGATAACTAGTCTTTTTGGGCTTTTTTTCTTCCTAAAAGATTAATTTTTATTCTCATATAAATCATTTAAATTTTTTGCCCAAACATACCCAGAGTGTGTTTTACAAACTCGAATTGATACCACTTAATTAAACGAACAGCTTTGTAATTTAAAAACTTGATAAAAATTAAAACAGGAACATGAAACACCAACCTGATTAACTGGGGCAGAATCATCACCCTCCAAGTCGTTATATCCTTGTCCGAAATGCTCATAAAGTGACACTTCATTTAAAGGAAGTTCGCTATACGATTCACAAAACATGTCTTCATCGTTGGATAAGAGAGAATAATCAACATTGACACTTCCGAACTGCGGCGTTGAGTTGTCCCCAGAACGTTGACACAAAAGATTTTGCGAATCGAAGTTCAAATACGAAAAGGGAACATCAGACACATGTTGCTCATGTTGTTTGAAGTTGAAGTTGTTACTTTCTGAGTCTCCAACGTTGGCCAGATTGCTATATGCCCCATTTGAAACCTGCAAAGAATGATTCATGTTGATTTGTCAAACACTCAAATTAGCACCTTCTCAGGGACGATGCATAGTTGTAGCTAGTTTTGGTCAATGAAATTTTTTACTTGTTTGATGTTTATATATAAATATAAATATAAATATAAATATTCAAACAGTTGTTACTGTTGCTTCTTCTTATTGGGTTAATTTGTTGCTGTTTTGCGTAGATAAATACTAAGAAAGTGTCATAGATTCTATGTAATAGATGTTAACAGTGTTACCTTGGGTCTGACTCCTCGCTTCATTGTAGTCTAAAAATGGTTTGTACTGCTTTCACAGAGGAATTCGTTTTTGCAGTACAGAATCTCCGTTGTGAGAGTACAACGTTTAAAAGAATGGAAAAAACCGGAAAAAGGTGATCTTCACAAGAGCGTATCCTTTACTTTAATAATCTACGCGGTAAACATCCACCTTAATTAACTAAATAAACCATTTATTAGGGAAAAACTTCTTCGACAACATTAAAATAAATATCTTTATAAATTAAAATTAATGTTTTCATATAAAATTTAACCTAATACACTAAAATAAAAAATTCAATTAAGTAAAAGTAGACATATACTTAATTAGTTAAAATTGATAAAAAGATATTAAAAATTGTAAATAACAACAAATGAAAAGTATTATAACACAAAAAATATGTTAGCATATAATTGTACATTTTCTAAAATCATAAAACTTTTAATCCATGTGTAATTATTTTGTTACATGTAAAATATCAAAGTTATGATGAAGAAATAGAAACATAAATAATATTACTTACTACAAATTTCTTTCTCTATATGATTAGGAAATAATATAATTTCATTCTATATTATTTCATCTTTTTAAATTGACAATTTCATATAATAAGTATTGTTAGGTTATGATTATATAAATAGAGCACGTAAAAAAATTAAATAAAGAAATAAATATTATCCTCTGAAATAAATTTAATGAGAAAAATATATTACTTTTGAATTAAAATTAATTTATTAGATAAAATAATTAACTTAAATGAGGAAAAAATAATTAATTTAAATATATATATATATATATATATGAATATGTTTAAATAAATTTGAATACTATATTTTAATAATGTATCTTACCAAAAATTATTCTAACTTACCGTTGTCTAGATTTTTGATGTATTATTTATCTTTGTGTAATATTTCAATACAATATTCTTATAATTAATACTACATATTATAATTTGAATTATTTAATTTTATTTCAATGGTTCGAATAATATGATACTTATACTATTTTTGGAAGAAAAGTAAATTAAATTCTATTATAATTAAATATGTATTTCCTAAGTAAAATCATATTAGTCTTAATTAATTACGGTAAAAAATTATTTAGGAAAATAAATCAAATATGATTATTTAACCCATTATGTTTTTAATAAAATCCTATCAAATGAATTTTATTATATTTTTTATGTGAAGGGGTGTAATAAATGAATGTTTTCTTTTGATATTTAAAATATTTAATAATTTTAATTTTAAATTTATTGAATTTGAAAATATAAATATTTTATAGACTTAAAATAATAGTATATATCATATGAGTTATGAAATAAGATAAAAATAATAATTATTTATTCTTAAAAATATATAATGATAAAATTATTTTAAATAAGTTTTTAATATGTAATATACTACACATAATTAATATGTTTTAGTTTTAATTATTTTTATGTACTTATATCATGAAAATATACAAATTAATATTAAAAAATGTAATAGGCAACCATTTTATTATTTATTTATATTATTTAATATTAGTAAAAACACATGTGGTCGACTAACCTAAGTGTTTATATATTTATATAGTTAAATTTTACGAATAATAGTGGATGCAAACCTAATGAATTTTATAGTTTTGTTTTTATAAATAAACTAAGAAAAATAATCAACGGATACGTTAGTTTTAAGAAATAAAATATTTTATGAAAATAAGTATGAAATTGAATTAATTTTTAAATTTTATTAAAAATATTATGGAGACAAAAAATAATAATTGAAATATAAAAATGTAACAAATAATATTATAAATTCATTAGGTTAAATTGTTTAATAAAAGTCAAAATTAAAATTAGTTATAAAAAATATAATCCACTTTATTAATAACTAGAAAAAAACACGATGAGTATTTGATGTATGTTCAATTCAAAATAAAATATTTCATAAAAATAAGTATGAAACTGAATTAATTCTTAAATTTTACTGGGAGTAATGTATGGATCAACAAATAATGATTCAAATATAAAACGTAACAAATAATTTTACAAGGTTTAAAGGGTAAAACTATCCCATAAGACTCACTACTCACTCTTCCCACACTCTTCTGTTATTTTGAATTAAACACCCACCACTCACATTCCTTTAATTTGTTATGATTTTCAAGCTTTCACCATCTTTTTAATTATAATTTTCTTTCTTATGGAATATTTTTCTTCGTAATTTACATGTTAGTTCGTTACTTTTTTAAAAAAATTTAATTAAAAAATTAAAATTACTAGATTCATTATCTCCGTTGGTTTTAGTCTGACATGACATGCACTTTTACTAGTGTATATATATAAATATTTATTAATTTTAAAAATTCTTCAATACAAATCCTAAGAATGATTTATAAAGAAAATTGCAAAATAAGTACTAACATTTTCAGTGTATATGATCAGCTTATTAATAAATGGATTAATATAAAAACAAAATTTATTCACGTGACACTGCTAATAACATGTGGTGTGCTTTAACAAATACTCTAATGATGGAAGAATTATCAAAATTACAAACAGTATGTTATAATATATTTTACTTTTTCAAAATTAATCCATTAATAAGATTGTTATAATATTTTTGTATTAATCCATTATCAACTAATGGATTTTACTCCATTTACTACTATAATGATTAGAAATTTAGAGTTGAATATTTTTTTTATACGGATGATTGTTTGATAAATGTATGCATGTTTTGGTTGTGCTAAAGTGAGTTTGAGACTTATTTATGGGTGTTGGTCTCCAGCATGTTCATCTAGTCGAATGGGTCTTTCTTTAAGTTTTGGTATTTTTGCCTAAACCAAAAGTGATTGATTCGTTTAAGTAAAATAAAGAGGCCAAAATCTATAAATATGAGAGTTGAAGTGGTAATTTCGTACATTTTTTTATTTCTTTTTATCCTGACAAGGCACTGTCCATTTTCTTACTTGAGTACATCTATCTGAACATTTGCACTGGTAACTTGTCTCCGATGTATTTGGTAAGATATTATTCTTTGATTGATTACATTTTATCTTTATCAAATAAATAATGGCGAGGGAAGTTGTTATTTTGTGATATCAATTATACTACTGTGATTTTAGCATTGTCTTAATCACGGATATGAAGCTGAAATGTTAGAATCACTGTCTCTAATGATTTATTTTTATCCCTTAATTATGTTTAGGTTATGATATTTTGTAAAAAATAAATATTTTCTAAGTTCTAAATCGAAATTCTAAAATAGTTTAATTGACATATTCTCTCTTCTCTTTATTTTGAAGTGATTTTTTTTTTAATGAAATATCGGTGAAAGTTGATTTTCAACTGTTGTATATAAAGTGTTAGGAGCATTTTTATTTTTACAGGGAGTTTCTATTTCGGTGAAGAGAATTCTATTTCTTGCACAAAATTTCTTATGATTTATGTAAATTTTCATTTTATCTGAATGCAATTTTTAGATGAGCAAAATAATTACTTTTCTATTATTTTCAACTAATATGATATGTTTGAATATTATGTAATAATCGAAAAATTGTGAAATTATTTCAGTATGATATGTGAAGAATTCTAAAATTTTTGAGATTATTATGATTTTTTTTTTCTAGTGTTTAGTTACTAGCTTTTGTACAGGTTTTTGTTTTGGGAGACTCTATCCAATTTTTTAGGAAAATTTGAATATTTATCTAGAAAAAATCTATGTTTAAACTATTATATTTGAGTTGAATCTCTTCCATAATCCGACTCATTGTGATGTTATGTGAACCTTTGTAAGTTGATATTTTTTGTAGAAACGTTAGTTTTCAATGTATATTTTTGTAAAAGCTTGTATAAATCTCAACCATAGTTTGTATGATATTTTGTGATGATAATATTAGAGTAAAGAATTCTAGTTTTGGGATGAACTCTTGAGTGAAGAGTTATACTTGTATTGTGAGTGGGAATCCTTGGTTGTGGAGAAAATGAGTGTACTCGTTATCATAGAAAGCCTAAGTTGAATGTTGTTCACGGTTCATGGATGATGGTGATCACTTGGAGATTGTGTTTGAAATGTTGAAGAATTTTAGAGGCTGGACGCATTTGTGAGCCCTGAGTGTGGCAAACAAAAGGTCATGTGAACCTTAGTGTTGGTGCTCTACATCCGTTCTTGTATCATGTGAAAGGACTCCAAGGTGGATAAATCTATAATGAAAACCTTGTGACAGAGGTTGGAGAGTCAATGCTCTAAGTTATGATGACCACAAAGTGACACCTATCAAAGTGTTTAAGCACAGACTAGGTTATTAGAGAGATAACTAGGTGTGGCATTGGAGTCAAGTATTTAACTTAGCTGGTGTAAAGTACAAAAACACACAAGAAGGGGGGTTGAATTGTGTAGACTGTTTTTAAAACTTTTTCTCTAAGAAGATGTGTTTGGGTCTGTTGTTTTCAAAGCTTAATCAGACATAAGATTGTTTTCTTCTTTAAGATTGATTTTATTATCAAACTGTTCAAGTTATTATCCCCTGTTAGTTAACAGATAAATCAATAGAGAAGACAACAATATTTTTATACTGGTTCGTCTGATCAAGACTACATCCAGTTCCCCAGCAACACGCTAAGGTTCCACTATGAGTATTTTTTGAACCTAGCCACTCTTGGCTAAATACAAATATTATTTGGGCACAGCCTTCTCAGGCTAAATAGGTATTCTTTGAACCCAGCCTCCACAGGCTAAACAGGGTATTCTTTGAACACAGCCTCCACAGGCTAATACAAAGGTATTCTTTGAAACACAGCCTCCTCAAGCTAAGTGCACCACAACAGTGGATTTAGGAAGATGAAAGAATAAGTTTATCCTCTACACAGAAGAGGGTTTTACAATGAGATCTATTCTAAGTTAAGGGCGTGAACTTTGCTTGAGAGCTTGAAGCTTGGATATAATTTCTTTGTTATGCAGTTCGCCGGCCTTCTCTTGAAGTAATGAAGTCCTTTTATAGAGAGCTTCTTGAAGTATCCGTTAGGCTGAAGATTTGAACGTTAGTCCTCTGTCTTGGAGTCTTCAAATGTGTGACAGAGATCAATCAGAATAATTAATATTTGCACAGACTTTTTCTGACTTGATCAGAGATATCAACAAAAAGCATGATTATTTTTTGTGTTGCAGGGGTTTTGCATAGATATTTATTCTGTCTTTGGAAGCTTCTATGAGTAACGGTTAGATTTGAATTGGGGCGCGAGTTACTCTGTCTGAACTTCATTAAACGAGGTAGACGAATGAATAAATAAATGGGTTGTATGTTGAATTCATTCGTCTGTCTCCTTCCGTCTGTTCCTTCAGTCTATGCTCTTCCGTCTGATGCTTCAGTCTGAGCCTCTTCAGTCTATTCCTTCAGTCTGTGCTCTTCCGTCTGATGTTTTAGTATGAGGCTCTTCAGTCTGTTCCTTCAGTCTGTGCTATTCCGTCTGATGCTTCAGTCTGAGGCTCTTCAGTTTGTGCTCTTCCGTTTGATGCTTCAGTCTATTCCTTCCGTCCGTCTGATGCTTCAGTCTATTCCTTCAGTCTGAGTCTGCTATTCAGTCTGATCATTCAGTCTGCTCTTTCTTCCGTCTACAAGCACAACAGACTGTTCTATAATTATCAAAACTAAGATGCTAAAACATCTTGACTTAACAATCTCCCCATTTTTGATGATTACAGACCATACTAGCAAATCCTTGATCTTCTACTTGAGACAGAGCAAAAGGATGTATCAGAGCTAGATAGATGATCTTTGTCAGACTAAACTTGAAAGAGTAATAGATCAAAATTTGTTCTTCATCCTCTTTTCTTCTTCTGCATCTGAACTTTCTTTCAGACTGAGCACTTGTATTATGCTCCCCCTCAGCTTCTGATCTCTTTTGATATTTTCTTTTCATTTTTTTTTATTTTTTTTATTTTGCTTCCCCTCAGTTTTTACATCTTTCTTTTTCTCCATCCCCTTGGGCTGTACACATTTTTTTTATTTCTTCAATCCTTTTCTCTTCCATTCTTATTTCTCTTTCATCCTTATTTCTCATTTCTCATTTCTCTCCCCCTTGGGCTGCAATCATCAAAAACATCTTTTCTTAAATCTTTTGCATCCTCTGGGTTTTCCACGGAGGCTTCCAAGGTTTTCTTATCCCTCATTACCTCCTTCCATCTGATGAGGTGTATCTAAGGATAGTGTGTCTCTTGCTTTAAAAAGCTAGACATATGTAAAGCATTAAAGAGCTTTGTCCTGTACACTCAACAGAGATGTTAGAAGATAAGATGATGTTGCGTCGGTTGAAGAGTCAGATAGACTATTTCAATTAATGATCAGACGCAGCGTTTTATCTATAGACGATAAGGATAGACGATAAGGATAAACGAAAGAAATTTAAACAAACGAGAAAACTTATTCAGATAAAACAATTATTTCTAAGTTTTCAACATTAATTTGTTTAAATTCTTTGTAAGAGAGTATTGAATCATTGAAAAACATTTTGAATAAATTAATATCAAAGATCTTTTTTTTTTGTTGGATGTACACATGAGCAACTCACCTTGCTTAAAACATTATTTTCAGCTCCATTCAATTGAAGTTTGAATGCACTTCTTCAATGCACT
Organism: Hylodesmum podocarpum; assembly: GCA_026586105.1. Taxonomy (NCBI): domain Eukaryota; kingdom Viridiplantae; phylum Streptophyta; class Magnoliopsida; order Fabales; family Fabaceae; genus Hylodesmum; species Hylodesmum podocarpum. Next base: position 8,945,684 of record JALJEV010001436.1, on the reverse strand, counting down.
TGGGTTCAATTTTTCTTGACACCAAAGCACGTTCAGAAAGGTCTCTAAAATTCGACCTGTTTGCATTCTTTGAAAATTTTGCTTCTTCCGTTTGAATTGGTGAATCTGTCTTCTCAAGACACATAGATGGTAGATCTCTTACATGATCTGTTGTTTTGGAACAAGGATATGTTGATGATTATATGTTGCATGTATCCATTGTTCAGATTGTACCATCTTCATGCATTCTCTCTTTCTATCTACAACAAAAATTATTTTTGATCTTGGTATCCAAATTTTCTTGGGTCCAATTTTGTTAGTTGTAAGGTTCCGTTTGTCATAGGTTCTTGAATGACCTTCAGACTGTTTCGGAGACCTTAAATAAAAATCATGTATGCTTCTATATATAGTTAATTTGTGATTTTCTTTCGTCTGTCACAAGATTATAACCAAGTTCACTCTTGTTAAGAGGAGATCTTCCATATTTTAAAGTATTTTCGAGCTTGGAAAAACTCAAGGTGAACTTGTTTAAATCTTTCTTTAAGAGTTCATTTTCTTCTTTTAAAAATCAAATCTAAGAAGAAGATGACTCTTTTCAGTATCAGACGAAGAGGATGATTCATCTTATATGTTTTTCTCAGGTAACTGGACATTTATAGCTTTCAGATTTTCAATTTCTTCTAAAGACTTTTTGAGCTTAGATTTGCAACTTATATATTCTTGAGCTATAAAATGTGAGTTAGCAAGAAGAAAATCATATGACATGTCCTCATAGTTTGAATCTGAATCTGAAGAAGATGAGGATAAACTAGATATATTTAAAGTATTTACCTCAGATGATAGAATGTCTCTTGCCATGAGACAAATATTTACATTCTTTTCTTCAGATGATTCGTCTGAGCTTTTATCATTGAGATCATCCCAAGTGGCTTGTTTCTTCTTTCTTCTAATCCTTTTGGGATCCCTCTTCTTCATCAATCTTTTGAATCTTCTTGTCATCAAGGAGATTTCTTCTTCAGAGGAATCTTCTGAGTCTGCTGATTCTGCTTTCTTCATACTTGACTCTTCTACATCAAGTTCATCAATGTTGGATAGAGCAATAAGATCTTGAATTTTCAGCTTCCCCCTTTTACACAAATGAACTTCATGCACTCTCAACGCTCCAATGAGTTCATCTAGAGTAAGGGTCTTCATATTTCTCCGAACAGATATAGCAGTGGACATAGCTTTCCATGGTGCAGATAAGCTGTCCAAAATCTTCATGTTGTTTTGGGCTCTTGAAAAAGTAATTTTCAATGCAGCTAGCCCATTCAGAATAGTTTGGAATCTTCCAAACATTCCGTCTATAGATTCTTCTTTTTCCATGGAGAACATTCCGTACTCTCTTTGAAGGGTGACAGTTTTCCTAAGTCTGACATCTTCAGTTCCTTCATAAGAGATCTTCAACGCATCCCAAAGCTCTTTGGCTGTTGTTTTGTAAACACTGAGAATTTGTTATATTCTGTCTAGAAAGAGCACACGTTATGGCATAACGTGCCTTGTTGTTGAGCTTCTGCGATTGTATATTCTTCATTTCCCCACTCTAATTCAGGCACAGGTGAGAAATGTCTCCTTACATTATGATCTTCCAAAGTCTATATTTTGTAGACTTGATATACATCTCCATTCGGTCTGCCCAGTAAGGGTAATCATTTCCAGAGAAAGCTGGAGGAGTGTTCATGCAGAAGCCTTTTACAATGAGCATCGTCTGGGAGTTCGTCATCCCGGATCTTTTCCTCTAACAGCTGTTAAGCGCTCAACCCTTAGAGGTTGAGCTCTGATACCAAACTGTAAAGTACAAAAACACACAAGAAGGGGGGTTGAATTGTGTAGACTGTGTTTAAAACTTTTTCTCTAAGACGATGCGTTTGCGTCTGTTGTTTTCAAAGCTTGATCAGACGTAAGATTGTTTTCTTCTTTAAGATTGATTTTATTATCAAACTGTTCAAGTTATTATCCTCATTAGTTAACCAGATAAATCAATAGAGAAGACAACAATATTTTTATACTGGTTCGTCTGATCAAGACTACATCCAGTTCTTCAGCAACACGCTAAGGTTCCATTATGAGTATTCTTTGAACCCAGCCATTCTTGGCTAAATACAGATATTATTTGGGCACAACCTTCTTAGGCTAAACGGGTATTCTTTGAACCCAGTCTCCACAGGCTAAACAGGGTATTCTTTGAACACAGCCTCCACAGGCTAATACAAATGTATTCTTTGAAACACAGCCTCCTCAGGCTAAGAGCACCACAACAGTGGATTTAGGAAGATGAAAGAATAAGTTTATCCTCTACACAGAGAGGGGTTTTACAATGAGATCTATTCTAAGTTCAGGGTGTAACACCCTCAAGTTCTCCATCTAAATACTCTGGTTTCTCTACGGTAACTAAATATTCATTCGGCAAACAAACTAAATCTTATTACATAGAGTAATTTCTCAAGTAAAATTTCTACAATTGCAAATGTAAATTTCTCAAAAAATAAAAATTCTTAGACTTCTAACATTCCTATGTAATCGAAATTTCCCAAACATGAAAAAGAAAGTAATAGCATCATGATGTCTTCAACAAATCAGGTTCTCCTCTAGCCTACGACCTGGTGTCTCCAAACAACTGCTCATCTGCTCGCCCGTTCGCGGGGTCATCACAGGTGTCAACCACAGACACAACTATAGGGTTAGCTTATAATTCAATGATAATAATAAAATCATAGGAACCATACACACAAACAACAAATATAAAGAAGACATGAAATTTCAATTAACAAATCATCACAATTAACTATGCAACCCAATATGATGCATGTCACTCACATTTCACTCTCATGCCATGTGGTACCATCAAAACAACTGAGCGATGCTAGGAGTACATGTCACATCTGTCACTCTCACTAGAAATACTAGTCAGTTACAGTTAGGGCAACCAATGTTGCAATAGGAGTCACTTCCCACTCATGGTGATCGGCCATAGTGAAAGTTTTCCCCACCGCGAATACCCTCCAAGTCCTAGGTCATTACGACGACCCGTCAGAGACCAACTATACTAGTTCCATTCATCCTCACATTTCGAAAACATTTTCACTTCGTTTAGCATTCATGATAATCTCTCTCATTTTTAAAACACAATGCCTTACAAGCATATTCACTAGGGGAAACCTCACTCCTCGTCCATAGGAGCAGGCATCCATCCCTTTCCTTTTCAAATAATTTCATTTGATTATCATGAGCCTAAACGACTCATCAATGCAATATGACCCACAAAATTAATCTCTCAATCCACATCAAAATTTTCCCATTAACATTAATAAATGTAATTCACATGTCATTCACACACACATCATTACAATTGTCAACAATACAAAGAAGGAAGAGTGCACTAATAATAACATGTGGAATTCTATAGAATCATAATTCAACCTAAAGTTTTATTTATACATTGACTAATGCTTAACCAAGTCCAAATTACCAAAGTCAACCTTCATACCTCAAAATCTAAATGTCTAGTTATTGCTCCAATTTCTCTCACTGTTCCTTTCACCTCACGCATCTATTCAATCTCTTGTCACTTTAATTACAATGCCTCACTTACCAAATCAAACACTGCAATAACTATCCATATCATGTTTACATCCACCTTTATATACGCCTAACCATATCCTTTTATCCTTAATAAGATTTCGACATCATATTCCTTTTCAATAAATATCACCACCTTTGTACTAAACATATTTATCACAATGATAGGAATCCATTGGCAATTCTATATTCCTTTTATCTCTTCTCAAATCCTATAAGTAATAAGATATCATGAAAATCTAATACTAAAATCAGAAAATTAATTACATTGAACAGTCACGCCAATCACATAATTATCCATAAAGAAATCATCACTCATGACATATTCATTATCATTGAATTCTTATAACTACTCTCACTTAAAGGGTTCTCAATAGGCAAAACTTATTCTCTGAATTTTCTAATTAACCAAGGATTCTCACAACTATAAAAGGATTCAAGGTTTCTTAGTATAAAAATATTGTAATTCAAAATGTCAATCTTCAATCCCTAGAAATTTCATATTTTATAATTTCATTTATCTTATTTTCTTAACCCTCATTCACTCACTCATTCACAATATACCAGTCCCATCACAAAATCTACCTTTAGAGCACAATAATCCAATTTATTCAATAAAAACAATCACATAATTAATCACAATTGTCAAACCAACAATACTCAAGAACTCATAATAGCAATGATCCAATAATAGAACCACAATCATCATACCCAATGAATTTAATCATTAAAATTACAAAAAATAATATTTAGAAACAATTAATCACTCATACTCAATATTATCATCAAATTAAGAACTGCCCTAACCTGAACTCGACACACTATGTGTGAAGAAAAACTAAAGTTGGTAGAGTTCCAATCTCCACCCTCTCATCAGGAACTTCAATCTCCTTTTAGGGGGAAAGACAATACTAGAGCGTGAGGGAAAGAAAGGAAAGAAAGGAAGAATGAGAAAGGATGTGTGTTCAGAAAGTGCAGCAGACTCGCCCTTTTATAGCTGCTCAACCACCATTGGACATTTATTACCCATTAAAATTATAACATTACATAATCAATTTTCATTATTTTGTTGAAGATAATTATTTCCTTAATTAGTGCAGATTCTGTTTCCTAACAGATTTGGTGGTGATTTGGAACAGATTTGTGGTGATTTGATTTGTATCACCTTAATTACTTATTTCCTATTTCCTTAATTAAGTTGTACCTAGTCTATAAATTCATATTGTATTCATTTCTTGAATAAGATACAAAAATAACATAAAATCTGTTCTTCAATCTTATTAAATTTAAACGTTATAATTCAATTATTATAATTAAAATAAGATGTTACACAATTAATTATTATTATTGTTAAAATAAACATTAGACAATTTATTATTATTATTCAAAAAATTGGGCTGTTACACAGGGCGAGTGAACTTTGCTTGAGAGCTTGAAGCTTGGATATAATTTCTTTGTTATGCAGTTCGTCAGTCTTCTCTTGAAGTAATGAAGTCCTTTTATAGATAGCTTCTTGAAGTATCCGTTAGACTGAAGATTTGAACGTTAGTCCTCTGTCTTGGGGTCTTCAAACGTGTGACAGAGATCAATCAGAATAATTAATGTTTGCACAGACTTTTTCTGACTTGATCAGAGATATCAACAAAAAGCATGATTGTTTTTTGTGCTGCAGGGGTTTTGCATAGATCTCTATTCTGTCTTTGGAAGCTTCTATGAGTAACGATTAGATCTGAATTGGGACGCGAGTTACTCCGTCTGAACTTCATTAAACGAGGTATACGAATAATAAATAAATGGGTTGTGTGTTGAATTCATTCGTTTGTCTCTTTCCGTCTGTTCCTTGATCATGTACTCTTACAAACATTTGATGCTTGATCTGAGCTCTTGATCTGTTCCTTGATCCGTGCTCTTTCCGTCTCCGAGGCTCTTTAGTCCTGCTCTTCCGTCTCGATGCTTGATTTGTTCATTCGATCATGCTCTTAAATCCGATGCTTGATCTGTTCCTTCCGTCGATGCTTGATCATGTTGCCTCTTGATCAGTCTGCTATTGATCGATCATTGATCTGCTCTTTCTTAGTCTACAAGCACAACAACAGATTTTCCGTAATTATCAAAACTAAGATGCTAAAACATCTTGACTTAATAGTTGACCTCAACATATTACGAAACATTATCAAGTTGGTGAAAACACATGCTATGTTGCAATGTGTGTACTCTTAATTAGTCATCATGATCTCAAAGTTAAATATATCCACTTGAGTATTGGAAGCTTGATATGTCAACTAGCTAATAGATTAGACTAACTAGAATGTGTAAGACAATGACGTGTGTAATCGTTAATAGACTTTTAGGTATTGGTTGTTTATAAATTTTATGTGCGTGAGTTTGCAATAACACAGGAAGGGATTCACCTTATGCTTTGGTTTCAAATCATTCGGTGATGGATCTGTCAACTCTGCCCTTTTAGATGGCTGAGTGCCTCGATGGCACATGAACTCCTAGAGGTGATCTAGGCGAGGATCACTTTGTGGGACTCATGTTAACTACGCTATACTTCCCTAGGCCCTCATGATTTACAATGTAAGTCTTATCGAGTGAGTGGGTGCCATAGTTGTCACCACCCTATCTTGTTATTACCTTACCACTAGAGTTTATCGATGTTTCTTCTGACTCGTTTACTGCGGAGAGCTCACCATTATATCATTTAGAGACACTGACCTCTCTCTGGAGTTTAGTTCCTAAGTCTCCCATGGAGATAGAACTCATGCCGAAATTGATCATTCTAGACTTTTCAAGAGACAAGAGAACTCAAAGGAGGACGATGTTATGATCATGCTATCTTACTCTTCGGATGGGAATTAAGGGCATAAGACTTGTATCTTTGAGGAAGATCATTTTTTTTGGTAGCATATATTCTAAGATAGCCTAGGTAGTTGTTGATAGTTTTAAGGTGGCCTAGGTCTAAGATATTACCATTAGTTGTTGTTACTTATAATATGATGCATAAATTAACCTCACCATTATATGTATTTTTGTTTACTAATCTATTTACATGTATATGTAATATGTAGAGTTCATCCTTACATGTGTACGTATGAATATATATTTTCCATTCATGTACTATTTCATTAAAAAATTATTATAATTCTACATTTATAACATTTTCAAAATAACATCTTAAAATATAATTAGAATTTGAAATGTTACAACTATCACTGGCATGAATTACCATTGTTATCATTAGTTAAGGTCGTCGTGATGGAAAAAAAAAAATAGTAATATATAGTAGTAACGACAACAAAAGTCATAATAGTACTGTATGTGGTAGTGACAATATTAAGTACGATAGTAATAATGCATGTGATGTTGTACATGATCAATGTTTAGACAAAAGAATAATGTTAAATTAATAAATTGTATAATTTAAATTTAATTTATAAAAAAAAAATTATTAAGTTGGCTCATGAATTGGGATCGGTTGGATAACTTGGATTGGCAGCTTAAATTGAGATTTTTTTAATTTTAAATTGAAATATAATTGAGATTGGGTTGAAATTAATTATTTATTTTATATTCTGTATTTTTATTTATTTGTTGGGTTAATTCATTTGATATTTTTCTTTTAAACTATTTTAATTATTTTTTAATATTTTAAATTGTTTCGACAAGTCTTCTTTCCCACAACTTACTATGAGTCTATGACTTAGGTCGGATTGAAATTTTCAACCTAATAAAAAATGGGTTCAACGGACTTAACTATTTTTTAGCAGGTTAACAAAAAGACGCATAGTGCATAAGAATATAAAATACACCTATATGACAATATATGTAAGAATTCTTCGATATAGATTACAATAAATAGATATTTTTATAAAGTAAGTGTTTTTTATTTTTATTCTTAAAACAAATAAAATTATAAAAATTCACAGAAAGTTCTTCTTAAAATTATTGTTATTTAACAGTAATTACTTAGTTATGTACTAATTTATTTTTTTAATTTTATTTTATATATATTTTTCTATTAATTGAATTTATTTTATCTGTTAAGATATTCACACAAATATGAAGTAAGATCAAATTAATAGGAAAATAAATAAAATAAAATAAAATTAAGAAGATTAATTAATATATAACTAAATACGTGAGGTTGTATAATTAATGTGTATGGTACCACATTAAAAATATTAAATAACAAATATTTATAAAAGATTAAAGTGAACATTATATATATATATATATATATATATATATATACAGGAATCTTTTATAATTATATTCTTTTGCCTACCAAACTAAATTACCTATCTATTTAAGGACAAAAAAAAAACATTAATTGGTATTTGGACTGAGGAGCACAGAAATCTAATCATATCTCGAAAAGAAAAATTAATTATACGTTCAAGAAAAAATGTGTGAAATTATATTTAGTAACTAGCTAGCATTTTACCAAAAACTTTGCACCGAATATATAAGAATATTAGTTTATTATTAGAATAAATAAATATAAATTGATAATTAATATACACATATATAACTTATTATTATTTTACAGCATATATAACTTGATTTTAATACACATTGAATAATATATTTATTTTGAATTTAGAAACATATAATTTTTTTTAATCATGCAATACGTGGGAATTACTGGGAGAACATGATTGACCACATTTAACAGGATATTTTCCCTTTATTGTTTTTTCTATTTACAAAATTCGAACTCAAGGCTAATTCAAGGATAAGGCTAGTAAATCTTACGTTTTAGTTCCAACAGAAATTTTTTTTATAATTTTTAACAAAACGGTCTCATATGTGAGGAAAAAATCTGACACATAACTTATGAAATGATTTTTTTCCTCAAAATTTACTTTGGGTCGGACTTGATTGAATTGGTGACCCCAAAGAATGTAAATCCGTTCCACTCTGACCAATCACATTGGTACATATAAATATAATTTAACTTATTAAAATTGTGATACAATTCCCAGAATTACATTAGTTTAATATATGCAATCATTATTTTCCTAGTTTCAAATTAACATTTTTAATCTATTTTTGGTCCTATTACAGCAATAACAAAATAGTTTAATTGTTATGAACTATCATTAAATTTTTTTTACATATTCCTCTGTTCATAATTTAATTTTTTTTATTATATATTTAACTAATCACAATTCATAAAAGTTATTTTTTTTTTTTCAAAAAAAAAAAAGTGTGATAGATTGATGAATTGTGCGTATATCATCAGTTCACGTTTTGAAATGCTGAACTCAAGTAGTTGAAAGCGATCCAATGAAAATTGGAGATGCACATTGCTTTTTTCATTTTATTTGGGATGCACATTGCATTATTCTTTTTGTGTTTTCTGCTTCACTTTTTCTACCAGCAAACCTGGTAAAAAGTCTCTTCAGAAATCTCAAGGTAGAGGTTTGTTCGTTGCAAGTACTGAAGATGAAGAAAATGCATATATAGGAAGCAAAGCAACAAGGCTCTGCTGAAATATACAAAAAAAAGGTTATTTCTCTGTATTAAAATTACAATTAATCCAATTATGATGTCTTTTTCAAGTGACAAAAGTAGCACACTTATCTTATATGGACTAACTTATTGAGTTTGCACATGCAAGATAACAAGAGTGCTTTACTTCCCAAAATGAAATTGTGTGGTGTGATTTGAGTCTCTTACAAGGAGTATGATTTGTTGGCACACTGTGTAACTTAAATTATTTGCTTTGTATAGAGCTATGAAAGTATTGGAAAACTAACTTATCTTGGAAGAGAATGAGATATTTTCAGACCCTTCAGAAATGGAAACTTGAACATCATTAGAACTAATTGTTCTATCATTATTGGTTGTGTTGCCCAAATTCTGTGTATTCAAGTGGCTATCACTTGTCTTCTGCTGTTGGTCAAACATCATCTTCAGCTGCTTACCTTGCTCCTCAATTCTCAACTGCAGTTTTCTCTGAATCTGAAACCAGCAAAGTAATTTGAAAGAAAATTTGGAGTCAGAACATTGTAAGGAACGGTCCGGATGGGCAGAGGGAGTTCACACACTTGTGTAGGTTGGTTAACTTTACGAAAAATATGTAATAGACAATTCTAATATTCAGATAATTATTCATGAAATATTAAAAAAAAACAAAAAAAAAATTAATAAAAAAAATAAATAAACGTATATATTTTATAAATTAGTTAATTGATTAGCTGTGTAACATTATTTTAATTTTATACATGTATTTTTCTATATTATTGAAACATGATCTATTTTAAGTCTAAATCCTTATAGATTCATTTTAAGCTATTATCCGAAGAATATATTTTTTTTATATAAATTATATCTCATCCCGTTCTATTAAACTTTAATTATATCTCAATATAATTAATATTAATTACATTGATAATTACATTGTACACTTGATTACTTGTGAGACAGTTAATTATATTTACACTGTAGTTAGGCACGTGTCTGGATGGACATTAGGTGAACATAAGCCAACAGGACATTGAACTTTTTACACTGTGAAGAGAATATAACCAGGAAGTACCAAGTATGAATCTGCAGGGTTTTGGAGAACGTGGATGAATAGTTGCCAGAAAGTGAAAAGATATATAGCAAGGATATATACCTCTAGCTGTTCATGAAGACGCCTCTGAACATCTAGCTGCAACTGAAGTGCCTCTCTTATTTGAAAGCCACTATCAATCAATTACAAGAAATTTAGTTGATTAGAGTAATCGTACCATATATTATAAAAAAGAAGAAGAAGAAGAAGAAGAAAGTAACGGTGTCTTATATATACAAATGACCATGAATTGTAGAATGATAATAGTGGCTCAGGCAAAAGAAGTAGCGTTACGTTTTAGCATCAAGATGCACATTCTCTACATTAGTTCTTTTCTCAGATTTCCCTGAAACATGATGACATAATTTGAAAATCAATATTAACAATAAGGACATTGAATAAGGGGAGAATAATAAATCAGTAGAAATAATTCTAACTATAACTATCTATAGCCTTGGTAATTTCATGTATCATTACCATTTGATATTTTAAGCTTTCTAACATATGAAAGAAGACCAGGAACAATATACAGTCAGGAAAAGTAGCCTTTCAGTTTTTACTTGTTAAGTGTAAAATCTAACAACTGAATGATTTACATTATTTTACAAGATCATCCTCTGTATAGCCAAGCACTATATCATAAACATTTCCTCTTCAATTATGATGAAATTGCGAATGGTATCAAATTCAAGCACAAAGAAATGTACTTGACATGGTATAGAAACTACACTGCAACTGTGCTAAAAAATTACCCTGATTTGACTGTGGCATGTATTTGGCAATTCTATATTTCTGCAAATGACTTTTAACATGAAAGATGGTCAACCCATCTGATTCCATCAACCTTAATATAGCTTTTGGCGTTGCTTCTACAAATCAAGCATCCAAGAAGACTGAGTTGTCAAATATTTCTTTTATGCAATGAAAAAATTTAGCTAGTTACTTACTCTCAGCACCTCCAAGGCGATTCACACACTCAACAAACTTCTCATGAAGTTCCTGAGTCCATCTTATTCGTGTTTTAATTGACCCTATTGATCCATTTGAATTAGAGTTTCCAGAAGAAGTTGACATGCTACATGTTGGAGACAGAATCTCTTGCTGAGAAGAGAAGCTAAGCTGTGCAGCAGGTAAGTTATATGAGCCACAAGAAACCTGCATAAGATGCAATAACAATACAAGTAAATCAGTGAATGAAAAATGGACAATACATAAAGAAATATGATGCACCTACAACAATTTGTACAACACTACTTGTGTCTATCACTATCCACAATTATGAAACGTAATAAGTGACATATAGAAGAGAGATAGATACAAAAATATGCAGTTGTACAAGTTATTGTACAAATAAGATTTCTCATATACATAAATATGGTGTTTACAAAAACACTTACCGTTTGATCCTGATTTCCTTTAGAGGGGATTGAAAGGCTTGTACTAATTGAAGCAGCATCATCAATGAACAACCTAGATTGGTCAATTGGAAGAAAACTGCTGCCAGGGAAATTCCTACATGGGGTTTTATTATACTTTTCAGGAGATCTATAACATTGATCACCATTCAATTGAGATTTGAGCATTTCTTGCAAGGAATTTGACAACTCAAAGTTGGGGGCAGGTTGGTTTATTAATGAAGCCATGAAAAGGCTTTCCCTGGGAGATTGATACAAAGGGAATTCCAAATCATTAATCTTAGAGAATTGAGATATCAAAGAAGGGTCACCAACTTGGCTATCATATTGTGGGAAACCCATCAAGATTTCTGTTGCATTGAAAGCTGCAATTGGTGACTCAAAACGGCTGATAATGCTGTCAAATGATTTGGTTTGGCCTATTTGTGGCTCACGTTCCACTCCTTCACTACCAGTCATGGCAAATGGTTGATTGGAAGGTCCCATATTTGAAGCCTGTCTAACCTCAAAATATTGACTAGAACAATTGCCAAACTCATAATTCAAATCACCATTTAGACCATAGTTTTGTTGAATCCGACCTACACAATCAATCCTGTTCTCATTCATTTATATAGACCCCAAATGTCCCCTAGAACAAGGATGGCAAGAAGAGTTGCAAAATAACAGCTCAAATTTCTAGGATTGCATATATGACTCTACGAAAGGTTCATCATTTACAAGGAGCTCTCTATTGAAGAGTGGAGGGAAGAAGAAAACAAGTACCAGAAAATCAACAAGAAGATTGGAAAGGTAAGAATAGTATGGCAAAATTCTAGCCTTATGGCATACAGTGCTGTCTTATATTCCTCAAGGCTTCAGGAATAAGATTTGAATCTAATTTGTCTAAATGCTACCATGCAATATTTTTTTTACATTTAAAATTTTTCTAAATTAATTAAATTTGAAAATTTAATGGATAATTAAAGATGAAAATTAATCTGATGTAGTAAAAACATGATTTTCTTCTTCAACTAGTTAAGGAGACATGACCCAATCCAAATACTCCGTTATTTTCATTAATTGTTAATAGGAATGAAACAATTTTCATTGATAAAACCGAAGCCATTGAAAAGAACAAAGCTCTGTTTTGTCTTCAAGTGAATAAAACGAATAAGAGGAAAATGAAAAGCCAAAAGCAACCAAACATGAATGAGTCACAAATAGAGGTTTTAAACCGCCCCCAACTATTACTAAATACTATCTCATTATCTTAAAATTGCAGAATATTGTTATTGGAATCTATAGTGTGTGTGTGATAATAAAAATGTTACACAAAGATACTCGCATAAATTCACAAATATAAGATCTGCAATTATTCTTATAAAGGAATCAGAAGAAATAACTTTAGCCACCAACAGGGGTAATAAATATGTATATATAGATAACCAAATCCTCCTTTCCCAAAAGAGAATATATATATATGTAAATATATTAGAATTGGAAATCTTGTACCATTGCCTAACACTGCATCTTCCAAAGTGGGGTATCAGAAATTACTGAAAAGTGTAACTAATTAACTTATATTCATCTCAGAAGCATAACCGAATTTCAACTACAGAATTCCCAACATTGCTCTGTAATCTTAATGGGCAATCCATTTCCGAAAGGTGAAAAGATATACAAAAATTCAGAGTATTCATGTGCTTTCACTTTCTTTAGGCCATTGATTTAATTAAGTCAATATGCAAGTAATATATTTTCAATCTAGGTCAATTGCATTCATATGACACCTTTTAAGAAATTGAGTTGTTGATTTTGCTAAATATATGATTGATAATATTTGAATTAAAATATAATTGATAATTTAATATATGATTTATTTAAAAATATAAAAGCAAATTAGAATTTAAAAGAACTGAATGTCGCTTTGTTATCCGTTTTTCCACTAATATAATGGGAGGGATTAAAACTAGAACGAAAACTAAAAGTTAAGCCAAAGAATAGATAAAAAATTTGTGAAAGACTAAAACCAAAATTTGATAAACATAAATGAAAATAAATATTAAACCCAATTTAAAAGAGTAAAATCTATTTTTATTTTCCTTTTTGGAGGGTGTTTCCCGGAACCTAGCAGAAAAATTATTTGGTTTACATTTTTAAAACTTGTCTTTCCTAAATTCATCATGTAACTCGTCTAGTTTATTACAGGATCAAGGATAGAGACAATCAAACTTATCCTGCCATGCATAATATGTATTGACTCAATAATATAATGCATTGAACGTGCATTTTTCTTATTGCTTTTAACATTTTTTAAAAATAGTAACCTCAATCCTTTTTTTTTTTTCGTAAAGTTTGACTTTTTTTTAGGATCCACGTCACTTTTTTTACCTAGTTTCTTTATCATTTTAATGGATTTGAGTCCATATTTATTTATTGTCTATTTCTTTTACTTTTTATAAAATAATACAACTACAACTCTTTCCATCAAGTTTGGAAAAAACTTGTGAGCAACAACTTCACTTTTTTTAAAAAATTTTAAATCTTAATCATATATTTCAAATAAAGCATATATCAAATTACTAATTATATTATTATTCAAATAATATATAAAACTAACAGTTAAATTGAATTTTAGTTAAATATATAATTTTAACTTTATTTTATAGTTATTATTATAATTTTTATTATGAGAGTATTAAAGTAATTAATTCACTTTTCTTATCATTAACTAAAATTTATAAAAACGATTATGTTTGAATAAGTTTAAAATTAGTTAAAAAAATAACATTTTAATATTATTTATATAAATCTTAAAATGGTAACATGTAAAATATTGTTATGTGTAATCTCATAGCCATTATGTACTAATTATATTATACATTAAAATAGAATTGACTGATGAAATATTAAATAATTTTTAAATTATATGAAATGTTGTAAATTTAATGTATTTAATGTATACTCTCAAAAATAATAGTTTATTTAATAAAATACAATATCAATATAACTTTTGAAGTAAGCCAACCTTTCTCTCTATTCGATCCTTTCTCTTTATATAAAATTTGTATTAATTTTATTGTTGCAAATATATATATATACATATATATATATATATATATATATATTGTAAAAATTTGTGGATTAGACTTAACTCAACCTCACAAAATCAGTCTGTGAAGTAAAATTTGTCCCAACTTATATATATGCAACATATTCCATTACTAGGTAAGGTGGGACTTCACACTCCTCTAATATTGGACTTCCAAAATATATATATATATATATATATAATCTACTTCGTTATTGACGGAATTGATATCATTGAGAGAGTCCAACCAATGTAAACAGCTAGTTTTCATGGGCAGCACCCTTATACATATCGAATATCATTATAAAGAATACATTGATTAGAAATGTAGTATCTGTCTTTTATTAATGTAATGTGATCAAACTCTTAATCAAGCTAAACGGTCTACCATTTAATTAGTGCGAATAAATTTTAGCGGAAGAAAACAAACTAATAAAAACAACAGTGGTTGGATAAAATTATCAGCGTTTCATAGGGTTCAGTTTCTTCACTAAAGAACATTAAGAACCCTTATAACAAGTCATTGCTTCTGCTTTGGATAACCCGGAATGAATTAATCACCATTGTGGACGTGAAAATCATTAAATATAGAAACAATTGTGTATTGATCATTAGATGGTTGGGTTCTGATGGTACATATATATATTTGTTATTTCTTAGATGAAGTCTCGTTGTATTTGAAAAACAAAAAAAAAAAAAAAAAAAGCACCCCTCCTATTAAAAGAGTTAATCATGTGGATATTTTTATGCTATGGATATTTTTAGAAAGAAAAGTCATATATGTTATTTATTAAATATTTTAGTATTATTCTTATATTAAAATTATTTTAGTATTATTCTTAAAGAGATGCAGATATTATTTTTTGTTATCAAGAAACAGTGTGAATGTCATTATCAGAAATGGAGAATCAAATTAATGGATTTAGCTTTGCAATTAAAGGGTGGCAACCAAGATTCAGTTCAGCCTCCTAAACCTCAAATGAATAATTTTCCACGTGGATTTTAGACCCGAATTCAGTCAAAAAAAGTGCGCGATTTTGTCTTCACCCTTGAAACCTTTAGCTAATACATTCATGCGCACAAATCTGAATTGATAGAGAAATTGCCACCCAAAAGGGCATAAGAATAAAAATAGAAAATAATTCGTTCATTAGCAATCACACGTTGCCAAGTTCTTCCTGGTCCCGACCTCTAATTGATAGTTTACTTAATTTCCCACTCTCCTTTTTCGTGGAAATTAAGAACCGTGTTCCATGTCTTTATCATGTACATGAATGAAACATTAATTCAGAAGCTGATAATGAAAACACTATTAAGCACAAAAACACTTTTTACATCCCAAATATATATATATATATATATATATATATATATATATATATATATTTGGAAATATCGATATAGTGTGAGACAACGTTTTTACAATATTATAGTTTTCATAGAATTAATTTACAAATACTTTTTAGATCAGTTGTAATTGATTTACAAAATACTTTTGATAGTAAAATACTATTTATTTTAAATCTTCCTAGTAGAATTGTATTTTCTAATAATTAATGTGCACTAATATTATAAATAATCATCTTAATAATTTATTATTAGTAGACTTTGATTCATGTAATTAAATTAAGTGAGTATATTAGACTATATAAACTAAATGTGTCCATATTGACTCATTAGAAGTTAATAAGAATTCTATTAAATTAACACACGTAATTTCTAATATGTAACATCACTGTAATTCATCATCTCTTCTCACCATTGCAGAGAGTTTAAGGTTCCTGTTAAAAACTCAGACATTAAATTGAGAAAGAGTCATAAAATCATTTAGTTACATGGTTAATAAGTTGTTCGTGATATTTTACAACATTTCGAATAACGCTTAAATCAAAAACTCTACGGATCCACGTAGTTATATTATTTCTGTGTAATCAAACATATCGTAGATCCGATGACACTTTAGTTGAAAATTAAATATATTGCGAATTCTAGGACTTTGATCTCTGAATTTTTATAAATTTTTTAGTTTAATCCTTAAACTTTCAAACCTTTATACTTTAGTTACTGACAAATATTACGGTATATAATGATATATCAATTTTTAATTTTTATTTTATTCCATTTTGTGATATCATTATTATGGTGATTATTAATTAGAAATTCATCTATATCAACACATTAAAGGCCTTACAACTTACAACCATACCACTTTAACCTTTGTGATTTCCATTAATATACATATATATTTATATATAATAATTTCATATTATAATTTCTTGTTATAATTATTTTATTATAAACTTAGAAGTGATCAGTTATAATTTCATATGCACTTGGTTTTGATCTCGCTTACTCCACACTTTAGGCAATTCAAAGTGAGTTATAAACATAGAAGAATAAATAGTTCCTCGATAAGTTTATATCTCATTATATACAAAAAGGTGGATAGACTATACGTAAATAAGATTGAAAGTACTCATTTAGTTTTAAACTCTAAAAATAATAAACATAAAGAAATTGCAGAAAGTTATTTTCAGAAGAAAGTGAAAAAACAAGATGAGTGTAATTTTATTACTTTTTCTACCAGAAGTCATGACACATGAAAAAGGATTTTCCTACATGTAGTGTGCAGTAAAGGTTAAACTTCTTACTTTTATTTGTTCTAAAGTGAATTTAGTTCATGTACTTAAGGATTTTAGTGCTACTACACCATAAATATGTTTATGTGTGGTTACATGTAAAGTTATCCACCAAGTTTTGCTCGCGATAATAAAGTTGTAGTTGAAGCTATGAGAATTTTTATATTAATTTTAATGACTAATTTTCAGCTGGACTTGGTTGAGACATATATGCTACACTATTTATTAAATGAAACTTAATTTTTATTTCTATTTTTGACAAATTTGGTTATTCTTATTCATTTGGAAATAAGAAAGTTAGTTTTTCCTATTATTCAAATGTTATTGGTTATTGGGTATTTAATTGATAATATTTACATGCTTAATGTTGAACCTCTATCATGAGATATTTCAAACAGGATCGTGTGGTATAAAAATGTAAAATAAATGAGAAAATTCTACTACTTTATGACATAAATAATTAATTTATATCTCCAAACAAAGAATTCAGATGCTTGTGTCAGAGGTAATTCTTGGACCATTGAATTTATTATAATTTTAACTGTGCATTTAAGGGTAAACAAACAAAGAAAGAAAAGGAAGTAGTGGTATTGATTTAGAAAATAATGATTTAAGTAGAAGAGAAGTAGCAGTAACTTATTATAGAATAAGGATTGAAAATCATGTAAGGCGTTCAAAAATCAAACAATAATAATCTCATAATATTTTAATCAAACAAAAATCAAACTTTTAATATTTGTATAAAACCTTAAACTTCATCTAATCTATATAACTATTAATAAAGGAGATTGATCCTCTTCTTATAACGGTATTTTATCTCTACTTTTATTTTATATGGTATAGTTTTATCCTTTAAAATTAATAAAATTATTTGCTTAATTTTTCCTATTTTAATTATTATTTTTTTATTTTCACGTTATCTTTAATAAAATTTAACATTAATTCAATTTTATATTTTTTATAAAATATTTTATTCTCGTCACTTAAAATTATCAAATTTATTATCTCTATATATTTTATCTTGAATTGAGTACGTGGTATAAGTTCTCTTTTCTTACCATTATTTTTAATCATAATTTTTTGTTGGCATTATCTCTTCAACTAAAATGAACAAAGGGGTTGAGTTTTGAATTAAGAAAAAAATGTTTCCGTCCGAAATCTATACCACACATACGCGCCAAACACTAGATTATCAAATAAGTTAGCTTTGTTTGAATTAAATAACATTCTGTCGTGAAAACCTATAGCAGAGAGACACATACATTTGGACAGTGAAATTAATTAACATATCCACACACCCACCGTACAATGACACTACTTTAACCTATTTTTGTTTATTTAATTTTTTAATTAGTAATAAAAACATGAACAAGATGTGGAGGGTCGATATAGAGTTCGATTCCTTTCCTTTTAAATCGAAAAACTTGATGAAACTACAGCTAGCGTAAACAAATTCAGAGAATGTTCAACATTTTCAAAACTTTGTGCGCATTATTAAACTCTACCAGATCTGAAAATGACATTTTACAATGCAGCTTCTGACTAGGAAACACATTAATTAATTTCTTTCTATGCATGATCATCATATTATTAAAAAATTAATAATTTTTTTTCATGATCCAACCCCTATTTGTTATATAAAGTAGACTAGAAGTCTGGGAAACATCATATATTAATAGATATCATGTCCATCAACATTTATATAAAAATACTTATTTAATTGTATAATTTGAAACCTGTCACTAATAAAAAAAATTATTTATTATAAAAGAATAAAGAAAATTAAAATAAGTTTGACCAATTTCATTCCTAAGGGTACAAAAAAGAGTGGATAAGTGTAGTGTCACACGCAAATTAAGATGAGGTTGAATCAATACAATTAGATTAGATCTTGGTAGCTGGATCTAATCTGACACAGTTTGGAATCAGATTGACCCCTTAGAACCTCCAAGAGTCGTTTTTATAGTTCCCTTACCCTATCCTTTTTGCTAAGGTTTTTCTTAGGGTGAAGTACTTACGAGAGGATGAGAAAGAATAACATTCCAAGACTAAAATTATTCGGCTGGACCCAAAAAGGAATTGTAATTACTAATCCGAATATGATTACACACACAAGGTTTGATCATTTGAACTAAGTTTGTGAGGGGAGAGTGATAAGCAGCAATAGTTGTTAAAACTTAAAATCAAGCATTTTTTGTGGCCAATGTAAATTGGACACTCTTGCATGGTGCATGTGTATGAGTAGTGAATTGATGACTAGGGATATACTGCGCGGTATGTTAATTGCATTGCATAGTTTGTGTAAAAGGCCTACAATAGTGCTTCCTTTTCTTTCAATTGAAAAGGAGGAAACAAAGATAGTCTTGAGAAAGCGAATTGGATCGGAATTTCCAAATTATTGAAATGGTGATAATTGTAAATTGTAATTTGTAATTATTATCTTGATTTTTTTTAAAAAAAAATTAAATACATGAATTGTGAGAAGCATTAAAATAGCTCATGTAGTAGAAGAAGAAACCGTTCTTCACCGCTACAAAACTGGAGTGTCACGAAAATTTGAGACATTGACAACGAATATATCACCATTTTTTGACTCTTGAGATTACATGTATTAGTCAATGAAAGATGAGAAATAATGAAATAATAGTTGAAAATTAATATATTTATCATTTTATTAGGTAAAAAATATCTATAATCATTTTTATTCCTGAATATTATCATTTTAGTCCATCAATTTAATCACTTAGTCTTATTTTAATCTTATGAATTATAAAATGAAAATAAATATTTAATTTAGGGATCAAAATGATTATAGATAATTTTTAGGAACTAAAATGATAGGCATATTATACTTTCAGAAACTATTTTGTCATTTTTTTTTATTTTTTTAACCATTAAATTGTCTAACTTTTACACTTTCAGAGAGTAGAGTGGAGTGGTAGTTTACTCAATTGATATTCTTATACATTAAATTAGATATTTTTATCATATTCTTGTGTAAAAATCTCACATATTTTTAAAGAACTTTGAAAGGAAAATTTTAATTAAGATTGACAAAGGTTTTTTTAAAACTTTAAGCCCAAAAAATGAAACTACAAACTAAATTATTTTTGTGTAGAATTTAAAAACTTAAAACTAAAATTCACCCTAAATGAGATAGGATAGTTGCTGGTTTTCAAACAAGTGCGTTAATCCTTTAGAGTGTAACTGTATATTCTTTGATTAATCCAGAAAACCAGAACTAAAATCACTTAGGTAATATTCATCATAAAGAACACGAGATATGTGCATAAATTTTAAGAAGCAAAAAACCATGTGTCTTAATTAGGGTTACTTGGATATGCTTCTTCAGACAAATTTTTAAAAGCACAAATATGAAATAAAAATTTTCAAAAATTTAAACTAAATTTTCTATTAACTAATTTGTAAAAAATTTCTCATTTTTTAAATAAGTTATATAAAAGAATTTTTATTAATTAATTAAAGTAAAATTGAATTTTATCTTCTGGGTGAAATTAATTTTCCTGGAAATCTTTAAAAAAAATATTTTTACTCAAATAGACTGATTAATTAGAAGTCAAACTATCTCTTAGTCAACATGAAATTTGATATTTTCATACAACACTAACCCATAAAGTAAATAAAAGCTTACACTTGGAAAGTGCAATACATTATTTAGGAACAAGCTCAATCTTTCTAGTGAATCATACGCTTACTTGGTCTAAATAGAGAACTACAGATATATGCTGAAGACACAATGTCATACCAGAGGGGAAACTGCAGGAATATAAACAAAGGTATTGGTATAACAGCAATTGCAGAAATGAATTTAGGAACCCACTTTAAACCATGGTGATATGTTATGAAAAATGCACTACTAAATGCTGCCATCATGCTCACTATTGAGATAAACATTGCAAATAGTCCCAACATCAGTTTTAAGGGCAGTGACTTGAGAAAATCATCCTCAGCATATCGAGAGATAAGGATGGACAAGAAAATAAGGATTGAGGTTGATGATGAGATCAATGCTATGGAATCTGATAGTGTAAATACTAAGAATGCTGTATGGTTTAAGTAATTGGGACTTCCTCCTTTGTTGTCATTGTTACCACCTGGTATACTGAATGCAGCAGAGAACACTCCTGTAGTAATGAGAGTTGAAACAACCATGCAAGACTTTGCAGTTCTCTTCATCCATGACTCTCCTTTCTCAAGCAATTCTTCATGCTCCATGGTGAATAGTTGACGTGGGATAATGCCATTGATATTTGCTTTCTCTATGGATGATGGTAGCATTGTCCTCTTCACCTCCTGTAAAATCAACGATATAAATGTTAATGGAATTGTTAAAAGTATAAATAGATATACGAGGAGTGTTAATGAGACTTTTTAACACTTTCTTACTGATATATTCTTTCATATTAATTAATACTTACTAAAAATTACAAAATCATGCATGCATTAGACCATCACATTAGAACCGAGATACCCATTCACAATACAAAAATTTAATAATTTTAATAAATTTTATCAAACAATAAAAAATATGTTCAAACAAGTATATTATTTGTAATTTTCATCATAAAAACAACTTTGTCGAATTTGCCCACTTTAAAGTGTGAAGAGAAATTTAGAATGTTATGTATGGTGACAGGATCGGAAATAACACTTCAAAATTCTAACTTTATTTCACAGTTCAACTATAAATATTTAATTTTTTTAAGAATTTAACACATTTTTCATTGTTACACCATATGCCCGACATGTTGAGTATGGGTTGTTTGGTTTTGGTGTGAAGATACATGTTTGGACTCAGTACTTTATCCCAACTGATGTTAGTAGGCTGTTACTTGCATTGGGCTCTGATTGATACTCAAAGTGGGCAACCCAATTCATCTAGATTGGCTTACTGTGGGTTTTCAATAAGCGAATCCCACCAAAGGTTGGTGGGTCAAAATGTTAGCCCCCCCAATATTATGGGCAAAAATAAACTCTCTTTAAAAGGTGTGAAAGAGAAGTGATGTTTCCTACATAGGTTCAACCCATGGGCCATATTTCATACCATATTTGATTTTATACTAGCTAGTTATTTAGTTTGTGAGAGTTTATTCTTAAAAGAACATATCCCTATTTTAATTTATAAAAATATGTAAATAGAATAATTTATTCTTTAAAAGATAAAAATAATAAAATAGCTTATAAAAATATAAAATATTTATTATTTTAGTTTTTAAAAATATTTATTATTATTTTAATCTTTAAATGATACAATTTATTATTATTTTAGTCCACCATATAGGAAAATAAAATAAGTATAATTGAGTAAACTTATGAATTAAAATAATAATAATAAATTATTAAATGTAATGATTAAAATGACAATAAATATTTTTAAAGATTATTTCACTATTTTTTATTTTTTAAATACAATTAGGTGATATTTATACTTTTACTCCTCTAGAAATTAGATTTATTCATTACTGTTCTTTGTCCCAGTTAACGTGGAACTTGCATTTTCCAAGAATTGAATGTTATGATATAGAAGAGAATGAAACAGTCCATAAAAGAATAAGCTTGGGAAACAAACATGGACTATACCTCAACCCATGACAGCTCAAGCATCATTTGAAGAGCTGCTCCTGAAACTATATTAAGCCGATCTGGGGGTGCTAATTTTGAAGCACAGTGCAGTAAATTGTTTTCTTGATCATCATGAAAGTTTAATATGAACTCTTTGATCGGACCTATTTCATGTATCAAATTGAAGATACTAGCATGACGATGCAAGACAGCAATGTGTATTATACTTCTACCCTTGGAATCTAGTTCCCATAACAAATCAGGGTAAGTGCTCAAAATCACTGATAGAAATTCAAAATTTCCAACTTCTGCAGCAATGAATATTACTTGAGATGGTTCTCTAATGGTTTCCATCATCGTTTGCTCATCCAAGAAAAGAAGTATATCCCACATTTGTTTTACTAGTTTTAGAATAGGAGTGTCCTTCTTGCCTGGGAAAAACTCTGAAAGTAAAGTTAGTTATTTGATGAAATGACATGGACGAACATGGGACCTTAAACACTCGTGAAATTAGAAGATTAAACGTCCTAAGACGAGATTTTTAACTACTATAATACGTACTTGCATGGGAGGAACTAAAATACCGAATCATTTAAGAAGTTTTAGTCCTCTTTTTTTAACAGTTTTTAGCCCAATTTTATTTTTTTTCATTGATAATTTCCCACGTAAAAAATCTTGCGCCTAATTGTGTACTTTTCAATTTCTATGTTGCTCTATTTTACCGGTACTTCTTGCATATTCTTGCAAGTTGTTCACTCCGTATTACTCCATTATTAAGTTTGTATTCTCGTGTTTATAAATTTTCCCATCATTGAAAGTATACCACCAGATTATGTGATCAACTGAAAAATAATTCAAAGTCATGATTATCCTATTCCTAATGAGAGAGAGAGGGGGGCACTTACAGAAATGTAGGAATTTTCGAAGTCGTGGACTTCGACAACCAGAACATGGAGACTTTCGAGCTAAGACATGCAAACCTGTCTCATTTTCCTCACCTCGAGCATAGGCTAGAGTATCCTTCTCATTTAGCATTTCCAGAGCTAAATCTATAACATATTCCAAATTATGTGAATTGCGAATTCTATAATTAATGTTGGTGTTCATCCATATGCTTATCTTAAAAGTTGTGGTTCACAATGTATCATGCTTAAAAGTACTTAATGACACTTGTGGTTCACAATATATCATGCTTAAAAGTAATAAGAAGGATTCTCATTTGCTATTCCTAATAGATGAAGATCTCTTCTTTACTTGGATATTCATCATCAAGTAGGAGATTTACATACCCCAAAATGCAATGAGTGAATGAAGGTATTTTACGCAAACAAGTGGATGTATGGTAAATGGTTAAAAGCTATTTTTATAATAAATATATATTTTTTCACAAATGTCTTCTTAAAAGAAAGAAAGAAAGAAGTTCTTTTATGAAAAAATACTCCATATAGGGAGAGGTTTACTTAAAATCTTCCCTTTTTTGTTCACAAAATCAAAGATTATGATCATGCCCACAAATAAAACCTTGATGGCATGCATGCATGATTTTTCAACAAAAAATACTTCATAGATACTCCATAGAAATGCAGTATGCTTACCATATAGTCCAGAGTTAATACAAAAGAAGAAAAGTGCAGTCCAATCCACCTCTTCAAATATTCCTTTTGTTCTGGGGAAGAGATACTTTGCCATTTCACTTCTTGCTTGTAAAGCAGCCAAGTGAAGAGGAGTGACTCCTCCTCCACCCCTTATTGTTGGCAAAGATTCATTTTTTCTCTCCATTATCTCAGCAATTTGCACATTTCCAACTGCTGCAGCAAAGCAGAAGGCAGTGTTACCCTTGAGGTCTTGCAATTCCAAGTCTTCACGTTGCATTAACTTTACTAATTCGTCCACAAAGTGAACATGGTTTGCTCCAACTGCTATATGGAGGACTGTGGCCCACCCCTTTGTTATGGCACATGTAAGCAGTATTCCATCTTGATCCATCATTCTTCTAGCTTCTTTCCAGTCACCTTTTAGTGCTGCTTTGTGAAGGGGAACACATTGTCTAAGGTACTTGTTATTGGCTTCTGCAACAAGTTAATTTGTGATTATCTGACTTTAGTTTCTCATTATTAAGTGCATTGCTTAATTTAGAAAAACATAGTGAGTTTTAAGTCATCATGTACTGATTTGATATAAAATCCTATGAATTTTGGAGTGAATAATGCAGTTGATGGAATTTAAGTGCTGGGCAGATCGGTATTTTAATGGATAGATTGATTAACCTTCTAACCTTAGCTACAACAGGCAATAATTCTTTCGAGAGAGACAATTTAAAGCAAATACAATTTTGCAATGTGAAGATGTAGAATTAAGAATCTCATAAAGAATTGAAGCAGCTTCATCCAGGTTTAAGTGTGACCAATGCCGTAAGTTTGAAGAATCTCATACAGTATTTTTTTGAATAGATAGAAAAATAGTTTACCTTGTGAAGTTTTCCTAATCATTAGAATTCTAAGGGTAATTCTCCTATATATGTTACAACATACAAGAGAAGTGCATGCATTGTTCTTTCTTTGTATGCAGAGAGAAGTGTAGCGGGCCCTGTTTCTTTAATATATATTATTTTCTTGTAAGCTTATACAGTGCAACAATAGATTATTGTTTCACATTTTGTGAAAAAAATAAATGGAAAATTTTTAAGAACGAACAAAGAACTTACGAGTGGACACTAGACGAAGGTTTGGTCTCCTAAACTGAGCTGAAGCAACCCTCTGAAGCTCTTCTTGGAAAGATATTGCGTTTGCTGTGGCCATTTCTCTGTCAAGAAAACAGATCAATTTTTTTCAGTAAGTAGAATGCATTTGTTTTTGTTACCACATGAATCACTAAACGCATATGAAAAAAGAAATATATATATATATATATATATATATATATATATATATATATAAGCAAAAATAACGATATATTTACCAATTTTGATAATTTTGTTTAAAGCCAATCTTTCACCGAAATTAATTCAAGTCAACCCGATAAGATCATTACTAGTAATAGATTATTCTTTTAAGTATTTAACGCATTTGTATATAGAACTTCAATTTGAAACTGTTGGTTTTATAGAGTGAGAGCAAAATCTTTTTAGTGCTACAGAATTGAATAACATCGATGGTAAAATATCGAGTGAATAATTATTTTAAAAGAGAAAAGTATTAAAAATTGAAATTTTTATTGTTGTAATGATCCTTTTTACTAAAAATACGTGAATTTAGGTGTTATAGAAAATTAATTGTGACTTTAAATATTTAATTATGAATTAATTTATTTTTCAATTTTATTTAATGATTTTTTAATTTAATCTGTCAATATATCTAATTTAATATGAAATAAAATCAAACTAATAAAAAAATATAAAATTAAATTAAAAAATAAATCATGATTGGACATGTAAAAAATCATTTGACCTACCTAAATTAATAGTTATTTATCATACTTCATATTATATACATATATATATATATATATATAATAATTTTTCTTTTTCATATATTTTATAAAATAATTAGTTGGTTTTATTGTATGGCTATTAACCACTAATAACAATCATATTTTAATACCATTGGAGTGTAAAAGATGCAGTAAGAGATTTTTATTTTTTTAACATAATTATATACATCACCTTGTCACACCTACCTTTCATATTTTGGTAAATGTCATGATACCTGATAGACCGAGAGACTACACAATACACATGACTTTTTTTTTTTTCATTTTATAACTATGAAAAAGGTATAAAATATTTACTAAATTTTTAATAATTAATTTTTGTGGGAAAACCTTACTCACCTAATGTTATTATATAGGAATCAACTTTAAATTTTTTCACCGTGTATTACTAATTGAGTTACAACCATTAGCTTGCATAAAACAAATAATACAAAGGTAATACGGTCCTGTCTTCAAAAAAAAATATTAACAACAAAATATCAATGTTCTGTCTACATGAAATCAAGATCTCCTGCAACAAAGAAAACGGTGCAGTAGAAGCATCCCCAACCCCACATGAATTGTTGTTTATAATAAGTTCTTCTTTGTTTTATTAGGCACAAAGGTCTTGCACAAATTTCTTCTAAACTATCTGAAATTAGCCGTTTTTCTTTTTAATATTCTTGAAATTTTCCTGTCTACTGTGTTATTTATTTATTTATTTATTTATTTATTATTATTATTATTATTATTATTATTATTATTATTATTATTATTATTTCTCCATGATTAAAGCCTAAAGTTGTTTAATCAGGAATATGTATTAAGAGTATAATTCATAGCTAGACCAAATAATCATCATCATCATAGGACAGCAGAAAATATATAGGTAAGAAGAAAAGGAAAGAAAATTAAAAAAAAAAAAAAAAAAAAACTAAATTATGTGAGACGTGAAATTTGGTTACCTCAAGAGAAATATATTCAGAAATTTTCCATGTTTCCTTTCTTAGCTCTGCAGCTTGAACGGCCTTTACCCTCAAATTGCCAACCTCACATACACAAGCAGAAAGAAAGAGTAAGAATGAGAGGGAGGGGGTGGGTCTATGGTTCGTCAAGTATAGTCCAAGTGAAATATGTGAATGTAAATTAAACCAGTACAAGTCTTTTGGTCAAGTCAATGATAAATTAATAGTACGTTTATGGTGCATCACCATTAATAGAAATCTAGCTGTAACAGTAAAAAAGTATATTTTCTTCTCTCAAGGACTCACTTTTTTTCTTTTCTGAAGTGGAATCTCCATCATTGATCTAAGGAGAAAATGAAAAACAAACGTTAACTTGTTTGTTCTCGCATGTGAGCACCGACAGTTTGATGATTATAAAGTTATTAAATTATTAACATACACTAAAGTAGCTTGTAACGAATTTTACTACAAAATTTTGTAATTTATTTTATAAAATTCATAGAGTATTAATAAAATGTTTAGCTTTTTTTTTTCTGATTGCTGACTAGATTTTTTTTTTCTAAAATTCACATTATAGTTTCAGAATCCTACGATATGAAAAATGTTGAAACTAAACTGTGCTAAATTACGTAGTCCAAAATAATACCCTAAATATTTGAATTATTTTTTTCTTGGTTCATGCTAATCCATCTTGCATCTTAATTAGCCACGGCAAATAGGATAAAACTCACTCTTGTTGCATGTAGAAGAGGTTGAATATGCTAGCTTGACGAATCTACTTATAAAACTAACGGAAAATTAGTTGAAATTTTAAAAAAATAAATAAATAAAATTAGCCAGTAAATAAAAATTAGTATTTCGTACCTGAACATTAAAAAAATTGTTTATTAATTATATTTGATAAATAAATATACTAAAGTTTCTAATAAATGGTAAATGATAAAAATAGACATTTATATAATACTTTTATATAAATTTTAATTTTATGGAGAAAATCTCTCTCTAACTTCATGGCTGAGTTTTGATGAAGACAAAAGAACATCAACAAAAAGAAAGAAAAAGTGAAGAAAATCAAAGAACCAAGGTTTTATCAAGAATAACTTAAATTTACAAAGGTTCAAGTCTTCACCTAGAAAAAGTAAGTGCTCTTTATGTTATGATATCTTAAGGCTCTTAAGTTTACAAACAAGTTAAGTAAAATATGGTTCAATGATTAAAACAAGTAAAAATACATTTTTGTTAACTTAGAAACATTTTTCAAGAGTCAGTAATGGATTACAGAAAGTCAATAATCGATTACGCTGTAATCGATTATAGAAAGTCTGTAATCAATTACGAAGTTCACAGATTTTCAGTTTTTTCAAAAGCAGCTTCTTGTAATCGATTACTAAAAGTCAGTAATCGATTACATGATTCAAAATTTGAATTATGGATAACGTTTACTTGTTGTAATCGATTACGACAGTTGTGTAATCGATTACAAGTTTGAAAATTTGTAACAGCTCTTTTTTTAAACATTTTTGAAATGTTACAATTATCTATTTAAACAAGTTTTCAAATTTAGAAAAAGAGAGACACACAAGAGACTTGATTTTCATAATCTTATTCATCCTTGAAACAAACTTTCAATGTCTTTCATATTCTAAAAGTAAGAAAAGCTTTTGAGCCTTAATTGTCATATCATATGAAAGTCTTTCTTGTAGGATTCAACCTACCATTGAAACAGCCATTGTACTTTGTTCTCCAATACTGAACATTTGTTGTTGTGAATTCACCGTAGTGTTTGGTGAAAGATTGTTGTTCATCGTAGTGTTCGGT
This sequence comes from Hylodesmum podocarpum, assembly GCA_026586105.1. Taxonomy (NCBI): domain Eukaryota; kingdom Viridiplantae; phylum Streptophyta; class Magnoliopsida; order Fabales; family Fabaceae; genus Hylodesmum; species Hylodesmum podocarpum. The sequence goes on along the minus strand of JALJEV010001436.1, from coordinate 8,916,561 downwards.
GAAAGGGTATTTGATTACTGTAGTGTTCGGTAAGGGATTGTAATCAAGAAAATGGGTTCTTTTCTTGGAGTGGTGTGTAGAGATCTCAGGGTGAGATTGTAACTCTACACTGTTTGATTGTGAAGAGAAATCTCTAACAGTGGTCGGAAGACTGGACGTAGCCTTCGGTGGTGGAAGGTGAACCAGTATAAAAATCTTTGTGTGGTTCTCTTTATCCCTTCACTTTTATATTTCCGTTGCACTATTTATTTTAATTTATCTGGTTTAAATTTGGGGAAGAAATTTTAATTAAAGGAAATACCAAATTAGTTGGAAAAAGCGTGTGAACCTAATTCACCCCCCTCTTAGGTGACCATCTAGACTTACAATTGGCATCAGAGCAAGTTTAGGAAAGTTAATCCTAAGATCCTTAGATGGCATCCTCTTCTAGACCAGTCTTAAGTGAAGGATTTAACATAAATAGACCTTCATGCTTTAATGGTGAACATTATGACTTCTGGAAAATAAAAATGAACATCTTTATAAAAGCCCAAGATCTTGAAATATGGAAAGCTATAGAGGAAGGACCCTTTATACCTATAACACAACTAGGAGAAAACACTTAATTAAAACCTAGTAATGTTTGGAATGAAGATGATAAAAGAAGAGTTCAATACAATCTTAAAGCCATGAACATTCTGACCTCTACTTTAGGAATGGATGAATTCTTTAAGGTCTCAACATGTCAGTCAGCCAAAGAAATCTGGGATACCTTAGAGATAACTCATGAGGGTACTGAGGAAGTCAAAAGATCTAAATTAAACACTTTATCACAAGAACATGAAATGTTTAGAATGCTTCCTGGAGAAAAAATTCTAGATATGCAAAAGAGATTTACTCATCTTACTAATCATTTAATTGCTCTTGGTAAGGATTTTTCAAATGCATATTTATATTTGAAAGTTTTAAGATCTCTGACTAGAGCATGGCAACCAAAAGTGACTGTAATTTCTGAAAAGAAAAGTCTATCAAATATGACTCAAGCAGCACTTTTTAGAAAACTACAAGAGCATGAAATGGAATTAAATCGTTTGGAGGAACGTGAAGAAAAAAAAAATAAGCATAAGTCAATTTCCTTGAAAGTCAATGAAGATTCATAAGATGACGATTATGAAGAAGATTCTGAAGATGAAAATATGAATCGTCTGGTGAAAAATTTTGAAAAGTTTCTCAGATGGAAAGGGATGAAATCTGGACATCCAAAGAAATTTGCAAAGAGAAATGATTCATCCGCTTCTCAAAACTTCACATGTTTTGAATGTGGAAACCCGAATATATAAAATTCGATTGCCCAAATCTTCAAAGAAAGAAGAATGAATTCAGAAACAAGATAGACAACAAGGATAAGAAGGGCAAAAAGGCGTACATAGCATGGAAAGATAATGATATAAGTTCTTCATCTGAATATGAAGTTGAGGAAGTACAAATTGCCTTAATAGCATCACACAACTCTGATGAGGAAAATGACGAGGTTAGTAACAATAAACTATCTTAGACTTAGAACATGCTTTTGAAAACTTGCATGAACTGTGCTTAAATTTTTCTAAGGTTTGTGCTAAACAGAAAAATATCATTTCTTCCTTAAAAACCTCTCATAAAAGCATGTAAGATGAGTTGAACATACTAAAAAATAAAGTTGAAAATCTAGATGCATGTTCCAAGTGTAAATTTCTTGAATTTAAACTAGATGACCTGCATAAGATTGTATGTAAATTTGAAAAAGGTAAACATGGTCTTGATGATATCTTAAATACTCAAAGAAACACTAGTGATAGAAGTGGATTAGGATATACTCTACAAAAGAAATCAAACACAAGAAATAAATTTTTATTTGTAAATGCTAGTGATCAAGAAACTAATAAAAGGTCTGAATACAATAAATTAAAGTCTCTAGGAACTTACAAAAGATACAATGACTATAAGCTTGGAACAAAAAACTATTATGTTCCTAGAAATAATCATGCTTCCGAAATGAAATATGTGTGCAATTATTGTAATATGTCTGGACACACTTCTAATGTGTTCAATGTTAAAAAATATGGAGTACCAAAAAAGCAATACATATGGGTTGAGAAAGGCACTAACCCTCAAGGACTCAAATCACCTTAGGTACCTAAAATCCCTTTTTAATTGTTTTGTAGGAATGCACGAGGGCAGCAAGCAACATGTGGTATATTGACAATGGCTGCTCCTCACATATGAAAGGGGATAAATAAAAATTTGCAAACTATGTCTTGTTACGTTCCTGTCAACATATATCTTGGATACACTGTTAACAATTTTTCTTCTTTTTGATGATGTCAAAAAGGGGGAGAAAGGTTGTTGTTTGTTTTTTATTGATATTTTCATAATCATATTATTTTACTCCAAAACAAAGGGGGAGATGTACAAGATAGGGGGAGACATTTAAAACGATTAATATTTCAAGATGTTTTGTCATCATCAAAAAGGGGGAGATTGTGGAGAAAATCTCTCTCTAACTTTATGGCTGGGTTTTGATGAAGACAAAAGGACATTAACAAAAAGAAAGAAAAAGTGAAAAAAATCAAAGAACCAAGGTTTTATCAAGAATAACTTAAATTTACAAAGGTTCAAGTCTTCACCTAGAAAAAGTAAGTGTTCTTTATGTTATGATATCTTAAGACTCTTAAGTTTACAAACAAGTTAAGTAAAATATGGTTCAAGAATTAAAACAAGTAAAAATACATTTTTGTTAACTTAGAAACAGTTTTCAAGAGTCAGTAATTGATTATAGAAGGTCAGTAATAGATTACAGAAAGTCAGTAATCGATTACAGAAAGTCAATAATCGATTACGCTGTAATCGATTACAGAAAGTCTGTAATCAATTACGAAGTTCACAGATTTTTAATTTTTTCAAAAACAGCTTCCTGTAATCGATTTCCAAAAGTCATTAATCGATTACATGATTCAAAATTTGAATTATGGGTAACGTTTACGACAGTTGTGTAATCGATTACAAGTTTGAAAATTTGTAACAGTTCTTTTTTTAAACATTTTTGAAATGTTACAATTATCTATTTAAACAAGTTTTCAGATTTAGAAAAAGAGAGACATACAAGAGACTTGATTTTCATAATCTTATTCATCCTTGAAACAAACTTTCAATGTCTTTCATATTCTAAAAGTAAGAAAAACTTTTGAGTTTTAATTGTCATATCATGTGAAAGCCTTTCTTGTAGGATTCAACCTACCATTGAAACAGTCATTGTACTCTATTCTCCAATACTGAACATTTGTTGTTGTGAATTCGCTGTAGTGTTCGGTGAAAGATTGTTGTTCACCGTAATGTTCGGTGAAAGGGTATTTGATTACCGTAGTGTTCAGTAAGGGATTATAATCAAGAAAATGGGTTCTTTTCTTGGAGTGGTGTGTAGAGATCTCGAAGTGAGATTGTAACTCTACACTGTTTGATTGTGAAGAGAAATATCTGACAGTGGTCGGAGGACTGGACATAGCCTTCGGTGGTGGAAGGTGAACTAGTATAAAAATCTTTGTGTGATTCTCTCTATCCCTTCACTTTTATATTTTCGTTGCACTATTTATTTTAATTTATCTGGTTTAAATTTGGGGAAGAAATTTTAGTTAAAGGAAATACCAAATTAGTTGAAAAAAATGTGTGAACCTAATTCACCCCTCTTATGTTACCATCTAAACTTACAAATTTTATTTTATTGATCGTAATATACTTTAAATATTTCGAATTTTAATTTTTTATTATACTCTTTAAACCTTTATTTGATCAATTATTTTAATTACATTAGTTAACATAAACATGCTAAAATATTCTGCCAATGTATTAAATACTCTGTCAAAGTCTTAATTTCCAGATGTATTTGAACAAATAAAAAGAGAATATTATATCATATACGAGTTATATTGTAGGTCTATGACCCTCTACAGACAAATTCACTAGTAAAGCTGTTACTTTTATCATGGGTCTTATACAAATTGCTAAGTACACATAGGTCTTTCTTATCAGGCTTCGCATTTATTCCATAATACTGCATCTTTTAATCTTTAATTTTCGTTTTATCATTTTAATTGAAATATTAAGTATTTTTTTAAGTTTTATTTGTTTTAAGAAAACAATAAAAAAAAAACCAAGATTGTAATATTATTGTAAATTTCAAGATTTGTAACTAGTTTACCACGTGAAAAAAGTCAATTTATTACATTAATAATGAAATAAGCTGTGAATAAAAAAGAAAATTATGATTTTGTTCATTATAAGAATTTGAAAGTTTTCCTTCGTAAAAAAGTAAAAATTCTAAAATTTTAGTTTCAGTATCTCAGAAATTTTTGTCTTATTTTTGGTACTCTAAGTTGGAACTGCATTATTTTTTATGTTTCAAAAAGATTTGGTAGCATTTTATAACCATTATACAATATTATATAAACAAATTTAAGAAAAAAAATTATATATTTATAAATTAGAAGAAATAAAATAAAGGAAAAACATAAGAGATTAAAACCAAATTTTTTAAATTTTCAAGAGAACTAAAAAATATATTTTTCCCAAAAAATTTGTTATCACAAAACTAATTATGAACATTAATATAGGTGATGTATTTGCAGGCTGTGGGGTTCGAACCCACGCGCACTTATGTGCAGAAGATCTTAAGTCTTCCCCCTTAACCACTCGGGCAAACCTGCATATATTATGTGACTTCAACATTTGCATTTTAACCATATTTGTTTGTGTTTATCAATCTACCTTATTCCATTGCAGAATTTTTTCTGTTTGAAATGACTGTTATGGTGTGATAAATACATGAAATTTGGTTATTTTTCATGAATACAATTTTATAAAAAAAAAAAATGACAGATATAAATAGTTTTAAAGAATATGTGATGGATAAGTCTTCTTAAGATAATTTTATAAGATTATAAATAAATTAGAAGTTTGAAAAAACAAGTTATCCATCATTTAAATATCGGAAAAGGATTATATGAAAGTGTATTTAAGTTCAATTAAATGACATGAAAATCTAATTTGTAGAAACAAAATAGGGAAAGTTCAGATGTTCAAATTGTAAATTATTTGTCTTCATATGTTTTTTTTTAGTAATTTAAGTGAAAATTATCGATTCATGGCACTTCACTCTGCCAATGACATAATTGACAAAGAACATTTCATAAATTTGAGGTGGATGAGCATATTTAAAATTAAAATTAGAAACAGGAGTAACATTTTATAACAAATTTAAGTAAAAAGATAATTCATATAATCTTTAAGAATTCGACCTAAGTTAAAATATCGGTCGGTTAAATAAATTTTCTTAAGTACATGTTTATTCATGAAATAGAAAACGTATGGTAAGTAACTTATCACATAGAAACATGTCATCTCTCTAATATTTAAACATAATTAATCCTCTTTTACTTAAGAACTAAATACACACTATTTTACCTTCTTTATACACGAGAAAATAATATATTTTCTAAAGAATAATACATATCCTAATAAAATAAATTAAATCATCTTTTCATATTGTATTTTTCCGACAAACTTGCACTTTGTTATGTTTGTATGCATATCAACTATTCCGTGAATACATAAATTACGTACTCACCTTGTTGGATATATTTATATAAATTTAATATATTATTAATGTAATTAATTATTTATGTTATTTTGATTATTAACTATATTTATTTTTTAAATATTATATATGTTAATTATTGAATCTTGAGACCTCTTTGTATATGACGAGTGATGAATTAGGTTATCTAGTGTTAATTATTAACACTTATCATTAATGCATTCTGCATTCAGACAGAGAGAGAAAGTGGTCATTCCTCACTACTCACAAATTCAAGCACCGGAAAACATGCACTAACAAATTATCATGGACATATATGCTCCTCGAATGATTGTTTAATTGAATTGATGAGGTAACGTACTATAGAATTGTATCTGTGTGGGTTAGAAGTAGAATTTTATCTAATGATTTCTTTCAATTCGTATTAGAGTTAGATATATACGTTGTTAGATAATTTCATAATTTATTAGCATAAACACTAGATAACTATAACGTGTTTTTATTGGTTTCACGCATAAAGTTCACTGTAATCAATCCATTTATTTCAATCTTCCTTAAATTTTTTAAGGACGTTTTTTTTTTTTTTTAAGTTGCAATATTAAGACTGTACACCTTTATTTTTCTCACATTTTGTGGCCTATGCATTGAGAAAATGGTGTTCTCTTCAACCTTTGGTAACCTTTTTAATCCAGGAAAGCTTGGTTCTTCTTCATAAAAATTAAGATTTAGTTAGGGCTTTTGTATAACACAAAATCATGATTAAAATAGCCTAAAAATGAGTTAAGCATTATAACTTTTTGGGAAGAGATTAGGTGAAAATCCAAGCTATTTTAGACCTATTTTAAAGAAAAAAAATAAGTGCGGAAGACAACTAGTGCGTGCAACACTCGCACCGAAGTGGTTAGAGAACGTGCGCTTGGGTGACACAGAAAACGAATAAGTACGCACATGTGAGGCACTTAGACTACATGCGCAAAGGGAGAAGATGCGCACGTGAAGCGCATAGACCACACCTGTGAAACGCCCTTGAGCATGTAAGGTGCGTCACGTGACACATCAACCTCTACACTCATGTAGGAGCACGTGAGCGCGCCACTTGAGCCGCTCTACATATGCTACTTGATAAAATTAATATTGCATTAATATGAATAATTTCCTATCAATATTTTACCGTTAATGGGATTTTCTAATTGATATAACGTGCTATTAGTTTCTTTTATGTCAATTTTATTCTTCCAAGTATCTTATCGCTACTGAATTTCTAGTGACATAAGTTGCACATTATATTATTTGTTATTATAATTTTGTGATTCGGGATCCTTCGGTTGGATTGTAGTAAATGAGAAAATTTACACATAAGCCTATTTTGTTATACATATGGAATCATTTAACTGTCTTATTACACAATGACACATATGTATATTAAATGTTTTCCCTTTTGAATCATGACAGTTTTTCTACCTGTGCAGTTGACCACTGTCAAAACTCTGAATGGAACTAATTTCGAGGATTAGAGTAAATCCTTGGATCTCTACTCCTCTGTCTCTAATAGGGATTTTGCCTTAAGAGAAGATGAGCCACGTGCACTTACTACTGAAAAGTCTTACCGTGAGAAATGAGACAATTCCAACAAGGTATCTCTCAAAGTAATGAAGTATACCATGGAGAAATCTCTCAAACAAAGTACTCTAGAAAATAAATTGGCGCAGCAATTTCTGAAGTCAATAGGTGAGAAACTCACTTCTTTTGACAAGGCTCAAAAAGGTCATTATCTTTCCTTGCTTGAGAATGCCAAGTATGAAGTGGGGTTCGTGAGCACATTATAAATTTGATGCAATATTTTCACAAACCAAAATCCTTCAAGGTTGACTTGGGTGGTAGTTATTTGATCTGGAAGGTTCTTGTGTCTCTCTCTTCTCAATTTGATGTTTTAAGAACTCCTTACAATGCTTAAAAACACAAGTAGAGTGTTGATGAAATGATTGTCACTGTCTCCCAAGAAAAGGATTATGATAAGAAGGGAGGAAAATCTTACATTATCAACTTTGCAACTTCCACTTCTAGTACTAAGAATGATAATAACAAAAGTTACAAAGGAAAAAACATTTTGATAAGAAGAAAGTAGGTAAGATGTTCCAATACTTATAGCCTAGGAAGAAGTTCTTCAAAAGAATTTGTAAGTACCGTAAGAATTATGGTCATAAAGTGGATGACTGTTACGTCTTGAAGAAGTAAGAGGAGAAGCGAGGTATATCCTTAGCTCTAACTTATTTTGAGTCAAATGTGATTAATGTTGCTCCCAACACTTGGTGGTTTGACTTAGGTCATCTATTCATGTTGTGAATTCTTTACAGGGGTTGATAAGCCTAACAAATCCAAGTGATGTTGAATCCGAGATTATTGTGGGAGATAGAGCTAGAGTGTAGGCAGAAACATTGACGTAGTTACCTTGTATTTATCTTCTGGACATTTTTTATTGTTGAAAGATGTTATTTATGTACATCTATGAGAAGGAACTTAATTTCAATTTTAGTTCTAGATAAATGTGGTTATACATTTAAATTTAGTCATGGAAAAGTTGTAATTCGCCTTGATTCTATTATTGTTCGTTTTGGCATTCTTTGTGATGGTCTATACAAGCTATATTTGATTTATATGTCTATTAATTCTGTTCTTGGGAATAAGCATGGTAGAACAGATGAGAATTCTTCTATGTTATGGCATAGACGCTTAGGTCACATCTCCAAGCCTTAGATTGAAAGGTTGACCTGGGAAGACATTCTCACTCTCTTGACTTATCTGATTTTGACCCTTGCCTAGATTGCATCAAATAGGTGTGATGGTGTGTTACGTTGATTCATACAGACATGTGTGGACTTATTACAGGAACCGTTATGGGTGGATATAGGTACTTTATCAATTTTAAAGACAATTTTTCCAGATTCGGTTGGATAAATCTTCTTCCGAAGAAATCTAGTTCTCTAGATGCTTTCAGGTCCTTCAAACAAGATAGAAGATCAAATGTATGAGATCTTATTGAGGAGGAGAGTACTATGACAAGTATGATGAAACTAGGAGAAATGTTGGACCTTTTGCGAGCCATCTAGATGAATGTGGTATTGAAGCCCGATAAATTATACCTGGTACTTCTAAACCGAACAGTGTTGTAGAAAGGAAAAATCGTACCTTGATGAAGATGGTGAGATGCATGTTGAGTCATTCATCATTACCAAATTTTCTTTGGGGAGATGCCTTGAGGATTGTTGTGTACATTTTGAATCAAGTACCCAATAAATCTATGCCAAAACTCCTTATGAATTGATGGCCGGAAGAAAGTCGAGCTTAAGACACTTTCATGTGTGGGGATGTAAGGCTGAAGTTAGGCCTTATAATACTCATTAAAGGAAGCTTGATCATAAGAATATTATTGGCTTTATTATCGGCTACTATGTGGATTCCAGAGGTTGTAGATTCCATCTCATTTTACACAGGTCATTGGATCTGATCGTGCTGTATTTTTTTAGGATGTTTTGGATAGTGAGATCCACACACTACGACGAGTCACCCTTAGAAAAGATTGAACAATTGTCTCGATTGCTCCATTATTTGGTATTGTCATTGCTCTTGTTGATCATAATGATGATCAAGTTTTTCAAGATCGTGATGATGTTGTTATGCCACCAGTTGAAGAACATGAGCCAAATGACAATACAGAGACGGTCATGTTCAGATGGTCTTAAAGAGTGTGCAAACATTCTATACCAAATAACTACATTGTGTATTTTCAAGAGTCCGAGTTTGATATCCATGATGATATTGATCCTATTACTTTTGAAGAGGCAATTTCTAGTTCTCATGCTTTTAATTGGTTGCTAACTATGCGTGATGAGTTGTCCTCTATGTTTTATAATGATGTCTGGGATCTTGTTAAACTAGTTGGATGCAAATGAGTTTCTAATACCAAGCATAGTCCAGAAGGAAAAGTTAAAAGGTATAAGATAATACTAGTAGTAAAAAGTTCCAGTCAAAGATAGAGCATTAACTATAAAGAAACTTTCTCACCGGACTCCACAGCCTTTCAAGTTGTCATGAGCTTAGCTCATTATAATTTGAACTTTACCAAATAAATGTGAAAACAACTTTTCTTAATGACAATTTAACATAAAATCTCTACTTTGATAAAAATAAAAAATCTTCTTCTTAAAAAAAATATTAATTAAGTTAAAATTAGAAATTATAATTTCAAATCCAATTTCATCATTATCATACTCTAGGACTAGGCATAATTTTAGCATTTGAGAATTCAAAATCATAAATAATTTACAATTAGGCTTAGTAGTAATTAACTCATTCTTTCATTTTCTAATTAATTAAGTAATGACAACATAAACATCAGTTTTGTTGACCACCGAAGAATTTGATCGAGTTGATCTTCTGATTGATTAATGCTGATACAATTAATATTCACTAGATTAGGAAACTCAATGTGTAAATATCTAAATTGATAATGGTAATAGATTGTGTCAAAAAAATTAAATAGTACAAGAATTAAATTTTCATTAATTTTTATATAAAATATACTAAATTTAAAAAAGCATACTATATACATTTCATATTTTGACAAAATTAATCATATTTCTGACCGTACATGGTATATTAGTTCTAAAGTTAAAAAAGAAGTTATTCCACATCTCACTCATCCATCTCCATGTATAAGGAACTACAACGCCACTAGAATGTTGTACCTAGATTATGAAGCCTACAAGATGCTGCAGCAATAGTAGTAACAACCATGGAATGTTGTTTTGTTGGTGTGAGTGATTTGATTTTCTCATCCTTTTATTTAAGTTGTGATATCGAGAAACTATTGTATGATCTTGGAATTAAGATTATTATATGTCAAAGATCTTGACCAACTGTTCACACTATTCAGATTTTTAATTGCCAGAGAAAATAATCAAAGGATGACTGGTGTGTGACCATAATAATTTTTTAAAAAAATGGATGTGTTAATAATACAGGGAAACAAAACCAAAACAAGATAATTGATCTTCTGCAGACACAAAACATTTGCTTGTCAAATCAAATTGATAAACATCAGCCATCAGCAAATAGTATTGGAAGACTTTTAAACATTCACTGTTAACCATATAAAACATGACAAAAAAAAAATAAAATTACATGGCCTGTTATGACTCTGAGCTTTGGTGGCCTTTTCATCATGCATTTGGGTCTCTTATTTGTATTAAGGTTACTCTCAATTATTAAAAATTAACTTATTGAATCATATTTTTATTTAATATTTAATTTTAAAAAATTATATAATAGTATAAATTAAATAGGTAACATAATGTAAAAATTTAATATTTAAAAATTATCAAACAAAAAATTGTACAACTAACAAAATGTTTAAGTTTATATTACTTATTTAAATTTTAATTATTTAAAAATTTATCATCTGATTATTTTAAATCAATATTATCTATTACTTATAATAACTTTATTATATGATTTATATTTAATTATAATTATTAATTAACTAATTTACTGATATACATATTATAAAATTTAAGTTCACATAATATATAATGGCATTATAAAATATATAAAAATATTTGAATAAATTTATACTGTTTATTAGCTATAAATATTAAAAAAAATACATTCTATAACTAAATTATTTATATTATTTTATGTATCCTATAACTTGTCATTTTTAATAAATCAAATTAATGGAGTGATAGAGTGCACGGCACTGCAAACACACAGTCACCAGCAAAAACATATCTAGTGAATGCCTAGATTCACTGTTCCTTGTAGCTGACTATTCCTTACATTTATTTGTTTTGTCATTTATTTATATCTATTACTAATCACTCCAACTATCAAACATAGCAACAGCACTCTAGCCACGCCAATCCTTCTTTATTTCAATAAAATACAAAACAAAATACCAAAACAATAATAATGATTCAAAACAAGACAAGAAAAATTGTGAGTTGCTCCACATTTTCCTCAGTTACAATAGGAAACTTCAATAATATCATTATTGATTTTCTTTTCTATCAAGTCTTAGTTAAATATAGTCAAAAGTGTTTAATGAAAGGAAAGATATTATGGATTTGTGTCTTTTTTTAATGTATTTTAAAGGATAAAATGTATTATTATTGATTTAAAAATTAATGGTTAAGATTTATAATAAAATATAAAAGTATTAATTTCTAAATCAATAATTAATAATATATTTTATCCTTTAAAATATGCTTCTCCACTTTAAATAAATCAAATATATATTAAGGTATTAGTTATAAAGCAACATTGATTTGATTTGGACAATATTAGCCTCTAATATTTTAATTAAAGTCCTATATTTAAATATTGTGAATAAAAAGTATATAATTAAAAAAATCTTATTAAAAGTACGTATTGGTAGCTTTCCTAACATGTATTAATTATCAATAAAGTACATAGATATTTCGTGATTATAGTTATGACATGATGGCAAAAATAATATTCACTAAAAAATAAAAAATAAAAATATTTTGATGAGAAAATATTAACTTACTTTTTCTCCTCAACGTAAACCTAAATTAAGATGTTATATTTACACTCCTTAGCATTAAACTAGAAAAAAGAGTTGATGGAGGGCATTTTTATTTGCACCACTATTTTTTATTATACACTTTTTCACATTTTTACGATATAATTTTTTATAAAAAAAGACGAAAGATTAAGTATGTTTTTTTGAAAAACAATTTTCAAAAATTAGTTTTGAGAATCGGTATAATATATCCCTTTAGTTATGACCATTACCGTAACCATCTCTTTCTTTTAGTAATACATAAAATTAAATTAGTTCTTAAAATTATGGATATCGATTAATCAAATTATTAAATTTTAGTTATTTTAGTCTTTATTTTTGTAATTTCAAGAATTTAAATAATCGCTACTTAATAATACTTGAGGTGATAATGATTGCTCTTCGATAATTTTAGAAACTCAAATGATAGTTTTTATAATTTCCAAAAACTAATTTCATAAATAGTTGTAATTTAATTTGAAAATGATTTGGTCTATAACTTTCTTTTCGGGGGTCCATATTATTTCTTGTCCCATAAATGTTTTTGTTGTTTTTCAATTTTATGTCAATTAGAATCCATTCAATCGATGTTTGGGTTCAGAAGATAGAGTTTAGGATTTTTTTCCTTACCTCACAAATCTAATCCAACATGCCTTCTTTACATTTTAAAAAAATCATTTCAAAATATTAAAAAAAAAAAAGTGTAAGATAAAATTTGTGAGTTATACAAATTAAAATTTCTAATATTTACTTGTGGAGCTTGATATTCCGACTTCAAGCAATAAAGTTGGACTATTTCTATACAGAAGTTAACTCACTAGTCAGTATTCAAGAAATTAAGAATAAAAAAATCACTAAATAGCAATCATCATTCATCAATGACCTCATGATATATACCAAATCAAAATTAAAGCTTGTGATACATATGACTTTTCCTCGAAATTGTTATTTGATAATTAATTAGCTAAAATTGCACCAAAAGATGATGCTAATGATAGCAATTGATCATAAGTAATACAAGCAGCTAGGAGATAAAGGATCTTGTCTTAACTATAGATTACTGACCTGGAAATTCTGATCAGTCAACTTTTCTCCAACATGTGCTGAATACTAAATATCCATTTAATTACTTTCTATCTAAAAATCTTTAAACATGTATAATAATAAGTGCAAAGCTGGCATGTTTATCTTCAACTTTATATTATTATTTTTCTGCTTAAACATTAACCTTCATTAACATTAGAAGTGATTCATTATTTGAGCGTAAAGATTATATATTAATAACATAAAATAATTTTATGTAATTATTTGATTACAAATTAAATTTTATATAATTTGTAAATGTTTTATCATTAAAGTCAACAAATATATCATATAAAGGAGATTGTGATGTTTGATTAATCGTATAAATATTTTATATTATTAATGTATGAAAGTCTTTGTTTATTATTTTATTATTGTTGTTTTGATAGTTTTTAAGCTAGAAGTACTTAATGCCATTTTTCACAAATTGAGATTGGAAAATTTTGTAGAAAGTGATTTTTTTTTTGTTTTATACCAAAGATTAAAAACTAAATTTTCTCCTATCATTGTCCACAATGTGTTTTGAATAATAACTTTCATTTGTCGTATAATGTTATGATGTTGCTTTAGAGATGTGTTGACTAGCTTTATAGACTTCATCAATGGAATTGATAAGGAACCAATGACATATAATTTATGGTGTTAGAACCACCTTCATTGGAGGTAAAAGATCGATGCACAAATGGCACTGCTTACGAATGGTTAATATCGAAGCACTTATTTGATAAGTGGTGTTTTGTTGTTAGCTCTAGAATTGACTTCAAATGAAGACAATTTTTATTATGTATAAAGAAAGAAGAAACATGTTCACACGTGTAGTGTGAACGGAAGACATGACACTATATTTTACATTTACTCGTCTTGACATTTTTAAGAATTGTAATGTCATCCCATATTAAACAAATGGGTGTCGATATGATCCAATTTCTTGTGACTAATTCTTTTAAAAAATTATAATGTTCACATTGCTAGAAAAAAAAATACATTATTATTAAATTCTGCCAAATTTTTATCAAGTCAGATTACTAGAAATAAACAAAGGTGTTATTTCATTTAGAGTTTTAGAAAATATAATCTTAGTCTATTGACTTCATTTTTATTTAGTTATATCGTAACGCGTATCACATTTTGATACCACATATCATAATTTGATGAATTTTACCAAGCTTTCTCAAGGACAATAAATTAAATAAATACTTCTAGTGGAACAAAATAGGTGAGAGGTGTTGATCGAGAAAATCAAAATTTTCTCTGTAATGATAGCGCACACTTAAAGAATATAACAAAATAAAAGTTATGAAATGACACAAATTTAATGTGATTTAACAGATCTTATCTATATATCCACAAAGACATATTAATAATCATTCATTTCATTAAAACAAACTTTATAAAATCAAAAAATTCTCTCTACGTGACTCTTCCCTCCGACATAGAAATTTTCTAATCTATAATCATAAATATCAAAACAATATCTTTAATAATAAATATAAATAACAGTCAATTTAAATTCAAACAATATTTTGAATTATTCTCCCAACAATTCATCTTTTTAATTAAAATTTCCAAATTTTCTATTCAACTTTTTGTCGTCGTGGATGTTTCACAGTCATTTTGAATCATGCTTTTAATTCCCAAATTTTAGTTTATTTCTCATGTTTATTCCATGAGTATTGTATAATGTCACTTGTTATATTTGTATCATCTTTAGTTGCCCAAACATGTTATTTGATTTACGTTTCTATAGGGACACGAGGATGAATTCGGGTTCTAGCCACAAATAAAAAAAAAGTTAAATAAGAAAATAACATATTTATTGCAATAATGTTTGTTTAATATTTTTTAGTGACAAATTTTATTTCTAGTTTTACTATTTTACGTATAAAATAATTAATTAATTTCAAGGTTAATTAAATTTTTATCCTTCATTTTTTTGTTTTTAGTCGTTCAAGTTATTTTTTATCCTTTCGGTTAATATTTCAATTAAGTGATTAAATAAAAACAATTTTACCGTCACAAGATTATTCTTGTTTAATTAACCGATAGAATTAAAACAGTGACAGAAAATTTCATTAGTACTAAAATTAGAAATAAAATATTGGAATAATTAAAAATAAATTTTTAAAAAGGATTAAAAACTTAATTAACTTATTTTTTGTTGTAGTGTAATCCAGAATCTAAATGTTAGTTACATATATACATGGGTAACTACCCAACTATTTTTGTATATAAATACATGGATGTATTTGAAGTCAGTTAATGAGAAAGCCTCTTTTCTCTCATTTGTTATTCTCTTCATTTCTGTTCCTATTTTTTCTCTCAATATCCAGATAGGTCTAGCCTTTCTCTAACAGTTTGGTATCTAGAGCTTGTGCATAGATAGGGACCTGTGAAAAAGAAGCACCATTGTTGTTGTTGTTGAGAGCACTGTTGCAGACGTGCTATTATGGCTGTTGTGAATGCCATACCTGGAAATCTCCCTGTGTTTGATGGGAAAGGTTATGAAGATTGGTGCGTGAAGATGGATGCTATTCTTGGATTTCAAGAACTGGATGAGATTGTGAGAGATGGGTTTCAAGAACCCTCAAAGAATTCTACAGCAGAACAGAAAAAGAAGGAGATGTATAGAGAGAACAAGCGATTAGATTGCAAGGCCCGAGTTCTTTTGCATCAATGTGTTTCTGCAAACGTGTTTCAGAAAATTGCACAGGCTGCAACTGCAAAACAAGCATGGGATATCTTGCAACAGGTTTATGGGAATACTGGGAGAACAAAGAAGGTTAAGCTACAATCTCTTAGAAGACAATATGAGTTGTTATCGATGACAGAGCAAGAAACTATTGCAGATTATTTTAATCGGATCCAGGTGGTGACAAAATCCATGAGAGCCTGTGATGAAGCAATGACAGATTCAAAGATTGTGGAGAAGGTACTCAGAACTTTGACACCCTCTTTTGACCACATTGTTGTAGCTATTGAAGAATCGAAAGATCTTGAGAAGATGGCTCTGGAAGAACAGCAAAACTCCCTAGAGGCACACGAGCAAAGGGTGATTCAAAGAAAAGGTAATGATAAAGTTGCAGAGCAGGCACTGCAAGCCAAGACCAGCCACAAGTCTAGAGGTCGTGGTGGCTGGAACAAAAGAGGAAAAGGAAGATATAGAGGAGGTAGAAGTGGCGATCGAAATGCAGAAACACATGGTTCAACATCCCAAGATCATAATCTTGCAAGCAATTCAAGTGAGCAGCGTGATAATTCCAGTTTTAAAGGTGGAACCTCTTTTAGAAGTCGAGGTGGTAAGTGACCCATTGACAAAAGAAAGATCCAGTGTTACAATTGTGATAAATTTGGACATTTTGCCCAAGAATGCTGGCAGAATAACAACAATAATACTCATAACAAGTACAAGAAGAATGATCAGGCACATTTGGCACAAGAAGAAGATGAATCTGATTCAGATCAAGTTTTGCTTATGGTAACCACAAGCAGTAAAGAAGGTCGGTCTTCCTGGTATCTTGACACCGGGTGTTCGAACCACATGACAGGCAATAGAGATTGGTTGGTTGACTTCAATCCAAATGTCACCACTAATGTGAGGTTTGCAGATGATAGCACTATACATGCAGAAGGTATAGGGAAGGTGATGATCACTAGAAAGAATGGAGAGACAGCATATATGCATGATGTGTTGTATGTACCTTCAATGAAAAATAATCTACTTAGCTTGGGGCAGCTTCTTGAGAAAGGTTTTACCATGGCAATGCAGGAAAACCATATAGAAATCTTTGATGATAAACAAAGATTAGTGCTCAAGGCACCGTTATCCAGAAATAGGACCTTTAAGGTAAACTTGAGTATTGCTGCTATTCAATGTTTGTCTATTGTCAACACAGAAGAAGATAGCTGGCTATGGCATTACAGATATGGCCATTTAAATTTTAAGAGTCTACATCAACTAAGCAGCAGACAAATGGTGCTTGGAATGCCATTCATTCACTCACCACAGAAAACTTGTGAAGGATGCTTGATTGGAAAACAACCCAGAAAATCTTTCAAGACCAAGGCACCACAAAGAGCCAAACAACCTCTTGCAGTAGTCCATTCAGATGTGTGTGGACCCTTTGATACTCCATCCCTT
Organism: Hylodesmum podocarpum; assembly: GCA_026586105.1. Classification (NCBI taxonomy): domain Eukaryota; kingdom Viridiplantae; phylum Streptophyta; class Magnoliopsida; order Fabales; family Fabaceae; genus Hylodesmum; species Hylodesmum podocarpum. The sequence continues at coordinate 8,899,155 of JALJEV010001436.1, read as the reverse complement.
GGTGGTAATAGGTATTTCTTGACTTTTGTGGACGAATTTACCAAGAAGATTTGGATATATTTGCTGAAAGAGAAAGGTGCAGTGTTTTCTCTCTTTGTGAAATTTTGCAACTCAGTTGAAAGGCAATCTGAATTGAAGCTAAAGATCCTTAGAACAGATGGAGGGGGTGAATATAACTTTAAAGAGTTCAAAGAATTTTGTGAAGCTAAAGGAATTGAACATGAGGTAACCGCTCCCTATACACCTCAACACAATGGCTTGGCAGAAAGGAGAAATAGAACGCTGCTGGATATGACTAGGTGTATGCTTAAAGGGAAAGGACTACCAAACTGCTACTGGGGAGAAGCTGTCACTACAGCAGCATATGTTTTGAATAGATGTCCCACCAAGAGACTTCAATCTGTAACACCTGAAGAAGCCTGGACCGGGGACAAGCCAATGGTGAATCATTTGAGGATTTTTGGGTCTCTTAGCTACAGGCACATCCTAGATGAAAGGAGGAGAAAGCTAGATGATAAGAGTGAAGCTCTTATCTTGGTTGGATATCATCCAACTGGTGCATACAAACTGTACAGCCCCTTGAAGCAACAGGTGGTGATTAGTAGAGACGTTGTGGTAGATGAATCTGCAGCATGGAAGTGGGAAAATGAGCCAAAAATTCCCAGCTCATACATTCTTGAGGATAGCCCAAGAATCAAGGATGTTAACTCTGTTGTCCCAATGCAAACTCCTGTGAGGAGGTCACAAAGAACAAGATTTCCCTCCACAAGACTTGCTGATTATGAACTATACAGTAATAGTTCAATCTCTGATGATGGTGACATGGTACATTTTGCTTTTATGGCTGACACTGAACCTGTACATTGGAAGCAGGCCCTGGATATCAAAGAATGGAAATTTGCTATGAAAGAAGAGTTGGATGCCATAGAGAAAAACAGAACCTGGGAGCTGGTTGATCTGCCATATGATAAACATCCAATTGATGTGAGGTGGGTGTTTAAAGTAAAGCTGAAACCAGATGGGTCAATTGCAAAACACAAAGCTAGGCTTGTTGCAAAAGGATTCCTTCAGAAACGAGGAATTGATTATACAGAAGTATATGTCCCAGTTGCAAGAATGGAAACAATTAGATTGGTAATTGCTGTTGCTAGTTCTAGAAGGTGGACCATATTTCAGCTTGATGTCAAATCTGCCTTTTTGAATGGTCCACTGGAAGAAGAAGTGTACATCCTGCAGCCACCAGGATTTGAAATAAAAGGAAAGGAACGCAAGGTATACAGGTTACTTAAGGCTCTTTATGGCCTCAAGCAGGCTCCTCGAGCTTGGAACAAATTGATTGACAGTTTTCTTAGCAAACAAGGTTTTGTGAAATGCACAGTAGAGTTTGGTGTGTACATCAAAGAGACTCAGCACAAGAACTTGCTATTTGTATGCGTATATGTGGATGATCTGATCATTACAGGAGATGTGAATGAAGAAATTGAGCAATTCAAAGAAAAACTGAAGTCAGAATTTGACATGACAGACCTTGGAATTCTGCATTATTTCCTTGGTTTTGAGTTTATGCATACACAGAAGGGAATTTTCTTACACCAGAGAAAATATACTGGTGAGGTTCTGAAACGTTTCAATATGGAGAATTGCAAAGCAACTGTGGTACCTGTGATGCCAAACCTGAAGTTAACAGAAGAGTTGGATGAAGAACCAGTTGATGCAACCTTGTTCAAACAGATTATTGGGTCACTCAGATTCTTGTGTAACAGCAAACCAGATATTAACTATGGAGTGGGATTGCTTAGCAGATTTATGGGCAATCCTCGAGCTCCTCACATGACTGCAGCTAAACATATCCTGAGGTATCTCAAGGGAACAAGTGATTTTGGTTTATTGTTTCCAACAGGGAATGATCAAAACAGATCCTGCATTGAAGTCTATTCTGATTCAGATTGGTGTGGTGATAAGGTGGAAAGAAAACGCACCCATGGATACTTGTTTAAGTATCTGGATGCACCAATATCTTGGTGCTCAAAGAAGCAAAGTGTGGTGGCACTCTCCTCTTGTGAAGCTGAATATATAGGGTCAGCTAAAGCTGCTTGTCAAAGTTTGTGGTTGGAAGCTCTGCTTGAAGAGATGAAATTGCAATATGAAAGGTCAGTACAAATGCATGTTGACAATAAATCAGCCATTAGTTTGTCAAAGAATCCAGTTTCTCATGGAAGAAGCAAGCACATTGAAACTAAGTATCATTTTCTTATAGATCAAGTAAGTAAAGGGAAATTGGAGCTGGTATATTGCAGCACCAAGGATCAAGTTGCTGATGTTTTTACCAAGCCTCTGAAATATGAAAGATTTGAGAAGTTGAGAACCTTGCTGAATTTAGAATCAGCTGAATATTTTGGATTAAGGGGGATGTTGTAGTGTAATCCAGAATCTAAATGTTAGTTACATATATACATGGGTAACTACCCAACTATTTTTGTATATAAATACATGGATGTACTGATTTGAATGAGAAAGCCTCTTTTCTCTCATTTGTTATTCTCTTCATTTCTGTTCCTATTTTTTCTCTCAATATCCAGATAAGTCTAATCTTTCTCTAACATTTTTAATAAAAATGATTATTTATTATATAATTATTTATTAAACTAAATATTTAAATAATTATTAACCAAAAATAATTTTCCCACCCAATTGAGCTCGGAATCCATCCTTGAATGCTCTAAGAAAACTTTGAATACAAAGATTTTCACTATTATTAACTATCAAGACATTCATTTGGCTTTCACACGCCAAAAACCATTCAAGCTAAACATCACGTTACAAAAAGTCGTTCAAGGTAAAAAAAAAAGAAATGATAATAATAACAGAAAAGTTCAGTGATCTTCTAACTAATCACTAGGCTCTGTTTAAATCTTCATCACCTCTGATTATGAAAGAAACTCCTTTATACACCACCCCTGTTCCATAATTTTTTTCATTGAAAAAAATAAAATTTGTTAATGTGGCAATGATAAATAGCACCACAGATTACATGTCATATTCCAGATTTGATGACATGACATTAATTAAATTAAATATTTACATGACACTGACATGAAATAATAAGGTGAAATGTTACACTCATCGAATCAAGATATTCTTATATTTGCATCCATATCAAATAACACACCATTGGTCACGTATTTTCTGCTTTCATGTCAATAATTTTCATTAGTTTTAATGAAAAAAATATAGAGCAATTTAATTGTAAATATTAGTAGACTTTAAAAACCTAATTAGCCTAATTAAAATGTAAAAGAACAAAATTACAGAAAAAAACACGGTTGAGGAACAAAAATACTATTGAGACTAACTAGAAATATTTTTATTAAAATCTAATTTTTAAAAATATTCACTTTGAGATAATTTATTCTAATTTATATATATTGTAGGATTTATAATAATTTTTTATAAAAATTGAATTTTAACTTATGTTTATCTTCTAATCTTTTTAATTAATGAAATAAAAAATGTTAATATCTATGCACAAAATTAATGAATTTCTCTTATTAATTTTATCTCTAACAATGTTGTTCCTGTAGATTTTGTATTTCTACAATTTTAAAATTTAGGCAAGAAATGATATACATTTACTTTCAATCAAATCTCAACTAGAAAGTATTTATTATGTTTAAATTCCTCCTCTCAATTACACTTTGAATATATCTGTGATCATGACTATACTTTAGCAGTTAAATTGTTACTACCAATGACATATTACGTGGATAATTCGCAGTCAAATTTCAAAAGAAAATTTGAGAATTTAAATAGGACTTAACTCTATCAAGAGTCAAAATACATTCATGTCTATAAAATAGTTTTTTTTAAAAAAAAACTTAATAATAATATTTAGTTTTCAAATTGACTTATTTTCATCTCTATGCCATTAAATTGAGGAGTTTTTGTGATATGTTTAACGATAAAAGAACCACTAATTATCCAATACACTGAAAGAGTATAAAAAGTGACCTATATCTATTGCCTAATGATTGAAAATTCATTTTAAATTTTAAATAAAAGTAAACGGAGCAACAGGTATTGGCCACTTTTTAATTTAGATGCGATTGCTACATTCACAAGAAATGTACTATAAGTTGATGTTCATTCATGATCACTATATTGACACTTTCATGATCTACAAATGAAAAAATCGAAAGATGATAAATTGATAATGACATGAAATTTTTTATTATCTCCTATTGGCCTATATTTTAATTCCCCAAGTTAAGCAAATGTAAATCTTTGTTAGTTCCAAACGTTGAGGCTAACAATGATCACCACTTTCCCAACCTCAGCAATTTCCATAAACAGACAATAGGATGCTGATAGTGTAACTGAACAATATATATTTATTGTGTCTTATGTGTGTTTTGCTAAAGATAAAAAGGTCAATGAATCTGTAACATCTATATGTCTAATATAATTAAATGAAAGAGCCTTGCGCAAGTAAGTACGTACTACAAGTTGCTTAAATTAACCGATTCTATATTATTAGGATTTTAGGGTCTTTTGAATATTTTTCCTCTCACAAAAATTTATAGAAGAAAAAATTAGAAAAAAATTAAAACTTATTTTTATTAATTAGTTAATTTATAAAAATTATCACAATGAATTTTTAAAAAATTGATAAAGAAAAATTTATTTATTTATTCAACCTTTTTTTCTCATTTTCTATTTTTATAAATTCTTTGATAAAAGTTTACCTAAACATATCCTTAATTAATTGTTACTTGATATTTAATTAAAAACGTTGTTAATTTTATCTTTCAAATTAAAAAAACTAGCTACAACCGACATTACTGTATTCAACATATTATTGAAACGAAATCAAGCTGATTTGGCTTTTGTAAAAAAAAAAAAAAAAAAAACCTAGCTATAACAGTAGCTAATAAAACACGTATATATAAAATTTATAAAAGAATTATTGTAAATCAATTTTATAAGGTAATATTAAACTAAATTAAATATCAGGAATATTAAGGTTATAATATATTTTTTATTCACATGTTTTTATATTTTTACTTTTAGTCTTTTATCAGTTTTTTAGATCTCGGCCTTTATCTTTTCTTTTTTCCCTTCTCATATAATTAAAATTAAGGGTTAATTAAGTTTTCAATTTTTCGCGTTTCTAGGGTATTTAAATCTTTAATTCCTTAGCATAAATTTTGAGAAATATATATTTTTGTTTAAATTTATAGATGATCTTAAAATATAATTAATAAAGAAGATTAAATTTTCGGAAAATATAACAAACTAAGAATAAAAGTGAAATGTACGTACAAAGTGTTTTTAAAATGTTTGTAGTGGAGAACAAACATATATTTAGAATGAAAATGATGCATATGAGACGCACGTGTGTAACTTAGCTTCGGTGAATAAGAATGTTAAATCTAATTGAATTGTTAAAAACAATTGATAATTATATTGAAAACAAAGTATGCTCGGTAAACTTTTTAATTTTTAGTGACAATGGGTATAGATGAAAATAACTGATATCTTTTCTTAGTTTTTGGTGTCGTCAAAGTGGCAACCAAAAAAGTGATATAAGTGATTTTTTTTTTTAATTTAGCTGGACGGAAAGAAAATAAACAATGAGAGAAAAATAAAAAATAAAAAATATCAGAAGAAAAAAGTTATAATTTTTTGTTTTAAAATTAATTTGTATATATTTTTTTGTAAATATTTTATATATTTTAAAGTAATTACAAAATGTTATATCTTTAAAAAATTTATTTTTATAATAACCATTTTATAAATGCATACATCATATTTTACACATAATATAATACATGATGATTAAAATCTTTCATTTTAAACTTAATTGATATATCCTCAATCGGAGTGTATAAATATATTTGTATTATCATTAATCATAACATAACACATTTTTTAAAATAAAATTAACTTTTATTTTACCTACTTTGAATTATACTTATCATAAAGTAAGATTTGTACTATATAAAATATTAGTAATTAACTCTTATGTTTAATTTAACTTTTTTTCTCTCATTTCCTTCCACTTTTTCTGCGCAACCAAAATCCAGTGTTCCTATTTTCTTTCTCTTTATTAGTTTTTCTTTCATTATATTTTCGATCTAACGTACCATTTGCATGTGATACCAGATGAATGACATGATGACACTTCACAAAAAATAACAGGATAAAAATATAAATATAAAAGATATTGTAGTAACATATTTTTTCAGTTAATCATAGTAAAATAAAATAAAAAAAAATTCTTTAAACTAAAATTAACTTATACGTAAGTAAATTTATGAAAAATCTTTTATATTAATTTTGTAAATATTTATTTTTCACTGATGCATAAGTTAATAATTTTATATAAACTTAATTAACATTTACTGATGAAAAAACGTACAAATTTACTGATAGAAACCCCTGAAAATCTACTCTTTCTTTTTATTTTTTCCCTGAATAAGTACCGGCTAAATACCCCTCTAGAATATAATTAACAAACACAAGTGATATAAATAACTACTAAGGATGAGACAATCTTTTTAATTAAGTGGATACATCAATTTAATACCATAATGGTCAATCTTTTATGTGGTTTTTTAATTTATTCCTGCTGATCCAGTTTCTTTTGTCATTCAATTAACACAGTTTTTCTTAGAAATAGAATTAAAATAAAGTTGTAGCTAAAGAAAGAGTCAAATTAAGAGTCTACACTGTACAGGGATTCTGTCGTTTACTCAAAATAACAGCGCTCTATAGCTGGAATTTTGGGCGAAACTTCTCTTGAATAAAAAACACAAGTCTCGTTCTGCGATTAATTATTACAATATGTTAAGGAAACTTCGGAATAATTCATGAGAATTTAATAATAGTTCTTCTGGTTCATATTAAAACAACAAGGCCAACTTTAACCCACATATTATCTTAATTTCAGATACGATTCCTTAATTTTTCTTATCGTACGTTAGTTTAGTTGTCATGTTGGGTTTAAGTAATTATCTTATAGACGACACGATTGATTAGAGATAAAATAATATGTATAACTTTTTAATTTAATTTATTTTTTATTTATCATTAAATTAAGTACAAATAACAAAAGTATAAAAGTGTTAATTTTTCTATCATTGGAGTAAAATATAATATGTATCTTGTGAGTAGATGGCAGTATGAGAATCTTTTAGTAGGAAATAAGATGCTTAAAAGGAGTATTTTAACTTACACCTGTTAGTGATGCTTAGCATTGGTTCAGGGGAGGAGTTGGAGTAACATACTCAATATTTTAAATTTCAACCTAACTGTTTTCATTGTATAAAATAAGTAATGATGACCTTTGTTATGGTATTTTTCACAAATCTTAAATCTTATCCTCCATGTATGTTTTGAAAATACAAGTTGAAACTTCAGACAAATACTACATGTGTTTTTAGCAAGCCAAATACAAGTTAAAAATTAAGAAATTAGTAAAAATAAATTATTATTTTTAAATAAATTAAATTATAAATACTTTGCTGCTGTGTTGCATATAAATAGCGAGTTATTATATATATATATATATATATATATATATATATATATAGGAATTATTATAATATTAATAATTTGTAGAATTTAATTTATATGAAAGTTCAATGTAGACAAGTTTATATTTCGACCACTTAAAAATCATGATAAATTTAATTTCTAACATAGTTATTATAAAAATTAACAATAAATTTATATTTTATATCGAATTGAATTACGTGTACAAACATTTTATATGAATTATTTACACTTTTACATACATAATTGACTGGTGCTAATAATTTTAGGAAATTTTTTTTATATATTGTATATTTATAAAGTCCGAATAATTTTTTTAAAATGCTAGTTGGTATATAAAATCAAAAGTGATCTAATAATTGTACTTTAAAGAAATAGATGAAATATTTAATACTTATAATATTTCGTATTCATGAATATATAAATAGATAACCCGTAACACATATTATGAAAGTGCGAAAGTGATTCTTACTTTTGTCACTTTTCTCATTTTCTCCTTTCTATTTCACTCTCTGTTGTCTCACTTTGTGTGTCCAAGTGAACCATCTATAGACCCAAAAAAGAAAGATTTTATTTTTCCAGCATATGGTAGGTTTTGTGGTTGAAAATTTTATATCCGTATGTATACATACGAATTATTTTCCTGATTTTATGTTCTATTTTAAAATAAATATAAAGAATTTCTTTAGCGTCTAGTAAGTATGTTTGAAGAACTTGTTCATAACTTTTATTTGGGTTTGAATCTTACTAAAAAAAATCCCCTAAAAATCAGAAGACGATTAGAAGAAAACAAATAAATAATAAAATAATTATGGTTTTAATTCATCGTATTTTATACAATCTGAGCTATATGATTCAAGAATGAAATTGACAACTTTAGTTTTTTTTTTTTTTTGTTACTTTGAGATTTTAGCATGATTTAGTAAGTGATGAACTTATTAAAAATTAAAAGGAATACTGGGTGTTAATTTTAGGACTAAGATTTATTTCTTACAAAACAATCACGTGGCTGATAATTCTTTTCTTCTTCCACGCGCAGACATTGCGGCACTATGAAAGTAACTAACAAGCATTCCAGCAACCTTTAATTATTTATTATTTTTATTAATAGGAATTCACATATCTACTCATCAGTTAAGCTAAGTAATTAGTATAAAATAATTATATTATATGCTGTCATACGTTTTGGAAGATAAAATATTAATATTAAATAAAATATTTCAAAGTCAGACGTTTTTATGAGTTGGGCATTTTTATTTTATTTGACTAAAAAGATATTTATAGTTGAATGAAGAAGTTTAAAGAAAAAACAAAAGAAGAAAAGGAACATATTCAAGTTGATTAGTTACTATCGGTTATCAACTTGTATATATTCATCAGTAATAATGGTTATCTACTCGACCAATATTTTTTAATGTTAAAATTAAACATCAATTTACCCATTTCTGGTTAAACTAATCTGTCCAAACTATTTATTGATTGTCTTTTATTTTATTTCGCTTTTCATTACAGAAAATAGCTATCACTTTCTTTACACTTTATTTATATGCTAAAATATTGTAGGAGAAAAATTAAAATAAAATTAATTATTTTGTATAAATAATTTTTCATTGTTTCATAATTCCTCCTTTGCAAGTTTTAAACAAAATAAAAAAAAAATAAGACTTAGGGAGTATTACTTATAATTGCAACAATCAAATCATTTTAATAATGGATGTAAGATTGATTACTACTATAATCGATCAGAAACATAATAATTTTTATTTAAAAAGTTTTCCCAAAATACAATTTAAAAATAATTAATTTTCTTAATAAAATTTAGTCTATTAGGCATTGCCGTTGTGCAATTTTAGTACGAAATCTCACCGCAAAGGAATGTCTAACGCTGTTTGGTTTGATCAAAATGAACTCAGGCAAAGAAAGATATGCATGCTGGTGATTCAGTCGTTTTGATAAAAATAAATAACAATAAACAAAGTCATGCTTCTTCAATTTTGTAGTTTCCGACGAAAACAAGTGAACTTCAAGAAAAAAAAAATTTACATTTATCCATCTAACCTTTCCTAGATAAAAATATGATCATTGAGATAGGCATATGATGAAAATATTCACACTCAATAATTGATTATACGCCTTCCAATTTATTTTTTCTTCACAAGAACGCAAAGAAATGAAAAGTGAATATAACCCAGTGCTGTTTCAAGAAAACTAAAACTATTTATCATCCGTATTTGTTAAACCCAGCGTCTATTTAATAAAATTAAATATTATTTTTTTAAAAAAATAATAATTTTTAAGAAATGAAATAATATTTTTAAAAAATAATTTTTATTTTCTTTTATTTTAAATCAAACAGTCTATTTTTACTCTATTTCTTTTTTATTGATTAATTTCTATTTTCTCTGTCTTTAATTTCTTCTTTTCTTTTTTCTCAATTTCCTTCGTCATACCCAAAATGATTGAAGAACTCGAATTTATGTTGTAGTCAACAAGCACTTAAGTGGATCTGGAAAATCGATCACTCGTATATCTCATCTTCAAAACACGTTAGGATATAAGTTAAGATAATATATTAAAAAATATTGAAGTCAATCAGCATTGTGTTGAATTCAACTGAAAGAAGATGGAACATTTTTAATAGAAGGGGTAAAGAGAAGTTCCTTTGTCCCATTCGTTTAAGTAGAGCTAGCTAGCAAGAGGGATAGTAAGCAAAAATTACTTTGTTTAATTTGTAGAGAGAAGTATTTTCTAGTTAACATGTTATAAATGTGAATTTATGTCTCTATCAAGAATTTAATTGATTCTTTTAAATAAAAACTCTTTGCTAATCATATTTCTTTCGTTTACAAAGTTCGAATATAATATTTTATTTAAAGAATTTTAACTCAATTTCACTCGCACTAACATAAGTTTGGTATTTATTGGGAGAAATATTAACAATAGATATCTTGTTAATTACCTTTTATATATGAAATGATTGAAGATAAATTCAAGAATGATAGTGTGAATCATTTTCCGAGAAATTTGCCAGAACAAGCCAGAAATTTTTTAAAACTGGTAAGCGGTCTTTGCCCCGAGCAACATGTTTCCACGAACATGGTTTGAATTTTCCACGAAAAATGAAAGGTACATGTTTTTTTCTTGGTCAATGTGTATGGCACTTCTTTAATAATGTATAGATATATAGATATACATCAGTGCTCGTTTACTCCGTTGATAATAATCTCTTCACTATTTAAAAAATATGATGAACATCGAGTGTACACAAAAAAGGTAGAGATATAATTGATGTGACGAATAAAAATATAAAACTAATAAAATAACTGTTAAAAATGTATGATTGTCATTTATCTGATTTCTCTTTTATCTTTCATTTTATGTTATGGAAAATAAAAATTCCACATTAATTAGTAGTAAGATGAAAATTTAAAATCATATTTTATAAAGTAAATTCTAATGTTGAGTTAAATTAAATTCAAAATTTTAAGATAGTAAATTTTTATATTTTCTTTATTTTTTTATCACATCATCATTATATTCATCTGTTTCTCTCCTTCTCTCTTTATAAATTTATTCTCTTATTCTTCTACTCATCTAATTTATTTTCTTACAACTCATTCATTTTTCATATTCATTATGCCCTTTCTATTTATACCTTTCCAATTTTTCCCCTCTATATCTCTTTCCTACCTTCCCAATCTTTTTCAGAATGGATGTATGTTTAACATTTTGAATGCCCAAAGAAGCAGTAAACCTTTATAATTTACCTTAAACAATAGAAAAAGGATGACATATACTTTGTTAAATAAGCAAAATTTGAAGGGCAAACATGTAATCCAATTAGATTTGGAGTACCATATAAACTACATGGCATGAGACATGGACCCAGTGCACTCCCACATTAAATTCATCAATCCTACTATTTTCTCACAACTATCACCCCAACATCACACACAACATACAAACAAACATGTCTACTCCATCCTCTCATCTCAAAACCTTTCATCCAGTTCAACTCTTCTCTGCCATTAAACCATCGCCGCAACCACTACCATCACCACCATCTTCAGCTTTGAGCTCCATGAAGCTCAAAAGCCTCATCCACACCCTCATAGTCTCCCACATGTGCCGAATAATTCGTGCACTGTCCAAATTCAAAGCTGCAATCGTTGAAATCCTAAAAGGAAACCAATCCCACACTCACTTCTTTCCCTACTATAACAAAAAACAAAAGATGAGCAAGAAAATTATCTTTGGCTCCTTCAGGCTTCACTACAACTGGTGCTCTTCAAAATCCTCACATGTTATCCCTGTCCCTTCAAGGGTCTTTGAAGGGTTGCCAAACAAAGCTAGTGACACCCATTTGTGCTATGAAATTGAATCAGATGAGCAATTTTGCCATGATGACTCGCAACTTGCAGGGTACTTGCAGTGGCTTGAAGAGAAGGTCGAGGATGATAACGACAATGGTAATAAATTTAACAAGATTGATATGCTAGCGGAAATGTTCATTGCTGATTGCCATGAGAAGTTCAAGTTGGAAAAACAAGAGTCTGATAGAAGGTTCAATGAAATGTTGGCTAGAGGGGTGTGAATTAATGTTGTTAACCAAGGTGTTTAGTATGTGTAAGAAACTACTAGCTAGTTGAGACAGTCATGCAGCATTTGATATTAATAATTGTAGTTGTATTTTCCTTTTTCAACTTAAGATAGAAAAAGTGGTGGAGGGGGGTTGGAGAATCAATGAGGTGAGATGGGGATTTGTGCAAAGCTTCTGTTCATGGTCATGGATATTTTAATTTGCCGTTGGCTTCTTAGAATGGAACTGCCACTTCAAATTATCTCTCTCTTTCTCATCATCTCATTACTCTCTCCCCAAAAAATCATTAGATAATACTTAAATACATATTATATAGTACATATTACTTAAAATTTTCATGTATCCTCCCACCCTTTCTTTAGCAGGATATTGTTGTATAAATATATTTCACTTACTTAAGATTATTATCGATGATAAATATTCTCAACCATACAGTAATTTCACCGTTTGATAGTGAAGTTTATTGAAAAAATCCTCGTGATCTGGGGGCTGAAGAATTCTAACTTGTGCAATGCTTCCGTACATAGTGCATGTTAATTTCGATGGCAAAAAAATATTGATTTTATTTTTATGAAATTAAATTTTCAGACAAAATAAAAATATAGAATAATATTTTTAAGATAATCAAATATATTATGAAACTAAGTTTTGTTCTCTAAGCTGAATTTGGAGCAACGGAAAGGAGCACCCAACCATAGGTTAGGCATATAAAGAAACTTGAGTTTGGCGTTGGAGCTTGTTAATTGGGATGAACTGCATCTTCAAGTTCTCTCTCCATGTACTTCGTTGACAAAAGCCACGTGATCTGCTTACCAGTATTTTGCATATAAAATAACTTTGTACAAATGAATTTTTATATCCCATAGAAAATGAAATTTGAACAACTATTAGATTCAACTTATTTAGGTAAGATGGGATTACATTAATACGTGAGGAGGAATCGATTTACGTGTTATATATAGTTTTTATTGACCTAGCTAGTAACTACTAAATTTTATTTATATATTGTGAAATTTCATAAAGTTAAATAAAAATTAGAAGATAATTAAATAGCCGTGTTAATTTTAAAATACATCATATCAATCAGGTACTAAAGTGTTTTAAATTAATTAAAGTGTTTAGTAAATATAATATATGATAAAAAATTCAATTATTTAATTACGAAATTTAAAATAATTTCATTAATAATTTAAAAATAAATCCAATAACTTACACTACTGCTATTAATTACCGCAATGGATTGGGGTTTAATTAAAAACGACGTAAAATTAACGTAGTAACACTTGCACCGCAGTAGAACTGCGAGTCAACGGCATACGTTAATATGAAGACACACTATGTTTGTTAGGGGAGAAAAGAAAATTTGAGAAACAATATGAATAATTATATACTAATTTTATATTTAGTTGAAGAAAAAACTGAAAGCAAAATTAACTAAGATTAATATTTTAAGGTTGAATAAAAATTAAATTTTAAAATTTTTTCTTCTCTCATATTTTTCTTATATGTTCCAAAAATACCCTTCAAGCTTGAAACTAAGAAAGAAGGGAACTTGGCAACCACCATTCACCATCTAGTTAGTTGCGGATTTAGATTTTCCCTCATCGTTATAAAACACGTTAGAGAGGAAAAAAACATGATTAAATTTTAGAAAATATAGTTAGTAGGTCCTATAACCAGTTATTGTGTGTTCTTTTTTTATTATTTATTTATTTACACTATATTATAATTTAAATTTTAAGTACATAAATTATACTTTAAATTTATAATTTATTATTCAAATTATGTTGTAAAATTATTTTTAATAACTATTTTAGAATTTTTTATTCATATTTATTTTAGATTCATAGTATTTTATAATGTTCATTGCTTAGTATAACTTTTTACTTTTCTAGAATTGAAATTCATTACAAATAAATATTTTTGATATATAAAGTATATGATATTTAAAATTATAATAAATAAATATTTTTAAACATGTAAAATAAGCTTTTTATTTTTGATAATTTTTTATTTACAATTAATATCTCAAAATTAATTATATTTAATTTTTCATATTTTCTTAAAAAATCTATAGAAAATAATCTAGAAACATAAATTAAAGACAGTTTACGGTTAACATGACTCTTACTACCTCCCCAAACAAGTTATGTATAAACTATCCTATAACTTGTTTAGTTTTATTTGTTGGAATGGAATGTGGTATTAGGGGTCCATAACAACTCACATTGCTCTTCAAAAGAGAAAAATAAATAAAATAAAAAAACAGCTTCACACTGCTCAATTAATTAAGCTAAATTTCTTCGATGTTTGTAGTGATACAGTAGTTTGGGGAATACACATTTAAATGACAGAATGGAGAGAATGTCAATAATGTCTGCTTAAGATAATTTGGAAAGTGAGAGTGTCAATCACTCTCAATTAGTGATGGTAAATTATAAAAAAAGGAGTTCAAATATTCTAAATTTTTTTTATAAATAAATATCTTTAATTTTAATTTTGTTATATAATTAGTTTTTAAACTTTATATTATCTATAAATAGACATTATGAATTTTAATTTCGTTCTAAATAATTCTTCAACTTTACCTTTTTCTTTAGCAAATAAATACCTTGAACTTTGATTAATTTCTATTTCATTCTTAAAATTTATCCTTTTACATGTAATTTTGTTGACATCAATAAATCGATTCTTATTTTATTTAATTCTTTTGTTACAAATAATTTTTGCATATATTAATTAAATTAAGATAAAATATATTTTTAATCTTTCTAAAAAACGGGCAAAGTTTAAGAACTAATTGAAACAAAAATAAAGTTCATGATATATATTTATTAATATGATAAAATAAAAAAAAAATTGTTATAAAAAGAATAAATTACATAAGAGTTTGAATGCTATTTCCATTATAATAAATAAATCATTGATAATTTCATTAAAAGATATTGAAATTCATCTTAGAGAAAAAAACAAAGAAAAGAAAAGAGGATATAATTAATAAAGAGATAGGTTTGAGAGAGAAATCAGTCTTATTTAATGGCTTTCATTCTTAATTTAAATGTAAGTTTCATAAAATGATTTATAATTTTTAATAAATTTTAATCAGTAATAAAAAGGATATTTAAAAGAAAATGCATGTGTGAGAAAGTTACGATATCATTCATCTTCAAATTATACATTGAGATCATATAATTTTTATTCAATGACCATGACATTTTCAGTATTCAGCATTTTTATAAATAAAGGATACATTAACAATTACAATAACGATAAATTACGAGCAAACAAAAACACCATGCCGTAGCTTGCATCACAATAACTGCAATTAATGCATGCAATGGCTGCAAGTGAAGTGTGACCTGAACCATTATCTTTAACAATAGGTTATAGCAAGAGTTGGTGACTTATATGGCCATAATTTTTATTGAGAGATTTAACATTTGAGCCGTATAAAGTTCATACGGCGCCATGTCTTCTGGGGACCTAAGTATTGTCCTAAATTAGTGGACAACATTATATCTTATCCCTTATTAAAGCAATTTTTGGCACTATTCATTTGTCTCTTATGTTTGTTTTTGTGGGTTGTGGCCAAAACATGAATGAGAAACACTGAAATAATTATGATCGTACCAGTTCATATGTTTAACACATTCATTTACAAGGTTGCCCCTAGTTTCATGTCTGGCACACTCTTTGTGTGTATCAATATGAAGTCTCCTTGTTGTCATGGGGATTGGGGAGTACAAAATTGTAATGCATGTGAAGCTTCCAATTTGATTATTTCAACATCTCATGTCAATGTATAGAACATTGGGTATAGATAATGTTTTTTGCATAACTCATTGTATTAGCCCATTATGTAAATAACTTTTATGGTAAGATATACAATGAAGTTAACTGAATCAAATTTAGATAAAGTTGTTCTAGTCTAGTCAAAGATCTTGAATTCAAAATTTTAGATTTATCATTCGTTGAAAGAGAGTTTTACTGTTTACAAGATCCTACACAGCTGGAGGGGAACTAATTCGTACACATAATTTATGAAAAAAAAAATGTACAAGTTAATGACAAATGGTCTCAGTCTATGGTTTATACCAAACCTACTTGTTCCAGTCTTCTTCTGTGTCAGTGTTTGTCTTTGAATTCAAAATCATTTGATGAAATTTCAACAAGAAAAGCGTAATGGAACGAAGAAATTATTAATTAAGTTCTCAAAAGTGCGTCTCTCAACTCTCTAGCACTCTATTGGAAGATACTCTATCAGCTAAGACGAGTTCTTGGGTGCATAGCCAAATAGGAATCTTAACACTGATTCAGATAAATAATGATATTAAAATCCCCTGGTCCCCTCTCTTTCTAGGTAGGTAAATTACATGAATCAAAATACACGAACTTTGTCCCACTACAGAACACAACTAGACAAGGATTAGGAACTGTCAAGATAGTTACAGCAATAGATCATGTTCCATAGTACTCCATTTCTTTGATGTTATATGTCTTGTTACTTTTGGGTAAAGCCATTGAGCTTATTACTCTCCTGTTAGCAGTGTTACGAGATTGCCTTTAATCGAAAAGGATTGATTGAAGAAGATTCTTTTGGTCTTAATTGTAACAAGTATGGATCATTTGATTTGTCCCAATATATTTTTTTTTAAAAAAAAAAGAATGTATTATTTTAAAATACTAATAATGCCAGGAGGAGGAATATATAATTTTTTAAACCAAAATTGATGATCACAAGTATTACCAAACAAACTTGTCAGTTGTATACTATTTTTGCAAATGTAATACAATTCAATTAGTTTTCCTTATTTCCACTTGATTGTATATATATATATATATATATATATATATATATATATATATATATATATATATATATATATATATATATGTGTGTGTGTGTGTGTATATGTATGTCATACTTGACCAAAATAGCATGTTAGGAAAAATCAACAGCATAGAGTCACAAATGTCATGGGCTGATTCACTTAATAAATCAAAGTTATACATTTCATCAAAATTTGGATTGTAATTAGTTTTTCCTGAATAATCAATACATTATATACATGGGTATTTCCTTTTATTTAACATCTTGTTTACCTAGACGCTAGATCCAAGAAGTTTTCCTTTTTTTTATCTGTAAATATAAGTAATAAATAATTTACAACAATTTATACATTTTACTCAATTAATAGAACTAGAAAATCTTAAGAGATCTTAATAATTAAGTTAATTTTATCTAGTAAATAAATTGGAAAATGATTTTTTTTCCTCATCTCATGTGGACTCTTGATCAGAAATGAATTTTGATTTCTAGTCATTTCAACGGACGTAATTAATTTAATATTTTATGAATGTAGATTAGGAATCTAGGATTAATCATTGATCAATTTTAAGGATTTCATGTACGTTGGATCTTGAAGAACCCTCCAATTAATTAATTAATTAAAAACGATATACTAATAATGCAAATATTTATCCTATTAAACCCATGTGATACCTTCGCTGTCAAGATGTTTAACCAATAATTTAAATAATAAAATATGCAAGAATCTCACTTCAGATGTGTTCACAGTTCACGGGATTTGATTTTTCGAACAAACGATGATAAGGAATCTAAATTGTTATTAATCTTTAAGAGCTAATACCCGCATTTGTAGCTACTTTTCACAAGCAGTCCAAAAAAAAAAAAAAAAAAACAAGAAGAAGAAGAAGACTATTTAGTCCCCTTGTTTTGGCTTCACAAAATCTATTTTTTACACTTCTTTATGAAAATATACAAACTAATGTTTGAGATTAATTTAGATATGTATATCCTAATTATATTTAAGAGTTCGAATTTAATTTGATCTAATTATATTTAAGGGTTTACAATACAACTAAGATATCCTTCTTGTAGTTTCTTCATTAGAGAATCAATGGCATCATTTGTAAATTACTTTTGGCTTGTTGCAACATTCTATTATATTTACATATATCCAACCAGTAACTTTTGGATTTAATTAATTTTGCTTAAATTATTTTTAACTTCATCCACATATATTCTTTCAGATTATAATTTATAAATTTTGTATCTTGTAATTGGTCAACATAATACGACTTAGATACAAACTTCAATAAATGGAATTCGGATTATTAGCATGGGACATTTCAAAAGAATAAAAATAAGGAGTAAATGGTACTAACTATCCATGAGGTTTCTTGATACAGAACCTCTTACTTTTCAACTTTTACAGCAACTCCCATATAGGATGCACATAATTTTTTCAAAGAAAGATAAGTGTAATATATAAGAAGTATTATTGTAATATTTTCTAAATAATTATGAGAAATTATTTTAGGAGTTAAAAACAGAACAATATCAAAGAAAATTTGATAAAAATAAAAATATCATATATGCAATTTTAGGGCCTTAAATCTGAGTAACAAAAAGGTCATACACTACTTTTTAGGCTTTGTTGTACTTTCATGGGCCATGCATGACCCACTCTCTTTCTTGATAGCTTCAAATTTTGATCTTTGAAAAAGAAAAAATAAGAAACGTCACTTCCAAGCCTTTTTAAATAGCCCACAATGTGTTAGAGTTACACTCACAGACACGTAACTATTTCTTTTTACAGAAAGATTAAAGAAAAATGGGTATACTCTAGATGTTCAAGATAAATGAGCTCTGCGCCCTTTGTTTTACCCGTTCTAGTCCGTCGAAAATTAGGATCTTCATGTTTTATACTTAACTTCATTTTGTATCTTATAAAACTAATTGTACTTTGCTCGTAATCTATTTGAATAACAAGCATAGTTGTACCTTTTGTTCTAATATTTGTTTAAATCTTGTACAGTTTACAACTCATTCTTAATTTAAAATTTGTCAAAATAATAAAAACAATTGAACTAACTTTCTTTACCATATAATTATTGAAATTCATGGGCACTGCATTAGATATTTTACAATTTTTAGTAGATAAAAAAATACAGAAGAGTTTGTATTCAACGGAATCGGTGGTCTAAGAAGTAGTTGGTCATGTTCTTCCGGCATTCATACGAGTGAGAAGTATCTACAAAGATTTTCTGGTGCTCAAATTAATAATGATTTAACCAGTGTTTAGAGTAAAATTGTGATTTAATTTTTCTATGAGAGAAACTCTATTTATAAAGTTGGATTTCTTATATTTTTAGTGGTTAAAAATCGACTAGATTTTTAAAATATAATGATAATATCTTTTGATTGAATTATCTTGTTAAATTTCATAAGGTTTGATATCTTACTATATTTTTTAATTTTTATTTTTAATAACTATGCATTTAGACTTTACTTGAATATTGTATATGTCTTCCAGCCTCTTATGCCTTATTAAGGGATAGGTCTTATGCCTTATTAAGGGATAGGTGGGTTTAATCTTCGGTCGATACACTTCTCGTCCAATTTCGTTGTTAGTTTTAAGGAGTTGTTCTCATTATTCATAATTTCCTGCTTCTAATAAGTTCTTGATTGGAGATGTTCTTGGTCATCCAACAAGTTATTTCCTTACTTTTCCCCATCTCTAGGGTGTTTGACTTTTGTGATATATAATAATTCAACTTATTGCACTATTCTCTTATATTTTATTTTGGGTATGCGCTAGTTCTTATTTTTAGGAAGTTTTTAACACTTATACTGACATTGTCCTTTTTGGATTTAGTCAATTTATCTTTCTAGATGCATGTTCATTATCATTTGGGTTAGCACCTAAGTTGTCTTTTCTGGATTTAGTCAGTTTGCTACTTCCATGTGAGTGCTTATTCTCATTTTGAGAAGTTCTCGACATCCCATTGACATTCTTTTTAGACTTAGTTAGTTTGCTCCTTCAAGTTGCATGCTTGTTTCTGCTACAAGGAAATGCTCAGTACTACAACAGTGTTGCCCTTTTTGGACTTTGTAGATTGGCTTCTTCCAAGTGCATGCTTATCCTCACCTCAGGGAAGTGCTCGACACCACATTGATACTATCTTTTTTAGACTTAATCGGTATGCTATTTGCTGCTACATGCTCGTTTCTGCTTGGGGAAGTGTTCAGCACCCACACTGTTCGTTCTTTTTGGACTTAGTTAGTTTGCTAATTCCAGGCATGTGTTGTTCCCAGTTTGGGAAGTTCTTGGAACATCCTCCCATGTCATCTTTTCTAGACTTAGTCGATTTTCTCCTTCCACGGGTGTGCTCGGTCCTCCGGTTGAAAGTGTTTGCTCAGTTGTAAACGTACCTTGTAGTTTTTATTTTGCTTGTTCATCTGTGAGTTGGGAAGTATTGATCAATGTAAGAGTTTTTCGTATTTTAATGTCATCCATTCATTCATGGAAGTGTCCGGTCCCACTTCAGGGATGTGCTCAATTTCCTCAATTGACATCGTCTATTCTAAACTTAGCCAATTTCTGGTTTGGGGAAGTACTCAATTCCGTCAGCCGATGTTGTCCATTTTGGACTTAGTCCATTTCTCGTTTGCAAACATACTCAATTTCCTCAGTTGGCGTCTTCCATTTTGGACTTAGTCAATTTCTTGTTTAGGAGAGTGCTCGATCTCACTTTGGAGTCAGTCTGTTTGATTCCCTCGATTAACGTCATCCATTTTAAACTTAATCAATGTCTAGGGAAATGTTTAATCTTGCTACAAGGACGTGCTTGATTCCCTCTCTGATATTGTCCACTTTTAAACTTACTTTTATTTTTACATTCTGATATGTTCTCGACCTTACTTTAAAGTCATGCTTTATATCCAAACCAACATAGTTTGTTGCTAGAGTTACTCGCATTTTCTCATTTTAGATAAGGAAGAAGATACAGGTTTTTATAATTGTTTCATAAAATATTTTTCTAAAATTTCAAAACCCTTGAGTAGGTTACTACTGAAGGAGACTAGCTTTAACTTCATATTGGATCATTGAAAGTGAAGAAAACGTCCCACCAATTCTTTAAATTCACATTTTTTTTATTTTGTTTAAGTTTTTAAGTGTTAACCCATTAATACTTTAATTCAGTGTTTTCTCCATTTATAACAATGTCACATAAAAATTTTTAACGTATAAGAATTTTTTAATAATTTTATATTGTAATAACATATATTAGATTAGTTACTTTAAAATGTTTGTGGATTATGATAATTAAAAATAAGATTATTATACTTTATTTTGATAATCTATTTTTAATTATTATAATTCACAACAAAATTTAAAATAACGAAATCTAATACAGGGTGTTATAATTGAAATTTTTTTTAAAAAAAATTTATATGTTAAAATTTTATCTAAATATTCTTTAAGCGTTGCACTTTATTTTATGCAAAAATTGGGTGATTATTATTTTAGTAAAAGATTCTGATTATAGTAGTAATGAGTTTATTTCTTAGAAAAGTGTTATTTCAATTAAAAATTAATTCCTTAATATATTTGTTTAAACTGCTTCTGATTAAAGACAAAAATAATTTTTATTTCATAAAGAAACAATTCGTATCTGCATAAGAAATTATATTATTAACAGTACTTATTTTAGAAGTTCTTTTTTTAATTTTAAACATACCAGTTAAAGACTCTTGATATCTTTATGTATACGAGTATTTAAATTACATAATATTATTGACAAATTTAGCTATCCATAAAGTAATAAAATTTATCTCATAATACTTTAAAGTGTAAAATATATTTTTAGTTACTAAAAAATATTTTTTAGTTCTTCAAAATTTCTTTTGTCCAATGATTTTAAAATATACTAAATTTTAGTGATAGTGCTTAATAAAGGTTATAAAGAGTCTATTTATTTAAATTTATTACGAAATAGGTAATTTTTTTACTTTTCTGATTTATTTATTCAATTATTTTTTTATAAAAGGACAGAGTTTTACTTTTTTTAATTAAGCAAATCCTATTTATTTCTTAAATAAGCAATATTAAAGATTTTTTTTTCTGTATTATTTTAAATGACTTAAAATATTCTTGAGATAAAAAAATAATTTACTTTCAAACTAAGGAGACTAAAATATAATTTTCTTTTTGAAGAACTAATGCTAAACTTGAATTTTAGGTTTAATAAACCTTTTATTTTTGTAATTTATATAAGCAAATAGTTAGTTGGAAGATTCAAACAATTTAACCTTTTATATAGTAGATATATAATATTTATTAAATGTTATGTAAATAGATATATAATATTTTATTAAATGTTATAGATGATGATATCTTATAAGAGTCATGTAAGACTTTTTATTTCTCTTTTTCTTTTTATCAAATCATATGAGCTATCAACTTTATATTTTCTCAATTTTCATCTTTCTTAGTAGATGATTACTACCATTCGTGCACTCCATCTCTAGCCAGCATATAATATACAATATTTTCTATTATTAAATTATTAAGTTTTGTTCGAAAATTAAGTAAGAATATTTTTATTAGATTTAATAATTATATATGATATGCATTTATTTATATTATATAATTTTAATATTTATAATTATTTTAAAAAAATGTGTATATCAATAAATTAAGTTTCTTAATTAAATCAATATTAAATTATAGTTTTGGCTGAAACTATCTTTGAATTCATACAATTTATAAGTGGATATTTTAATACATGCGGTTAACATCTTTTTTCCTCCTCTAATCAAAATTTTAATGACACATTAAAATAAAAAAATATAGATTATATGAATTAAAATATCACTTATAAATTATAATACAAATTGAAATAAAATTTTCACAATTATTAGAAAAGGTAATTGGACCAAATTTTAGAATTGTG
Source organism: Hylodesmum podocarpum (assembly GCA_026586105.1). NCBI lineage: Eukaryota > Viridiplantae > Streptophyta > Magnoliopsida > Fabales > Fabaceae > Hylodesmum > Hylodesmum podocarpum. The sequence continues at coordinate 8,876,237 of JALJEV010001436.1, read as the reverse complement.
CATACATAACTTATCCAGATTCAGATCCATTTAAATAAAAATATAATTTTTTTAAAAAAAGAATTGATATTTGAATTAATTTTTCATCTTTCTAACTGAATCTATATTAAAGGTATGATCAATGAATCTAAATTAATCGTATAAAACTGATTTATAAAATGAAAGTTGTCATTCATTTATATATATAAATCATAATTTTAGGCGATGTGAGATCTCCATTACATCTATTCACGTCAAAACTTTAGATATATTGAGCTTAGAAATCAAACAATGGGTGATTCGATGTTACCCCGATAGCAAGTGACATAATAGGCCTAATAATAACAAATAATTTTAGAATAAACCTTGATGTCATGTTAGAAATGTGAGTTATGAATCTAACTTCATCTTATAAAATTGGCTTATAAGGTGTAGGTTGTCTTCACTTATTTATATAATTAATAGATCATACTTCTAGGTGTAACTGGATTTACAATGAAATCAATTTTAAAATTGATTCATGATTTATTTTTATTCATTTACTTTTTTATGAAAATTTTCATTGTTTTTTTGTCAAATTTTTTATTTATTTTTAGTAGCTTGAGATTATATATTTAATGTATTATCATTCATTTATAATTAAAAAAATAAGTAAGAGTATAATTTAAGAAAAGTAAAAATATCATATCAATTTATATTATCATCCTCATATTTATTTATTTAATTCAAACTAGTTTCTTTAATAGTAGAAAATTTGATTTGATCTTTTAATTTTAAAATTAAGTCTATTTTTTTAACAGTAAAATCGATTTTTTTTTTTTACTGAAGTGAGGAATATGTTATGTTATTAAAATATAAAATATGACTTCAAATTACCGTTAAAAATTAAAAAAATAAAAATAGGGAACAAAGACATAAGTTGATTCTAAACTTTTCAATTAATAAGACATATATGTCAAAATTCTAGAATTGAATATCATTTATTAAATTTGAAAATGGCTTATATATAAATTCTAAGCTTCAAATTCAAATTAAATATAAAAAATGGACTTAATTAACATGTTGTAAAAAGAGTAATGGTGGGTCAACCAACCATACATAGTTTATAAGTTACGTTAACTCGGTCGATATTAGTCTCAGCTGCATCAATATACTTTAGAAATGACACATTGTCGTATTAGCTTGACAACGGGTGACATATAAGAAAAGACAAACCACAACAATACAACAACCCGTACATGTAAATATCTTATCACAAGTCTTTCTCTTCTTAATATCATTTTATTCACTATTTTTTCATCTTAAACATCTTACTAACTTAAATATGAAATGTCTTTTTATAGAGATACTTCCCTCTTCTCATATTTAAATATGAAAGTCAATCCCAATCTAAATTACAATTTCAACTTTCTAATTAAACTCACACAACACATGATTTTTTTTTAAAAACAAACAAGAAACCTCATATACTAAAATGTACCAGTAGAGTTACTTTAGATAAAATGAAATTATTACCCATCATTGTTTAGTAGCACCAAAACCACAAAACCCCTTCCCAAGTAAATAAATAAATAGAAAATAAAAAACACTAATCCACGAGAAGAAGAACGAGAGAGTATCTGAGTATCTCCTTTTGTCAGCCCTTCATGTTTGTAATTATTTTTAAAATGTGTATGTAAAAATTTAGGATTTTTAATTAAATTATGATTTAATTATTTTTTTTAGTAATTGTAGTTTTATAATTTTTTTAGTCTTTATAATTTATGAGTGTACCTTTTAATCGATGTTAGTTATATCTTTGCAATATGATGACCGTCATTAGTGACACAATATTTATTTAACGAATATCAAAATGAAAAACACAATTAATTCAAATTATATAAATTAAAATAATAACTATAAATTATAGAACTAAAAAATTGGATAAATTAAATATTTAGTCCCTCCAAATTTAATTTAGTTAAGAATTAATCTTTTTAAAGTTTTTTAAATTAATTTAGTTCCTCTAAATTAAATACCTATTACTATTTATCCTTTCTCTAACTGTTTTAAGTTTCGGTAGACAGTGCCTATGAAAAATATTTATATAACGTTAAATTCTTTTATTAGTTATTGTTATATATTAACAAATTTTTATATAATTATCTTTTCAAAATCGTAGAAAAAAAAGTATAATAGAATTATAAATAAGATACAAAACTTTTTTTTTTACATATGACACAAGAGGCAAGACTTAAAACGCTACCCTACTGATGTCCTATTTTATCTCTTTATTATTTTGTGATATAAATGAAACCTGACAGTTATTGTTTGTCTTTTGAATTATGTTTATAAGTTATTCTATGTTGTTATTTAAAACTCATGGCTAGAAATACTTAAAATCCTTTTACCACATAGATTAAAAACTTCCTGTTATAGATGTTCAAAACCTTAGAATGTATAGAAACGTCACTATTGTATGAACAAACCTAAAATGTCGTTAAAAGTCTGTCTTATAGTTAATTTTAAAGTTTGTTTTTGGTAACGGCTAATAAAAAATTTAACATTACCAAAATATTTTTCTATTAATCAATGTGTATTTATTAGAACTTTACGATGTTTTAAAGATATAGCAATAAAATTTTATTTTAGAAGGAATAAATTAATCCATAAAATTTTAGAGAATTAATTTTAAACGTAAACAATTCTAGAGAGATTCAAAATATATTTTATCAAAAAAAAACTCTAAAATTACATTGAAAGAATGTAGTTAAACCAAAATTTTAGAGGTGTGAGTACATAGTTTATCCTAGTTTAAATTAAACTTAAATTGGGTCAATACACAGCATACATCGATTCACCACCTGAATGTTCAAACGTTGTTCACCGCTTCATCCTCCTGCAGCACCAAAACCCCAAATTTCCTTTCCAAAAAGAAAAAAGAGATAGAGAAACGAAGCCATGAGAGGAAGAATTAGAGAGCTTCTGAGCCTCACTTTTTCTCAGCACTCACCATTAAAGCAAAACCCTTTAACAAAATCAGCACCACCCACTTCTCTATTTCAAAGCACTACCACTTTCTCAACCTCTTCCTCCTCCTCCACAACGCTTCATATCAAAGAACCTAAGACTTCACCACCACCCAAGTCCCATAGGGACACTCTCATTTTTGAACAGTTCAAGCAAAGAAAACTCAAAGGGTCTTCAAAGGACTCAAAGGGTACCCCCCAAGTGAATTCAACTTCAATCCCCTTAAGTTCGGATATTGATACTGAAAAAGTGGTTCAAAATGGTATTCAGAATAATGATGATGAGTCCACCATGGTGGTTGCAAGTTTGAAGGAGTTGGGTGTGAGTGAGGAACTTGTTGAGGTTATGGAAGGAATTGGTGAGTTTGTTCCTAGTGAGATACAGTGTGTGGTTATTCCTTCTGTTTTGGATGGGAAGAGTGTGTTGTTGAGTGCACCATCTGAACCTGACAGGACCTTGGCTTTCTTGTTGCCCCTTATTCAGGTTAGTTTGATTTTGTTTATTTCACTTTCAAGGTTTTGACTTTTGAGCCTTAGCAACTTCTTTCTTTATATGGGTGGATACAAGGTAGTGAAATTTGGGAATGCAAGCTGGCTTCAAATTTTGTAGTTTGTTTTTTGTTTATTATGAGTAAATTATCAATTTGGTTCCTAAACTATAATACATTCTCTCCTAAATAGTCACCAAGTATTAGAAATTGTATAAATAGTCCCTAAATATTAAAAATTAATGCTACATAGTCCCTCAAATTTGTTTGTCAATGCTACAACGGAGTGACTAAATTGATAGATTTTTATTGTTTTATAGACTACTTGTGCAATTTAATTAGTTGAAATAGTATCTAGGAGAGAGAGTTATAGTTTAGGGGCCAAATTGATGGTTTATATGTTTATTATTTATTTGGTGTTTCACGTGGTAGAATAAGAGTATTGCTGTGGTGTTTATTTAGTATTGGCATGGCTTTCAGTCTGTTAGAAAAATACTGAATTTATTACTTAGAAGGTGAAGCCAAGTGAAAATGGTTTTCTTAACTATATTGGTTCCTAAATAATGTTATGAAATCACGTGAAAGGAGGTTTCTCTGCATTTTTCATCCCTAAATCCCAAATTCGTTCTTCTTCTTATTTGTTTAATCTATTTGAACTCTGTTGCATAACATTGTTTGTTAACATTGGTATTACACTATTCTCTATTTTGATTTTTCTTATTTTGATCAAATTTCCATTTTCCAAAGTCACATATTATGATCAAATTAGTGACTTTTGTTAAAATCATTGTATAAATTTCAATTATAAAGCATCTCTATTGTCGAGCATTTCTTGTGGCGACTTTGCAAATGGGTAGCACATTGGCACTTGTAGAAACCTAAGACTTTAACATGAATACAATATTAGCATGATTGTTTGTTTGTTTCATTCACTTGCATGTTAAGATTAGGAAATTGATTAGCGCACATTTGAGAGGAATGAAGGTTAGGAAAAGTCATACCTTGTCTGGGAAGGCAAGAAGAATGTGAAAGGAGTCAAAATCTAGCAAACTATTGCAACTTGATTGTCCTAACATTGTTCTTTCTGAAACAGAGTGAAGGTGAGAATAAAATGAGAAAATAAGGTTGAATATTTTACTATTTATAGTGTTAGTGGCGTATTTATCCTCATTTTCATTACATCAACAAAAGTGATGAGAACTGTTATATACTTTTACTGTTCTGTTTCTTCTATGTTCATTTTTTCGTTGGAAAAAATGGTTTAAAACTGTCAACTTCTGCAGCTGCTAAGACAGGATCGAGAGTTGCTTGATTCAACTTTAAAGCATCCACAAGCCATTGTGCTTTGTGCTACAGAGGAAAAAGCTACGCAGGTGATCCTATGATTTACTATCATCTTGTCTGTTAATGCCATAGAGTATGCAGCTGGAATTTATGGGTTGATTTTTTCTGTTAATTTTATTGGCATTGCAGTGCTTCAATGCTGCAAAATATATCATCCATAATGCAGAATTGAAGTCTGCTAAGGATGATGATGCTTCGGCAGATAACGGGCAGTCACATGCCTCAATTGGCCTCATTATTGGAACTCCTTGTGAGATTCTTCAATACATTGAAGAGGGTAGTGTTGTTCTTGCTGAAATAAGATACTTGGTTAGTATCACTTACAATATTAAAGTATCAGTGCCTATGTATAGACTCTCAGGTTACCAGTTCTTGTGAGCTTCTAGTATTGATCATACTAGTCTTTTTCATGTTTCTTTTGTAGGTGTTGGATGAGACAGATTGCATGCTTGATAGTGGCCTTGGTCCTGAAATCCATAAAATTCTCAGACCATTACAAGATCATGAATCAAAATCTTCTGTCCAAAGATTGCAAACCATCTTAGCAATTTCAGCAATAGCTGAGGTATGATGATTATTGTTTTAGTATTTGGACTCTTGCATGAAGTTTATGTGCATTGGCCTTCATCATAATATTGGTTTTCTTTCTGATTTATCTTTTCCACACGACAGGTTTTGGGTGAACAATCCCCCATTGTAAAGCATCTAGAGTCCCATCATGCAGGAAATATTTCTGCAATGTCTTTAGAAATGGAACAAACAGAAGTCTTTCATTTCACAGAGTCACTTGATGTTCTTAGGGAAAAAGTGGCACAGGCCATAGATTCCCTTTTGAAACAACAGTAGCATAGGATTAAAATTTCTCTGGCTTTTAACAAAAGGAGAAAAGTCAAAACAGGTTTAATGATCTTTCTTGCAGAAACTGGTGAGTTGATTTTGTCTTTCTATATCTCTAAATGCTAGACTCATTATTATTATTGACAAGATACAAGTGATTGGATTTGGATGTATATTCTACCTACTGTGTAGATTTTAGGTGTTGGTCAGTTGTAGACTTTATAAGTTTTATTACTCAAATCTCATTAGAAATGAATTAAGATACTTACACTTGCAGGTCTCAAACCTGCGACCTTTGTGTTATTAGCACGACTCTCTGACTAACTGAGCAAATAGCACATCTGCTATGATATTTTCACAAATAATAAAAATTACTAAATATACTAAATGTTATATTGCACAATTATAGTTTGGGCCAGTACCATGCATTGGCGATTGGACTAAATAGATAACCCATAACTCACACCATTCATTGAAAGAAAAGTTGCTATAATGATATATAGTAAAACAATATACATTGAAGATGGTTTTCAAACCATAGTGCCTGGTCACATCATGAGGAAAGGTAAATTAACTACTGATCCACAAAGTGCAACTCCTAATGAAGATAAATATTTTACTTTGGAATATTTCCAAATCATAATCATTTACTATTCCTCTTTGTTTTGAATTTTGATTGAAATTATATTAACACAAGCAAAAAGTAATGAGAACATGACTATTACCAAGCCAAGTTCAGGGCTAGCTTGGCATATGTAGCACACAACTCCCATAGATTTTTCATGGGCTTTTATTATTAATGTGTCCCTCAAAATTTGGTGCATCATGGCCTCTATGGCTTGGTCCTGAAGGTGGGACATGGCCCTTTGTTAGGAGGGAAAATGCAGCTTTACCTGAATCCATTAGCATCATAGAAGCTCCTCTTGTGTAATTTCCTTGCTCCATAGACCGAAAATTTGATCGAATTGCACATACTATGTGTGTGAATAATATTAGGGAGAATATGAGACCATATAGAAAGGGAATTTTAGCACCTAAGGTACCCATAATTTCTTGATGTTTGGTGTCAATAGAAAAGAAGTTCTATGGTTCAAGAACAATTTTGACACAAGGATATTCTTTATAGATATGTATGGAAGACTATAGGTTTATACTTTTTTGCTTAAAATTTTTTTTGCTTGAATGTGTACACTACTTTCGGTTATTCTAACATTGAGATTTGAGAAATAACTTTGGCACCTCCCGAAAAGAGAAGAAATAGTAGTTTTATATTATGAAGATTTAAGTTTGCAAACATTTGGGTAGGATTTTGTAATTTAAGACCATAATTTGAGGAGGAAATATGGGTTCAGAGTTCAATTGGCCAGCACCTTTTTCTTGGTTCTTGCATTGCGATTATGTCAACTAAAGGATGAACATGCGTCTTGACTTTGGCAGTAGAGAATGCCACTATAATTGATATTTTCTGACAAGCAGTTCCCAGTTGAAACAATAAGTTTTTTTTTTTTTCTTTTTTTTACTGAAGCGAGAGAGTTCAAATCCATAATTTTTTTGTACGAAAAATAATAAAATAGTCATTAAAAAATATCAATGTGATTTTAGTTTCTAAATTTAATCAATTATTATTATTTTAATTCATAAATTTAATCATTTATTCTTATTTTTGGTAACTATTTTATAAATTTTTTATTTTTTAAAGATTAAATTGTCTTGCTATACATATTTTCATAAATGAAAACAATGATTTAAATTCATTAAGATAACACAATCTTTGTCTGAGAACCATAGTCAATTTACCCGGATACGCCAAAAATTGTTTTAGGCAATATATTAAGAAAGGGTGTGTACGAACAAGCTCGCTAAAAAAAATTGAATTAATTTATTTTTGAATCTATTGTTTAAGTCATGTATTAATATTTTATAAACAAAAAACAGTCGCACCCCTTAACACTAAGATTGCAACAATGTCCAGGAAAACAATGTACAGAGACTATGACTTTCATTTGGATTGGCCTCATGAGAAAGAACTTTATGTTCATCAGTAAAGAAAATTGTTACTAATTATTTTAAAACAACAAACCCTCGAAATATCTTAAATGTTGATAGAAAGTCCCAAAAATAGAATATAGTATTCTCTTATTTAAAATTAAATTTCTTTTAAATTTTATTAATTATTATTGGCTTTCAACCTATTATATCTCACCAAATTATGAAAGTTATAGCAAATATTGATCTTAATACATGGTACACTAGAATTTCCCTAATTTATATTAACATAAGCTAAAAGTTATAGTATGACTGTCATGAAGCCAAGTTAAGAGTTAGACATGCATGCTTGTGAATATCAGAGATGGGGAATTCTTTTGGCGTTCTTTAAATCTCTGCATAAGACACATGCAATCTCTAAAAATGGATAGAGATCAAAGAGTGACTTGTTAACAGATTGTTCTTATGAGCTTGACACTTTTTTTGACAAATCAAGAGCTTGAGGTGCTCCACACAAATTTTTCAGGACTTGGCAAGCTAGACCCTTGCTAATATTGTTGGCTACCCTTTGCATTGCATCACCATAAGGGAAGGCAACGTGAGCAATATAGTTCAATCCTGTATCTGCTGCATTCACAATGTTGCCTGATTATTAATTATGTCTATAATGAGGATTGCAACACCAAATGATTTAGAAAATGAAAGATGTAATAGATGAAAGAACTCTAAAGAATTGACATATCTCATAATAAGGATTGTAGTCATAGAAATTCTAGAAAACTTGACACCCACATGATGAGGATTGTAGCATGAAAATGAGAGTTTTAGTTTAGAATGAAAGAGATGAATTGGCTAAAGGAAAGATGAATAAAAGAATGGATTTTAAGAACTTGACACATCATCCATGACGTGAAGCATATGAAGTGAAAAATAAATAAATAAAAAATAGAGCACTCTAGTCCTGGTGCTTCTTTTCTTTTGTTCCATTCACATAGTTTAGAATAATAAGGGCAATTAAAACAAGTTGCTGCAACAAAGCACGTCACAAGATAATTTGCCTTTGACACTATTTAATTAATGAAGCACCTTATTTTCTTTGAGTCCATTGATTTTTTATTCAAGTTCACATGATCATAGGTGACTGAATTTTGAAAAAAAGGAAAATAGCTACATTCCCAGTCTAATAGACGTGACTATTATAGCTGTTATACTAATTGTATCTATAAAAGTTACATGTTCACAAACCTATTCTTTTTTAGCCATTGTTGCTTTTGTGATTCCGAACTATTGAATTCATCATCTAATTTTCTCCTGGTGATGGAAGCAATCTGGAATCCTTGCTCCCACCAAATGAAACAGAGTGTTTCCAGCCTCATGCAGTTCCTGTTAGTCATAAACGAATTCCTAAGTTTACCAACATTATGTACGCTATATCATTAAATCAAACACATTAGAAAAAAGAAGACGAAACCTTATTTAGGAACATGCTTGTCAAGGATGAAATAAATATATATATATATATATATATATATATATATATATATATTTTTCAGAATGTTAACATTTTATATCTAATCTTGTTTTAAACTATATTTTTTAATCTTAATAATATTTTGTGTATAAGTTTTACGTATATTAACAACAACAATAACATTTTAGTGTTTAAAATAATAAAATTAATCACAGTAGAAGTATGAGAGCCAAAGATAAATAATGCATTATAAGAATAAAATGTTATATGGATTAAATGAATATCATTATGCAATAACATGAATTTAAAATTTCAAATAGGAATTTCTAAAATTATAATAATCAAAATAAGAATATGTATTGATTTAGTTGATTAACATATGATATATAAAGAAATTGACTACATATTACAATTTAAAAATATATGTTATAAGAGAAAATTGACTGCTTATTACAGTTAACTATTTAAACAATTTAGGAGTTTCAGTTCGCTGCTTACCTCCCAAAATTCCCAACTAGGAGAACAAGGAAAATTAGAAAAAGCAGGAGAATGGAATAGATTTGGTTCCATCTTCTGTCACCATCTTCCATCCACTTCCGTAATCATTTGTATAACCCAAACATTTGGAATATTTATATCATCCATTTTATCCCTTTCCATCTTAAAGAATTATTATCTGCACTTCAGATTAGTTATGCTCGTTCCATTCCATTAAGATTACGTGTTGATCGCATCTAATACTAAAGATTCCTCCCCCACCATTCAATGACATAATATGGAAAAGTAAAAAATATATCCTAGACAAGTTTTGCCATCTTCATTTTACCATGCATGTATGGTTTTCAAATGATAAAGTGTGGATGAAGAAGGCCACTCGAGCTTTTGGAACCTACCAAGTACCATCCCAGCTAATTTATGAAACCTTCCAAACATTGTTCCATATAAACTCCAAGAGATTTTAATCTTTTTGGTTGTAAAGCCAACTTTTTATACCTAAAAGACGCATAGCTAGACTTTCCAACAGAACACTAGCCAACAAGTAAACGTGCACTCGTTACTTTTCCATTTGTTCACACAACCAATTTTGACCTTGGTGTCTTAGTACCATGAATCCTCACCAATGAATCGTGTAAGCCAAGAACTCAAATAATTTGTGTTCCTAAAAAATAAATAGTTAAGGTGAATGCAAGCCTCAAAGATCTCTCCCCTACACAACATTGTCAATGTAAAAAAATTTACACTATAACCAGATAGAAATTATGATAGATATGATTTTTAAGAGTATTATTACTAAAGCAAAAATAACTTGCTATACATGATGATTTATAGTTGGATGATGATATAAATATTCTTTTCTTTGTCAATATATAGATTATTTAATCGTTCAATTGTATTGTAAATAGTTTCATTACATTTTTTTTTGTTAGTACAAGAATTAATTAAGATATACTTAAAAGGGTAGAATAAAAAATCAATGTGAAGCAAATTGAAGTCTGAGTATTTTCTTGATCATAATCAAAATTGAAATCTAGATAGTTGGAATTAAAATTCTGCCCTTTGCAAAGTAAAAACGCCAAATGCTTCATACTACATTTATTTAATTATAGTACTTATGTTCATTTCGTACATCAAGATTCCCTAACCCCTCCAGCATTGCTATAATCAAATCTTACAAAAAGGGAAGAATGGCAATAAAATAGTAAAATATCTAGAATAATACTATATCATACAGGAAAAAGGCCTAGTAAAGGAACAATGTCAAATCACATAACATAAGTCAACAATGAATTCATTCTTGATTAGATCTCCAGAAGAAATTTCAATTCCTACTTGTTCTGTGTGGGATTTGGGACACTTGATGGTGCTTTCCTCAAGCTTGGCTCCACAGCTTTCTTGGTCTGTTTCTTGTTTCCACTTAGCTTAGTTATACTTGTGGAAACAGAACCAAAAGATGAGAATAGCAACTTCCGTGAAAGATTTGTCTCTCTTGAAAGGCTCTGCTCATGGTTGAGACAGAAAGTAGAGAACAAAAGAAAGTGAACAAGAACCATGGCCAACACAGCTGCCAAAAATCTAAAGCTAATGATCTTCATGAGAAATTGAAAATGGTTTCAGGAAGAAGCAGTTTAAGATTTATGCGTTCTAATAATTTAGAAGAACTGGATCACGGTTATATATGCAAAGGCAAGATGAGTATGCTTTATGCACGTGGTTCACCATTACTTGCACTATATATTATATATCATGTTCTAGGGAAAAGACATAATAGCTGATTAGACAACAAGCATGTTCATATAGACAACTTGAGAGGGTCAAGGATTAAGTTTTTGATTGGTGTTTGTTTTCAATTAATGATGTGGTTATCATAATTTATCAAGTGAGTGGTAATTGGTAACAAGAATTTGATGGGAGGAAGGGAAAGACAAATGCAAACTAACATGTGGTGCTTAATTGACTAATATTGGTCAGGACTATGTTACAATCTTCAAACAGTCATTAAACTAGGGATATATTCATGTGATATCACATGTGATCTGAACCAATTACCTTCTAAATCCATGTTTTGGTCAATCAAAACCATGGCTTAATCACTTTAATTAATTTTTATTTTTTATCTTCACCTTGGACCAGATATTGAGCAGTGTAGAAACCTTTTCACATAGAAATACCTTTCTTGAGTATACTGAATACCTAATCATTTCTGTTTTGTCATCTTTCAGCATTTTTTAAAATGCCATCATGTTTTCAGTACAATCATGTGAAAACCTTACACCTTAATTAGTTATATTATTAACTAGAAGATCTTCTTACTAAATAAACTATAGGTCCTAGTTTCAATTTTTAACCAACTATAATTAGCTAGCTTGTCAGAAGTATTTGGAAATACTAATGCTCCTTTAAGATTTAAACATGGCAAATTTTGTTTCCTTCCCTGTTTCTTTGTACTCAAGATTCTTCTTGTTTTCCCGAGGTCGGAAGATGGAATGAGTATAAACCAATAAATCCATCATAATGAAAGGTTTTTATTTAATCCTCTCACATGAAAAAGCCCCATGAGCCATCTTGGAGATAATATATCTATATATATGGTATCGTATATATGTAGGGGCTAGCTCTTTGAATGCAAGTGAAATACTAGCAAAGACTACACAAACTAAGAAATATATGACAAAGAAAGATATACTGTAAAAAATTAAGAAAATATATATATCAAACCAAACCAAGATTAGAAGTGAAAGATTCTTGTTACTAAGTCCTAGTATGAAAGATGAGGTTCTTAGTTTTATTAGTCAAAAGCCTACGAGGCTAAAATAATTTTAAAACTAGTTGCCGCATATGTGGTTGATATTTGACTGGTTCATGTGCTAGTTGACTGGATCTTGGACCAATTTTCTCCATATACGCTTCCTTCATTCTCAGGGCTCTCAACAGTTTCTAATTGAACAAAGGACAAAAGTTTGATTCATTCACACACACTGTGATTTTGATCCTCTGGTTGTGTTCTTTTCTATGATATTATTCCCTTAAATTGGATGGTGTTTATGATTCCGTGTGAAAGTAGTTTTGAGAATTTGATGAAACGGTGTATTGCATATACCATGAATTGGATTGAGATTTACGTCTTGTGTATGATGATGAATTGAATTACTGATGTTGTTGAATGCCATGATTTTGTGGATGAAATGAGAGAAATTTCAAAATGTAAAAGTGTTGATGCATTGCCATGAGTTGTATATCTCTTGAGTAGTGTGATGACTTATTTTGGTAATAGAGGTATACGCACTAACTAAGTGCAAAGATGGGTTTCCTCGAGAATGAGTAGCTCTTAGTAGAATGTAAAAATGAAGAAAAATGTTGTTGTCAAGTGACACCATGATAGAGGACCATCTCAAAAAGCCCAACCAAACTCTCCAACCTTACTTTTCAATTTTGGGCTTCTAATAAAATTCGTTGTTAATTTTAGTGTCTTACCAGTTTCAGTATTCGGACCATAACTCGATTTACACAACTCCAATTGAGGCGTTCTTGGTGGCAAATTAAAGAAGACTTCAAGGGATAAAAAAGCTATGAAGACACCAAAACCCAGTTCGGACTACAACTAGTTGGAAAATGAGCTTGAAGTTAGCGTTGGAATGCTTCCAGGAATTTTCAGCGAAATGTTTTAATGTTTAGGCTTATTAGTAGTTTTCTTTCAATTATGTAATTGTTGTAAGGATTTAATTTGGGCCTAAACTTGTAATAAACAAAGAATTAGTGACCCTTAGATAGGATTCTAATCCAAGGGCTAAGCTTAGAAGCTTAGAGTGCAAGCTTGACGCCGTGACCATTAGATGAGGATCTACATCCAAGGGTGGAGGATTGTTCCTTGTTCTCCAAGTTAATCAAACTTGCGTCACAAGCTTCCTTCCGTGGCCATTAGATTAGAATCTAATCCAATGGTGGACATTAGTTCCTTGCATAGCAAGCTAGCTCTACCCCTTAGTAGTATAAATAGGATTTCCTTTGTAATTCAAACACTTTTGATAAAATTTCTGAATATTGAATTAAGCTAAGAGCTAATTCTTTGAGAGTATTCTCTCTTGTGTTCTTGTGAAAAACCTTGAATCTCATCAATGGCTTCCTTGTCCATTGCGGCGGTTCCACCTCTAGTTTATTGGCACTTGTCATGGCGCTTCCATCTCTAAACTCAATCCATTTTCTATTTTCTTTTCACCTTTGATTCCCCTTCTCTTTCCTCACACTGTGAGCTTCTTCTTCATTTTCTTCCAAGCCTCCATTGAAGCATGAAGATCCGAGCACATAAAGCTATTCTCCTTGAGGATTGCATCAAATTTGGTATCTAGAGCTTGTTCTACTTCAATTGGAGCATCCTATCCGGTTTGATTTTTGCTTACTTTGAATTTTCGTTTTCTCTTCAAATTCTTGTGTAGATCCGTGTTGTATGAACTTGCTTGAGTTCTTCACATGTTCCTTGAGTTGTCTTCATCTTGAATTTGAGTTTTCCTTTTGAAAAATTCCTAGATCTAAAATTCCTAGCAAAATTCATGTTAATTCACCGTTTAAATTTCTTCCTAAGCTTGTTCTAGTAATTTTTCACATGTGTTCTTGCTTTTTTTTCATATGAACCGTGCCAAATCCATGTTAATTCATGAATTACTGGTTTGAATGTGTTTGAGGTGTTGTTCACATGATTTAAGTGCTAAGAATTGTGCATTACAAGTTCAAGTAGCTTTCACCATGCTTAATCTAGCTTACTAGTAATTCTAGACTTAATTTTGCCTTAGTCTTAGGTTTTTCTAATTTCGGTCCAGCAAGTAAAGTCAAGAAAAAGAGTATACAAAGGCAAAGGAAAAATAAAATCGGAAGAAAGATAACAAGAAAAAGAATATAAGAATATTCAAAGAAAAGAAAACAAGAAAAGTGAAATTCTAGTGAAATTCAAGTGAGTAGAAAAAGAGCAATTGAAAAGTGAATTTAGTGAAATTTCAAGTCTAAAGTGCAGTGCAGTAACTTGAAAAATTGAACCTCTAAACGCTCTCAAAATTAGTGGTTCAAAGGACTTAGAACACAAGAGACACTTATGATTAAGCATTATCACCAAAACTTGAGTTTAGCTTGCTAGTAGCCTAGATTCTTGAACTTGTGGTGTATGATGTGTTTGGTAACTTGAAACTCTATTTTTCCCCTGTATTTTGAACATTTTTATTGATTTTACAGTGGTGAGAAACTGCACCTAATTGCCTAAAATCATTTCACAAAATCACTTGGAATTTACCCCAAAAATCGGTCTCTAATTCAGCTTCAAATTACGTCTAATTTGGCTTGAATTGTGTACTTGAGTTGCTGTCCAATTTTTTCAGATTTGTGCCTTAAATTGAAAGCATATTTTGTGCAGTAGTTTAGGTGCCATTATCTCATACTAAACTCTTCATTTGAGTAGCCTAATTTTCCTTTCATTGAGTACCTTTTATTGCTTGTCTCTATTGGATTCCTAAGGTTTTGTCTTGAGTTTGTATTTCTTGGAATTCCTAAGCTTGACTCTAGAACCGTTCCTCTTTCACTTTGGAAACTTGAACCTTGAATGATTGATTAGAGGTTTGAACAAGAGTATAAAGAGAGGTTGAGTGGAAAAAGATAAGAGTGAACATTTGAGAAAGAGTCTTGAAAGTGTGATACACGAGTGCTACTAGAGTGAAACACTTAGAGAGTGACAAGGATCTTTTATATGCTTGTACTTGTTATCTAACCTTTCTTTTTGCAACCATGGAAAGTTCTCCTAGTGTATGGAATGATCTCTCACCTAAAGAAAAGAAGATGGTGGGATTGATGAGTACCATAATTCACACAACTTTGGAAGAGAGATTCGACCAAAGAAGGAGAGAAAAGGAGGAAAGGAGGTTGAGAAAGGAGCATGATAAGAGGATCCTTGAGAAGACTAGTAGAAACTGTGAACATCATGGGAGGAATGAGAAAACCTTGAGAGAAAAGCATGAGAAAATGGAAATAAAAGAAAGAAAGTTGATAGAACAAAATGAAAGGATTTATACTGAGCTTGTGAGAAAGAAAAATGAGTTGAGAGAAAAAGAATTAAGAGAAAAAGAAGCTAAGGAAATAGAGTTGATGGAAAAACAAATAAAGGAGAAAAATGATTTTTTACTAGTTAATACTAACCCTTCATTTGATATTTTTGATTCTTACCTTGAGGAAGTTGTAGGTGTTATTCTAAAGGAGGATTCCAAAGAGCAAATTGATCACCTATTGTGTGAAGATGTTGAAAGGAATGTACTTAATGCTTTAATTAAAGATTCTTGTGATCATCTTTACAAACTTCCTTTTGATGTGATTCCAAATGAAGTGTTATGTGTAGAGGAACCTTGTAACAACATGGATAGAGGAGGAGAAGTACAAGGGAATTGTGTATTATCAAAAATGGAAACTTTTTTAACTCTTACTCCTATTATTATTCCTACTATGCACAATAATAATTGTGACCCAATAGGTTCTCAAGACCTTAGGTATTGGAATGTGTTTGAAAATACTAAGTTAGGAACCATCACAAAGTTCTACACCTAAAAGAAGCTTTCAAATATCACCACACCTTAATGAGAAACTAGGAATCATTTGGAAATTCTATCATACCAAGAAACAACATTTATATGCCTTCCTTTATTCTCTTGATTGTGTTAATAAAATAAGTTGAAAATACACTTTGATATTAAATATAAAACTTGATAAGGTGTGCTTGATTTTTGACCCGGGAGGAGTTTTATTATAGGTGGAGCACAAGTCAACTTGGGGACAAGTTGACCATAAGAAGGAGGGTTTGATGGAGGACCATCTCTAAAAGCCCAACCAAACTCTCCAACCTTACTTTTCAATTTTGGGCTTCTAATAAAATTCGTTGCTAATTTTAGTGTCTTACTAGTTTTAGTATTCGGACCATAACTCGAGCTACACAACTCCAATTGAGGCGTTCTTGGTGGCAAATTAAAGAAGACTTCAAGGGCTACAAAAGCTATGAAGACACCAAAACCAAGTTCGGACTACAACTAGTTGGAAAATGGGCTTGAAGTTAGCGTTGAAATGCTTCCAGGAATTTTCAGCGAAATGTTTTAATGTTTAGGCTTATTAGTAGTTTTCTTTCAATTATGTAATTGTTGTAAGGATTTAATTTGGGTCTAAACTTGTAATAAACAAAGAATTAGTGACCCTTAGATAGGATTCTAATCCAAGGGCTAAGCTTAGAAGCTTGGAGTGCAAGCTTGGCGCCGTGACCATTAGATGAGGATCTACATCCAAAGGTGGAGGATTGTTCCTTGTTCTCCAAGTTAATCAAACTTGCACCACAAGTTTTCTTTCGTGGCCGTTAGATTAGAATCTAATCCAATGGTGGACATTAGTTCCTTGCATAGCAAGCTAGCTCCACACCTTAGTAGTATAAATAGGATTTCCTTTATAATTCAAACACTTTTGATAAAATTTCTGAATATTGAATTAAGCTAAGAGCTAATTCTTTGAGAGTATTCTCTCTTGTGTTCTTGTGAAGAACCTTGAATCTCATCAATGGCTTCCTTGTCCATTGTGGCGGTTCCACCTCTAGCTTATTGGCACTTGCCATGGCGCTTCCATCTCTAAACTCAATCCGTTTTCTATTTTCTTTTCACCTTTGATTCCGCTTCTTCCTCACATCGTGAGCTTCTTCTTCATTTTCTTCCAAGCCTCCATTGAAGCATGAAGATCCGAGCACATAAAGCTATTCTCCTTAAGGATTGCATCACACCATGCGTTGTGGATAAAATAGGTCATTTATATCGTAGTTGCATGTGATATACTGTGAAATATTTTTAAGACGATGGATAGTGAGAACTTAGTGTGTAGGTCTCTAGTTGGTTACTCGATGCAATACCTAGGACTGAGGAGATTGTCACTTAATGAGGAACTATCCTACTCATGCTAATCACATGTAATAAGCGACGTTATCCTACTGCGACATAGGGTGGTCCCAAAATATTACTAATAAGCATTACCTAATGAAAGCATCGATGACACGTGAACTCCAAGACTAGCACACCAGGGTTTTCTAACGATACCATGTTGCATAATGGAGAATAGAGTGATGAGCATGCGTTATAGTTCATATGTGTCTTATGCGAAAGTATTGTATGATTGTGTGGTATGTGTTGAGTGTGACTATTCTATGTTTGATTTTATAAAGGATTATGTAGTGTTAATTTATATGTGATTTAATTGTATTTACATTTGTAATATGAATGTTATTAGGCGATGTATACACAAGTTTGTAATATGTAATATACCAATTATTATGTCTATTATGTGTGACCCAAAACATACATTTTATTTATGGTTACTACTTGCTATGACCCCAATGTTGTATTTGGAAGAGCAGATAAGTAGTAGTAGGAGATTGGATCCATTGCTAAAAGATGGTTTCGTCATGGCGTCTCTAATGTGGAGTTGTCTTGTGATCATTAATCCTTTTTCATGTTATTTTTATCCTTTGAGTATGATATATTAGTATGCACACACATCTTTATTTTTTTAACTACCACAACGCATGTACATAGACGTACCTTGAAATTGATTAATGTATCTAAATGTATCATTTTGAGATGTGTTGGCATATTATCCCAAGCGATAAAAAGGGAAAAATTTTACTCATATTTTCATAATTAAGTTAATGAAGAGTTATATTTAAAAATATATTTTACATTAGTTTAGTTTCAATATAATGAAGAGTTACGTTGTTACAAAAAGTCTTTTTAGGTTTCAACAAGTATTTTTTTAACATGGTCTCTTCCGGCTTCACCAAAATAGTAAATTAAGATAAGAGGATAAAGCTAGTTTTTTGTCAACCTTTATGAAGAGAGATTTTCAATGACATATAGTAAAATTTAAGATAGAGTAGTACGGAGGGTTAAGAATTATAAGGAAAGAAAGTTAAGTTCACGTAAACTATACTTGTATGCTTCAACTTGTTTTCCTGTCTTTAAATTTTCAAATTTAGGTCTTTAAATAAACTTTCACTTGAAGTAGTCATTGACACTCATCTTCAAGTTCATTCATTTGTCGAAAGCATAAATTGAGAAATATCCATGTGTGCATTTAGTGAATTTGCATAGGATGTCTCCATCAGAGGTAATAAAACAGTTCACTTATCTCTATACATAGTACCTTACATATACAAATTGAGGAAAACTTGTTTTATTTCAGCAAAAACTATTCTAAAATTCTTCAAATGCTCCCACTATTATACTTTGGGCACATCATTTGAAACAAAAGATATCATTTTGTTCTTATGAGCCTTCA
Source organism: Hylodesmum podocarpum (assembly GCA_026586105.1). Lineage (NCBI taxonomy): Eukaryota > Viridiplantae > Streptophyta > Magnoliopsida > Fabales > Fabaceae > Hylodesmum > Hylodesmum podocarpum. The sequence goes on along the minus strand of JALJEV010001436.1, from coordinate 8,857,296 downwards.
ATTGTCTTTTCTAGGATTTCACAATGTCAAACAAAAATCACATTAATAGCATATTTAAAAATTGAAGACTCGATTCATTCTATCAAATAGACTTTGTTTGTCTTTAAGTGTATTAGACTCAAGTTTTTCTAGTTAGATAAACAAAGTGGCTTTGTTATGTAGACTAAGTGACCTTGTTACATACTTCATCTACCTTAATCACTTATGATTAGACTTAATCATTAAGGCTATAATGATTGTAATTATTAAAATAAGTGTCTTGATTTATCTTAATCCTTAATAAGACTTAACAATTAATTTTTTATCTCAAAATAATTTTCCAAGAAATAATATTTTTAAATACAAATAAAAATATAAAATTTCATTAAACTTTTTAACTTATCATCGTATATTTTTATGGCTAAATATCATTTTTTTCATCCTTTAAGTTTAACCTTTTTTCTTACTGGGTTTTGCCACACTAACACATAAGAGTTTTGATCGAGGCCACCAGAGATTAAGGATTTCTTGCAACAATTTAAAAGAACTTTTGGAAGATAAATCATTCATTCCCAACACTATATCAAGATGAGAAACGGGTAGACAAATAAGACCAACATAAAAGGTTTTACCTTCAAGACTTAAAAGGAAATCACAGGCACATTACCGATGTACTTAAAGACATGAGAGCATAAAGCATTACTAACATTGGCAATCATAATCTTTCCCCGCAATCTAGAGATATAAAGAAGTGTGTTACACCTGAATCATGTAGTACATTTAAGAACTTCTCATAGGCGATGCACTTACATTTTTGACCTTTTTACATCTTTGCCATTAGTGATTCATACAACCCAAAGGTTGATTTTCTACATTTCATTTATTTGTCTCATTCACTTCTATTATTTTGTTATGGCCCTCTCAAACTCTCTAGTCGTCATTCTCACTTGGTGTTTCTTAATATTCTTACATTGTTCACATTTCTATTTATTTTTATTTTAACTATGAGCTATTTTTCTTCTTCTTCATTCTTGCAACTCATCTCCTCTTCTCCTTGCACACATCCAAAACAAGTTAGAGAGTTTCTCTCCTTCACCATTCTCTTCTTCCTCCTTCAAGTTCTCCACAAGTTTCTTGAAGTTCTAGCAACGGTTTTAGGACCTTATTCTATGCATTCTCAAATTCGTTCCTTAAAAAACTTGTTCTACATTTCCAAGTAAAGGTAGTTCATTTTGAATTCAACAATGAGAATGTTATGTATATGTTCTATTTTTGGTGATGGACATTGTTGGGTTTATGGTTTTGTTGTTGTTTATCATGTGTATAAGCAGTTATCATGTTCATTTGAATGAGTATATTGTTGTGCTTACTTGTGAATGTATTTATTGTTGTGTTGTGATTGGAAGTGACTATTATACTTTATGTTGATGTGAGAAATGCCTTGGAAAGTGTTTTAGGAGTCCTTGTTTGAGTTGGAAATGGTGGTTAGAAAATCATAAGGCATTAGTGGAAAAGTGGAAAACTTAGGCTTTTAAGGTTTTAATAGTTGACTATTAGTTGTAGGCATAATTGAACTTGAAAACTTGCTTAGACAACTAAGTTAGGATATTTTAAAATTAAGGAAACTTATGGTTTGGTCATAATAACCTTAAATCAAAATGTGAGTCCTTGTAACACAATAAAACTAACAATTTTGATGACATTAAGGTTTAGAGAGTCGTGTTTATCATTAAGCCACTTGGATCAATCGTAAACCTTTAAACACCTTTAAAGTATGTTATTAAACATGTTATAATGCATAAATATAATCTGTAATGAGAGTTAGGGTGTTGGGAAGTGCATTGTGCAAATTTTGTTGTAGATTCTAGTGGTGTTGTAATTGATTCCAACAATGTAATAGAACCTTATGCATGCTGGAATAAGTGATTACAATTGTATGTAATCGATTACACTAGTTACTAACAAGTTCCCAACTTTATTTTAATCCATTACAACAAGAATTTAATCAATTACAGCTTCGAGATAATCAATTTTAGTACCTAATACTCGATTACACTTATTTCTTTACTCTTGAATTGACTTTTCTTTCCTTTATATGATTGCTTTCTTGAGTGACTTTCATTGTTGTGTCCTTTTCTTGATGTTATCACAAATGTTGTAAATTTGGATAATAATGGGGTGTAAAGTGTTTGAAGTATTCTTGAGTTAAGATCATTGAATAACTTTCTTCCATCATGTTATGTTGATTTTATCCAAGTGTGGATCATTGATGAATGGATTTGGGTGAGTGGAGCCTATGATGGACTTTAAAGAACATACTGCATTATCAAATGTCTAAGAGGATTATGATGATCAATGTCTAGAAAAATGATTGGGTTGTATGCTTACTATGTCGAGGTGGTTGTGCTACCCCATTTGAGATATGTTTATGGAACATAAAAATTTTGTTTTGAAAATTGAATAAGATCATCATTATTGCTCAATGAGAATATTGTGAAAATAAGGATGAATGAAACTAGTATTATTGGTCCCGAATTAGGTTCTTGAAATATAAATGTCTTAAGACTTGGATGGTGATCACTTGGTAGGGAAAACTACCACTATGATTTAAACCATGAGTGGATAGTGAGTCTTGTTGCAACACTAGTGACCTTGACTAATGTTATAAAGTTTTTCTTAGTGAGAGTGCTTAAGGTAGTGTACTCCTAGATATCACCCAATAGTTTTGATGGTACCACAAGACATAGTTGAGTGAAGTGAGACCTTACACATCATTTTGGGTGGTGCATCATATGATATGAAATTATGTTTATATGATTAATTTAATCATATGCTTATGTTATTTGATCATTTTTGTGTTTGTTTTTCTGAGTTAACCTTTATATGTCTTGTGTTTGACACCTGCTATGACAATTGGTTATTGGGCGAGCACATGATCAATAGGCCTAAATGATAACTTAGATGTTCAAGAAAGAGTTTTTTAAGCTAAGACATCTCTCTTGTAGATAATCCCTTAATCATCCTCCTTTGTTTCTTAAATGATTTCATATTTGAACATATAATTTGATGGGTACTTTAACTATGGGATCTTGTAATACCTTTTACAGATTTGTTTATTCTCATGCACTAACATTTATGATCTTAAACCGTAAAGATTTAATTGCTCTCTTCTATCGACAATTGTTCATCACATTTTTATTAATTAAGTCTAATCAAGATTTTAAAAAACTAAAATGAATTCCACGTTTTAGTGTTACTCGGATAATGGTGTAATAGTTGTCGTTGTTATCAAAAACATTCCCTTATCTTCCTTGCAAATCCTGACCATCTGACCTTCCTTGAATGTTAAGTCTAACTTACCTCTTATTGCCTTAGAAATCTTGGGCTTTTTCCTTCTTGCATTGATAACAAGCATTAGAACCATTCTATCGTTATTGATTTTGCTAGAATTGTTGTGGTTGTTGACTTTAGGTCTTATAGTTTCTCATAAAATTTGGTCATCCACATTTGTAGAACTTCACACTATTACTTCCACCTTAACCTGATGATACTACTTGGTTCAATTGGATACAATTCCTCACAATGTGACTTGCCTCCTTTCTAGTTTCATGGTGCCCCAAAGGTAGATGTCTTTCTTTCAACATTATGAACAAGCTTGAAACACGATTTCAAGCTTCTGTTGAACTTATGTTTCTAACATAATTCTTCTTTACTTCCATTTTAAGTTTATTCTTATCTTTTGTGACTTTTCTTAATTTTTTTTGTTGATAAATTTTGATTTAGTAGAATGCGTTAATGATACTTGTTATATGTCAAAATATGGTTTCTCGTGTGATACTTGCTAACTGAAAAATGTTTTTCATTAAGAATCATGGTTCTTTGATGATGTTTTAGATGTTCTAGTTCAACAATGGTTTGGTTTATTATTGTCTTGTTGTAAAAGTTAAATATAAGTATAGAATTGCATTTCAATTCTTTTCATGTGTTTTTTCTATGATAGAATAAATGTGAGTGTAGATTTTTTTATGATAAGCCAAATATAAAAATTAGTATTAATATAATTGTCACTCAAGATTTGTTATAACTATAAATGAAAGGTTCACAATATGTTATGACTTAACTCTACATGTGTCTTTACATGCATTAACATATTTACACCGCATGATTCCTACGTTTTAATAACACTACCCTCCAACCCCATTTAGTTTATATCACAATATACTTTATAAAGGGACATCTTTCAACTAAGAATCCTTCATGACAATAGTGGTGCATTATCTTCGATCCTTAGAATTAACACCAAACCATACATTTACATAATTCTTGGGTATGTGATGCTAATTACTTATTCCTATCAAATATTTTTCTTTTTGTTATTTGATATTTATTGAAATTTGGATGCTAAACATTCTTTGTCTGATCATAGTTATCACGAGCCTATACCTACGTTGTCAAGTTAAAATGCACAACAAAAATATTGCATTGAAATTCACCTTTTACAATAAATTTTTTTAAATAAATATTAATTTTGTATAATACTTTTTATCTACTTTTACTTTTTACCAATTGTGTTATCTACAATAATTAGGATCAGATGTCGAAGAAAAAAAGAAATTATTATGCTATATGATCAATTTATTAGATGAGATTCCGTAAAATTCTTTTATCTTTGTATATGTTATAATAAAAAATCATATCTTTATATAATAAGGATTCTTTGGTAATTTTGGTCCATTCTCAAAGAAATATACGGTGAAATAAACAATACACTTCTCACTCTTGATTTGTTCGTACCACAAATTATTTGTGAAGTTTTTATTTTTTATATAAGTATGAAAATGTGGACGTTGTTGACCTGTGTCTATGACTTTAAAAACTAAAAATGAAAAGGTATTTAATGTATAGAATAATTATAAATAAATTATCATTTTATTTCTGAAAACATCTAAGTCACACACTCTAATCTTTAAAGGATATCCATCGTCATTTTAATCCTTAGAATATATCATTCATTTCATTTTAATCCTTCTATTTAACCTGTTACTTCTACTCTGGATTCATAAATTATAGATTAAAATAATAATAAATAATATCATTTAAAGATCAAACTATCTTTAATAATATATATATTATACTTTCAAAAATTATTTTATTATTTTTCATCTTTTATAAATTAAATTACTCAATTTGTATACTTTTAAGAGAAAAATGTCAATTTACTCTATGATTAAAGAAAAAATTCATACTGACTACCAATCCCAACCCACTATGCACTAATTTTGCTTTTGCTGCCCCAATGACAAAATTTTCAAAAAGTATTTTATGTTTTCATTACATAGTCTTTGAAATCTTATGATCATAGGGAGAGCTAGAAAATGGGTCAAACCAGTAAAAAAAAAATAATTTGAATAAGCCAATCTGATTACTAATTACATTATATGTTAACTGACATGACCTAATACTATAATTTATCGAAACGAGTTAAAGACTAATGGGATAAATTAGTCAATTTTATTTTATTTTTATTTTTATTTAAGATTACTTTTAATATGTAACTATCTTAATTCTTATACAGGGTATTTTTTAATAGGTTGACACTGAACAGTCAGGCCACTAAACCAGCCCGGCCCACTGCTAAATAAAAAAATTGAATTGTACAAGTTGAAATGAATTTTTTTTTTCTTACAATTGGATAAATTTGGTAGACTATTTAAAAAACCGTTGTAGTTTTAATTCTTAGGATTAATTTTTCCTAAAAAGGAAAGGCAAGACTTGCTCACCTCTCCTCGTCATCTTTTCGGTTCAGTTGAACAGTTGAACAGATCCAAAATCAAATCTAATTCTCTATTCACTTTTTGTGTCCACTCGACTCAACTCATCTATTTAACTTGTACGAGGTACACCCCCTCACCCTGTCCCTTTCTCTCTCAAACTCAATACTAAAACCCGTTTTCTTTTACAAAACCTTTTCTAACCAAAACCTGCTTCCTTGCACTCCTCCTTCGCTCTCTCATTGCCTAGCTCTTCCAATTCCCGACACTACCGGTGAGTCCCGTTCCCCTTTTTCTCCTATTCCATCTGAGCAACGTTTAGGGTTTTCTTTTCTTCTTATTCCTCGTAACCTGTCGACTATGTTGTCAGAAAAAAATACTTTTTTTTCCCTAATTCATCCTGTGATTCAGCAATTGTTGGCCCAGTTGTCTGTATGGCCTTAATTGGTTGTTGCTTTACGACGAAGATAAGTTGGTCTTCGGGACTTTCTTTGGGTTTATGTTTAACCTTGTATACAACATGTCGCTAGGGTTTATGTTTAACCCCTTTCTTTTGATTGGATTGACATTTTGGGAAGTTAAACAAAATTTTGTTACCGAGGGTGTTCGATTTTTCTGGGTTGCGTTTACAGATGTTGATGTCAATCAATTATGTAGATGAACTTGTGATGGTGATGTTGTGAAACTGTAAATGGGAACCATTGTGTTGTCATTGATTATTTGTTTGTTGTAAATCTACCAAGGTAGAAATTACCGTCGACAAATTCATAATGTGGTGTTAGTTTTTGTGCTTTGGGCACTGAGACTGGGCAGGAGGGGAGAAAGTTGAACCAAGTGTCCATTCAAAAGGATTTGTTGTTTATAGAGGGTGGGGTGACAAGGAGCTAAAACTAGTGTTGTAGGTGTTACATAGGAATTAAATTAAAAAAAAAAAAAAAAAGACTATGGTAGGCAAATTTATCATTGATTATCTTTTCCCATGTGTTTTACTTGAGATACTGCAGGGTAACAGCACCCTAATGAATGAATTCTAAATATTTTTTTTAGAACCTTGTGCTTGGATCATACTCTTTGTCCTCTTGACTATGCTCCATCAAAATTGTTTCATTGTAAATTAGGTGGTGTGAATGTTGAACTTGAATGTGTGGAAGCATGGTGACCCTTTTTGGTGGTGCTTTCAAGTGATTTTAAATTGAATTATATTTTCAGACATTAGACTTGGTCAAAATTTGGAAATTCAGTGCAATCTCCATGAGTTGCTCAATTTGTTAAATAAATTTGAAAGTGAAAATGAAATGGATTTAGAGGAGGGAAGAGAGATAATTGATTGTGCGTGGCCATTGATAATATTGGAAAAGAACATTTAAAAAGTCTGTAAGAGTCCTCTGTTTTTGGATCCAAGAAATAAGTGTAATCGGCGTTCCCTTGTAAAATTTTCAATTCCAACGATGTACCAATATGTTGAGAGAAACTTGAACTTGGAATTCAGAAACATGTTATTTTTGTTTCTTATTTAAATTTATTTTACATAAAATGACTATAGGTGCTGTTGATGCGTTTTTTTTTAGATCGAGTTCTGCAGTGTTACTGGCATGCAAAGTCTTCTGTAGCTTCTATTCCACACACTAAATTGCACTGTAACATGGAGGCTCAAATTCACCAACTTGAGCAGGAAGCTTACTCTGCTGTCTTGCGTGCTTTCAAAGCTCAGTCTGATGCTCTTACTTGGGTATATATCATTAGTTCTTTCCATGTATTTTTATTATCTTTATATTTTCCTGTGTTAGGATTTACCTCTTGTATTTTATTTTATGTATTCATCAGGAGAAGGAAGGTTTAATAACTGAGCTTAGAAAAGAGTTGAGGGTTTCAGATGATGAACACAGAGAGCTTCTTACTAGGGTTAACTCTGATGAAATAATTCACCGCATTAGGTATTGAAATTATTTTATTAGTTGCAATAATGCATAAAAATATTATTTCAGCACTTTTCTGCTTCTTTTTTTAAAATGTTATCTGATGGGAAATGCAATCAGGGAGTGGAGACAAACTGGCTGTTACCAACCTGCAAGGCGTAGCACATCTCAGCCCATTCATGATGTTTTACCTAGTCCAACTGTTTCAGCTTCCCGGAAAAAGCAGAAGACATCCCATTCGGTACCAACTTCTCTTGTATACTATGTGATGATGTGGGGTTTAACAGTACATTTTTTGTCTTAATATTCAGTGCTGCAATCTTAGGGGGTGCTTTAGGATCCAGCGTCCAAAATCTATAATCGCAATGCACTTAAGTTCTTTACTTGAGAAGTACAAATTAAAGATAATATTGATGTAAATTGAGTTTTTAATCTTCCACCAATTTTTGCACCAGGGTCAATCATTGCCTGCTTTATCTTCAGTGAAGTCTGTACAGTACACTTCTGCTGGACCTACTGGAGGTAGGCATTTTGCAAATCGCAATGCTAGTGCTCTTGCATCTAATGCATCTGGTGAAGCAGCGGCCTTTGATCCATTCATTGGGAAGAAAGTTTGGACTAGATGGCCTGAAGATAACCACTTTTACGAGGCTGTTGTCACTGATTACAACCCCACCGATGTATGTTTAGATCTTAAAATAGTTTTTGAACCAGGTTAACACCTTTGAATGCTTGCTAGGCTGAGATTGTCTATTGATGTTTTGGGTGATTAATGTCGACAAGTCTTTTTTTATCTTCACTTGAAAGATGCCTTTCTTATTTTGGGTTTGGTTTCCCCATGCACATGTTCAGAGAATGTAAAGTATGCACATCTTTTGTATTTATTTCATTTATGATCAAATGTGTCTCTTAAGGTATGTCACTTCTAGTATATATAATAAATTATTCACCCTTTCATCCAGATGGATATAAAAAAGCTCAATTGTGATTAGGGCCTAAACCCAGAAGTGCATGGCAGCATAATATTGACTTTTTCTTAACTTTATCAAAATTTTTATCCAATTTTTGTTTTCCTTGCAGGGCCGGCATGCTTTGGTTTATGATATTAATAAAGCAAATGAAACTTGGGAATGGGTTGATTTCAAAGAGGTATTTCTTTCCTATGTTGTGCTGCATATATTGGAGTAGTAACTAATTGGGTGTACTATGAGTGAAGCACTAGCAAAGAGTATGTTAATGAAAAGATTAATGTCAAATTAGATGAAATGATTAAAAATATAATTTTGATCTTGTGTGCAGAAGCCATCACTTATCTTTTTGGGTGCATTGCAGTAACTTATGGGTGCATTGCAGAAGCCATCGCTTATCTTTTTTGATCTTGTGTTTATTTGATAAAATTTGGTGGAGTTATTGGAATACTGTAAAAATTTGAATTCTTTATTTGAATAAAAAACCAAAAGAAACATGACTCAACAGCAGATTTGATTACTGTAAAAAATTTGAACTCAGTATTTGACAAAATATGGCGGGGTTATTAAGGATTCTTTGTTTTGTCAATGGAAGGCTTTCAAACATCAAGAAAATATTTCATAATCTAACATTCTAACATAAGTTAAGATTTAGTATTTATTATTATTATTATTATTATTATTATTATTATTATTATTATTATTATTATTATTATTATAAGAATTCGTGTGGTTGTTTTATTTGGAATATTTCTTAACATGGTTTTTGGACTAATTTGAGTTTAGGAGCAGTTGAACCTTATGTAAATTTCCAGAGTAGCAATGTTAATTGGAATATTCAGTGTTTTCAGACTTGTAACTTTACACTTTTCTATTGATCATGTTCTAGTTGAAGGCATGTTCAGATATATCTTTTAATATCTTTGGTTGACTTGGGAGCCTATTTGTTGTGTGGCGTTTTGCATTATCAGTGACAGGCGGGTAGCTCCATACATAATTCAAATTTTGGGGAGTTGTGTAAAATAATGTGTCCCTTACACCCTATTTGAGCGATATTTTGTATACACCTTCATGCATTCTGAATTAAAGATCTAGATGTGCAAATTAAATCATATTTCTTGTTTTGCTTTAACTACAGATCTCATCTGACGATATAAGATGGGAAGGTGAAGATCCGGGCATAGTCCACAGAGGTGGACATAATGGGCAACGCCGTGGAGCTAGGAAATTCTTTGGCCATGGTGGTGATTCTTTTGGTGCAGGAAGGGGTAGAGGTCACCCCAGGTTTCAGGCCAGACAAGAATTTCTCCCACCACAAAATGGTATTGGAAAGAGAGTTTTGGATGACATTGAGTTGCTGAACACAGATTCACTAGTTAAGGAGGTGAGACATGATATGCCTAAGCAACCTCTTTGAGAACAAAAGAAAAACAAGTATATTCTTGTAACTTTTTATGACATTGATGTTATAACAGGTGGAAAGAATTTTTGCTACAAGTCATCCAGATTCAATGGAGCTTGAGAAGGCAAAGCAAATGCTGAAAGTACATTCACCAACTACTACTCATCACATTTTTCCTTAACTTTAACCTTCATGCTCCATTGTTATTGTTCTTATTCTAACTATTGCTTTAACTGTTGTATAGGAGCATGAGCAAGCACTTGTGGATGCCATTGCAAGGATTGCAGAAGCATCTGACGGTGAAAGTGGTAATAATTAGCCGTCTACATACTCATGCTGCCTACTGTTGTACAATGGAACTCATTTTTTATTTAATCTTTTTCAGTTTAGGTCAGACAAAATGAGCTTTTTGTAATAGAATAAAAATAACATTTTAGTATACTGTTGTCCATAGAAAATTTTAGCAATTCTCTAACCGGGGGTAAAAACATTTATACTTTTCTTCATTTTGGATCAGAACACTGCAATGGTGTAGTATTGAGAATAATTGGGGACCTGAGCCTCTTATTTTAGCTAATATTTAGATTAGCTTATTTTGAAAAAAAATAATAGCTTACCTTAGTACTTTAGATAGAACTTCTGAAAAAGGCAATTACTTTTCATAGTTACTAAACAAGTGTTGAGTGCATATATGATAACAGTTGATGTATATTATCTCAGTGTTAGGCTTTGCTCAATTGGTGATCATGGTCGCCACTAATGTTTAAATACAATAAAAAATATGTTGTATGCATATCACAAATAATTATTAGAATTGTATTTGTATAACAATTTATTGTGTGCCTTATACAGATGGAGAACAGCCGTTCTTGCAGCATGGGCAATTAATGGAAAGGGGATAAAGAGCACATGAACAACTTCATGTTGGAGCTAATCTGGCTTTGGAGATGATCTTTAAGCTCTCATGCAAATTTTGGATGAATACATAGTCAACTTGTGGACTTGTATGATCCAACTGCAGAAAATGGCTAAGATGGTCTTCTTATTGATGCATTTTTGTGTCATTTGTCTTTCTTTCCCCTCTTGACTCTTGCCACATATGCAAGTTTTGTACTCAATGACGATTTAGAATTATAGACTCAAATTGTCACTTGTTAGGCACATTTTTTAGTCTACATGCAACTGTAAAATACCATATTTTTTGTCCTTGAAACTCAAGAAATGAAAACTACAATTGTTTGATGTAGTCTCTTTTGTTCGACTTGTCTTTTGAGCATGATTTTTTTAGTAAATACTGCCTTAAGTTGTCATTACCTCCCACCCCAAGAGAGCAGTTGTGTAAGCATCATCTATATAGAAGTAAAGAGGAATGTCCAGCGAAGATACCCATGTAACGATCTTCCATCCCAAAATAGCTTAAAGTTTTGTTGCCAATAATGTATGCTAATAGACAAACTGCATTGTGGCAAAATAGTTGGTATTTGAACAGCTACGGGCCTGTGGTCAAAGATTAATACACCAGAAGCAAATTAAGATTAAAAGGGTAAATTTTATAGTGCCGTCATTAAATGAGTAATATCATGCGGTGCTACCAAGTAATGGACGGCACCATAGCAAACACCAATTAACAAACGGCTTTAGTGCAGTAGAAAGAAAAGAATGACATTGTATTATTGCATTCAATGTTCAAAATTAAAACAAATGGGATCTGGATCTGTTTAGTTTACCATCATAATCAACTTTACATTGGCATGTTGAATCTAGAACTTGTACTAGAATTAATTTGGATACAGATAATGTTCAACAATTCAAAATCAAATCAAACTTAGACCTACAACGCGTGTTCACATTAAAAATTCTTAGGTACTGGTTTATTGCTGTGATTCATATTTTGTAAAATTATCGAAAAAGCTTAAACAAACCTTGGGAAATAATTAAATAATTTTAAAGGAATTTAATTTCGGTGCATCCCTTTGGATGTAGACAATTCTAAATATAGCAATTTCACACTAGTACTATGACTCAAATTAGCAAAACCACTGACCATACTAATCAAAGTGAAAGGAGAACTTTGTTGTCCTTTGTAAACCAAGAGTCGGACACACTGGGTGACATGAAACCCTGATGGTGAGGGGTTTGGTAATAATATTCACAAGGTGTTAAGTTCAAACAATATAAAGAAAAAAAAAAAAAAAAAAAGGTGCCAAATTCAAACTTTGTTGCCATTTTTGTGCACTAAAAAAACCTAATCTCTATACCCGTAGTTAATACTGCAATTAAGATCCTTCATCATTCTATAAAAAAGGCTACTACAACAACAATGCCCCGTCCTAATAGTGAAATCAGCTATTCTATAGAAAAGCTAACTTCTAATGATATTTGTTTTTTTAATCTTTCCTTCCCATTTAGCTGAGAGAAGTGCTAGCAACATACTCTTTCCAACACACTCTCTTAATAATAAAATGTATTGACAACTCCCAAATCATATACAGGTTTCATTACCTAAGGAATGACACTCACACAATTTGGTGATTTTCAACAAATTTTAATCAATTGTAGAGAATATATAGCATTTCTCATTTAGCAAATAAGAAATTCTGGTATTTTAATGAAGAATTAATATTCTCTTCTTCCCTTCCCCAAAATAATAACAATAATAATGAAAAGTAGACGACTATGTTCACCAAAACACAAGAATCAGTCCTACTCCTCCACAAGGCATTGAAAACCCCACAAGAATCCGCAATTTCCATGTAATCCCTCTTAACGGCAGTTCAAAGTCTCTAGATTGGAATTCTGTACTAAAATGGAAGGCCAGAAATTTAGTCACTCACAGAGTCCGAAATGTCTTGCTCTCTACCTAGAATGTGTAATCCTTAATTATGTTAATAAAAAGAAGTTAGTTAAAGGGGTACACTGCAGAGTAGGGGATTTCATTTGCTCAAAAAGCACCTGAGAATTTCTCAAGGAAAAACTGCACTTGGAAGAGTTTGATAGACCACAAAGTGCCAATTAGTAATTGATTTACTACCTGCCATTGCTACAGGTAGAAGTTATCAAACGGATGTGATGATTCTCTAGAAACCTGATCAGTCAAAAGATACACAAAATAGACCCTTCAAAATTGTAGCAGTTTCTAAAATTATTATGCTCAGCATGATGAAGTTGATTCAGAAACTGAAGGATTTATTATACCACCATTTGTGTTAGTATTATCATACATCAAATTTCTCTTTCATCTCACTTCTACCTTACTTGTCTTCCTATCTTTCTTTCCATTTCTCATCACATCATTTATGATATGTATGACTTTCTCGTCTTCTGTTTTTTCTCTTTATCCCTCTTTCTTTTTCTTTCATCTATAAACCGAAAAGTGGGATGTATACTGACCATTTTTGATAAAAATTAGGTTCAAAATCATGTGCTTGAACTTTATTTTTTAATTAAAATTAAATTTTCACTTGATTAAAGCAAGTAATAAAGGTATACATGAAAGTAGTATTTTAAATCCCGGATAGCAGCATGTAGCTGCCAAAACACGCTATAGTACGATAGTTGTTATTTAAAAAAAAAAATTACATAGTCTAGGTGATGAACAACTATATACATACAAATTCAAAAGAAATTATAAAAGTTACTCAAAATTAATGACATTAATAATTAACAATAAAAGTCATAGGTGTCAGAAAAACAAGTAAAATACAAGTTTCTTAGAAAAGTATCACCAACCATTATCTTCTAAGTTCAACCCTTATTCTTTAACATATTCACCACTATTACAGTTGTAGATTTCATTTTTGAAATTTCAAATCTCAAAAATGGCTCTCCAAAAACAAGCCATGAATGTCTATGCTCAGAGAGCTTCTTTGGAGTGAACACATAGCATCGCTATGACCACTATTTACCATGCTATTTTTTGTCAACTATGACTGCTACACTAAAGTTTTCTGATATGGCAACACCTGTGGCGGCCAGGGTCACTCCCCACCGTTACAATGCTATAGCAGTACTATAGCAGCACACTACATAGAGATGCATTAAATTTAATATAAATTATCAAGATGAAACTACAACTTTTCTAACATTCAAATCATCAGTATAAATTTAAGGTGGCAAAAGTCCTTACACCTATTTTTTCTATTCATAAGGCTCGAATGTAAAACCTTTTCTAAGGGAAACCAGACTTCTTAGTGTGTGTTTGGGAACCCAATGGGTTTCCCATTTCACACTTTCCGGAGCATTTTCCCACTTTCCCAACCTCCAAATGTTACTGCAAATTATTGCTTCTACATTTAAGGAACTTTCATCTTAAAACAACAAAGAAGTTGTTTCTGCATTATTGCATTAGAAAGTGAAAAAACCCTTCACCAAGAAACCAAATACATCCTTATACTTGGAGTAAAAGATGTTGGTGCTGAAATTACGTTTTGATTGGAGAATACAGTAAAAAACACATACAATACTGCACCTAAATTTTGCGCAATTACTATACTCATTTTCAGTCAACTCCTGCACATTGATGTGTTATCTATTTCAAATTCAATGGATTATATATGTCAGTGATCGAAGGAAGAAAAGCGAAAAATAAAGAAAGAAAATAAAATCTAAAAAATAAATAAATCTATTGTAGTAGAACCTCTACCAAAAGTGATGATTCATGAACATGATATGCTATGCACAATCAAAAAACCACCTAACAGAAAATGAACAATTCTCACACGAGTTTCATCCTTCAACTTCAACTTACGATAACAAGAAAAACCGAAAACCTCGTAAACATGATTAAAGTCCACGAAATTTGACTCGGATCAAAAAGATGAGTTCAAGCGATAAATATAATAAACGACGCTTTATCGAGAGGCTTTATGAAGGTACCTTAAAAGTGAGAGAATTTCAAGAGATCTACGAGGTCGGTGCGGTTGAAATGCGTCCCTGGAATTCGTCTCGAAACGACGTCGATCCGATGCGCGTTAGTGTCGTTCGAGGATCGTTCGCTGAAGAGGTTGGTTGATGGATATGCCACGGCAAAACGACGTCACTCTGCGCAATGCCGAAAGAGTACACATTCGCATGGGCCCTACAGAGTCATCATTCGCGACATTTTAAATTTAGAAGTTGTATTCTATTATTTTAAATTTTTACAAAGTTTCAGTTTAATCTTAATCTTTGTAAGTAGAAACATTGAAATGTAATATTTAATAGAGTTGTGTAATGTGTAACGTATTGAGTGGGGGCAAATGTACACGTTGGTTCCGTTTTAAAATTTATTTACTTGGCGTCATTTTGAAACTATTTATGGATGGTATCACCATTTGCGGTTGATGTGAAAACTTGAGATGCGCGTGTCAGACCTGCGTTTCGTTTCACTTGCCTCAAAGTCAATTTGCACATATGAATATTATATAAACTTCCCTCCCCTTCTATCTTAAGCACGATGTGATATTTTCTAAATTTTAATATATGAATGTCTTTGGTATACTAATATTTATCTAAATATTTATGTAATTTATATATACGTTGATGTTTAGTTATTTTTATTTTTTATTAATATTTTGTTAAGTAATTGTTGTAGCTACTATTTAATTTCAATTATGTTTTCCTCGTGATTTTATTTAGAAATATGATTTCAATTATAGTTATTATAAGAATTTTTGAAAGTAACAAATATTGTCTAAGTTTCAAGATATCATTTCATGTAAATGGTTTATATGTATAAATAAAATAAATTGTGACAGTGATAATAAAATCTCATTTAACAAATATGAATATATAGCTAGAAATGAAGACGATTCCATTCTTTTTATTAGAAAAGAAAAAATAGCAACTATGAAATTAATCTTTCATATCTAAGTGAATCATAATGTAATATATTTATTCATTAACCTAAATCTTCTTGAAACTAGAAAATTGTAACAAACCACTCCGAAGATTTGATTATTGACGATAAATCTCAAGGAGTAAAGACCAGATATCCCCAAAACATGAAACCAACAATATTCTAATTTTAGAAATAAAACTTAAAAATATAGAATAAGCGTTTTAAGACAATGATTGGATCATGCTTTGGAAGAGGAACTTAACTTGTTCACAAGGTTTGAACCTGATATTAACACCACCTCATAAAAGCATCACTAGAACAAAATGAGTTTTCAGACATAAACAAGACCGAAGATAGAAAATTAGTAAGAACCAAGGTAAGGTTAATAGCAGAGGGTTATAACTATCAAGAAAGTATTGATTTCACTAAAACTTTTACTCTAATAATTAGATTAGAAGTTATACGTATCTTACTTGTGTAACACCCTATCATGATCCACACAAACTAGTTTCAATCATGAGTTCAATTTTAATATTAGAAGAGTTTAATAATTTGATAGTAAAATAATGAGATCTTCAATTAGATAAATGATGAAAATCAAATGTCAATATTAAATCATAAGTCAATTATGATTATTACCACGGTCTCAAAATAGTCAAAGTTATAAAAGTTTTGCTAACACATAATTTATAAAATGTGAGAAAGATTCCACTCCTAAGAAAGATAAATAAACTTAAAATAGTCTTAGTAAAAAATAATGAGGTCTTCAAAGGGTAAAGATGCCTTAGTTCAAAAACACCTTTTCTTTGAACTCCTCGATACTCTACTCTACCTGGTAATCATCTACTCACCCAAATAATCAGGGTCATCATAGGTATCAAACACATAGATACACGAAAAGGTTAGTTCATAGAATTAAAAATAATGATGAAATGCAACAAATTATCTAATACAATCTGGCATAAGTAAATGCAAATGCAACTACCTACACATGATGTATGAACTCCATAACTTTCACCGAACCATGTGATACCAATAAAACAATCAAGTGATATCTAAGAGTACATGTCACTTCAGGCACTCTCACTAGTGAATATTATGCAGGCCATCGATGTTACAATTGGCCTTGCTACTCACTTACGATGATCAATCATAGCGGAAACTTTCCCCACTAGGTGACAACCCTCCAATCTTAAGCCTCTTCTTTGACCGTCAGAGACATTCTACACTAGTTCCATTGATCCTCACTTTCCAAAGTATTCTAAATTCATATAAGCAATTATGATAATCTTAACCATTTTAAAACAATTCATTCCATGCCCCCAAAGACATATTCAACACTTCAGCAATCTAACTACTCCACAATAGTAGGCATACACCCCAACAAATTTAAAATATGAATATGATGATCCTTAGTGATCTATAACATGTAATTATAATTTCCACAACATAGCCAACATATAATTTCACTCACGCCACCCAGTAG
Organism: Hylodesmum podocarpum; assembly: GCA_026586105.1. Taxonomy (NCBI): domain Eukaryota; kingdom Viridiplantae; phylum Streptophyta; class Magnoliopsida; order Fabales; family Fabaceae; genus Hylodesmum; species Hylodesmum podocarpum. The sequence goes on along the minus strand of JALJEV010001436.1, from coordinate 8,839,956 downwards.
TACTCAATATCATATGGACTCATTCATAACAGAGACATATCAACCATCTCAACCGAATACCCAATCCGAATAGAGCAAAATAAGCAAAACATAAACAGGACTCAAGCTGAGTATGGATCACCACTCATGCTCAGCGTGGAGCTCCAAAAACTTCCCTTAAGTCTCGATGGCTTCACACTCATTGGCACTATAGGTTGATGCTCAACGTCAACTCCTAGGGATTCACACCTCCTTACTAGACCCTCACGCTAAGCAAAAGCCACATCTCACACCAACGTGGTTGCACGGCTCAATTAGGCTCCCTCTGATCTCTCACACTAACTACCTGCTTGTACTCACACTCGACGTGAGATGATAACAAAGTGTAGTACATTCTACACTTGTTGTGAGTTTGGAATCCATTCGATACTCTCCCACAACATTCCACTCCTATTCTAAGCATTCCAACATATCCAAATACTTGTTTTAAGGCTACTTCGAGGTTCAATTTTGATCACAATGGCCTAACTCTAAATTTAACTCTTCAAACCTCAAAATCAGATGGGTTCTAAAGAGGAAAGACTCATGCTATTGCTATCCTAACCAAACTAATGGTTCTAAATTTTCCAAATTAAACTATCCAAAAGCTTGATTGGGTTCAATTCCTCATAAAATAAATTGTCAACCCTCAAAACCCCAAAAGTCAAATCCTTACTCAATTATCCGATTTTCTCTCTAGTTTTCACTCATCACTAACTCACACGTCCACCCATGACACAAGTATACCACAATAGAGCAACTAATTATTCACATAAAATAACAACAATTGAGTGAATATATATATATATATATATATATATATATATATATATATATTCTCCATAGAGCAACAACCATATCACTCAATTTTAATAGAATTAATGACAGAAGAATATAACAAAAAGTATAACAATAATGATTTCAAATTGACCACGACGTACACACACTCAGTAACGTTAAATCCTTAGAACAACCCTAACCTAAATTGAGGGGAAACAAATTAAAGAAGGAGAATTTTGGAGAGAATAAGAGCAAAGGTTCCAAAACCCAATCAGAGCACCCCAAAACATGCAGCAAAAATTGAAGGAAGGATGAAAGATGATGGTAACTATGCAATCTTTCGCTTTCTAAACATAAACTAACAAAGGGTATAAAGGGAGATGGTAAATATGAGAGGAAGAAAGAATGAGCGGGTTTCAAGAAGAGAATGGTGAAATATTGAATGAATGGGAAAGAATGAAAATTATTGCAGAAAGGAAGACACCTTTACATCATTTATTCTTCCTTTTTGCAGAAAGTTGTCATATCTAATACGACAGTTCATTCATGCAGATGCATTTCATGCTTATAGTAGTTTAACACACTTCCAACGAGTACTTCAAGCTCTCAATTTATATAAAGACTAAAGTTTGAAGATTCGAAGTAGAGATTACTTTAAATATTCGAAACTCTTGCAGTTTGAATACTCAAATTTCTATCTTATAGAAATGTCTTAGTGTTCTTAATTGTATATCCCTCTCTATGCAGAGGTTATTTTAGTTAAACAAAACCTATTTGTAAATCCTTTAACTCTAGTGGTAGGTGATAGCCTAAAGAGGCTAAGTTCAAAGAATAATTAGGTAGCCTAAAGAGGTTATGTACTAACAATATTGATGTTCAACATGGAGAGATTGAGTCAAAGAATACTTGTATAATAAAAAATGACTAGGGTCAAATAATACTTTTATTTTGTTAAAAACAGTAGAACTTTAGATTTTGCTAAGGAACTAAGTGTAATTTTGAGGATAAGACGAACCAGTATACAAAACTTTCTTATTGTATTTTCTCTTAATTAAAATACTATCCTTTTTGAATTTTTTTCAAAATCTTTTCTTTAAAAAAATGAGTCCATTGACTAGACACACTTTGTCTATTTCTAAAAATCTTAGGTTTGATTTATCATACAATACACAGAAAAGTGTTTTGTAAAAACTTGTAATTTTTTTTTAATATAATTCAACTTTATTTCTTATGTTTTTACATTTACACCAACTTATAGGAAGAACTCAGCCTAACCTAGTTCAAAAACAACTTAGCCAAATTTTTCCAATTCTTAGAATTTTCATGGGCAATGTCTTTTCTAATCTTTCCTAAAACTAACATTTATAATATTTAGACCACAACAAATCCACACTTCAACCATATTGTGAATTACAACTCATCCAACATAATCATTATATAAGTCACACCCCAAAACATAATATAATTATTCTTCATCTCATTCAAGAGTCATACTTAGTCATAAACAAAACTTACAAGACAATCACACAAAAGTCTATAAAGAACAAGATTCATTTTACTAATCGTATTATAATTTTGTTAAGTTAAATTTATCTAAAGGTAAATTATATTCATCAAATTTTAATAATTATAAAGCACTAAGATAAAATTCTAAAAATGAATAAGTGGATATTTCAAAAATAAATGAAAAGAAAAGAATTTAAACTTATGGAAATAAAAATGAGAAAACTTTTTGCTACTTTATTTTTGAGTGGAATAAGTGGATAGAAAGAAACAAACATGTACAAAAGTATTTGTATTCTTGTGGAGAGAAAAAGAAAAGGAGAAATCTAAGATAAAAATGATAATATTTTATTTTAGATTTCAAATAAAAATAATAAGAAAAATCGCTGCGGATCCATTTCCCTCTTGTTTGTAATATTGTATTGTCAATAATTGGGCCATTTCTTCCGACAAATCTGCCTCATCTGAAGCAATAGCTGGCATCAATGCCAAAATTTAATTTTCAAAATACGAAATTATGACAGAAACGCCAAATTGAATTTCAATAATTCAATTCCCTTTGAAACCACAAATCTCAGCAGCAAGAAACTCAATCACTTCAACTAATATCTGACATTGGGCATAAGTTGAAAATTCAGTTCCCTCCCAAACTCAAACTCAAATCTAACACTGCGCATCAATAGCTGAAAGTTGAAAACAACACACCATCAATCTCACTCATTTGCCTACAAGATGTCTCAGCACAAATCTAAACAAAACATACTTGTTTATAATCATTTACCAGTCAAAATTTTATTGGCCAATTTACACCAAACCAAACTTTCATCATCTCCATTAACAGCTAACATTTAAATTTCAACTGTGACAAATAACAACTGACACCATTTTTAATTTACACTTCGTCCCAACTACTTATAATGTGTTTGGTTTTTCATTCTAAAAAAAAACACTGAATGCCCGATTATTTCAATCTACCAAAGAGAGTATACTTTCTATTTGAGTGCATTAAAATGTGTGAAAACCAGTATTCAATCACACCCTTAAAATTTCAACCTGCTCAATTTTGTTATCCTCCATTCGTAGCTTCAAAATTGAATACAAGAACAAGCTTGACGAACCATCCTATACATCATATCAAATCAAAACAATAACATATATAACACTAAAGAAGAAATTTTCTCAGCATCAAAACTGAAACTACAAAATGTGACAGAAAGACACAATTCTATGCCCAAAAAAATATAAACAATATACTTAAAAAACATCACAATAGAACGAATTCAAACACCAGCAGGAGCATTTCCCATCAAAGCTTTCTTCAACTCCTCACTCGCTTCAGCCTCCGTCGATTTTGCGGCAAAATTACCATAATCCGACGTCGTTTTCTTCTCGTTCTTTCTCAAATTAGGGTTTCTCCCCTTCACAAACTCCGAAGCCGAACCCACGCTTCCGACGCCGGCGATTACTCGCCGGAGATCCTCCACGGCGTTCCTCAGCAATCCATTCTCCTCCCGAATAACCTCCACCTGTCTTTTCAACGCAAAACACGCCTCCGCCACTTCACCACTCGCCGGAACCATTGCTCCGGCGACAGTCTTTTTCTTCTTCGAATCCCCGCACTCCATCATGTGCTCGACACCAATCTTATCCATCACGAGAAACGGAACCCTCTGAAACGCGTTATACCCCTTGGCCTCAGCCGGAACCCTAAGTCCCCAGCGGAATTTCAATGCGGCGCGTCCCCGCACGGGAATCGTGGTCCTGGCGGCAACCTGGACGCCGGAGAACATCCCGGAAACCGCTCCGGCGACGGGAGAGTCCGGAGCGAGCATGGGAACCTTGGCACCGGCGAAAGCAGATTCCATAACCTTGGATTCAAGGGTGACATTGTCAACGACGTCGTTTGAAGCGTTTAGAGAAGAAAACCCTTTTTTGGAATCAAAAATGGATGACTGTGTTTTCTTGAAAGTGAAGTCGCCGAAGCGGGGTTTGAAGTGGAGCATGAAGAGCGGGGAACCGGAAGTGCCGGGAATGTTGAATTCACAGCTCATGAGCATTGAGCTTTTGAGAGGGGAACCGAAGGGTCCGGTTCCCGTTTTCACGATTAACGAAAAGGGGTTTGAGGAATTGTTGGGGCGGTACGAGACTTTGAGGGAAGGACCTGATTCGAAGAAAGTGGACAGATTCAGAGTTAGTTCTTTAGATTCACCAGCGACTATGCCCGATTGGAAGGGCATGCCTAGAACGCTCAGTGGAACTTTGCCTCGGAATAGTGGTTTTTGGTTTTCATCGCGGAACTTCAGAGAGGCCTTCATTCTGGCTTTTGATTTGAACCCTAGGTTGGTTGGTTGGCTTTGATTTGGGGGTTTGGTGAATGTTTTATAGAGGGGTTTTGTTTTTTAAACGATTGTGGGTCAATTAGTGGAGTGATTTTGAGGAAATCTTGTGATACTTGGCGGATATTATACCAAGATACTGTTGCTCAGGGGTTTGTAAATTGTAATTTAACAGTTTAGTGTAACAGTGTTGTAGTTGTTGTTGAGGATAGGAGTGAAACAGAAGAACACGTCCTTCACCTGTGTTTTTTTTCTTAAATTCAGACAATTGGGCTTTTTAGATTGATGCTCACAGGCTTTCTTTCCTTTGATTTTCTTTCTAAACCTTTTTTGTTTTTTTCTCCTTACACTTTCGGCCCTTCTCCAGAAGTGGATCGATATAGGACTCCCATTTACAAGGAGATCTAAAATTATATATTAGATATTGTATTTGGTATTTTTTAAAAATATTATTTTTACATCTATTTTAATATAATGTGTTTTAATGGATAAAATGATGTTAGTATCATATTTTTAAATAATTAAGAGTTTTATATATAAATAAAAAGATACATAAATATTTAATCCAACACGAATTTATGAATATAACCTTCAAATGATTATAAAACCAAAAAAGCAATCACATATCATATTTTAATTTGATAAAAATATAAAATTAGACGATAAATTGAAATTATTCATGTTTAATAAATAACTTTTGAAATCAAATAAAATTATCTTCAAATTATGATAATAAATTGTAAGTAATCTCTACACATTATAAAGTGTTATTTTAAAAATGATATTAATTTATTATTGTAAAATAGAATTATTTATTTTTAATGAAATAACGAATGAAAAATTATAAACATGTATACTTAAAAGTTGAATTATGTATATTAAATATATATATATATATATATATATATATATATAATATCATATAGTAGTTAAGATAAATGTTATCTAATATTGTCATATCTATTATATTTATCCTATGATAGGTGCCACAAAAATGATGTCTTTTAAAATATAGGTCCTATACCTATAATCTCATCTAAAAAGTAAGATAACAAAATTACAACATCTTTTTCCTCTAGGTTCTTGTTGTCACTAGGAAAGTTTAAGATGATCAACTTCCACACGTGCTCAATCTCTATGAGAGAGTCAAGAATTAAACTCCTCAAAAGCAATCGGTGTCATTAGATGATATAATGGTGAGCTCTCCATAACAAACGAGTTATAAAAGACTTCGACAAACTCTAGTTGTAACGTAGTGGCAAAATAGCATGGTGTAGGCTATGCCACCCATAAGACTTGTATATCCTCATGGTTTAGGAAAGTACAACGTAGGCTACACGAGTCTCACAAAGTGATCCTCACCTAGATCACATCTTAGAGTCCATGTGTCGTTAAAGCACTAGGCTATCTGAACAGAAAGGTCAATGGATCTATCTTCGAGCGAATCTGAAACCAAAGCATAAGGATGAATCTCTTCCTATGTCGTAGCAAACTCACATACAAAAAAAATGTAAATAAATTATACCTAAAACTCCGCACATAAGACTACTAACAAACACACTCGTCATTGTCTTACGCACTCTAGTTAGTCTATTCATCTTATTAGCTAATTGTCACCTTGAGTTTTCAATATTCAGTGGACTTACACAACTTTGAGATCATGATGATTGATTGAGAGCACACATATAATGTTTCATTCTATGTTAAGGTCTAGTTGAGCTAGATCTTGGCTCCGTTGCCCACCCAACTACCCCTCAAACGACTTAATTCATGTGAGAACATTTAGATAAATCTCACTTTGTGGTCATCACAACTCTGGGGACTGACTCCCCTACCTTTCTCACAGAGTTTTTTCCAGATCAATCCAACTTGGAGTTCTTTCAAGTGACGCAACAATGGATGTAGAATGCCTACGCCAAGGTTTGCATAACATTTTTCTCTACCCCACTCGAGCTCACACACATGTCTAGCTTTTACCGTCCCAAAACATTTCAACAGGGCCTCCAAGTGATCACAATCATCCACCAACCATGAACAATATTCAGTTTGGGGTCTCCAACGGAACGAGCACACTCATTCTCGCCACAATCAAGGTTTTTATTCATACTACAAGAATAACTATTTACTCGAGAGTTTATCCTAACACTAAAGTCCTCTACCTTGATGTTGTCATCACAAATTATTATACATACTATGGTTCATGTTCATATAAGCTTTTTATTGACATGTAAATTTAAAATTATTATTTGATACCGAATATTAACTTTCAATGGTTCATATACACATCATAGGAAATTAAATTAAGTGAGAGATTCAACTAAAACATAGTAGATAAACCTTAGAAATTTTCTAAACAAATATTTAGATTTTTTCAAAAATCAAACAGAGTCTCTCTTATAATTGAGACATTCCAAAATAAAAACCTATACAAAATCAATCCGTATCCACCAGAAAAATTCTAGAACAATCTCGAATATTCTAAAATATCCAATAGATCATGCATAATTAATTTCACAAATTTCTGATAACATTAATTACTCAAACATGTCTCATAAGTTGAAAATAACACAAAAATAATAATTTCTGTTCATATGAAAATCGCATTCGATAAAATAAAAATTCACATAAATCATAGACATTCTTTTTTTTTTTTTCAAGGAATTCCTCTTACTTTAGCCAAGGTAGCAAGAACTTTCTATAAAAATTAAAACACTCATAATACTTTATATGTAACAGTTGAATGTCGACTTTTATCATCTAATCCATTATAGAAAACAATTCATCCAAATTAGTTTAAATTTGAATTTCAAAAAGTATTTATTTGTTATGAAATATTCTAAAATAAAATATATTGATGAATAAAAAAATAGTCAAATGTCATCATTTTTACATTCTAACTACGTATATGTGATAAGACAATGAAAAGATAACAATAATATAGTCAATTTTAGGAAAATGCAACTTTTCTGCCTTCTCAGTTTGAAAATGACTAAATATAGTAACTAAACAAATGATGATAATTTTATTGTTCCATAATATTATCTTGATCTTTAAAACTTTTTTTAATAATCTATATTATATTAAAAGAAAATTATTTTCTTTTAATATTTGTATTTTTTATTTTAAATTCTCAATTTATTCTTATAAATATTTTATAGTTATTTGCCTACTAAAATGTAAAAGATAAAACATAAGAAGGGAGGTTGAATTATGTTAATTAAAAAATTTTGGCTCTTTCGTTCTTTGGTTTAAATAGACTCAGACAAAATAGTTCTTATCTTCAAATATTGATTTTAATGAACAGACGTTATAAGTTGATTATCCCCGTTAGTCGCAAACTTAAAGAAGATAAACACAAAAATTTTTACATTGTTTCGTCTATTCAAGACTATGTCCAGTTACCTAGCAACTACTGAGTTTTCACTACCAACCGTGAAATAGTTACTAGTATTGTTTGAACTCAGCCAATTCTGGCTATTACAAGATATTCTTTGAACACAGTATTCCTATGTTAAACAACAAGGTATTCTTTACAACCCAACCTCTTCAGGCTAAACAGAGAGGTATTCTTTGAACAACCAACCTCCTCAGGCTAAAGCACCACATACATGGATTTACAAGATTTTATATGAAAGTTCGCAAAGAGGGATATACAATTAAGAGCAGAAGTAGTAGTAACTAGTGAGCGAAAGCACAATGTCTTAGCAATATAAGCGTGTTCGCCAATTGAAACTTGAAGGAGTGAAATAGAATAATGTCATTGAGCTTTTTCCAAGTGCAATCTAAAAAGGTGTCAGAGTGCAATCAAGTGATAAGATAGCGTGCGTAGTGGATTTGATGACATGCTCGTACCTTTTTTTGACTTAGAGATTTCCTAGGAAAAGGGCGAAGCCTTTTCGTGTTGCATATGAAAGCTTGAATCCCCATAATGATCTTGGAAACACTTATGAGTATCTTAAAAGATCTGAGCTTTAACTTAAAAGATTTGAACTTGGCGCAAGTTACTCTGTCTGAACTTCACTTTCTTGACAGGCGATGTGAATCTTCAGTCTTAAAGATGACTTGTAAGTTTCATCTGAAGAGTATCATCTATCCTTTCGTCTGATGACATGGCTTTGAGAATGACTTCAATTTTGAGGGATTATTTTCCATCTAATTTTGTTTGTAATTCTTCATTTTGATATGTCCCGTCTATCTTGTAATTAATCAAAACTTAGCGACATTAATCATCTTAATCTAACATAAAACTTCTAAATATTTTATAAATTATAATTTTTATAAAATTCTTCATTATTTTATCAAAATATTTAATTTTATTAAGAATTTATCTCTTTGTGGTACAAAAGAAGTAAATATAAACTATGACGTGTGAGACATGGAAGGTGTGAGTATTTACTTATTAATATGAGATAAATATTTTTTTTATAAAAATTATTTTATTTTTCTTTTTGATTAAACAATTTTTAATTTATTATAATTAGCTCATTTTCAAAATCAATAAAAAATTCATAAAATTGAAGGATACTATTTAATATTGTTTCAACTACTTATTTTTCGAATTTGTAGATAGATAAATGAAAATTAACATGAGAGTAATTACATGCGAGAAATGACATGTATGTCATAAATAAATAAATATAATTTTATAAAACATCAAACTTTATAAAATAATAATTGGAATTGAAAAATAAAGTGAACATTCCATCAATAATTTCAATGAAAAATATGTAATAATTAAAAATTAAAGAAAAACTCCTAAATATTATATTTTTTCAAAACTTATTTCATTATTAAAAATGAGAATAAAAGTCTGAATAGTTAAAATATATAAACTCTAAATTACTTATGAATAATATTTAGTTTGAAAATAAATTAAAATAGTAAATATATACATAAAACTTATATTAATTATCATAACAATACTGATAAACTCAAAAAACTATTAAAATATAAATATATTTTAAAATCAACATAAAAATATTTTCTTTCAACCACCAAACTAAATATAGCTTATATATGAAATCTCAAAATAAAAAGTCTATTATCAACAAAATCTTCAATGCAAACATTCATCCAGTTACATATTGTTATTAATATAAAATTGCTAAGAAATTGTGTTTTTATAACCACGTTAAATTCATTAGGAAAATTAGTAATATAAACTTTTAAGTAAAATTGTTATATTAACTCAAATTCTTTATGGAAAATAGTTAATTACAATCAACAATTTAATTTTAAGTAAAAACTCCTTTTATAATTTTTTGATTACCATCCCGAAAAGATAAAAAAGAAAAAAAAAACCTCAAAGCTTTGATCAGTAAACTAAATATTGCTTATATATAAAGTCTCCAAAAACTAAACATTATAAATCCTTGTCATTTAAAAAGAAAATCATTTAATTATACATTGTGTATTTTATCATTGTTAACACGTAAACTTATTGAAAATTTTAATTAAGAAAAATAATCATATAAATCAGTAAATGTAATAATAATATTAATTCAATTCTGTATGGAAAATAGTTAATTACGGTCAACAATCTAGATTTTAAGAAAAAACTCTTAATAATAGATAATAAACTATAGATATAATAAAAATATATAAAATTGTATATATAAAATTAAAGGAGTATGAGAAGAAAATATTTTTATAATTTTTATTTATCAAATCTTATAATAACTTGCTCAATCATAAAATGTTTCTTTATATACATAATTAACCGTGTTATAACATTTTTTTTTTGACTTTGAATAATTTGATGAATGATTTATTTTATTTAATATAGAAAATATTTTTTAAAATATAAGAATGTATTTCACGTGAAGGGAAATTTAGAATTAACCTGCACGCACATGTGCCTATATATATAATTAGGTATAAATGCAAATATATTTAAAAATTAACATTTTCTTAAAATACAATTATATAAAATAAAGTATTAATTTTTTTATGACATGATTATAAATTATTTGAATATATTCTAGTATTTATAACTTGTTAAAATGTATTCAATATACTTAAGTATGTTAATATATAATTAAAAATATAATATAAATACAATAACATAAAAAAGTTACATTATAAATTAATGTTGATGGTACAGCAAGACTAATTACACTAACAAAGAAAATAAAATCACAAGTTTAAAAGGAAAAAAATAGTAATAAATAATATACTTTAAAAACAAAATTGATTATCTATATCTGTTTAGATATTATATTCTAATAATTATTTTATTATTTTAATTTTTTAAAACCCATACTTTATTTAAAAAAAATAAAAAAGTTGAAGAATGGAGGCGTAAGAAACGCTGCGTTTTTGGTACTTTTGACAAGTCAGGTGAATGAAGAAGCTACGGTGTCCACCTCGCCTGGGTGTGCCTTCTAATTTTTCATCTCCTCTTCTCTTTTTTTTGGTTCTTCGTCTGTTCTCCTTCCCTTAGGTTTTTATTTCCCAGACTCACACTTGGCATCATTTTTTTCTCTTTTCATTCTTCTTTCTCTTCTTTTCTCCGCCGACAATCTCTTCTTCTAAACCCTTATTCCTAGCATCCGTTAAGAACTCCAACGATTTCTCCATCATCTCATCCGATAAGGTTTCGGCTTCTTCTTCATGATATTATGTTTCCACTTTCGTCTTGCATTGCCTTTTATTTTGGCTGTGAGATTAACCTTTTTTTTTTTTTTTGTGTGGAATCAGATATGTTCAGCACTTGAGTTTTGGTGACTACAATGGCGTCCAAAGGTCCCAGGTCTAGGATTGATCATGAAAGCAGAGCTAAACGGCAAAAGGTTAGTTCGCTTTTTGTCTTAGTCCATAGACATTCCACTTTTTTTTTTACTTATTTTTTAAGTTTTATTTTATTATTTTTCTTGTGCGATTGAGTGTTTTTGGTTCCTTTGAACTATTTGCATGCTGCAATTTGTGTTTGGCGTGCTGAAAAAATAAATAAAATAAAGGAATTCAGATTTGGGAAAACTAGTTGCAGTGTTGATGGCTACTTCTCAGGGGAGTGAGAAGTTGGATAAAGTAAAACTGACTGAAAAAATATTTGTGATTGTTGTGAATTGGAACTGGCTTATGCAGAAATAAAAAAAAAAAAAAAGAGAGGGAAGAAAAACAAAACAAAAGAAAAAATATAAAAGTAGTTAAGAAGAAGTAGAGGTATAGAATTGTGGTTAGAATTTATTTATATCGTGAAGAAAATTAAGTTAAGTTAAGTTAGGTTCACTTTAATACATTACGATAGGGTGCTGGAGTTGATTTTATGGATAACAAATCCATGCTTTCATGCAAAGAGACAATGGAGACAGATACATAGAGAGTGTATCTTGATGTTTTAATATAACACGGATAGTGAAGATTAATTTTAAGTGTAGCCAATCTTGACTGTCCATGTTTGTACCATTAAAGTTAGCTCCTTTCAAGTTTTACCTCTTACTGTCTTACCTGAATGCCTATGACACATGTTCGCTAGGATTAAAAGTATTTGGTGCCTCGTAAATGAAAAATTGTCGCATGTATATTTTACAAGTTTTGGAATGACTTGTAAATGGGAAGCATGTTATTATATCAAGCAAATTGAGTGGATAATTTGTGATGAAATTAATTATAACATGAGCCTTTCAGATTGTTGTCCAGTTATGGACATATGTTGTCTTTGATCCTTCCTATGTTGACTTGTTTGTCTCTTGACTCTTGTTCTAGTGACCATGAGTCTCCATGTTACTATGTAACTAAAGTTGCAACTAGTTCATGGATCAGTTGTTGTGTTAGTATTGGTTGTGTTAAGTACTAACTACATGGACTAGGCAACATCATTGAGATCTATCTAAAACTAAGTTTTCACTAAATCATTTAGAGCAAGGTCTTTCTTTAATGGTTTGTCCTAACATTAACTCAGGTTCCTATATTCCTTTTATTTGGACTATGTTCCACTTGATTCACTATTATCATTAGACTGTTTATCAGTGTGCTCAAATGGCCAAATAACTGGGTTTCAAGTATGTCATCTTTTCCTCAATTGGTATTAGAAAATTTTTATGCCCCCTCATACGCCTCAACATTCTTATCTCTGGCTTTTTTTAATAACAGTGTTGCTCAATACTCACTATCATAGAGTACTACTTTTTCTATTTTGTTTGAAATAATAACAATTACTGCACTTAAAATATGTTCATATGTGATGTATCACATGATAGCATTCATTTAGTGTTCATCAGTGACTAGGAAGTTGCACTTAATTAATAACAGCATAAGAAATAGTCTCCACTAAGTCTATTAAGAGACTATATATATATATATATATATATATATATATATATATATATATATATGGATGACAAATGGAGAACCTGTATAGATTCTCTTAAATAATAAAGCATTTTCATTCTCTAAGTTTTCGTCATCTCAATTGAACATATTCCTATTTGATAGAATTTTGAGATTGATAGGCACTTTGTGATCACAAAATTATGCTTGAAGTGTTTCTTTGTTTCATATACCAACTCAAATTGTTGACGCAACATCCTCATCAATTTCCATTTCTCCTTGCAAGAAGAATCCAGTTCCAGTATACCTCTGCAACTAATTTTCTTCCCAAAAGATTCTATTTTCAAAAAGTAAGATAATATACATCTTGGGGGAGGATCAGAAATCTTCCTAAAAAGAGATAAAGAAACCTGAATATTTTAGTCTAATTGACTACAATGATGCTATTAAACACAGGAACACCAACTACAACAAAGCCTTATCACATTAGGTAAGGTTGGCCATATGGTCACATGATGCCGTTCGCCACTGTTTATAACCAAAGCATTAGCAATGTAGAAAATTTAAATAAGTGGAGTAAGAATGGCATGGTAAATATTGTGAGTGTATTTGCATTTTTCAAGTGAAATTTTATTTGAAGTAACATTGTAAAATCATGTTACGAATCCTCAAATTATTTGAAATGTTGGTTAAATTTGAGGACTAAATGTTGGGCTGTTGACTTGAATATTTCCCTCTTTTGGATATTTTTTTTAGTTTTAAATAGGATTTTTTGGCGCCCCTTCTCCCTGTCTGTAGTGTCAGCTGTATGGATCACATGTTACTAAGGATGGAAACGAAAACAACTATGTTTTTAGGGGTTAAATGTGTGATCCGTTTAGAGAAAATAGTGAGTTGTGAAAGAAGAGGTTAAGAAATACTCGTAGGACAACCTAAGAGGAAAAAGGAAATCGTCCAAAATATTTTTTTTCTCTACCATTTTCTTTCTAAGTTTATCACTTTTTCTGTGTCAGGCTCTTGAAGCTCCTAGGGAGCCCCGACGACCCAAAACTCATTGGGACCATGTATTAGAAGAGATGGTGTGGTTATCAAAGGTACCCATTAGTTTCACCTTCAAAATTTATATTGTTCAATGTGGCAACATGTTAATTTTGAGGTGCTTGCTGTTTCTTGTTTTGCAGGACTTTGAGTCAGAGAGGAAATGGAAATTAGCTCAGGCAAAGAAAGTCGCTTTAAGAGCCAGCAAAGGCATGGTAGATCAGGCTACAAGAGGTGAAAAGAAGATGAAGGTGCTGTTCTCTCTTCTATAAATGAAAGCACTGATAACCTGCCACTGTTATCATTGCTGTGATTGTATTATTATATGCTACAGAAAGCATAACTCAGTGATTGTATTCTTGTTTTATTCCCCACTGTATTGTTATGTGATGAAAGCTGCATCTTGTGCAGGAAGAAGAGCAGCGGTTAAGAAAAGTTGCACTAAATATTTCTAAAGATGTTAAGAAATTCTGGACAAAAATAGAAAAGCTGGTAATCTATTTTTATGAAATTGATTTGTTTGTTGGCATAATTTTCATAATATCCATTTTATGACCTTTCAACATTTATTGTTGTGGCAGGTTCTTTACAAGCATCAAATGGAACTCGATGAGAAGAAGAAAAAGGCACTGGACAAACAGCTTGAGTTTCTTTTAGGACAAACTGAGAGGTGGATTCCCTTATTTTTTTCACTTTTTTTTTTTTGCAGAAACTGGCAGTCCATTGACTCTATTAACCTTATCTTTTAATTATATGTTATTTTTAGATACTCAACAATGTTGGCAGAAAATCTCGTGGATCCTCATAAATCAGCAGAGAATAATTCTGGAGAGCATCGCATGAGTATTAAATGCAAAGATGTACATGGAGATATTATCAATGAACCTAAGAAAGCTGATGTTGGTAGGTAGAGAAATGTATCTTACATGTTATAAATGGAAATCACTTCTTTTTATAACTTTATTTAATCCAATTGTAGCAGATTATCAATCAGATGCAACTGACAATGATGAAGAATATGATCTACAATCTGATGATGTATCGGTAATTTCTTTTAAAATTTCAATGCTATTTTTTATTTTTATTATTGCTACACCATCAAAATTTGGGCATGTCTGTGAAGACAACTTGTTACTTCCAAAATCCTAAATAAAGGATATGTATTTCTACTTTTTAATATTTTTTTTATTTAATATCTAGTTCATGCTTTCATTGTTTTTTGGCGTACAATGGCTGAGGATTGAACGAAAGACCTCATGAATACTACCCAATTCCCCTAGCCACTAGGCCGATGCTAGCAGTTTATGTTCATGCTTTCATTATTCTTATTACGGAATAGATTTCAGGACATTCAGGTGCCCTATCTGTGCCCCTTGCATTCTGCACGAATATTAAACTGGTTTTGTAAATCTCCACATATACAAGCATTTTGCTGAATGATAGGTTTAATTTGTCTTTCCGGGGAAGTAATGAAAGAAACAGTCTGCTTGGTAGTTGTTTTGGTAAAAATTTTTTTTAACAACTTGTTGATAATGTGGATGTGAGGTTCCACTACCACAAGTATTGTTTCATTTTCTTTGTTAAACCACCAACTAAAGAGTGCATTATATTCCTAAGTTGTTATATTTTCTTTATTTTAGATCAAGCATTACATAACATGCTTTCTGTACTTTCTGGTTGTTACATTCTTGACTTATTCATGAGCATACCGAAGATTTTGTATTAAAAGACATTATATAACATGCTTTATGTGTTTCCTAGCTGTGACATTGTTTATTTATTTGTATGGATTGCTCAAGTTTTCTCAGTAGTGACTGTCTTTTGGAAGTTGAACAACTCTTCCAAGTGTGTTTTGACCTGATTATTTCTTCTGGTCTTTTGATGGATGAAGATTGGTCCAAAGTCATATATGGAGTTATGTTAATAATGGTACTTTTTCCAGGAGGATGATGAGCAAACAATTGAGCAAGATGAGGCTCTTATAACTAAAGAAGAAAGGCAGGAGGAATTGGCAGCTTTGCACGATGAAATTGATCTTCCAATTGAGGAGTTACTCAAACGTTATGCTGGGGAGAGAGGTGAGATTTATCTATTTATTTATTAATATTCTTTTGGATTAAAGTAGAGAGAAATGCTGTTGTCATATCAACCATCCTCCTCTTGTGTTTTCTGGAATGTTGGGTTATTCTCAATTTCTCATCAAGGTAAGGCAATACAGACCAGAAAAAGGAAGTTGGTAACGGGTGGTAGTTAGGATGGTGTAATATGTACCTTCCTTAAAGAAAACCATTAACTTTATGTTATTACATCTATTGTGATTGCCTTAATAGACCATTGAAGCATTTATGCCACTGCTTATTTTACAATTAGGAGAATCTGCAATGAAAGAAAGTAGTCCAGAGCATAGTGAAGGTGGTGGGGAAATAATTAGGACTGGTGATGGTAAGAAAGGACTTGCATCAGGTATGTGCCCCTTTTATTTTACGCAAGTTATGCTTGTTTCTGACATAGAATATGGTTAACATATTGCAGAAAACAGAGACAATCTTTTATCTGTCAGTGAAATTGTCACCTGCAACTCCAGAATGGTCCCTGGTCGACGTTGTGTAAGTTGTATGTGTTTAGTTTTACCACTTTGCATAGCAGAGTGAGTTATGGACTTAGTGTAATGCTTGCTTTTTGATAACAGGATGAAAGTAATGGTCATGTTGCTTCACCAACAAACAATTTCTCTCAGTCTGAGGATTGCCAATCTGAAATTCCAAAAGATGTTCCCAATGAGACAGCTAATGTTCCGAGTGAGATGGCTAATGAAGATTTTGCATATGATTTTACCGATGAAGAGGTGATGTGACATTTTAATTTTATTTTTAGACAAGCAGGCATCCTTTATAATTTATTACCCACTCAGTAGTGGATATGCAAATCTGGCTTCTATGTTCTACATCTTCATAATTGATGCAGCACTTGTGTAGAATAATTCATCAGACCACTTGAGAGTGCACCTTTTTTTAAAGCCTTACTCTATGCTCTATTGAGATTGTAGAATTGGTGTTATATAATTAATGAATTTGGTAAACTTTTGTGGACATATGACATCCAAGAAAGAGAGAGGGGATGATAAGCAAGTGGTGTTGGCAATAGATATCTGAGGTTCTCTGTTGGAAACTTTAAGCAAAATAGGGTCGTTCTAATCTATTGGATGTATTTTTTTTACCAACATCAACTCATAAGGATTGTTCTTTGAAATTATATGTGGCACCATGTAAGAGCCTCATCACAGTATTCTGTCAATCTCTCAAATTTGAGTTTGCTAATACTCCCTCTGGTCCTTGACATAAGAAATAGATGAGTGTATCATTTGGCCCTAGTTATAAGAAACACGAACCCAGCTTTATATTTATTAATTGCTAAGCTCCTTTTATACCCTCAATATATTGTGAAATCTGTTAATGAGACTCTCATTCCCCAAGTAAGTGGATGCATTCATTGGCCTATTAACCATATAAATTACACTCATTGGTGTGAAAAGTTATTCCTTAAATTACATATTGTGTCATTAAATATAACCACTGCATAAACTATTTAATTCTATTGGTATTTCTGGAGTAAAATTTAAACTTATGACATTATTATTAAGTAAATTAATTAACTTAACTATATTTATTGGTCTTGAGGAATTAGTTTTTGTTTCTTATACAAAGAACTGGAAGGAGTAGAATAATCTTATTGAAACAGAGGGAACTTATGATGAATAAAACTCTTGAGACAATATTAAGGGAAGAAGATTTATAAGCTCTGAAATGTTGCTCCAACAAATGTTGTCAAATGGCGGCGCCATGGCCACTATGGCAGAATGGCATGGTGGATTTTTTACCAACTGCTACATGAAATTTGTGAAGGGAAGCCCGCTATAGCGGCGCCATAAGCCTCAATGGCATACTAATATGGTGGAATTTTGGCCTTCCACCATAGGCTGCCATCCGCTATTGATAACACTAACTGTTATGTGTTTTGACAACCACTCTTTATGATTTTTCCTTGACTGCACCTTCTTTACCAATGAATGTCCAACTGTTAATTTTTTTTGTGTTCCTGACACCTTTTCTGAAATATTATCAGGAAGACGGTGACTTTTTGCTTGCCACAGAAGATAAGGTATTATTACATGTGAGAATATACTTGCTATCTTTTCCATTTTTGAGTTTGTTTAATTTGGTTCTGATCATCAAGAAGGTAGGTGTCTTTAGTAGTTTGTTTTCTGTTTTTGTGTCAGACTGTCAATTGTGTGTATTTGGCCCCATATTATTTCTGTTACAGATGATGCATGTCCAAAAATGTTACTAAGACTTTGCAAAGTGACTGCGATATTTTGTTCTTTCAGATATATACTCTACTTTCCCCATGGTTTGATGAACTTAAACATTTTAATTGTAACATTGACATAACATATGAAGCTTTGGATGGTGCAAGGCTACAGGCATTTACTTGTTCAGTTCCCCACACAACATAGATGAAAAACCATGCATTTTAAAACAGTTGCACATGCATAATATTTGAAGTGCTAAATGGGTGATAGAGTATAGCCTTTGCCGTTACCATTGAAAATTGAAATCATAAACCATCAATTACTTTTTATTGGTTGACTGACAATCTTGGAGATGCCTCCTAACTGTTGTGGACCTCACTACCTGAGGCAAGTTCCCCCAACTTTGGAATCAAGTGCTATTCCCAAGTCTAATTGCTGATTTGTCTTTGCAGTTATCTTAAATACTATTTGTTCTGATGAACATATTATTATTCTCGAGGGTGCTGTGAGTGCAAGTGCCCAGCTTAGTTTTGTTGTATTTTTAGATTGAACCTCATGATAACATGGTCAAACATCAAATATGACATTTTCAATGGAATGCTGACTTTGACATGGCGAGAGCCCTATGGAGGGGTTTTTTCGTGTGTTATAGTTTTTTTTTTAGCATGTACCATTATGTATAAAGCCTTTGCTGATGGAGAGAAGTTGGGTTTAGCTAGTAGTTGAATGGCTAGATATGAATTGATCTGCTGCTAGACCAAGCCTTTGCTTTATATGTTTCAAATTCCAAATGTAGTATATGATAAGGTTATGGTAGTCAGAATTCTAGTAACCTTCCATGCTAAACAGAATATTTTTGAAGTCAATAATTTGTTGGATATAACTGTATTTGATTGGATTTTATATTAAATAAGTTTGTGACATTGTTGGTTGAATCACATGGTCAACTTTTTTGACGGTTTTGCTTATTTACTTGTTTTCAATTCGTGGGTGTTGTTTGCTGTTAATTTTATGTCGTACCATCTTTAAAATGATCAGGATGATGAAACAACCTTATCTGAGGAGGAGAAACTGGAAAGAGTTGATGCAATTGATCCGAATGATGAGGTTAGGAGCTAATCACATTGTCTTTCTCCCATATTGTTTCTGAATACTAATATAAAATTGGAATACTAATCTGCTTGGTTTATATATATATGTATATACTGTTATGTTACTCGTCATGACAAAACTGTTATTTGTAGATTGCGTTATTGCAAAAGGAGAGTGACATGCCTGTTGAGGAACTTCTTGCAAGGTATAAAAGGGTAAGCGGTATTCACCTCTAGTTGTTGCTCATGCATTGATTCATTTGTACTAAAACATTGATTTTATTTCTCCCCCTTTTTTTGTTAGGACCCAAGTGATGATGAAGATGGGGAATATGAAACGGATTATGCTTCTGCTTTATCAGAGGACCATTCAGATTCTCCAGTCCATGAAGATGCTGTGCAGAAGGATCCTGTTGTTCCTATGGATGAAGATATCAAGTCTGGTGAGCACCTTGCCACTGTACCATCCCAGGCAGAAGAACAGTGGGAATCACCTCATGAAAATTTGGAAACAAGAGAAAGTGAGGATATAATTGCTGATGCAGCTGCTGCTGCAAGATCTGCACAACCCACTGGAAACACCTTCTCTACAACTAATGTGCGTACAAAGTTCCCTTTTCTACTCAAGTACACTCTTCGTGAGTATCAACACATTGGATTGGATTGGCTTGTCACAATGTATGAAAAAAGACTGAATGGAATTTTGGCAGATGAAATGGGGCTTGGAAAAACAATTATGACCATAGCTTTGCTTGCGCATCTTGCTTGTGACAAAGGGATATGGGGCCCACATTTAATTGTGGTACCAACTAGTGTAATGCTTAATTGGGAGACTGAATTTCTGAAATGGTGTCCTGCCTTCAAAATTTTGACTTACTTTGGAAGTGCAAAGGAGCGAAAATTTAAAAGGCAGGGATGGCTTAAACCCAACTCATTTCATGTATGCATAACAACTTATAGATTAGTAATTCAGGACTCCAAAGTTTTCAAGCGCAAAAAGTGGAAATACTTGATTTTAGATGAAGCTCATCTCATTAAAAACTGGAAGTCACAGAGGTGGCAAACACTCTTGAATTTCAATTCAAAACGACGGATTCTCTTGACTGGTACGCCACTACAGAATGATCTCATGGAACTGTGGTCTCTCATGCATTTCTTAATGCCCCATGTTTTCCAGTCGCATCAAGAGTTTAAGGATTGGTTTAGTAATCCTATATCAGGGATGGTAGAGGGAGAAGAAAAAGTTAATAAGGAGGTTGTTGATCGCCTGCATAATGTCCTTCGACCGTTCTTACTTCGTCGATTGAAGCGAGATGTGGAAAAGCAGCTTCCAATGAAGCATGAACATGTCATATATTGTAGACTATCAAAGAGGCAGCGGAATTTGTATGAAGATTTCATTGCTAGCTCAGAGACCCAAGCGACTCTTGCAAGTGCCAATTTTTTTGGGATGATTAGTGTTATCATGCAACTTCGTAAGGTTTGCAATCATCCTGACCTATTTGAGGGTCGTCCTATTGTCAGCTCTTTTGATATGTGTGGTATTGATGTTCAGTTAAGTTCTTCTGTTTGCTCCATGCTTTTGCGTAGTCCGTTTTCAACAGTTGATCTAAGAGGCTTGGGTCTTTTATTCACTCATCTTGACTACAGCATGACTACTTGGGAAAGTGATGAAATACAAGCTATTGAGACCCCTACAACATTAATCATGGAACGTACTGATATAGGTGACCTAGAAGTAATTAGGCCTGGACTGAAATGTCACAAAAAGTTGCAAGGAACTAACATTTTTGAAGAGATCCAAAGGGCAATCTGGGAAGAGAGGCTAAAAGAGGCAAAGGAACGAGCAGCAGCTATTGCATGGTGGAACTCCTTGAGATGTAAAAGAAGACCCATCTACTCAACAACTCTAAGGGATCTTGTTACCTTAAGACATCCTGTATATGATATTCATCAGGTGAAAGCAAACCCTGCCTCGTACTTATACTCCTCAAAGCTAGCTGACATTATTCTCTCTCCAGTTGAACGATTCCAAAAGATGACTGATGTGGTTGAAAGTTTCATGTTTGCAATTCCAGCTGCACGAGCACCCTCTCCTGTTTGCTGGTGCAGTACAAGGGAGACAAATGCATTTCTGCTTCCGTCTTACAAGCAGATATGCTCTGAAGTCCTGTTACCACTACTGTCACCAATCAGGCCTGCAATTGTCCGCCGGCAAGTATATTTTCCTGACAGGCGTCTTATACAATTTGACTGCGGGAAACTGCAGCAACTAGCAGTTTTGTTGAGGAAATTAAAATCAGAAGGTCACCGAGCACTGATATTCACCCAGATGACAAAGATGCTTGACATATTAGAGGCATTCATTAATTTGTATGGCTATACATACATGCGTTTAGATGGATCAACCCAACCAGAGGAGAGACAGACCTTAATGCAGCGCTTTAACACAAACCCCAAATATTTTCTTTTCATCTTGTCAACTCGAAGTGGGGGTGTTGGTATCAATCTAGTTGGAGCTGACACAGTTATTTTTTATGACAGTGACTGGAATCCTGCTATGGATCAACAGGCACAAGATCGGTGCCACAGAATTGGTCAGACACGTGAAGTTCATATCTATAGATTGATTAGTGAAAGCACTATTGAAGAGAATATTTTGAAGAAAGCAAATCAGAAGCGTGCACTTGATGATCTAGTTATACAAAGTGGGGGTTATAATACTGAGTTCTTCAAGAAGCTTGATCCTATAGAACTATTTTCAGGTCATAGAACACTTTCAATGAAAAATATGCCAAAGGAGAAGAGCCAGAACAATGGGGATGTTTCTGTAACTAATGCAGATGTTGAGGCTGCATTAAAATGTGTAGAAGATGAAGCAGATTATATGGCATTGAAGAAAGTTGAACTGGAAGAGGCTGTGGACAACCAGGAGTTTACTGAAGAAGCCATTGGGAGACTTGAAGAGGATGAGTATGTAAATGAGGATGATGAGACTGCAGAATTAGGTGAATCTGTTTCAAATTTAAATAAAGAGAATGCATTAATGTTAAATGGAAGTGATCATAAGGAAGACAGACTGCCACACTCTGTTGGTGTCAAAGAAGATGATGCTGACATGCTGGCTGATGTCAAACAGATGGCTGCAGCAGCAGCTGCTGCGGGACAAGCTATCTCAGCATTTGAGAATGAGCTACGTCCTATTGATCGATATGCCATTCGTTTTCTAGAAATTTGGGATCCAATTATAGATAAAACAGCCTTGGAATCTGAAGTCAGGATTGAGGACACAGAATGGGAATTGGATCGCATTGAAAAGTACAAGGAGGAGATGGAAGCTGAAATTGATGAAGATGAAGAACCTCTTGTATATGAAAGTATGTACCACATTGGTCCCTTTTCTTCATAACATTTGAAATTATTGTTATTCTTGTTTATAAATGTTTAAAGTTTTGTCATTATATTAGATCTCATGAAAATGTGATTAGCTATGACCGCATCCAAATAACTTGTCTCTATCATAGTTTAGTAGGCCTGTGAAATTATAAAACATGCCATAAAATAACTTAGTACGTTTTCCTCCATATGTTTATTACACCTGAAACCATTTTTTAATTTATTTAACAATTATTTTTGTGGCTGGTTCTCCTTTTTCATTGAATTTTGAAATTGTAATTGATTTAAGTATGAAATTCGGTGCTTCCACTGTTTAGTATATTTATTAACTTGTTCAACAAATGTTTTGGTACAAATATTATCTTATAAAGATGTTTAGTTTGTATGCATGACATAATTGTAAGATTGAACACTATCTTGGTCTACATGATAGGCTGGGATGCTGATTTTGCAACTACGGCATATCGACAGCAAGTTGAGGCCTTGGCTCAACATCAGGTATGTTGGATGAACTTGATTCTTTTGTTTTTATTATCTTCTTTATGTAATGATTATATTACTGTTTTCTTTTATGTTCTTGCAGTTAATGGAGGAACTTGAATATGAAGCGAAACTGAAAGCGGAGGAAGAAGCTTGTGAATCGAAAAAGTAAGCCACCCCTGAACTTTCATTGTCTGCTAACCAGCACTTGCATTTGAAAAAAGACTGTCTAACATCAATAAAAAACATTATTTTGTGCTTTGTAACTAGTATATTTCTACATATTATGCTTTCTATGGGATTGGGGTTTCGATATTAATTCTTGCTTAGATAATCTTTGTTCTGAATGTTTCTTCTACAACCTTACTAGTAAGAGTTTGAAATCCTCAAAAAGCAAGAGTTTGAAAGTACTGTGTTAAAAACCAGACCGGTCATTGAACTAGTGATATTATTGGTACAAGATTCATGGTCTAACTATGACTGAACCAGTAATAAATAAATTTAAAAATTTAATGCAATAATATGAAGGAAAATTTTAAAAAGATTAATATAATATTTATAATTGTATTAAGTTAAACCAATTAAATTAAACTAATATTTTAGAAAAAAAATAAAACCCAATAATTATTTAGAGTAACAACATAATATTATATTTTGCTATTAAGACAACACTTTAGTGGAAGCAATATATAATAAAACATTGTTCTATATAAAAAAATTCTTCTATATAAAGGCTGATTATTAATTTTTATCCAGTTTTATTTTGTTACAACTTTTTTTTTTTTTTTTATATTTCTTAAGATATAAAAGTTTTATATAATTTGTTACTGTTAAGTTTCTTTGTTATATAGGTTGTTATTATATAGTTTTGAATAGTTTGTTATTTTATAATTTTTAATCTCTCCATTAAAATTGTCACATTTTTTAAAAATGTTAATAGTTTCTTAAAGGAACTCTGTTGCCTGAACATGATAGAATTGGAAAGAAACTTGAGATAGTTATAAACTTAAGATAATTTTAAATCGTAACAGTTCCATATTGGTAGTCACTATGCACTGTGCTGCAATGCTGATTCCCACTTCATTTGGCATTGTGTTGCACTGATAACTCCCAGATCGGGCATTAAAAAGGCTTTATTGTCAAATATAGCCATTGTGTTGTGCTACTAAGTCCCACAGCACGCACTAAACTTGTATTGCTGAGTCCCAAATAGTTAAAATGTTTACTATTTTTCTGCACAGTGAGTCCCATGTTGATAATTCTTCAAATTGAAGCCTACTTCTCATATTATAAAAGTACACTACTATTCCTTAATAAGGTAGTGGTAACTTGTGCTTAGCACAATCCACTGTGTAATTAGTTCAAAGATTTGTCCTAAAACCATCTAAACCAAGAAAATCACTGGTTTTACTGGTGTAAGAATGGTTTTTCAATGCTTTATGGACTGGATGACAGGTCGGTTTAAAGTCTATCCGGCCAGTCTGGTCTGATTTTAACAACTAGGTTTGAAATACATGGAAAGTTTTGCATTGAAATATGCTAAAACCCTAAATACGAAAATACCTGAGAATGCTATATTTTACTTTTTTCTGCAGGACTCAAACACCAGGGGATTCAAAGCCCAAATCTAAAAAGAAACCCAAGAAGGCAAAGTTCAAATCTCTAAAGAAAGGATCTTTAACCTCTGGCTTGAGACCTGTGAAAGAAGAGTCACAAGCAGAGCCAATGAACATAGATGATGAGGATGTTGCTGGTCTGGATTTTGTGTCTTTAAATTCAACCATGCAGAAAAAACGTAAGAAGTCTAAATTAACAACTGATGGTGAAGAAGAAAAGAGGCTTAAGAAGTCCAAAAAGTCTAAGAGGGATCCTCCTGACATGTATGCTTCCGATTTAGAATCCAACTCATTAGTTGTGCAGGATGAACATGCAGAATCAAAGACTAGTGAAAGTCTGGTTGATTTGGAACAAAAAACAGCAAGCAGGAGTAAGATGGGAGGAAAAATATCCATCACTCCAATGCCTGTTAAACGGATCTGGATGATAAAACCAGAAAAGTTGAAAAAGGGAAATCATTGGTCCAAAGATTGTATTCCATCAGCTGATTTTTGGCTGCCTCAGGAGGACACAATATTATGTGCTGTTGTTCATGAATATGGTCCTAACTGGAGTTTGGTTAGCGAAACACTTTATGGCATGACTGCTGGTGGGTCATACAGGGGAAGATATCGTCATCCTGTCCATTGCTGTGAGAGGTTCAGAGAACTATTCCAGAAGTATGTCTTGCTCCCGATGGACAGTACAAATCAAGAGAAGATCAACAGTCCTGGCTCTGGAAAGGCTCTTCTTAAAGTTACAGAGGTTAGACCGGCAATGATAAGTTTTAACTTTTCTTTTTTATCTCCACAATAGTTTCTCTATGCATGTAGTGTTGGCCTCATCTGTACAATTTCATTTCATTTGGAGCAGATTGCAACTTTTAGTTACAATTTATTGATTACTCTCTCTGGACCCGAATACAAGAATAAAAAAAAAAAAATAGCAATGAATAGTGAATTGAAACATAAGCAAATCTTAAGTAGTTTCGCCCTATTTAATGATGTCATCTCCAAAATACCCTTCATTTAATTGAAATTCTATTTCCAATTACAGGTGTTTACGGATATGAGTACCCAAAAACCTAAACTGAACCAACCCAATCCAAACTTTTTGGGTTGGGTTTTTAGATTGTTTGGGTTTGGTATTGGGTTTTAGTGTTGAACTCATAAACCCAACCTAAGCATTGAAATTTAGGATGTTAATTCATTAATTATATATCTTATAAAAGTTTTAAAAAATCAGAAAACAATCACGTGACATGACTAATCTTATAAGCCTCAGTTTGACTCTTTCTTTTTTTCCTACCTAGATTTTTTACTTCTCTCCCTCCATGACCATTTATTAAATCTACAACATCATTATTTACTTCTTCTCTTCTATCTAAAGAATAATATTGTTTATTATAACATCAAATGTTATACATATTTTTATAATATAAATACACTTTTTGTTTTTTGATTTATTAACTAGTGACTTAAAACATTGGTAAAGTTGTAGAGGAAATGAATGATAACATATGCGACAATGAGTTAGTTGTATATATAATACAACTAAAAATTTATTGCACAATGATAAGAAAATATAATTTTTGAATATTCAAAAATATTTCTTAAAATTTAAAATATTTTTTTAAAATTAAATCATTTTTTATTTGTTGTAGCCATAGATCCAAACCAAACCAATCCGACGTTGATTGATCGGGATGGTTTGATTTGAATTTGATGAAAGAATTATAGAAATTCAACCCAAACTATTTTGCTTGGGTCGGGTAATGGATTTAATGAAACCTGACTAAAACCCCTATTTCTAATGACTCCTTTTTATTCATGATATTTATTTCCAATGAAGGGTAATTAAAATTAGTAAAATTAAATGATGTTAACTATCTCTTTAATTAGTGGATAAATTAGTTATAATTGAGTCTGGACGGAGTAGAAAATATTTGACCATTTCCCATTAGGCATTAATCATCCCGAAGTTGATAACTGCAAAACAGAAACCTTATTTCTTTCATATTCAATCTCTTTTGGCAGGATAACCTCCGAATGCTGTTAGATGTTGCTTCTGAGCAGGCAAATAGGGAGTTACTGCTGCAGAAGCATTTTTATGCATTGCTTTCATCTGTCTGGAAGTTGGCCTCCCATGTTGACCGCAGGCAAAATCCATCACCCACCTGTAATGGTCTCTATTTTGATCAGAGTTTCTTTACCAACATTGGCCACCCTTCACAAAATTCCTTGAACAAACCCTCTGAAAGGATGGTATTTGTGAATTCAGCCCAGAGCAAGAAGTTAGTAGCAGTTGCACTTGATGATAACACTAGGCAAGAGAATGACACAATAATCCTATCTAACCAAGAGGCAAACGTGCCAGTGAGTGCAGACCAGCTGGATATAACACTTGAGTTCCCAAAAGAGGAGAGCGATGTCCTATCTTCATTTCCATCTGTTATAAAGTTATCAATAGATGGGACCGAAGCAATGCCATCCTTAAATAATCAAACAGGAGATGATCTTCTTAAAGTTGGTTTGTCCGCTGCTGAGAATCGTTTCAGGTATGGCTGAATAGGGATATTTTATGGTTTGACTTGTCAATGAAATTTTTGATAAAATAGACTTTTTTTGTCCTGAAATACTGGAGACAAGAGCCCAGAATAAGAAATAAAACTAAGTACTGTACTGGTCATTCTTCTGGTAGATGGAATTAGTAACTTCATCACAGGAAACAATTTGGTTCAGTGGTGTGGTTTGTCCTAATCTCATTAAGAATTTATTTTTCATTTTATTTTGATATCAAATTCATCCCTCTAGTATTGTTATATTTTTGTCTGTTGGTGTTTTTAAATTTTTCTTTTGTGGGGGGGGGGGGGGGGTTGTGCTATGTCTGGTAGACTTCTGTAGTATTCATTCTGTGGTTTAATAATACATCATAAAATTGGTAACAATCTTTTTGGCTCCTTCATGGAGGAGTGCAGATCAGTGCCGAGATAGAAATTTTCCTGGAATAGGTAGTAGTGGCAGGATTCGGGATTGCTATTCCCTGTCAGTTACCATATGTTTATCATACTCAAATTGCATTGATCTGTAGAAGAGTTTACTTTTGAGTGTTGGTTATGTTTTTAAATTTTAATTACTGTGCAGTAATCTGTTTCTTGGCTTATATAATTAGCAGTCTAGTTAACCAGTCTTTGTTTTGTTTTATGAGGTGAGATCTGCTCATGTTGTCTTTTTCCTTTTGGTCTACTTACTATATTCTTGTTATGCTGAAACAAAATACATCTGTTGGTAATTCATTATATTACATATTTAACTTATGATTGACCCAATAAAGTATTTGCTCTTGCTGTTGCACAATCCCTGTTGTTGCATTTTGTTGGCCATTGTTCTTTTCCCTCAACGGAAGTAGCATTCAAAAAATTTGATATAACTTTTTCAATGAAACTAATAATTAATGCTGAAAAAACATCTCCAACTCTTTACATCTTATCTTAGTCTATGAGCATTCCTTTTCTTGATTACTGTTGTAAAGCTGCTTATGGTGTTTTCTCCTTTATTTCCAACCCCTCAGGGAGGCAGCCAGAGTTTGTGAAGAAGACAGCTGTGGATGGGCTTCATCTGCATTCCCAACCAATGATGCAAAGTCCCGACCTGGATCCAGAATACAATCCTCTGGAAAGCAAAAGTCTTCCGTATCTGACTCTGCTAAGCCTTCTAGGTCAAAGTCTAAAAGAGCTTCAATGGATACTAGTGAACTGCATCACCGGCAGGTGGATTCAATATTCCAGTCAATGCCACCACTTGAGGATCCGAGATTTGATCTCACTTCATCCACTACCGATGAATTTGGAATTAATGCTATGGCTAGCATTTTCCCCATTGATGTGAATGGGGAAAGTTCATGGGAAATGGAGTGTGGTGGAGTTCCACATGATTATGTTGCTGGTTTATTCTCAGACCTCGATGACTGTACATCATTCCCTGAATATACTGACATTACATAAGGATCAAATCAAGCCTAAAATTCAGTTTTGAATACAAAGTGGCATACTCTTGGCATGCTAGTCTTGATCAGTTCATGAATTGCGGTCTGCTTACATCTGGATCGATATGTTCTCACGGTTCTCTTGTAGGCATGCCATTTTTGGTAGACAGACACAAACAGGTCAGAAGCAAGTTGGCTGAAGGTTTCGATATGAAAAATATATAGAGATGTAGAATGCTGTTAATAATTTAATTTCTTACTGGGAATCATGTATTGGCTTGGGGGTTCAGCTCGAATTTGACAGCACCGTAGATCGGTACTGAGTGGCAAGAAGCCTTCATTTTTTCCTCCTAATGGTGCAAACGAATTTTCCTGGGATGTGTTTATTTTTGCATGCACTCGTACATATGTTCTTACTGGGGCATGCTTAGTGTTTAGTGCTTTAACTGGCAACTTTTTGTTATGCAAACAGAACACATTAGTCTTCTTTAGTGGCTAGTTCATTAGTCCAATTCATTTAGAACACCAAATGATTTAACATGAGAAAATGAGTTACACCATCCATATGCTTGCAGTCTAATATACATGTTTCAGAATGGTTCCTCCCGTCTCCCCCTTCCTGATGCAACGAACGATGTAAGGTGATTCTAACTTCTAACATCCCAATCCGAGTTTCAAATGTAACGTTATGGTTTTTATTTGATAGCAATGAACGACCTGAATTTGTTGGAACCATGCTCTAATGCAAATAGCATTGTACAGATCTTTCTCGTGTTGTACTGAAATCGGGAAAAGATTGTTTAGCCGTTTTCTTTCTTTGTCTGGTGTTGTGGAGAGGTGGGTATCAAGCTTTGGGTTTTCGTAAGAAATACAGATACAAAAGTGCATTATTGTGCAGAACAAAGGCTCAGAAATCATAAGAAAGATTGAGTAATGATTCTAACTAGCAACTAACGATAAGCCACAAGTAGTGACCTTGATAAGGCCAAAATTGGGTTGGTACTACTCACATATATGGGGCCAAACTTGCTTCTTAATTTAGTTTCAAAGTTATGCTAATTTAATG
This sequence comes from Hylodesmum podocarpum, assembly GCA_026586105.1. NCBI lineage: Eukaryota > Viridiplantae > Streptophyta > Magnoliopsida > Fabales > Fabaceae > Hylodesmum > Hylodesmum podocarpum. The sequence goes on along the minus strand of JALJEV010001436.1, from coordinate 8,810,088 downwards.
GTCTGGTTCGATTACTGACAATTTAAAAATATTAAAATCGAAGCCACCCACCTAATCCGTCTTTAATCGATTCCCTTTACCAAATTTTAACCGATAACCGAACCGACCCACCCAATTAATCAATTTCTTAAAACTGTTTCATCAGGTATGGGTATATAACGTTTTATATGGTATTTGTAGTTTCCAATTCACTTTAACCCAACATTTAAAATTCTTTTGAAATATCTGCTCAGTGGGGATGAATTTTACTTGCATCTCAATGAAACTGTGAAGAAGTTATGGTAAATCTCTATCCATCTAACTATCTTCCCAGAATTATATTTCCATGTTCAATTGCTTTTCAACTGTATTATCTTGATTATGTTAAGGCCGATCCAAATTCTGTGTGTATCCATTTTGGGATACTGGAAATTCGCAATTTTATGTAAAATCTATTGTTGTACCGGGGAGATACTTAAAACTATGGTTTTCTACAATGATCCCGACACTTAATTTTCGTATATAATAATAAAATATTAAGACAATTGTGATTTGATAATTTAATTTTCGCTTTAATATCTTCTTTTGTCCTTCATTTTTTTTGAAATGGATTCTTAATATAAAATATTTTTTAGAAACAAAACAGTTTCCAACGTGTAATATGAATTTTTGGGAATAGATAATGTGTCGGAATATATTTCGATGACTTATATTAAATATAGGAATATTACGTTTTCACTTTTCTCATTCTTAAAATCAATTTTGGAAATCTTGTGACAAACAAATTCTAAGACAATATAGTCGGGAAGTACTAGAATCAAAATTTGAAAAAAGATATCAAATCCTTTAATTCTCAAATTTATGAATTTAATTCCAAGTAAAAGTTGACGTTTGTACTAAGATAAGTTATAAATGTCGAGTAAATAATATGATAAATTTTAATTACACGTAAGGAACTTAAGTTAAGTGAAACATGTCTAATTATTTGAAGAGTTAGTATTACATAGGTATTTATAAAATATAAAAAGTAGAAATTTAAATTAATTAAAAATAATTTATTGATGATGAAATAATTAAAATTTAAATAACGGGTATTTAAGCTTATTCTTTTAAATTATTTTCATTAATAAAATACTACTTCAACAATTATGTAAAAATATTTTAATGTCCTTAATTTTAAATAAACAGTTGAATATTTGTTCAAATAACCAAAGAAATATAAACTTTTCTGTTAATTAGATATTAAATTAAAATAAAGTTAAAATCATAAAATTTAACTATACTAATTAAGAGTAAAAAATAAAGAGTAAAAAACATGATATTAAAGATAAAAAGTTAAAATAAGAAGATCGAAGACTAAGTCTCGGTGAGTGAAGATATTTTGTAACTATACTAATTATTATTATTTTTATATTAATCTTGTTTAAACATAATATATTTCACAATAAATTTTAACACAATAATTTATTTGATAAAATTTAATTTTCATATCTTGACTCACGTATCATGCTAATAGAAAGAAAAAAAAAACAAGAAATTTGAAGATAAAAATCATGAAAGACGTCATATTTCACGTGAGATGAGAGTGGGAGAAACAAAAGAACAGATAGGGATATTATTGCTGTCATTCGTGGCACGTCAGCGGAATCCAAACCCATGAATTAACTGCGTTGAAACTTTTAATTTTTAAATAATTAAATTAAATCCTTAACCCTCAGGATTAATTCATAACTAAATCCTTAACCCTTATTCATTACTCCCCAGAGTTATCACTTATGAATAATACCCATATTTACAACTCATCAAATTCAATAATAAACACTAATTATTTATTAAATTTAATAATATATTATTCGCAGAGCCTCTGTTTGTGTTTCTTGGTTGGTTGTTCCTTCTCTGCCTCACACACACCACCCTTCTCTTTTCTTTCCAAAACCTCCTTTTTCCCTCCGTTAGGGTTTTGCAGATCTCGATCCGTCTCAATGGACCTTCGCAAGCGACCAAGACCCGAACACGCCGTCAACCTTAACGGCGCCGTTAAGAAAACCAAGCAAGGTTCGTTTTCACTTTCCAACTCTCTCTCTCTCAACCCTCTCTTACATTTACGACACTCCGTTTTTCTTCATCTCGCTTCGTCGTTTTGCTTCCGTTTCACCGTTGTTTGCGTTTCCCGTTCCTACCGTAGTCACTTCCATTCAACACTTCTCACATCCTCAAAAAAAAAAAAAAAAAAAAAAAACGAAACTAAAAATTACGAATAACTCAATTATTGTTATTTAAATGTAATAGCAACTTAATGTGGCTTAATATTCAATGTTCGCAATGTTGAAGGTTTTGGATTATTTTTCTTTGGTTATTATTACCACGTGAGCGTTAATTGCACCTTGACCTAGTATAATTTGATATATTATTACTCCTAATAAGATATAATTTTGTTTTTGGAAGAAAAGTTGAAGAGTTTTGAATGGAGAGTAATAGATTAATAACGTAGAGAAACAATTAATGTTTTGTAACAGAAATGGAGTCGTTATCAAGTGGTGTAGGAAGCAAATCGAAGCCATGTACCAAGTTTTTCAGGTTCTAATCTATTCCTGATTTCCTATCTAAATAAATATACTTTGGTATTATGATAAGTTATTTTAAGAATTAATTGTGTTAATGCTATAAAACTAATATGCGAATTAACTGGGTTGGTATTCAAAGCTTTTATACAGGTACATACTGTTGTTCTTTGGTCTAATCAAGTTGTAACAGAATAATGGTTTATAAATCAATGGAGTACAATAAAGAAGATAACAATTTGCAGGAAGATCATTCTTGGCATTGGGAACGTTATATCAAACATAAATTGATCGTTTTCGTTGTTGTCCGTGTTTGCCTTGCTCAATGCTCATCAATTAGTGTGAATGTTGTTGTTCATTTAGTTAACAACATCCTTTCAGTTATTACTGTCTCATTTTGTTTATGAATTATGAACACACCTTTCAATTCTGAAGCTATTAACAAACTAGTGTGATGAACTTTGGTTGGTTTGGTCAGGCACTATATGTCTTAATTATGCTGTATGCATTTATAATTTAGTTTTTCGATTTTGTTCGTTAGATTCTTCAAGAGAGCAATTTCTTGGGTGAGGGGTGCTGTGCTATTTTTTTCTCTCCGTACAACTGATTTTCTGTGCTTGTTTTGTGCCACTGCAGTGTTTTGATGGTTCTGAGCAGTGGCCACCCTTACATTGTTACTATGCTTTGGTTCTGCTATTGGGTGTTCTGTGATTTTTTCTTCTATATATCTGTTGAACTTCTGTTCTGCTATTGCAATTACCTGTTCCACCACCCCAGAAAGTGTGTTCAACGGAAAAGTAACAAAGGAGTTACTTCCATGAACATATGTTTAGCCTGTCTCCAATGGAGACCAAGCACGCACTATAGCTTGAACTAGCATTGTTCCAATCTTACATTCTGACTATATGAAACTTTTGGTCTAGCATTGGAGGTGTATTTGATTTGAATCTTGTTTATTGTTTTAAGCTACTATCATATATTCATTTTATAGTTGTTTTTTGTAATATTGCATTCCTTTTGCTTGTTAGGGATTTTCTTGATCTGCTTTGGTTACTGCTTGCTAGTATAGTGACTTCTTTGTGTTAACATCCTTTGTAAATGTATATTTTGTTTGATAGTTCTTAACTGTGAAAGCCTGTCCAATATGTTAGCAAAGGTTTAAAGTACATTTAACTTTTTATACTTGATCATAGATTGTTGTGTTACCATTCTGAGCCTACTTGTATATAGTAGTTTTGTCCTCTTTTTATAAGTGAAACCCTGGAAAGTTTACAATCAGTAGTTTGATCTGCATAACTGTAATTGTAATCAATAATTTGTGACACTAGCACCTACCTAAACTCAGTGTCATTTTACGGCTAACAAGTATTTGTGCCTTCATCTCCATAGGGCTTGATACCAAACCCATCCCAATCTGTGCGGGGCAGGTAGACCCTCCCTGCAGAGCTTTTCTCTCTGTTTGGCCTAGCTTCACTGTTTAGGAAAAGAAAAGAAAAGAAAAAAATGAAAGGTGGGCCGAACATTTTGATCCCTGTTTTAGAACCCTCCATCACAAGCTAATGAGATAAGGTCATTAACTCATAAGCTAACGATAACATTTTGATAAGCATCGTTTTGATAAATGATTCCATAGATGATAAGTCATTGCTTTCATAGATGATAAGTCAATGCTTCCATATGGGGTTCGTTTGTCAATTCTTTGTTTTATTCTGGTGTAGTGCATTTATTAACTATTGCTCTGTAACATTGTCCATGTTATTGTTATTTTTTGTGAAATCAAAATAAGATTCTTCTGGTTTTGTTGGCTCCATTAATGTGTGATATAAAGTAAAATGCATGTACTGGTCTATGATTAAGCATTAACATGGTATAAGAAAGATTTATTATGCTAAAATGTTGACCTGGTTGGTCTGTTGCAAGAGGGCCTTACATGATCTCGGCCCCATGTCACCTATATCTCTTTCTTGAGTTTGACCAAGTGTTCCTGCTTAAAGTGTTTCTCTTTCAGTGACTTGGTTTTGGAGTTTTTCTGTTTTCAAAATTTATTTCTTGCTAAAAATCCATGATCTCTTTCCATATTTACTATGTTCACTTATGCTGTAGAAAACAGGAAATAAAAGGAGAACCATGCATTCTATATAGCAACTTATCAAGTATTGGTATGATATAATCTGATTGTGCTGTAATGTCTTTTGCAGCACTTCTGGCTGCCCATTTGGTGAGGGCTGCCACTTCTTGCATTACGTTCCCGGGGGTTATAATGCTGTTTCCCACATGATGAATTTGAAACCTGCTCCACAAAGAGCTATCACGCAACCACCACCACCCATCCCTAATGGTTCTGCACCATCTGCTGTTAAAACCCGCATATGTAAAAAGTTTAATACTGCTGAAGGATGCAAATTTGGTGACAAGTGCCATTTTGCCCACGGTGAATGGGAACTTGGCAAACCTATTACTCCATCATTTGATGATCATCATCGTCCTTTGGGACCTCCAGTAGCTGGTCGTATGGCCGGTCGTATTGAGCCTCCTCCTCCTCTGGCTGGTAACTTTGGTGCCATTTCTACTGCCAAGATCAGTGTAGAAGCTTCGCTGGCAGGAGCTATAATAGGGAAGGGTGGTGTGAACTCAAAGCAGATCTGTCGCCAAACGGGAGCCAAACTTTCAATTCGAGAGCATGAATCGGATCCAAATCTTAAAAACATTGAACTTGAGGGAACTTTTGAACAGATCAAGGAAGCAAGCAATATGGTAAAAGATTTACTCTTGACTGTGTCAATGTCTGCCCCACCCAAATCCATTGCAGGTGTTCCTGGTGCGCCGGCCCCACCTGGAAGCAACTTCAAGACCAAGCTGTGTGAGAATTTTTCAAAAGGATCTTGCACCTTTGGAGAAAGATGTCACTTTGCACATGGAGCTGCCGAATTGCGCAAGACAGGGATATGATTTTGTTTTTCCATCTTGTATTAGCCAGGATATTATTATTATTGATGTTGTGCATTGCAACTTAGTGGTACTCACGTTAATTCGTTTTTTTTTTTTTTTTTTTGTTATTAGTACTCACAGTTAACTCTGATGTTATAGTTTTTCCGTACAATTTATTTTTCAAAACTACTTTTTGCGATTGCAAATGAGTACACTTTTCTTTTTCTGGCAATCCCTTTTCAAGGGCATGTTTAATTTAAGAAAATGCTGTATGTTCTCTATTTTCATTTTCTTTTTAATTTTTAATGACAATTTTGTTTTGATTTCAAAAGATTTGTATAAGAATTAGTAAAAAATTACTTTTCAATTTCTAAAGCCAATGAAATAAAATAAGGCGATACTTTCATAATTAAAAAAATAAAAATACGAGGAAAAAAATTGTCGCACTTACATTGGGCCGGTCTTGAAGCTGGTTAATTCCAATCCTCAATCATCATCAATGTGCCTAAACATTACGTCATTTTCTTTTTACAGAACATTGTTATTAATATGTTCTGTTTGGACCACTAATTCTATTGACCATGGGTGGACTTGAAGCTTATGCAATGACGAAAGAATCGACATCTAGTAGAGTTGACTATTTCCCCTCCTAATTACACGAGTTTATTTGAGCAAATGATCAAGTGTCACGAGTGGGGCAAACTTATCAAAAGTTTTGAAGTAAATGAACTTTTTAAGGTCTTTAAATTACATATGGTTTCTATTTCTACGTAGTACACTTAACTTTTCAACAAGGATAGTGTATAATTTTGAAAAAGAAGGATGGGTAAGTTTGATCAAGTAAATGTAATTACATATTAAATTGAAATAAATATTAAAGTTTTAAAGATATACTCTTCGGCTCTTCCTGTCTATGGAACAAAATCTTTAGTCCACTCTTCTTACATGACTATCAGGCCATGTAAAAACTCCAGAAGAAAATGAATACGAGTGATAGTATTATATGTTTATATTTGTTATTTTCTATTCTCATGATAAGATAAAAGATGAGTACACTATATTCGCATTATGTGAGAGTGTAATTTCCGGGAATATCAATTCTATTATGTGGAACAAACACTCCTTGATCATGATTAATAATTTGGTAAAACAATTTATCTTTCTTAATTATTCATTAAGTTAATGTTGACCCACACAATGTGCTTTCATTTTTTGCTCACATTCATAACATACTTCTGTTTGACAGGTACTGAAATTTTAAATCAAGATCTAAATCTCCTTCACACCCTATTTGTCTACCAGTAGTTGGTAGCTTTTTATGTTGACTTATTAACTTAAAGAGACCAAAAAGGTATTAAGGAGATTTGCATTTTGTTTTCAAAATTTAATAGACGAGACTTGACCCATGCAATAATACTTTGCATTTTCGTAATTGCACTCGTGAGTTTGGTATCCTTCCTTTCCGTTATTGATGCAAGTTTAACATTCAGCCTTTACATACATGCTATAATCACAGTTGTCATAAAGTGCTTGTCAAATAAAGCTGAATAAATTAGCAATTTGAAAAAGAAATTAATATCTTTCACTTTAGAAAGAAGATGAGAGAATGTTTGGATTAGTGATATTAACAATAGTTTTAAATTTTGATTAACTATTGAGCCAATAAAAGTATATTATTTTGAGTTGGTTCATGGTTTATTAGCTTAAAGTATATAGTTCATGGTTTATTTGTTTAACTCTGTTGAATTGAAGTCGAACAGGAGCTTATAAATATGTAGTTTCTAATGCTATCTAATATATTAAGCTACGGATTAACACATTTTTCTGATATATTAAGACGTCCCATTTTAGAGTTTAGTTTTTACAAGAATTTTATTTCTCAACAAACCAGAAGTTATTTCTATCAGGAAAAGAAGAACAATCAGAAGTCATAATTTTAAGAGTCAAATTCACCATTCACATTTATAATTAGATGGCGTAACAAATTGATCTTCGAAAATACTACTTACACCATCGGGCATCATCAGTATTAAAATATTTTATGTTATTATCTAATGAAATTTTTATTGAGATAAATAGTTTTAGACTCTTCTATAGTTTATAAAATAAACAAAATTTCCTTTTAATTTCTTAAAAAATTCACTTATTAGCTAGATCCTAAAATAAAATCCCAAAAAACCCAATCATGCTTAGTTAACGACAACACTTTTATTTACTGAAACAAACAGGTAGGAGGAACGAAAAGTTCCACGTACATAACACACTAGCTCCCATGATTAAAGAAATAAGAGACACAAACAAGTACAAAAGTGTGTGACTCTAGTAGCACAAGGACCCAAAACAAAATAACTGAACAAAACATACAATCCCAAACACTTAACTACAACAAACAAATGAACATTCAAACTTCACTAATCATTATTATTATTCAACTGAAATTAGCTCGGTGGAGCACTTCGGGCCGTCGTATCCACGCTAGGGATAGCCTCAACTGGACGTAAGCCCACCGCATCATCAGTGAGTCCTGCATGCCCATGCCCATGCCTATGCTCATACCCATGCCCTTGCCCAAGCCCAGGTCCATGCTCAAGTACTGGTGCATTCTGGTTAGTTTCAGTATTTGGGTTGTATGCCTCAGTCCCAGCCACAACGTTGGAGTTTAGAACATTCGTAGCTCCGGGCCCGCTTGGGTCGATTGTGCCGGGCTCAGTTCCAGGCCCAGCTGTAGTGTATTTGACCTGGTCCATATGCCCATCCATAGCAGATTGTTTTGCCGCTGCATTCATCTCATATGCCTGCTGCTTCTCTCTCTCAACACGGTCGATCTTCTCTTCTTTCCTTTGGGTCGCCTTATTCTTCTCACTTTCATCATGCGCACTAATCTTATCAGTCTATTCAAGCCCAATCCAAAACTTAGTATAAGCCCAATAACAACATTTACCCACCATTTTAAAATATAAAAAAGAAGTTTACGTTGACATTCTATAACATAACTCTTGTTCAAATTGATGATATAAAAAGTTCTGATTTTATTTTGCATGTCAACCTGTTAACTCACTCACTTGATAATATTGTTATCTGTTAAGTGTATTCTAGTTGTCTAATAAATATTTTTCAGAGTTTTTATACTCTTACTAAATGTTGATAACAAATTGACATGCATGTGATAACAGAATAAAAAAATATTGATTAAAAAGATGGTTTGGATTTAATGAAGAATGAATGAAGCAATGAGAACATTGAAGAAAGAGATATATGCATGCATTGTTAAAAATATAGTTTTGGAATGGAAAAAGAAGGAGAATGAAAAGGGAAACCTTCTCTTGGATGGTGGCTTTGGTCTTTTCGTAGCCAGATACGGCAGCAGCGCCAAGGTTGGCTGTGCTTTCCTTAACGGACTCTACTGCATTCTTTGCTGCCTGCATTTTCACAAACTCTTTGATAATTATTTTTGTGAAAGGATGAGTTTCAAATCAAGTTTCGATGATTGAATGGAGGCTTCAACGGCCTTCGTTTATATACATGTAGTTAGACCCATTAAAGTGTTACGCGTGTCAAGGATAGTACACGTGTCAAGCTCCTAAAGGTAAATGAGTTAATCGTGGGACCATGTAACTGCCACGGTCCTCTCGTGGGAATAACGACCTTGTAGGAAGTTACTATTCATAGTTGGAGATCACCCATGCTCATCGCGGTTCCTCTCATTTTTCTTTCATTTTTTTTTTTTATTTTAAGAAGAAGAAAGAATCGTTAATGAATACAAAAAGATTGAACTTAGACAACATAAAAAAGAAATTAGATACTGAATAATATGTTTAATTATACAACAAAAAGGTAAATATATTTTTAGTCTTTAGAAATAAGCTACTTTTAATCTTGATTCCCATCATTTCTCTTTTTGGGCGAGTGACAAAGAAGAATTTTGAGGACAAAAAATAAGAAGAAAAAAATATAATTTATTTTATTATTATTTTATTATTGGTTGAATATAAATTCTCCAAACATAAAAGGTGACCTCTCTTATTTTCTATCCATCTAACGTTTGAAATCTCTCTCCTTTAATTTAGTTTTTAAAGAGAATAAATTTTAGTTTTAGCTTTTAAATATTTTTAACTTTTTATCTTTCCCATATTTGAAGTTTATAATTTTAGTCTTTAATAATTAGTTTAGGGAAACATTCGACCACAATAATTTTTATCCCTTTTATAAATAGATATTTTTATTTTTATTTTGTCATACTTGATTCTTAAATTTTATCTAATTTATAAATAGGTATTATGTATTTTAATTTCATTATGACTCATCTTAAACTAAATTAATTTTCATATCAAGACCTTAAGTTTTAATTATTTTGAACTTATTCTCAAAATTTTTCATTTTTACATATAATTTTTGTACCAAATTAGAATTTATTATTTTTATCACAATCGGTTAATCATTTATTAATTGTGTTTATTTTATTCTGTTACAATTCATTTATTCTTATATTAAGTTATAATAAAAATATGAATTTATGAAACTAAAAAATAAAAAATATTTATTTGATTTTGAATCCTACATTTTATACATTTAATTATTTAAAAAAAATTATGAAAAAAATTAATAAATTATTGAGATTTCTTCTCTTTTAATATAAATGACTATTTACAAAAGAATAAATTTTGAGATTAATTCCGATGAATTTGAAATTTAGATTTTTAAATACCTATTAATCACCATTGTAGTTAACTAGCAATGCTCTTAAGGTTAAATTACACCTAAGCATAATTAGGCTCATTCTCTTTTCAGTGGCCAATTGTCACACATATAATCATATGCTATGTAGACTTACACATTGTTTCTTGGTTGAATGTTAGGAGTATGTCCAAACGAGTATATCAATGGGTTCTCACTAGTTAGTAATAGTAACACGATCATTATCATGATTTATCAAGCTTGATCTTGGCTTGTCCCATACCTCTCATATCCATTCCAACATGTATCACTATCTCATAGGGTTTAACAATTTGCAAAGGGAAACTTAGTATATGTGGTGTTATATAGCAGTTAGGATAGATGCCAAGTAACTCTATTTCATGATTCTCTATGGTCATACTTAACATTTATCAAAATCTTTGTTCCGATCACCATTTCACTTTGTGGAAGGGTGAAGTTATCACACCTCTCAATCCACAATCATCTGTTTCTCAAAAGTAGCGTAAACATATATTTTGAGGGTTCATGCTTAATGTGAGACCCTTTCTTGCTCAGCATGGACCTCTAGAGAGCTAAAGGTGCTCTTTGACCTTTAATGTTGAACGGGACCAACCAGCCATGCTCAATATGGACCTATAGAAAGTTACCCAACTCTCCATGACTTCATGTTTAGTGACACAATCATACCATGCTTAGTCTAGTACTCTAGAGACTTAACCTGTCTCTCATACCTATCATACTCAACTTGAACACTCATCCATACTGAGTGAGAGAGAACAAAAAGATATCCACTCATGCTCAATATCACCATATCCTCACACTCAACATAAAATGACAAAAATTGAATACATAGTTGTTTATCATTTAGTCACTCTCAACAACATCTAATTTGCTCAAATTCACAAGAAACCCTCAAGACTCCTAAGAAAGGATTTGCTCAGGCAATTTTTGAAGTCTTCCACCCAATTTTTTTGAAGTTTTCCACCCAATTGCACTTAAACATCAGAATCTCAAGTGTAAATGTCTAAAACTTAATAAAAGGAAATTTTTGCACTACAAAATGAAGGAAAGCTCACAGATCACTTTTACACTTACTATCTTGTCACTCCACGCACTACCTTGAGCTTCATACTTTAGAGTTAGCCTTCCAAGCCCATGCCACTCACTCACCTCGCACAACCAAATCTGAAGCTAAGGTTCATCTTACATTCAAACTAACTTGCGCATCCCTCTTCACGGCAACATGACACACTATGCATAAATAATTTTTTATGTATTGACAAATATTTTTTTAAAAATTAAACTATGAATCGAGACCGAGAAATACAAATATAATAGATGAAAATAATAATTAATAGTTTGTAGTTATGATCAATGATTAATTTAGGTACTTATATTTAAAAAATAATTAGTTTAGATATGTAAATTTTATATAAAAAATTACATATACATCACTATTGTTAAGATAAAAAAATATATTATTATTATTATTATTAAAACATCTATTTTTATTAATACATATTTTTTATATAATAATAATAATTATTATTAGAATTTACAATTTCTTCCATAATAATTATTTATGTATTCTACATGTTTTCCGTCATTTTAATCTATCCTAATAATGCAATTGCTTTACTTGTATAATTATAACCTACCATGCCCATAAATATTCCTCTAAAATCTTGTCCGGTTATTTGATTATAAAATTAATTCAATGGCTATAATTACTGCAACATTTAATGAGAGTAGGGGTATAATATTTCGTGGTGTATCATAGCCTTAATGAAAAGTTGCATTTGGAGGAGGCAAGTAATACCTTAAATATCTCTTCCTTCCCTTTTCATACTCAAATTCTTTCCGGGCTTTCTCTTATCCCTCAGACACGACGGACAAAGATACCATACCTTTTCACAACTCCTTCATTTTCAGGTTCTTCTTTTCCTTTCTTGCTTTAATTTATTTTCATTCTCTTAATTTTGTGTTTTTGTTTGTCTTGAACTTGTCATATTTAAATGCTTAATTATATGCATAATCAATGATCATGTTTCTAGCCCAGTCTTATTTTCATGTTGTCATCTTTGCTAGAACTAAATCATCTAACAATTGACTTTTTTTTTCTTAAGATTTTCTAACGTTCATTACCTTCTAGGTGAATGTTCTTTTTGTTCAAAGTTTTTAAAAATTGGTCTTTTAAATTCTTTTATTCATTACATTGCAATTGCCATTGTGTTTGATTATATATGAACCATATTTTATAATATTAAGTATCTCAATGAAGCCGTGAATTAATGACAAAGCAATTAGAACTTAACCTTGTACAAATTATTCAATCTCCCACCACTAATGGCATAGCAATTTAAAACCTTGGTTTTGTTAAGTCTTTCTAATTTTGGGGTTGCATGCTCTTTTGTTAACGTTTAAGACCTCTCGGATATTCAAGAACATCTTTTTCATGATTATTAATTGGGATATCACGTGATAGAGTTAGCTTTCTCGCAAGTCTTTTTCTCAATATCTTCCAACAAATACAATAATCTTTTCTTGCGGAGTAATGATAGTTATATTAATAGTTTTATGTTTCTATTTTTAAGGTAGGCAAAGCTAAAGAAGATATATTGGAATATTTTGTATATTTTAATAAGTGGTGCTAGTATGACGTAGCCACGTAGGGGTTTTAATAGCAAAATATTAGTAATATTTTTTTGTTAAATTAATATGTATTTCATCTTTTATACTACTAGACTTGATATTTAATTTCTTTATACCACATAATTTTCTATAGAATCAGGTGATCAAGGTCATGAATTCTTTCTATGTTAATAAATAAACTTAAAATATGTTTTTAGATCCTTAATATTCGTTCAGTATTGATTGAAGTATTTGTGTCATTCAGGACAAGCTCACCAGGACTCACTAGGAAGGTGATTGGGCTTCCCAAAGCCTAAAATCAATCGTCTTTACATCCTTCAACAAAACATTTCTGGCATAAGACCTGACCTTTTTTAAATTCTGTTTTTGCCAGACATTTAGTTGACTTTCATGTTTCGGTTCTTCAAGGTAATACCCTTCCAATCAAAGCCACAATCAAGTATCCCATTGAATCTTTTCTCAAATATAGCAAATTGTTTAATAGTTTTCCTGTTAATCTTAGTTTGCACGATGAACCTAAGACACATAACACTGATTATAATTTGTCTCTAAATAAATTTAACTTAACATCTTCAAAGTTTGATTCGGTTTTATTTGTATATAATTATGTCGTGACTCTCAAACTCTAGTACATAAAGTTCATTCAGAGAGACAAAAACCTCTCTCTAACGTTACATTATACATTAATGTAAATAAGATTGTTTTACGATTCAGGGAGCGAGGAAATAAGAAATATGTGTGAAAGAAAAGTCTAGGATGATTACAAAAAGATTCATGCTTTCTGCATGTTTAATTAACTACATGTAAAACATAAATGAAATGGATCGACTTGCAAGTAATTTCCTAAATAGCTACTTTAATTTTTTCACGGCTTAAATTTCTTTAGGGTTTGAGTGTCCTCTACTTCTGGGCTGGGCAAGCTACTAATTACTATCTAATATTTATTTATGTTAACTGTTTACCATCTTCCATAAATATTTGACACGTTCATAGCAACGACGTGTTCTTGTGGACAAAAGTTAATTATCTTTTCATACTCCACCAACACTTGTATTGGAAGGATTGAAAAATATTTAATATACAATTATAATACCCTGATAATCAGTTATAAAATATGAAGGAGGAAAAATATGTATATGTATAAAGTGTGAAGAAAGAAAAATATATAAATATCCTGTGAGTGAATTACTGATTGATTGCTTATTACAGTTGTTAGCTAAGTAAAATGGAGAAGGATACACGTTGACGAGAACATGAGGAAACAAATTGAAAAGAATGCAAAAGGATTAGAAAACGTGCGTAGGTAAATATTATGAGCCCAAAACTCATTATTACGTACGGACTTAGCTGCAAGATTTAGTATTTTCTTTTCAATACATCCTTTCTCATTAATCAAAATTCATTAAATTTAATTTTTTTTATCTAATTCCTAACTTTATAAATTTTAATAAACGTCCACCGATCAAAAGTAAGTGTCAAAAAAAAGTTTATTAGATAGCTTGTGGTTAAAATTTCTCCAGCCCACGTACCAACTCTTGTATTAATTTTTTTTCTTCTATTGAGTGTGGTATACAAAAGATATTGAGTGTTTTTTTTTTAGACTTCTTATTTGTATGAAGTAAACAGTTTTTTATTTATCTGATATTTTTTTAAAATAATAGTAATTTTTATCTAGTTCAGTTGGATAAGAAGTTCCATTCTCGCTCGTATAAAAAAAAAAGTGACATGTTTATTTAAATAATAATAATTTTTTTTAAGAAAATTCTTTTCTACTTCTTTGAAAATCGCCTTTTATAAAAATACTTTCCTTAGAAGTACACTATTTTTAGTTTTAAATAATGGGTATAAAAAGAGTGACTCTTAAATTCCGAATTCATATATTCTACACTACAGATTTTAATTTAAGAGTGCGACGCAATTTTTTTATTTTTATGTCAACTATCAAAAGTCATCTGCCTCCACTTTTAATTTTACACGAATCTACCATTTTTTTCTAGCACATGCTTTAGTGTATATGTAAGTTTGGTAGGAAAATTGAACAATTTTGTCTTATAAATGTACTAATAATTACGTGGCATTTGTTATGACAAATTGACTATTGGTAGATATAAATATGAAATAGTTTTAATAGTTGAATTCGATTTAATATCCATAAGATATTATTAAAGTTTGATTGTTATTATCAATAACTCAATGCTAGATTTAAATTTTTAAAAATACGATTATAAGTATATAATCTGAAATTTAAATCCTGATTAATATATATATATATATATATATATATATATATATATATATATATATATATAATCTCTATAAAGAAAGGCATAACCCGTTTATTAGTGACAACAAATCTCTTCAAAGAGCTTAAAAATCTCGATGATGAACTGGGATAGTTATTTGGAATCACATGCATTATGAAAAAAGAATGTGATTATTATTAGGTATATTAAACCACCAATTATTAAGTTATGGTTAGATTACTTGAAGTAGTTGCAAATGTCTCATCAGCCAATTTCACACGTGAGATGTTAGATTAACTAGTCTGAGATCTCACGTTAACTAGTTACATGATTAAAACATTATACATAAATAAGAGAAAAACACTATATATTAGATGAATTTTAAGATTGGTCGACTTGTTTACAAAACACAAATTCTAGGCGAAACTAACAAATTCTTTTGTTTATGTGCAGGTTGAATGAAAATGGGAGGTGGTGGCCGAGTCTTTATTCCTCCAAAACAGAGGAAAAATTCAGGGGAAAATCCCATGAAACGTGTCCCACATGAAAAACCACCATTCACACTAAACCAGTTGAAGAAAGCAATTCCACCACATTGCTTTAACCGTTCAATGATTCGTTCATTTTCCTATGTATTCTACGACCTTACTATAGCTTCAATCCTCTTCTACATTGCAGTAAATTACTTCCCTACCCTTCCCCATAACCTTTGCTTCTTAATTTGGCCCCTCTATTGGGCCCTCCAAGGTTCCATCCTAACGGGTATTTGGGTCATTGCACACGAATGTGGCCACCATGCATTTAGTAAGTACCAATGGGTTGATGACTTAGTAGGCCTCATTTTCCATTCACTTCTTCTTGTGCCTTATTTTTCATGGAAATATAGCCATCGTAAGCACCATTCTAATACAGGTTCACTAGAACGTGATGAAGTGTTTGTGCCGAAAACAAAGTCTAGTATAAGTT
Source organism: Hylodesmum podocarpum (assembly GCA_026586105.1). Taxonomy (NCBI): domain Eukaryota; kingdom Viridiplantae; phylum Streptophyta; class Magnoliopsida; order Fabales; family Fabaceae; genus Hylodesmum; species Hylodesmum podocarpum. Next base: position 8,794,064 of record JALJEV010001436.1, on the reverse strand, counting down.
GGTATTCAAAGTACCTTAATAACCCACCAGGGAGAGTTCTCACACTTTTTATTACATTAACTCTAGGTTGGCCTCTATATTTAGCTTTCAATGTTTCAGGAAGGTCTTATGAGAAATTCGCATGCCACTATGATCCTTATGGCCCAATTTACTCTGACCGTGAAAGGCTTCAAATTTATGTCTCCGATGCTGGGATTCTCGCAGTGTGTTATGGGCTTTACAAGCTTGTGATGCTGAAGGGTCTAGTTTGGGTGATTTGTATTTATGGGCTGCCTTTGTTAGTGGTTAATGGGTTTCTGGTGTTGATCACTTTTTTGCAACATACTCACCCTGCAGTTCCTCGCTATGATTCCTCTGAGTGGGATTGGTTAAGAGGAGCTTTGGCCACTGTGGATAGAGATTACGGGGTTCTGAATAAGGTTTTGCATAACATCACAGACACACATGTGGCACATCATTTGTTTTCCACAATGCCACACTATCATGCAATGGAGGCCACCAAGGCTATAAAACCCATTTTGGGAGATTATTATCACTTTGATGGGACTCCTATATTTAAGGCAATGTGGAGGGAGGCCAAGGAGTGCATGTATGTTGAAACTGATGAAGGTTCTAACAGTAAAGGTGTTTATTGGTACAACAATAAGTTTTAATATAATTAACATTTTTAGTTTTGAAAGTGTCTATTGAAAATTTAGTTCATTAAAAATAAGTATGTGTATCATTTTAATAAATATTTATTACATTTTAGTCACAAAATTATATGATTTATTGTCATTTAATTAGTTTCTTCATTTAATTATGTACTTTCATGACTTTCATTGTCATATGAATTAAAGACTAAAATAATAATAAAATGATATAATTTAAGAACTAAAATGATTGTAAGTATTTTTAAAGATTAAAATGATAAATATATTTCACTTTTTATGGTTAGTTTGTTATTTTTTATCTTTTAGGAATTAAATTACTTTACCACCTGTGTGCACTCAAATTTTTAAATAATGATGATTTACGCCTACTGCATGTTTATACAATACCTATATGATGCTTCTCAGGAATATTTTGTAATCAGCTGTAGTATTGATGGTAGAAGTTTAAGGACAGTGTATACATGCTCACGTTGTTGTCCATGGCAGTTTGAAATTAGTTTATGCATGGCTTGCACTTTATATATGTGCAGTAAGTTCATTGTAGGTAGGTTTTGATGATAGTGCTGAAATGCATATAAAAAAACAATTATAGTATGTGTACCAAAATGAATGGAATTCTACTTTGCTTTTCTTTTTATTTTTCTTTGTCGTATACTTGTTTCATAATCGTATGTTTAATTTACAACCTTCAAATATCTTAGATAAAGTCTAAAATCCACCTTCCATTGGGTGGCTATAAGGAACATACTTGTACCAACAATATCATGCCAAAGGCGGGAGTAGTTGAGCATATCAACTATCATTCTTTAATCACTTAAAATTCATTAAAAATATATAGAAAAAAATAATTATTAAAAAATTAACAAGATTAAAAAAATCAAAAAATATATATGATTTTAATGAATTTTAATTAATTATAAAAAATATATTTAAAATAATATGTTAGATAGTATGATGTCATTTGTAGTTGAAAAAATATGTAATATTTAAAACAAGACATATAATAATATTAAGAGGAAGATACATCAATAATTGATATATTTTCGTTTTTTAATATTACTTTTTACACTCTTTAGAGTAATATTTTTCAAAATTAAATTAAGGAATGTAATATCAATGTAATATTTTTCGGATAGATGGAGAGTTTTACCTAAGAATAAAAAAATAAGAATGTTTACTATATAAAAAAATACATAGTCTCAATGGTTAAATTATTATCTTTTTTGCACTACTTATTTATATATTATTACGTGCTGATAATTTTATAGTTATATAGAACAATAATACACACAAACAAATTAACATATTAGGTTATGTAATAATTAGTTCATCTTAAACAATAATGCATTAAAAATATATTTTTTATCAAAATATTTAAATATGATTTGTCTCGAAAAATATTGTAACTATTTTATAGTTTTATTCTTATCTGTGATATGAGTTTTAGATTGTTATTGTATTATTTATTGATGAATTTTTTCTTATAAGGAAAGAAATGCTATGTCGTATGATAGAGTTATAACAAAGCAATACAAGAAAAAAAAAAAGTGAGACTAATTTCCAAAACCAGAAAATAATCTCACGTAGAGGAAAAATTAGAGTCAATCATTCTATATCTTCTCATCCTCTAAACTTTAATACTATTTGCTAGATGAATCATACCTACTTAATCTAATATTAACTATATTGGGCTTTGAGCTTTTTCTTCTCTTCTTATATAAGGGATTGGTAGTTATGTGTTCATTTTCAACCGTCTCGAATTTCACCTCATTTACTCTTATTTTAAGAGAATTGCTTACATATCTACAAATATATTTCGATACTCAAGTCAACAAGATTTGAGTTATAAAAAAAAAAGTAATATTTATAAAAAAAAAATAGTGATTCTAAAATTTGGAATTATTTTTTATACTAAAAATAATAATTTAAGATCGAGTGACACGCCCTTTTTCCTTTTTATGTCAACTATCAAAGTCGTTTGCGTATATATTGGCCATTTTTACACGAATCTACCATTTTGGAAGTAAGATGCAAGGCTTTGGTTTAATGTAGAAACTTGTGAGCACACACGTTAGTGTATATGTAAAGTTTGGATAATAATGGTTGATGGATATTTACGGTGTAACTGTGCTGGCAAACGGAAACTGTTACATGATAATTTAATTAATAATGACTAAAATATAAATAAAGCATAACTTTAAGAGTTGAATTCAATTTAATATTCAAATTCTAAGATATTAAAGCTTGAATATTAGTATCAATAAGTTGTTGATTTTGAAGATACTAATATTGGTTAATATATATAGAAAAACTTTATAGAGAAGATACAATTGATTTATTAGTGTGAATAGATCTTGGAATAGCTTAAAATAATTCTTTGCAATCACATGTTATTATGTACGCTAAATAGCAAAATTTGTACATAAGTCAACCATAATACAGTGAGTTTGTGGACTTATAACAAAATTTAATTTATAAATATGTAATCGTATAAAATTGTTTTGAATAATAATTAAAGTATTAAATTACCCTTTATTAAATTACTATGAGACTAATAATAACTACAAACGTGTGATATATTTAGTGAAACAAACTTCATATTTCTGAGGTGAGATTAACTGGTGTGAGATTTCACCTTAATTATAACTCTCCATTATTTATATGTCTTTCTGAATTCTTGTAAATTAGGATAAACTAAATAGAAATTAAGTTGTTAGGAGTAAATTAAAATGATGTTATTTTTAGGGTATCTTGATTTATTTTATTTAATTATTAAAAGACTAAATAATAAAGAAATAGAAATTAGAATAAATTGAATAATTAGAAACATCTAATGCAACATAGCAGTTTATCTTTGCAAGAAAAGATTACAAAGAATTTTGAATCTAAAATCTTATGTTATATAAGAAAAGTCTAAAGAAGTTTCATTTATATAAAAAATAATAAAAAAAGTTTTATTCATGATTTTAGTTATTAAAGACATAGATCTAGATAAAGAAAAAGGAGAAAAAAATAGCGTAAAAAAAGATATTTGGAGGATATTAATCATTGATTCTTTATATGTATTTTTTTCTTCTTTTATTTCTTTTGATATTGATCTTAATATTATTTTGTTCTGGAGTTTAAAATTACGAGTTGTTTCTCTTAATTGTAATATTTTTTTAATTGATCACCGTTGAATTGAATTTAAACCTAAAATTTTAAGAAAAGAAACTAAAGTAGTATTCAAAAATAATTACTATAAAATTATTAATTTTATATATTTTAAATTAATATAAAGAAGCACATAACAATTATAGTTGATTAAAATTATTCTGTAATCTTCCAATTAAAGAATTTTTTTTTATTATAAAATAATTATTTATTTGTTGGATAATCACAAATTTAATCATTTGATATTCTATCATCACATATACAATTTATAATTAATTATTTAGTCACGTATATTATATTATTAAATTTAATTACATAAAAATGTAAACACGTGTTCTAAAAATTAAAAAATATAATATATAATTAATTTTATAATAAATATGTTAAATAATTAATTATTATAGATTAAGTGTAATAAAAATACGACCATATTTTTCAATCTTTCACTTAATATATATTCATTAATTATTATAATATATTTATCATAAATTTTATAACTAAATTATATCCCTAAACTTAGTTAAATTTGAACTTTTGATTACAGGAAAAAGCCATGTGATAAATTTTATGAGTAAAGAATTCCAAGCAAAACCAAATACCAAAATATTAAAGCAGCACGTTAAAATCATAAAAATTGTAGCAAAGAGGAAAAACCCACTAAAGCCACGATCTCTAACTCTGTTGTAAAGTCACTTATAATTGTTATAGATCATTTTGATGTAGTTTTTTATTCTTCGCCCATTTATAATTGTTATAGATCATAGATATAGATAAAATTTCAATAAAATTAACTATTTCACAAATGTAAATAATTATATCATTACCGCGGTTATAAAATTAAAAAAAAAAAGAAGAAGAAGAAAGTAATAGGAAGATGCATAACTCTTATAATAACCCTAAGTTATGAACCTCAACATCACTATGGGCTCGAAACACTAGGGCCCAAGCACAGCAGTCGAGTTAAGCATGGTGCCTAGTAGCAATTGCTAAGCCCAATATGTTCCTTCTTAGTAAATATATTTTACTTCTTCAAATTTTGAGTAATTTGATTTTTAGTTTTCTAAATTTAAAATTAATCTTTATATTCAAGATAATATTATAAAATCGTATTTTATTCTCTCAATATTACCTACAGCATTACTAATAATGACAATTCTATGAGTGAGATCGTGGATCATCAATTATTGAAACTAAAGAAGTGAGTTTAAGAGAAAATAATTTACTAGTATTTCTAATGAGAATACTAAACATTCAATAAAAATACATAGCAAACTAACTATCTCACGTGAAATCTGTATTTTTAACATAAGCGGGTTAGTTGATTATATATTTTTATTGTATGTGTAACATTTCTTAAACACTGAGAGTAAAAATTCAAATTTAACACAATCAAACTAGTGACTATGTATTTCTATTCACTGTGTAACATTTTGGAGAATAAAAAAATCAGATTTAACGCAAACAAATTCGTTGGTTGTATATTCTTAATGGCTGTGTAGCATTTCTTAGACGTGGAGTAAGAATTCATATTTAACACGAGCAGAATAATTGATAAACTTTATTTTATTAACAACTGTAATACGCAGTTCGGGCAATTTTGCTGAGAAAAAACTACTTGAATAAAGGACGGAGTGAATATAAATACAGACCAAACTAAAGATATAAGCATAACAAACATTTTGTTCTTTAAGAAAATAAAAATTATTTTTACTTTTTTAATTAGAATTTGCTATATTATTGTGTTTTTTTTATATATATTAATAAATCAAAAAATACAATAATAAATCAAATAAATTAATATTATATGATATGAATAAAACTAAAAAAGAATAATCAAATAAGATAAGATATGTCAAAATCCTTCAGTCAACTCATTTATAAAATATATATGTATTTTTTCTTTTCACATTTTATAATTGGCTGTCTTGTTATCTGCGTATTTCAGTTGGTTGTTGTCTACCAAATTATTTTCTTAATTAATTTTGTATACCTATATTTAGTGCAGCATATCTGAATCCTAGCACTGAGACGGAGAGCGCAGTGGTGCACGTTAGAGAAAGGTGATGATTATTTCCAGCTAAGGGGAAGTAGCTAAGGGGAAGTAGTGAGAGGGAGCAAGTGCAACGGCACGAAGGAGTGAACATGGAAACCACGTCAAACAACACAACTAAGTCGCACTCACGCACATTGCTTCTTTTTCACTCTCACACGTCGCCCACGTGCCTACGGAGATTCCATCTGCAAAATAAATACGATGTCGTGTGGTCCCTCACACTCCAACTCGTGTGGGGTGTGTTTTCATGATCATTGATTACGAGATCATGTTAAAGATCACACGGTTGGCATTGCCATTGCCGTTGGAACACTAAGACTTGGCACCACGTACGGATCATTCCATCGTCCTTCCTCTTTCTAAATTCTCATTTTCTTCTAATGCTCAACTTAGTCTCTATTAATGGTCATAAGAGTGAATAATTAATAGAGTTTTTGCTTTTATAATTTCTTTGGTGCTATGTTGTTGTTACCTGAGTGAGTGCATGAAGAGTGCTCCCATATGAATTCCCATGATTTTGGGCTACTTATTCTAGTGATCTTCAATCTTAGTCTTTTGTTGATCAGTGTTGAAAATATTTTTGACTAATACAAAGTATTGGGATATTTGCCACGAGGTTGTGTACCAGCCTTTATTGCATTTTTGGCCAACATGATGGCTTGTTGTTTGAGTTGTTTATACTAATTGAGATAAACTTAATTGATCAGTCCAAAAGCATTGAAAAGTTATGATTTAATTTAATTATATTAATCATCAAATTGCGACTCTAACTTCTATAAAAAATAAATTTAAATCATAATAAATACTGATTTTTGTATTAATTTTATATTCACCACAGGAAAACATTGGAATAACGCGCGGCTATAACTTAGAGGCAACATTTTGAATTTCATTAACTTTTGTATTTTTTAAAATTATGATGTAATGTTTAAATACGATCTTATAATTTATTTTTATAATATTTAGCATTAGTTAGACGAATGCTACACTAGATATCTCTTCTAATATGGTGTGTCAAATCAACATATCATGTTAGAAGATGATGAATCATAATAACGACGGCGGATTCATCTTATGTTAATTGTCTTTACAATTTTAATTTTTTTACTTAAATATGTTTAACAAAAAGAAATTTCCACTTAAAAATATTGGTGTTTTCTAATTGAATATTTTTTAAAAAATAATGTAGAAATAAAAAATTAAATAAAAAGAATAAATTATTATTAATTTTACCACTTCACCTTGAATTTTTTTTACCTTTTGAAACTAAATACACAACATACTACAGGCTGATTATAATTTCATAAGAACTTAGGTATTTTGAATATTTTTATCATTAAATTATATATTTTATAAAAACTAATAAAAAATTTCTTCTGTAAATATATTTTAAACTACTTTTTGTCTCCCATAAAAAAATTAGCGGTTGATAAAATATACTAGTATTCATGTAGCATCAACCTGACCAATACTAAATCCAGATACATTATATCATAGCTAGAGACCCTTCCTCCATTTCTTTAAATTCTTTAACCCTTAACCACAATGATTAGCAAAAAGATGGTTATGTAAATTTGCTTCAATTAATTAGATTACGGATTTTTATTTTCTTTTGTATTTGAATATTGGGGGTCCGTTGGGGCTTCCTATGTATGTATAACAACTTTTGAGCTTATATTAATGAGGAGAATATTTTTATGAATTAATACAGCTGTTGTATGAATAAAGAAATCATATAACTCAAGAGTGTCCACTAGAAAGGGGCCAGAACTCCGGCTAAAATGCAAAAAAAAAATAAAAAAAAAGTGCATATATATAGCAGTTGGAGCTTATAAGATTAAAAATGATTGTATAAGCAGTTCTAAAAGTTTAATGATATCGAGGAGAGACAGAACCACATAGAAGCGGCAAAACTATTAATCTTATCTGGGTGTTCCATCAAATTCATCAAATTAAGACAAGTGGCAACGTTTTAACTTAGAACCTTATCTTATGAAGGAAGTGACTGAGACACCATATAGATTGCATAATGATTGATTTATACAAGTTGCCAGTGTTCCTTTAACTATCCCGTTAAAAAAGAAAAAAAATAATAATTTCGGGCATCAATTGATGACTCACTGCATAATTGTGATACTCTTCCATCTTGGTTATAAATAAAAAATAGATAATTCATATTTATTAAAAATTAATTATTTTTATTAAATTTTAATTAATTTTATATTAAAAATTAATTATCATTTTTACTTCTATTTATTACCCTTATAACATAGAGTTGTTTTAAAGTATAATTATAATTAACTTAAGAGATTAACTAAAGAATATTTAGAGATAATAATATTTAATAGATGATAAAAGTCATTAAATTTACTTATATTTAAATAAAAATGAGGTTTTTAGCGGACAGTGGAAATGAATTATTTAAATTAAAATATAACTGTTTTCAAAATTATAATCAGCCACTTAACTAAATAAAACAAGAAGCAAGTCAGTGTAAAATAAAATTTAATGATAATGCATTGTCAGTGTAAATTTATTTTATTGTTATTCAGTCATGAATTATTATTAACATGGTTTTTAATTAATAAAATTTGATGAAAATCAATAGATTACAATAAATGACAGTTTGTGATTGGTCTAATTTATAATCTTTTTCTTTTTCTCTATACAGTATTAGTTAGCATTTCACTTTCTTTTGCAAAGACATGATTTTGTACAAGTGTTTTCCTTTTATAATTTAGTTTGCACGCCAAGAGAGTTTAAAGCCAAAAGGGGCATGTGTAAGGTACGTAAGCTAGCATTTGAGAATAAAATTAAAGCAGAAAAGGATAATATATATGCGGGAGTGCGAGGAAGAGATCAAAACAGAAGTCAGAAGCAAGGGCCAGAAAACTACACATTTTTCTCTTTAACGCGGATTACGTATGTCTGAGCTGTTGTTAATTTATGCAAGTATTCACATGTGGGGTTCAATATTCCAACCACACACATTTAGCGTAACAATATACCTAACCCCAATTTCAAATGAAATTTCATGTATTATAGCTAAATCTAGCTGTACCATATATATATATATATATATATATATATATATAATGTTCAAAACAATTTGCATAATTGATATATAGGGTAGTATATATAATTTTGTCACGCACTAATTAAAGATGTCCAATTAGTATATGGCATTTTTGTTTGTGTGTGAAAGTTTTTTTTTTTTTTTTTTTTTTGGTATATATTGTGTATCTGTATATGAAGAAATAAAGAACACAACACATTATGTGTTCTCCTTCTATTACATAAATCTTGTACAGTGCCCTTAACTTATGAGAAATAATTCTGCAAGTACATACTAATTGAATGATAGATTCCATCCAATGACTGGAGGTGTTGGTGGCTTGATTTGAAGATGAAAGAACAGTTTAAAAATGATACCCATGTACTCTATACCATATAATAATATAGCTAGCTAAGGATGAATACTTGCTTGGTGTATAAAATTAGTCACACCACAAAAATAATAACTTTATCCCACTAATTAAGTTAATTAGTCATACACACTACATGTTACAAAAAAAATAAAGTTAAACTAATATTATGATGTAGTCCTCTTTTGTGTAAAATTATTAATTATTAATATCTAAATATTCGTTCAAATATTATTAATTTAAAATAATATATTGTATTAATATTTTTTTATATTATTTAATCATGAATGTTTTTCATTAGACTCTCATGGTGGCTAGTATTTAGATAGTTCTTGAGTATTGCTAAGAGCCCAATACACCACGCCGTAATAATAAGGATGTTAAACATTTTTGTATTAATTGCATCATCTGTATATAATTTCCATTTTTATAATTAAAATGGAAAACTAACCCCTCCGAAAAAGTTTGGAGACGAAACCAATTTGGCTATTGATATAACCATTCTTGACCCACCGGTTGCCACCTAGGAATTAAATTAGCTTTTTCTTGAGAGTTGATTATTCTAAAAGAAAAAATTTAAAAACTATGATTAAGATCATAAGTAATTTAATTTTTCAATTAACAATTTGCATCTACATGGAATGCTATGGTCATTTAAGGGAAGGTAAATTGAATAAGAAAATGTGTCCACATCCATTCTCCCTCCCTCAAGGTATGATGCATAAACAAATAAAAAACACACACATATATAACCATTAGCAATATCTCTCTTGTATAATAATCAAAAGTGGGAAATAAGGGGACCATTGAGTTCCGATTACTTTATTGACTCTCTCTTTGCATTTGTCATACAAGGATTCATCTAATCCTTGCTCCCAACAGACAGCTTGCAATAATTGATATTATTGTTCCCTTTCCAAATTTTCCCTTTTTATTTTTGTCCTCTAATTTCGAACCCTCTTTATTATGCCCTATAAATATGTGATTATTTTTCTTCTTTCTCTTTAACAATAACATACAAAAAATTAACCAAACCCCACTTCCAATTCCTCTTCTATGAGCCTCTTGTTCTGACTATTTGCCATGGAAAACATCATGAGGCTCAGAAAACACAACACTCACAACACAGCTAATAATTCCCTAGCCATGCACAAAGATTCACACATGGTGTCCAAAACCAAACCAAAGATTCGCATAATTCACATATTTGCACCCGAGATCATCAAAACCGATGTGGAAAACTTCAGGGAACTTGTGCAAAAGCTAACTGGGAAACCAAGTGGAGAAAAAAGGTGTTGCAAAAAGAAGAAGGATAATCCAAGTGTAATTGTGGCAAAAAGAGAGGAAGAATATTATTATTCAAGCAGCACAAGTACTACTGGGAGTGGCATGTCAGAGGGTTATCACAACACAGTGATGACAATGAAGAATAATAATGGTGAGTATTGGGGGTTGGATGTGACAAGGGACAAGGTCAAAGAAGAGGTTGGGGTTTGTGGTAGTGAAGAAAGTTGTGGTGGCTACTTGGGAGGGTTCTCTGATTTGGAAGGGTTTATTTCTGAGATTGGCGGTTTTCCTTTGCTTCCTTTGGATGCTAATCACATGATGCAAGGGTTTGGAGAACCTCAACTTTTATAGGGTATATATAGATATTTTATTATGTATGTTAGATCATATATGGAGAGAGAGATATATATGTTTCAATTTGATGGTTCATATATACATATATAGTTTTTTGTGTTTGATTATGAAATGATATGATTTGATCTCATATGATATATTGAATGACTGACTTATAATAAAGTTTCATGATCATTTCCATTTCCTTCTCCGAATTTTGATTTCTCCGGCATGCTTATATGTATTTACTTATTTCACTACGGAGAGGCAAGAAAAATAATAAAAAATGTTCAAGCTGAATATAGTTTGACTAATGTGGGAACAATAATTTGATTAATTTTTCTGAGGAAGAAGAATATTAACTAGTGAAATTACGATTGTTCAATTCTGTGTTCTATTAAGGATCGGAACCTGAGCTCAGGCATTGAATATTGCCACCAGAATATGTACCAGACTTTCACAAGACTTTTTTTATCCTTATATAAAGTGATGTGTAATTTAACTTATTACTAAAAATAGTGTAAGGGTAATAAAAAAATATTTGAATTTACGCAAAATATCTCCTATAATGTAAAGAAAACTGAACAGTGAGATTCGCAATGTTTAGTACTAATTCATTACATAGGGAAGAAGTCTCTTGTGATCTTCATTGAACTTCTCTGCATCACACATCTTTCCACTTAAAATTTATAAGCAAACTAAGGATAAATTTTTGGATAACCTAACATTAATAATGATATTTCAGGTTCAAATGTTTGATTATCAATTTATCATTGTCTTGAACAATTCGTTTGGTCGGGACAAATATTTGCAAGAATAAAATTAAATATTCAATATTTTTACACTATACTTATTCAAGGAGGAAAGAAATAATTAATACACTATATATGTTATGTATTATTTTTAATTCGTTTTTCTTATTTTATTATCTAAAAATTATTTATATGAATGTTGCAAATTATTTTATGTTCAAATATCATTTCTAAATTAAAAGTCTAGACTTATAGTTCCGGTGAGCTAGCTATTCATTCTGTACAGTAAGTTTTCTCTAATCGTACGCATCCATATCCAATCGTACCCATGTTGGAATATTCTATTGTAATTTCGAGACATCAACTAGGGTTTTAAAATTTAAAAGGATTACATATAGCTGATCGAATTGCATCACATCCACTATTTTTATATATGACTATTTTAAAATTAAGCCTTCTCAATAAGTTAATTTAAGACATTGGGGGTCGTTGAATTTGATTTTTCTCAAACAAGAAAGCATGTGGAAAAAAATTAAACTAAAGAAGTATTTTATTTTTCTTGAAAAAAATAAACGCAATCGTAATTGCTTTGTTTCTCACCATAGAAAAGTTGAAAATCTGAAGATATTTGAACCAAAGCCAAAATCAAAAGGGATGGTTTTAGATTGATATCATGTCGTTATCTGGCTCCTAGCTCCTATGTAGGATCAAACTTCTTTAATAATTTGTTGAAACTGATCCAGGGAAAATAACGTGTATTTTTCCCGATTAATAAATGGCCGAAGCTAACTATTACCATTCTTATTAACCCTGTTTTTTTTCTTTTCTATATGTAATTAATAATTATAAGGGAATTCTTTTATTGAACAACAACTTTACTGTATTATTTACTTAAATTTAAATGCAGATAGATAACAAAAAAAAAACATAAACTTTGTTAAGATATAATTAAGTTTAACGACTATCAACTTATTCAATCAAAATTTATGATTGATATGATTTTTAAAATATTTATATGAAAGTTAATAAATATATTATATATATGACAATTTGTGATTGAATGTCTGTATAAAATTCTTTAATTGAATCTTGAATATGTTACTATAAATATGTAATTATACTATATCCAAGCCATTAATATTTTTAAGACTAAAATTTAACTTTTAAAAAATATTAACTTCTTTTAAAAAATTAAAAATATAAGTTAAATTAGTCAGGCTTTATTCGTATTCTTACTTAAGATTTTGGGTGGGCAACTCAATGAACGAAATTTATCTCATATAGATGTTACTCGAATTAGCTTTAATACTTGTGCACATGACTTAACACAAACAAGTAAATATTTGAGGGAAAGTATATATGAATGCCCTTTTATGTAATATTGTGTTATGATACTGAGAATTGAACCTTTCCTGAATATAGAAGTTGGAAAAGTCATTTTTCACTAAATAAAGAAAGTCGTATCTCTTAATTAGATATGGAAAGTGAGAGTAAAAATAAGTATTACCTTCGTGAAAATAAAATCGTGACGGCGATATTTAAGAATCTCAGGGTAATAAAAGTAAATAATTGAGATGGTTAATTAAGTCAAGATCTTCGTAGATATGAAGCAGAAATGTATCATAGACTTACAATTTAGAGCAAGTGGGCATATCCATTATCCAGTACCTCTAGACATCAAGGTATTAAATTTGAGTTCTATTAAATACATTTTTAGTTCTTATTATAGGCATATATAGTTTACTCAGTTTTGTTACTACTTTTCTTTCAAAAAAAAAAAAAAATCAAAAGTTAATCTTAAAGAATTATAATAATTCACATACGTTATTCAATGAATTAATCTAAACTCTTTAGTAGTTTTATTAGTTTTTATCACCAATATATATATATATATATATATATATATATATATATATTAGTAATTATTCTGAAATAACATGATAGGCATTTAATTATCACTTTAATTATAATTAAAAAATTAATAAAAATTTGAAAAAATTAAAATTTACAAAGATTAGAATTCACAATGTTTTAAGAAAATCAAAATCACTTTAAACAATATTTATGGAGACAAAAATAATATTTTATCCTTTAAATTAATATTAATTCAAAATTTCTCAGCTTAAATGACCATATTAAAGTTACAATAACAATAAAAAAAATAAAATATGTATAAAAGTATTATACCTCTTTTGTGTTAATTTTAAGTTAACAAAATTAGTTTTCTGTTTTCTATTGTAATTACTTGGCTGAATCACATGGAGACACAGGATAGTTAACTTAGATTAACAATTGTGTATATAGTTTGAGTAGGTTTTTGTAATTTTGTGATCATTGATTAAAAAAATTGAGAAAGTTTATTATATCTTTTCTCTGTGTTTGTACATGCTTCAATTCTCTTCTCTGTGAATTTAATTATAAAACTAAACCATTACTAGTTAATTAAGTATCCGATTCATGGTTAAGACAGTTGATCAAATTTCAACAGAAATATCGAATGCAAGATGGTGTCTTTTTTGGGTGAAAAGGAAGAAACGCTAATAAGTTGACCTCTAAAGAGCTACAGCTTGAAGTCAATAGATTTGGTAATCTTTACATCATAATTTATTGTAAATTGCACTATTAATTTACAGGGTCTCTTGTACTATTCAGATTAAGTTCGATAGTGTCACAAAATTGAAATTAATAGCAGACAACATGAGATTTTTCATTTAAAAGTCGTTGCTTTAATATAATGTAATCAACCCTTAGTTTAGTTCTCCAAATACTTTTGTAACGTCTATTGCGTTTACAAAATTATTAGTGCCCCAATAATACTTCTATCATCAAATTAAACCAAATTAATTTCAGTAAACAATAACTTTAGTTAGAACTATTTTTTTATGTGAAAAACTATATATCTTTTGATGACTAAACTAAGGTAATAATCTTCTCCAAACGTTGATGTTCGAAAAACTTTTTAATAACCTGAACTGAGTTCAGCTACTTTCATGAAAAATTCAACACCGACCAATGGATATTGTACTTGTACATATTTCCTTCTTTGGCCCACACACACCCTTGAAGGAAGAGAATATAATATATTCCTTAGGAAGTGGTATTGTTTTAAAAACATTTGTTAATAATGATTGAAAATTAAAAGTATAGAATAAAAATATAAAATTTTAATATACTAATAAATATTATATATATTTACATTACATCAAACATTTTCAAAACTCTTAATTAGTAGCGTTTTCACATGAGCTAGCAATATATGCTGGTATTTGTCAATTGTCTTGAGTTGAGAATTCTTTGAGAGTTGGTTGAGACTCGAATAGACTTTAGACTTTGGAGCAACTAGTGGCTCTAGGTATAAGATGAGACAGATCATTATGATGACATAACAATTTATTTTAGTTTTTATGATGGTCTTAACAAAACTTTATTTAACACTTTAATCAAAAGATGTGTTATTATTATTTGTTGTCAAAAATGTTCACACTGCACAAGCTTGAATGCAGAATTTAAACTATGAAGTAGTGGAATTGACAACTTGTTTCCGAGTGACAATTCCATGAAGCAGCGTAACGCCAAAACACAATCAACGCGTTCTTGTTTACCGAGTATTCATTTACGATATTTGTATATTTATATGTAATGTGAAATATAAAGAAAAGAAATTTCTTAACCACCACATACCAATCACTTGCTAGAAGGTTAATTGACTTAAAAATAAAAGGTTAATTGACTTAAATAAGTTCTAGAAATATAACTGCTCTAGAACGTGGTAAGAAAATAAGGATGTTAGTTGTTCAATTCACTAAAATCTTGTTTGCTGTCTATTATTAATTTGGTCCCTGACTTTATAAAGTTTTATATTTTAATCATTAAATTTTAAAAAATTCTTGTAAACATGTCCAATATTTTCTTTATAATTAATAGTTTTTATAAATTATTATCATTACTATTATTGTAATCTTTAATTTTTATAATTTATTATATTTTAGATGGTAGTAAGAATAAATTATTAAGAGAATTAAAAGTTATAGAATCATTTATTATTTTTTAAACATTATGAATTAACATAATAATGTACCACGAGTAAAATTATCTGTGATTCAAACTTACAATTTTTTCCTGTAAAATTTCTATTAAAAGTTTCGAGGTAACTCTCTATTGTATCAATTTTTATCCTAAAGAAAGGAAAAGAAAAGAAAAGAAAAGAAAACTTGATAGGAAAATATTCTTGTCCTATTGTGGTACAAATTTGAATCCAAATTGAGTGAGTCAAAACCCAAAAGTAAGAACAAAATCTTGAAATTAGAATGCACCTTGTCTCAACTAAAAGACTAATAGTAGCGTGTCTGCATCAATTATTTTTCTAGTACCTTTAAATTCGACTTTTCTACTCACAATGTAACCTGCCCCATTCTTGTAAAGAGGGATAGAGAGAGGTGACGGTCTTTAGAGTTTGTGTACATTTCAATTTCTCTAGAGCAAAACTTTTCCATTTCTTTTTTCCACAGAATAATAATAATATTATTTGTTTTCACACGTGGTCTCAGACCACTTCTGTAAAGAGAGTGTCAATGACCTGCCACTTCACTTGAAAGCGAATCTTACAGTAAACCACTGTTTTAAATGGTTTATACATGAGATAGCATGAAAGAGTGAAACAATATACCATCGTTTTAAATTGCGTATTGATGATGAATTTTGTAAATCATTGGATATATTATTGAGAAAACTGAACCGTTAAGATTGAATTTGAGTAATTATTGAATAAATTAATAAATAATTAAAAAGACAATTTTAATTTTGTGTTTTACTCTAAGATCTGAGTGCAAAAACGACATACAACGTTAGATTTTCAATCTATTTCACCAGCAGTACTCCACTAAATTTTAGATATTTACTTATTTTTTTACAAAATTCTAACTAAGTACACAATTGAATAGAAAAACACCTTCCGCTATAGTAAATATCAAATCTATGGTCTAGTATAAACTATAAGTGTCTAAAAATCTTAAAGGAAGCACAGGAATTGATAGGTCTATGAGAAGGTTTGATATTCGTGCATTTGTAGGGGAATTTCATGCATTTCATTTTTTTTGTTCATGTAATACTCTAATCTAGTATTACATAAATTAATTATCAAACACGTAATTCATTAAAAATTATTAAATACGATATTTAATGAATAAAAATACTCAAAACATGAAATACTTAATTAAGTTATAATGAATAAAGTTACAAACTAACAAAATATACGATAAATTATCATAATTACATTATTAATAAAAAAATAACATAAAATTCTATATGATGTGATAATGATGTATAAAAAAAAATAATAAAGGCAATAATTAAAAGAAAAGAATGTTTAAGCCCGATAGATTAATTATTATATTTACTCCTATTGGTTATTTACTCGGCTAAAATTTATGGGGTCACAACATATGTCACCACAAAAGCACAAAAAATGATTAACTCGTAGGAAATACTAACAACGATGAGTAGTTAAGATACACACACAAGGTAATCTCAAGAATCCAAAACTATTTATCCATGTGCAATCTCCCACGTGATGCATGATAACTCACTCTACTCAAGAGTACATGTCATATCGACACTCTCATTAAAGAATGTTATATAGTAACAATTAAGGTCAGTGGTATTCCAACTCTCCTAGCTAATAAGTTAGAATGAAAGTTTTCTCCACCAAGTGATAACCTCTGGGTTCTAGGAGTCACATAGAAACTAACCAGGGACTTACTGTAATAACTTCATTTATCTCCCTATTTCAAAAACATATCAATTCCTATGAAGTAATTATGATAATTTTACCATCTCCATATTAAACGCCACTATGTCCCTTGGACATATTCAAAACTGAGCAACCCAAACTACACCCAAATAGTGTGCATGCACCCCATCGTTTAAGAAAATATGATTATTATAATCCTCCTTAGTTTGTTCACCCAACACAGTTCAAGCATGGACCCACTCACCTATCCAATCATCATTTTTGAACTCAAACAATAAGCATTTACATGTAACATCTTGATTGGCTAGATTGAAAACAACCTTGTATATGATCTTCATTTCCTTGTCAAATAACTCAATTTCCTCAACCACGCTGTAAATAACTTAGACTCATTCCTAGGAAAGGGAGACATTACAATTCATTCATCCTCTGAATTTAGTTTGGATCTCTACATACTTTGCATGTGTGCACTCAGACTGAAATGGCTTCTCAAAAGGAGATGGCGATGCGAGAGAAATAATAGTATTAAATGGTTGACAATCAACCTCCGTTTCCTTTTCATCTTGCTCCGAATAGCATTGTCATATTAACAAATGAACTGTTGTAGGTTTGTCTTCAGGGTCAAATAATTGTCAAAGAAAGTAGGTATACTATCACTTTGTTGAGTTCTTGATATCCCTGCCCAAAAATCCTTCTTCAGGTATATAGGAACCCACCCATGACGTTTTACATACAGTCCTGTCAACCATTCACTCTCTTGCAGCTCATGTTGTGCAATAAAATCTTGCCATTTTTGCTCAAATTTTTCAATGAACAGGGAATTGTAAACAACCTTTTTTATTATGTCCTTCATTGCGATGACTACATTATATCCATTCAGCTTTGTGAGGATTTTGTCATGATGTGCCAAATGCACCACTTATGCCTAGTCGTTGACAAAGCATTTGCAATAGCTTTTCTCATAGCTCCTCATTGATCGATAACAATACCTTTGGGTGCCTTACCTGACAAGCATTTCACCCAACATTTAAACAATCATTCAAATGTATCATTATCTTTAGCTAAAAACAAACCACAACCAAGCAAAGCAGACTAGTCATGGTGATTGATCCCAACAAATGCAGCAAATGACATCTCATACTTATTTGTTTTATATATCATTCAAAAGACAACACATCTCCAAAAAACATTTTTTATGCGGCACTCATCGTCAACATCAATTTCGTACATGAAATTACAATTTTGCCCGTTCATTCGCAAAAAAAGT
Organism: Hylodesmum podocarpum; assembly: GCA_026586105.1. Lineage (NCBI taxonomy): Eukaryota > Viridiplantae > Streptophyta > Magnoliopsida > Fabales > Fabaceae > Hylodesmum > Hylodesmum podocarpum. The sequence continues at coordinate 8,775,392 of JALJEV010001436.1, read as the reverse complement.
AATCTCTTAGAGCTTGAGCATCCCCTTCATCGCCTATCATGCACAATTCCTTATTGACGTAGTTCCTCACATCCTTTTCATTAAAACCAAGGTTATCATAACCAATGGCTTCTATCGCAAAAGCTAGTATAATCTTATTTATACTCACTCTAGCTTCATCATTTCTTTTCCTCTTTGCATGCATGGTCAAGCTCCTCTTTTCCACCTGCAACCTTGCCTTTGTGGGTGACATATCATGAGAACGTTTTGTCCATGTTGTTCTTATGCACCATCGTTCACTCTCTTCTCTTATGACAGTAATCTTTGTCTGACATTTTGCTCCCTAGGATGAGTTTGTCTTTTTTCCTATTGGAACACTTGAACCATGCGTCCCTTCGTGAGTGTATAATAGTATTTGATACCAAATTTCTCCATCAACGATCTTCTTTGAACTTATAATCTTGTATCCAAACCCAACATGTTTGGCATAACTTGTGTAAAATTCTTTCACTTTTTTCAAAGAATTGAAAGTCATTCTTATTTTTAGAGTGCCGTCAACATTATTACTTGAATCAACTTCAATATTAACATTATTGCTTGAACTGCACAAAATTTAATATTCCATCTTCAAAACATTTTCAAATTAGATCCAAATAATGTCAAACAACTCAATGATGATAGGGAGAAAATAAAACTTAAAATAGATAGCTTCTCCATAACTTAACATAAAATCACAACATATATAATTTAAAATTTTGGACCAACAAGATTTCAGTTGTGAGAGAAGAATGAGAAAAATGAGAGAAAAGAGAAAAAATAATTTCAAAGAAGAAAATTAAAGGGAAGATTAGAGAGATAAAATAAAGAAAAAGAAAAAATTTAATAAAATATACATATAAAAAGTAAGAAAGCAGAAAGCTAAACAAAAATATACGGGTAAAAAAGGTTGACCAAATATATAAATACGTAATTAATAGAGAGGTCAAGTATTAAGGTTGATCACTTAGTAAAATTGTTTAACAAATTAATTCATCCTTAAAATTTCCTATAACTGAAAAATCTAAATCATTATAACCATTAAAAAGTACATGTTTAATTTCATTTTTTTTTATATTTACCTTAAATGATTAGGCTAATTATGCTATCAAATTATCATAGAGCTATAAACATGTCATTCTCTTAAATGTTAGTTAATTATTTAACAACTGAAAATTTCACTCATTCCTTTCATTATAAATACAATAAAAGAAAATTTTCAAATTTTCAAAAACCAATCTCCCACCAAACATGTTATTATTTGAAATCCTGATGTAAAAGGGAAAAAGTGTTTAACAGTGAAAATCGGTAACCTCTTTTACGATTTATTAACTTAAAAAATAAATTAAATTAAAAAATTACATCTCATTAGTAAATTGACTCAACCTAATCACAAGATATACCAACAAATTTTTAATTATTTGACAAACATTTAATGAAATGACAAATTTGCAACTTTATAACAAATTTTATAAATATAAAAAATTTAATGACATAATTTATCAAAATATTAAAATTAATAGACATAAAATGCAGTTTAATCAAAAATATAATCACGGATTGTTACGGATTAAAACAACTAATTGTGATGTAGAACAATATTAGTAATTATTTTGTAAAGATTAAAGAAAACAGAAGCTAATTAATGTTTCTTTATAACTTACACGAAAAAATGTTTATTTATAATAAATTTTATATGAAAAACTAACTTCATGAAAAAATTTCAAAATAATTCTAATTTTTTTATTAAATTTTAAAATTTTCTGCTTTTAATTATTCGGATGACCTAAAACAAACATCTAAAGATATCTAAAAAACTTATTATTTTCAATATATATTCTTTTACATATTTTCTTTTACGGAAAAAAACTGTAACATCCCAACCCAATATATATACTATATAGCAATGCACCCACTTGATTTTTGTTTCGGTGCCTCTTGGATTTGGATTTCATTGTTTGCTGATCTAAAAGAGCATTTCATACTACTTACATATCATGGCTTGGGTTGGATTAGCATATAAAGAAAAGACAAATTAAAAAAATGTTGGCCCAAATTTTGAGCATTTATTTTTCTAGAATCATTAGCTGTCCCTGAAAAAAATACAAAAACAAAAACATCAATAAAACAAAGGCCAGAGAATTTCTGTAGAATATTTGTATGGATCACAGGCAAATATATTACATTTATTTCACTATTGGTAGCTGTATGAGTAGCATTATGCAATTTCTACATCAAAGAACCACTTTGTTGTGAAACTAGGAATGAAATACACGGTTTTGTAAGAATTTCAGTTTCAAAACATATTCACATTTTTTCTACCCTCTGTAGAAAACCAAAAGGAGTTTTCAGTGAGAAAGAAATTGAAGCTGTGCACGCAGAGAGGAACATGAATTTGACTCATTAGTCATTACCATGAGTTAGGAGGGACAAAATTTCATTTCCCATGTATATATATATACTAGTTCCCTAGCTTTCATACTCTGGACTTGCATCTCCCAAGGAAGATGGTGCTGGATCCAACCTCGTTAAAACTTCAGGAATCCCATCTGTGTTCCTTATTATCTGCATCAAAACCAGCATAAACATTCAGATATAACCACAATTTGATTTAATTATTTTAAGGTAAAAATGGCATTATAAACATTGCATCTATGGCCAATTAATTTTTTTTTTTTAAAAAGGAAAAAATAGAACAGCACTTGAAATCTTGAATCCTATCTCCTTTTATATTTTTACTTTCTTTCATGTTACAGTCGTGGTGCTAAATTGAGATTTGGATTGCGAATTGGAAGGCCAGTTTTACAAATCGTGAATTGAATATTATCATGAATCATAACAAAATAAAACATAACATATGCAATCAAGAGACATTAAAGTACATATCTGTGTGATCAATAACTAAAAAATAACTTTAAGAGTATGAGATGCATGATCAATATACATGCACTGAGCGAGTGAGTGACAAATAAAGTAGTGAAATAAACAAATAAGAAGATAAGTTCAGAAGTGTAACTTCAACTCCTTTTCATTTAACAATTTAAACCTACTTATGACTTTTCGAATTTTTCATGAGAATTTGTGAAAGAAAAATAAAAAAAAATAACAAATCATTGAATCATGTGTATCATTCATGTATCATAAAATCAAAGTCATTTAAGATTCATCTTAGAATACATATCAGTATGTGGCCGAATCATATTGAATCATTTCCAAATTGTGAATGATAAGATTCTGATAACTATAGTTACAGAGACATTCACAAGCAGTAGAGATAGCCACACAAGCACAATAGAAGGGCAACTTGAAAGTAATAAGAAATTTACATTAGTTCCTATTGCTAGAATTTAGAAACTTCCATCAAGCAATAAAAATTAACAGGACATCTACCAGGATTATCCAGGTCTAGAACAATTTCGGTGACAGTACATATATATTCAACAACAACAAAAATGCAACTAGCATAATATTTGATGATGATAAAATAAAAGTGTCATTATTCAAGCCTTCCCTTCAAGATTGAATACAACTTTAATAATGTACATTTGGAACTTTTAATTCCAAATGGTCATATTCCTATATCATATTTATATCAGTTGTAATAGCATATCTATGATTCCTAGTGTATACATCAAAATTTTAGATTTGCATTAGCTCTGTTAGCATTATTGTTTACAAGGTCACACATGCACCAAGGTTATCAAAAACTTATTCCTGAGAATGAGTATGTAAAACTTACAAGTATCTCCTCATCAAGATAAGAAATCATGAAGAGTCTTTGAAAGCTGCCACCTTCATACACAAGAAAAGTCAGTGGGGTCTTCACATCAAAATCTGAATAAAAGAGCAAGCTGAATATACATTTGTCTACACATTGTGACAGAAATAGCAAGAAAGGTCAAGTTTTAATGAATGAAAACTAGGGAAGAACTCTGAAAAAAGAATAATACACAGTCATTATATTTCAAGAAGTCTGGACCCACTGCTCATACAACTTTCTAACTCTGAAAAAAGTCACCTACAGTATTCAATCATTCCCCTTTTATAGTTAGTAAATGGTTTACAATTTATAACAGAAAAACTACCATTCAGGTGCAGCCAAACTATTTCCTTCTAAAATACACTTGCTTAATCACAGGCCTGCCTGCTATCATCCTATCTTTCTGCATATATATTGAGTATAATCATCAAATAATGTTACAGTGAGCAACAAGCAACACAAGACATTTCACAATTTGTCTCAGATATCTACTGACCATTTCAAGATAGGCAAGGCCACAAGTACTTCTTTTTTCTCTTCTGGAAATAACTAACATGTATCTTTAACTATCTAGACCAAAAAAATTAATTAGGCATTACTGTTATTGGAAAATGCCAAGCAATAGCTGCAGAAAAATGGATTGCAAAGGTGGCATAACACAATTTTTAATATCTGAATGATAGATTAGAAACATACATGAAGCTCAGGTTTTCAGCATATTACATTGGCAGTGCTAAGTGAAAGGAAACCAGATTTCAACAATTCATGCATATCTACCAGAACACTTCAGTCAGAGGACTTGTTGAGAGGTGAATATAGAAAATTAGCAGTAGCTTACTTAGAGGAACTTTTAGCCCACTGGCAATAGGATCACGTACAGGGGCAGGAAGCTGTTGTAAAGCATTAGTCGCCTGCCCAAGTGCACCTTTAAGTTGTTCTGGTACTCTCTCTTCAATAACCGTTGGTGACACAAGAACCCCTTCAACATACTCCTCTTTCATTCTAAGCGGTCCCTCCACAGATAATTTGGTCGAGAGTATGACTTTGCTTTCTATCTACACTTGATCGAAGAGTTAATAGTCAATAAAACTAATGATACGAAAATGATACAAACACAATTAGCAAAGAAGACAATTTAAAATATGACATAATATGTTGTGTAGGAATTATCATAGCTTTTAAGAAAAATACCTGCTAAAAGTTAATTGAGCTTAAAGTTATATAAATGGATTATCAAACTTACTACTACTGAACACAAGATGACACTCTTTCATGTGTTTCCAAAAGAGAAAGGAGAAAATAATCTCAGTTTTTGGACTAGAAGTGGAATAATGTAAACAGAAACGGACAGATCTATTTAATAAATAGCATAAAGAAAGCAATTTACTCTTCTATTGATGCATCCAATGCTTTGTAAAATTAAGATAATTTTCCATCTTTTGGTCTAAAAATCTTGAGGAAAAATTCATAACTCCTAAAAAATTTTCCATGTTCAATTTTTCACATTAATAAAAGTACAGGTTATAAGTGTAATTTTTTTAATAAAGAAAATCTGTGAAGAATGTGGGCTATAAGTCCACCAATAGAGGAGTAATTTTTTTAGGAGTTAGGACTTTATAGACAAAAATGTGTAGCTATAAGGCATGAAATGAATATAAAGGTTCCTTCTAGACTTCTATGGATAAACCTGATTCAAGATGTAAGCCACAAATTAAAACACAAGATAGTTTTTGAATCATGGCCCGAAAGCACTGTGGCAAAGTGTCATGGAGGTGGATGGTGGCTGCTACAAGAAACTCATAATCAATGATAGCAATGGTATACAATAACTGATACTGCTCATCCACAGACATCAAGAGATGAAAATGCGTGGTTGCTAAGACCCAGTTAGATAGATAGACAGCTATGCTAAGTTACTAATATTGAACATATAAAAATGACTTCCTCACTAAATACATCTCCTTGTCTTTTTTATATACCTCATGCTAAAAAATTACTTCAAAACATTTAATTGGAATGATAGAAACAATCTCCTTGTTCATGTTTCTTTACCTAACAACTTAAATTTTTGGGATAGTTGCTTCATAACATCGTATAAAATCAAATGGTGTACAATTTGATTTTTTCTGTCTACATTCTTCTCATAATAAGTTAAATTTCAGCACAAGGTAGGTGGGCCTATGCATTTGTCCTCACCCTAAGGGATTTAATGTGTGGGAGTGTGTTAGGATGTACTATAAAACCATTTCATTGAAGCTCATGACAATTGGAGAGGACAAAATGCTAAAATTAAATATATCAAATTGCACAATAAACTTGAAATGCTTCCTGATTCATGAATGCTAAATTTATAAGCTCACAAATATACCGAATTCAATAAGCTCAAGTTTGCAGTAATCTTGGCATTTCCATCCTTAACGAAGACATCCAATTTTGACAAATTAGCCAAACTTGAAGGAAAAACTCTGCAGAGATATAGAGCACACAAGAGCATTGTTACACCAATGAGATCAATCCAAATTTAATTGCAGACATTAAAAAATTTATATTCTTGCAATCAAAAGTGACCAATCTAAAATTCCAAAGCGGAAACATAAAATTGACAAGATTAAAGAAAATTTTCAAAGAGAAAAACTCACTCAAGTATGAACCTAGCAGCAAACAAGCCTGGACTTCCATAACCAAACCACTCAAAATTCCACCGGCCCTCCAAGAAGGGTGACCTGTTGCATAAAATCACATGAACATTTTACATAGAAGAAGCTCGGACATGGAAACACTCAGTCACTTACGTTGTCGGGCGTGGTGTTGGATTGAGCCGCTCAAGACTGGTTATCCTTTCATTCACATCAATCTTTTGCCATTCAGTAGTCTTCCCGGAGACCAATGCCTCAAAACCCCCTGCATCTTTAAACTGACAGATGTCTCCAGAGTAAGTATGTCTGAGTCCAAGCTCGACGATTGCAAAAACAACATTAGCAAATTACTCATTTTTCATATTTAAGTAACTTCTATCATTGTTTCACAATTTGTTTGCTACTTTCTAAAGTAATTGTGAACAAATATGAAGCATAAAAGCCTTTTTTTGGGAATCAAAATGAATGGAGTGGAAATTGTCAACAAACCAAGACCCTAATCCCAATACATTACACACTAACCCTGATCATGATATACTCCTGCCCAGTATCCACACATTAGTAATTTTCAAGCTCCCACACCCCAATTATTCCCCCAAAACTCTTAAAAACATTCTACAACCACAATTGTAGGCACAACATCATGGTTTTTGGGTCTCCACAACATATTTTTCTGCATTATTAAGAATCACGACGAAACCGCAACTGTGACCACTACCCAATTTATAAGACAATTTTTGGATAGTGTAACATTAATGTTTTTGGTGTTGTTTTCCAATCAAAATTAGAGAGGTTTATTTTTGTGTACAATGATGACAATGAGGATAGAACCTAAGATCTCATACATGCTATTCAAACCCCCTCACCATGCCAACCCTAATGGCTCTCAAAATAGGAGTTTTGTCTCCACAATCAGCAAAATATAGGATTCTATCAATTGCTAATGTGAATTACCAAGATGAAACTCTAATTCCGACAAGATAACAGTACCAAAAGCACCTGTGGAACTGCATCTAAATTTTGTCCCAACTTAAAATTTAACCTTGTACCCCACAAAAAGAGAACAATAAAACTAAATAATCATGAAAAGGAGGTACCATAGGGTCCATACAGAGCCATACCCATTATCTAAAATAGCCTCAAGTTCATAACTTTACAAAACAAAACGCAAAAAAGCCGGCCAAAACGATAAGGGTAACTCCCAAAAACTCAAATGCGAAACATGATAAAAAAACAGAAAGATTCTCACAGCGAGAAGAAGCGATTCTTTGGCAGAAAGACGTTCCATTTCCTTGGCGTACGCAGCAGGGGCACCCTGAACAGTTTGCTGAACCATGGCTCTGCATCTCCATCTCCTAGTTGAGGCTCTTTGGGGTGAAAACATTGACAGCGAAGAAGAGAATTTGGAAGAAGAAGAAGAAGAAGGGGTGCATGTGGCGATTGCGGAGATGCAAGTATGAGAAGAAGCTGAAGCAGCCATTGACATTGTTTGAATGAACAAATGAATGGTGAGTCTCTTAAAGTTACAAGTAATGGAAGTAATTGGATTTGTCAGCACTCATGAGTTGTTGTGAGTTGAAAATGGTCTTTTGAGATTTTCAATTTCTCCTTCTTTTGTCCTAATCCTAACCTCACCACTACCCACGCCACGTTCGTTTCTTTTTGTTTTCGTGATTCACGTACAAAAATTATCTTTGAAGGAGTAAATACACTTGTGATTAGTATTTGTTTATATTATTTAACAATAAGAATAAAAAGATAGTTTTGATTATGATTTTATTCTTCTAATAATGAGTGAATTTTAATTTTTATTCTTTTTTAAAAAAATATTTATTTTCTTATTCTTCTACAATTTAAAATTATTGTTATTGTTGATTCAATTAATTATGCTTTTTTCTTGATTTTTAATTCTTATTAAATTTACAAATTTCTTTACAATTTCTTAATTATGTTTTTATTATTCTAAAAATGGGTGAATTAATCACCTTTAATTGTATTTTATTTGCGTTATTTTTAAATGGGTATAAGTGAAAGAAATTAAAATAAAACATCTAAAAATTACAAGGGCTAAAATAAAAATAGAAAAGATAATGAATCATTTTTTTTAAAAAAAATTATCAAATTATAAAGAATAAAAATATGTTTAAAATTTTGGTCCTAAAAAGAAAGGGCAAAATAAAAATTTAGACTGAAGGATCAACAAACATATAAAATACTCATTCAAAAAATAATAATAGGATTCTAAAATATTGAAACATAACTGCAACTATACATTTGACCAATTCTTATATCTCCTTTTCTATGCTTCTTATATATTTGTATATTCCTTCCATATACCTTTTTTTTCATACCTTAACTGATACCTCTATGATATGTCTCAGGTCCCATTTTCCATGTTCACCAATGTTTCCGAGCATAAGACTAAACAATTCAAGCATTTTCCTTTCACTTGTGTGCAGAGAGCAGTGAATATTTCCCCTTCATGGTACATAAACTAATTCATATCTGCATGTAATTCTAGGTTCATTTATAAGGAAAAAATAAAATAATTTTTTAAGACTTAATATAAACGAAATTCAATTAGTTTAACTTTATTTAATATTCTCATTCTAATAATAGTTTTAAATCATTTCATCTTTTTAATGTATGTACTATCCCTAATAAATATGATTAAGAAAATTTAAGAAATGTATTTAATGTTTGTATGAAAACAAAAAATTAAACACATAATTATTTTCTTAATTTATGAAAAATTAGATATTTTTTATCTATATAAAAGTTCATGGAATAGGACTAATTTTACTTGCTAACAAGTTTCTTATAGATGGTTTTGGTAATTCAGGCTTTTAATTGTTTCTAGAATTATATCGATTATGAAGAAACACTTTTGCTATCATGTAGAAGCACTTTTACTATCATGTAGAAGCACTTTTACTGACACAACATCCATATCATGTAGAAAAAAAAAATGTTCACCAATTATTTGATCATTTCCTAATGCATGGACCCATTCTGATTTCTAAAACACCACTAGCTATTTATACGTTTTCTTAATTAGGATCAACAGCACCAAAGCAATACAGGGTGGCAACATCTTCACATGGTGTCACACGTCTCATTAAATGGCCAATTGTGATGGAAAATTGTTGGCTAAATTTATCCGGATATACAGCACGCAACACATTTTTTTATTTTCAATGAATAACTTTCTTTTAGCTTTTTGAGATTATTTAAAAAAAATATAAGAAAATGTAATAAAAAAACAGTTGCTTTAATTCGAATGATGAACAATTTATTTTATTTAAACTTAAGACAAGTTTTTAGTTTTTATAAAAAAAAGTGTTTTTCTTAATCTTTGTAATAATTTCTCTTTTCTTTTCTTTTCTAGACTGACATGACGTGGAATAGGACTGGACTTCTTCTCGAGGGATAGGAATATCTTCATTAACATCTAGAGTAGGCTCTGATATCATGTTAAAATTGTGGATTGGGCTTCTATAAAACCGACTTGTGAAGTGAGGTTTGTCTCTCACTTATATATATGTAACATGTCTCATTTATATATATGTAACATGTCTTATCACTAGATGATGTGGGATATATATACAACATGTCTCATCACTAGATGATGTGAGATGTCACACTCCTCCAATATTAAACTTTTAACAAATATAACTATGCAAAACTAAAAATAAAGCAGCAAAAGAAAATAAACTATATAGTAAATTATATAGTAAATTAACACGTACACGTGAAATGAAGGAGTAATTATGATTCATGTCCTTAGTTGCGGTGTCAAAAGAAATTGCTAGCCTCTTGACAAGTGTATACCAAATTACCATAATTATCAGTATATGTTATAAAATTGGTTGTCGTAGGAGTCAAAACACTCAATTATTTGCAATTATGTTATATACATTGTTTACGTTGATTAGTTGAATTTTTTATTAACAAGAGCATGAGTTGAAAAAGTCACGACATAAACATAAAATATGAAATTAAAGTAATGAAAATTATTAAGAATGAATTTTATCAAACAACTCTCCAATACACAAATCTATTATACATGTGTTGAAGCACACATCAAAATTATTTTGTTGAATTCTTTGCATCCAAGGATCTTATTCATGATATATTTAACAGAGTATTTAGACATAAGATTGCTTATCTAATTTGATTAAGTTTTGAAGAGTATTTTCTAGTTATGTCAGAAGTCTCACATCATTTAGAGATATGACTTGTTACATATATATAAGTGGGGAGCAATCCTCACCTTACAAGCCGGTTTTGAAGGATTGAGTTAGGTTTATAACCCACTCCGGTCTGGCACAAGTCCATCAATATGGATAACTCCGGACTGATATAAATCAATATTTAATATAATAACTTACTCTGGTCCGGCACAAACCCATCAATATGGGATAACTCCGGACCGGTATAAATCAATATTTAATATGGTATCAGAGTCTATCCAATATTGGGCGTCATCCCTTGTTAGACCACCCATTTCAATAGGCCACCCATTTCAATATACATCATTTAGAGATGTGACCTGTCACATATATATAAGTGGGGAACAATCCTTACCTTACAAGCCGGTTTTATAGGGTTGAGTTAGGCTCATAACCCACTCTGGTCCGGCACAAGCCCATCAATATGAGATAACTCCGGACCGGTATAAATCAATATTTAATAAGTTAATTCTTAGAATAAACTGAATACTTATTATATTAAATTTAAGTAGAGGTTTGAATTGGGAGATAAAAGATTTTATAATTGAGTTTTGAGTAAGATAACATTTTTATTATATTTTATATTAAAAAATAATATAATAGTAATGAAAGGTGTTAACTTTTTTATTATTTTGATACCAAGTTTTTTTTTTTTTTTCAAGACCTCCTCTATAGTATTATTACTGTAATAGAGTTCAACTACCAAGTTTGAGATGAATTGGTGTGGTTTCTCTACATTTAAGGCACAAGAATATTGAATCATAAATAAAGAAAGGCATGAGATAAAATTAAACATATTCATTATTTTTTCTAAGGCCTTAATTCTCAATTAGGAAGGACACCAAAGTCCTTTACCCTTCCATCCGAGAGGAGGGACAGATTTTTTGATTTTTTCATGTTGTTAAATAAATGAATAATGAAAATAGATGGCAAGTATCTAATCAAATGGATCACATCATGTAGGAAAAAAGTTCAAGTATACTAATCTATTAGGATGCCTTAATTGCATACATTACTATATTTCCACCTGACACCTATTGTTAAGTAGAAATGGCTTGTCTCACCGTAACCTTCTCTTGAATTCTCAAAACTTCTTTCGTTCTAACTCCGCTAGGGTAGAGAACCCTTGTGGTCTCAGTTATGGTACCGGAGGCTCTAGGAAGTCAGAATATGAGAACACACATCTTGAAGTGGGTTTACTACTTAGATATTTTCAATAGTTATTCACTCTATACTTGACTACCGAAATTTACTGTGGACATGATAACTAGCACACCAAAGGTGCATCCTTCCCGGTACTTTCATACTAGGGAAAGGTCCTTTGAATGCTCTAACGCCCTCACCAGATATGGACCGAACTGTCTCACGACATTTTGAACCCAACTCACGTATTGCTTTAATGGGCAAACAACCCAACCCTTGGAACATACTACAACCTCAAGTGGTGAAAAGTTGACATCAATGTGTCAAACCTTCCCCTCGATCTGAGCTCTTAGGGGAAAACCAGTTTGTTATCCTTAGAATAACTTTTATCTGTTGAGCAATGACCCTTCCACTCAGCACCGTCAAAACACTAAGGCCAACTTTCGTCCCTACTCGACGAATGGGTCTTGTAATCAAGTTCCCTTCTACCTTTGTACTCGAGGGCTAATCTTTGTCTAGCTCATGGAAACCTTTTCATGCCTCTGTTAGCTATGGGGAAGCCTACGAAACATAGAAATTGTCTACTTGAGACTGTCCTTTGCCCCGTAGGTTTTAGCACAATGTTAGAATTCTAGCTCTTCTAGAGTGGTATCTAACTAGTGACTCTAGTCTTCTCAGGAGGAGGCCTTCTTTGCCTTCTACCTAAGCTGCAGAGGAAAAGCCCAAAACTAATACTAGAAAATAGTGAAGCTTCGTAGAGTCTTTTTTGTCCAGGTGTAGGTAGTCTGCATCTTCATGTACATGTCTATTTCATCGAGTTTCTTGTTCGAGACGGTGTCCAGATCATTACACCTTTTGTGTAGGTCTGAATTTTCTTGACAAGGAATTTCACTACCTTAGGATCGTTGTAGATGTGGTCGTTGTTCACTGGGGCTTCAGTCATTAGCTCCCCTATCCTCAGGTCAACTACTTACTTGATCTCCCGGCACTAAGCAAGCGTTAGCCCCGATACTAAGCAAGCATCAACCTTTTTCTCAAAATATATTTGGGCTAACCATTGTCGAGTCTTTTTCTCAAAATATACTCGACCTAATCATTGTCTGAGCCATTTTTGCAAAATATACATGGGCTAACCACTATCCGAGCATTTTTCTCAAAATATACTCAGGCTAATCACTGTCCGAGCCTTTTTCGCAAAATATACTTGGGCTAACCACTATCCGAATGTTTTTCTCAAAATATACTCGGACTAAAGTGAATATATTTACATCCAAGATGATTAGGAACACCAAATCGACCTTAGCACACACCTTGACATCTGAAGAAGGTTAAACTTGGCCTCTCGCAAACTCGATCACCAAGTTTAGGGTCGATGTACTTGCCCGAGGCTTGAGTTGCCACGTCAAGTCATATCGTGTCGAATAATGGCCTAATCAGGATAAGACACATGGAGAAGTTCATGTCTCCACCGACTGCACCCTCAAATTTGTCGAGTCGCATCCTATCACCTGAGTATGCTCAGCCTCGATAAGGAGCGTCATGACTCCGCCTACACGCAACTTCTTTACCTATATATGTGTGATTAATTATCGGGAACAAACAACTGAACCTTACCCTTAACACAATTCTACTATATCTCTATAGAATATCTCGATTACATACTAATTTAACCGTCAGAGTGTCTTTGTATATATACCCTCTTGCAAGAAAGCTGACCCCTTAAAATATAACATTCCTTAGAGATCTCTCGACCTTCTCTTCCACTCCCTCATTCGTAATGATCCAAAGGATCCTCTTAACCATGTTCAACTAAAAACTTTTATTTTTTAGATGTGTGTTATTTAAAATCTTTATTAACGTTACAGTTAGAATTTTGAAAATGCTTTTGTCTCGTAACTGTACCAGCATACTGCCAGATCTAGAAATTATTTCTAATGGTGGCAAAAGAAATTTTCTTGTCTCATTTTATTTAATGTGTTAGATCAAGGATGATTAACGTCTCAAGATTTTAATTAATTACAAGACAAACGAAACCAAGCTACCCAAGACTTGCTAAGACAAAACCAGCACAGACGAAACATGACCCTTCAAAGATGAATTTCTGCGTCTGTCCAAAAGCCAAGCCATCAGACGATACATGCACAGACGGAAGAGGACTACTCAAGCTAAAGTCCTTCGTCTGTCCAAAGAGTGAAGTCTAAAGACGATAGGATAAGACGAAACAACAACAACTGAAGACTGAAGAAACATATCGTCTATCCAAAAGCTGAAGTCAAGTTGAGTCATTCGCGCCAAGTTTTCAAATCTAAAGAAGTACTCATGAGAAGCATCTAAGATCAGTATAGGGATTCGAGCTTACACTCCAAAGTCAAAAAGGTCTTTACCTTTTGTCACATCTCTGTACAAGTCAGAAAAAGTACTACGCACAACCTAGTCCGCTATATCCGCTGTGACTCTTCATCAATCAATCAAGTACAACTGACAAACTTTTGGAAAGCTCTCAAGAAGATTTCTCAACGACTCTCAACGACATTCAAATGAGTTTAACGGCTATTTGAAGAAGATGCCTATAAAAGGACTTCACAGCATCAAGAATCAGTTGGCGAATACGCTTATCTTATTCATTGTCTGAGAATTCGCTCAAATCTGAACTAAGAACTTTATTGTAAAACCCTCTCTGCGAAGTGGAAGATCTTTGTTTTTCAAACATCTTTACAAATCCACTTGTGTGGTACTTTAGCCTGAGGAGGCTGTGTTTCAAAGAATACCTTTTGTATCAGCCTGTGGAGGCTGGGTTCAAAGAATACCTTGGTGGTTTAGCCTGAGAAGGCTAGGAGCAAAGAATATCTTGTAATAGCCAGAAGTGGCTGGGTTCAAACAATACTTGTAAACCTTTTCACGGTTTGTAGTGAAAACTCAGTTGTTGCTGGTAACTGGACGTAGTCTTGAATAGACGAACCAGTATAAAAATACTTGCGTTTATTTGTTTCGTCTGATTGACTAACTGGGGATAATCATAAAATAACGATTGTTTATTAAAATCAATCTTTCAATATAAACATTGTTTCGTCTGAACCTTTTTGAAACCCACAGACGAAAGGGATAAAATTTTTAATTAACACAATTCAACCCCCCTTCTTGTGTTTATCTTTTACAGTTTGGTATCAGAGCTCAGCCTCTAAGGGTTGAGCGCTTAACAGCTGCTAGAGGAAATGATCCAACATGAACTCACAAGGACCATCTTTTCTATCCGGAGGAGCTTCAATGAACAAACCTCCAGCTTTCTCTGGGGATGATTATCCATACTGGGCTGACAGGATGGAGATGTACATCAAGTCAAACCAATATAGATTATGGAACATAATCACCACAGGATATATCCCCATTGCAAAGCCTAAAGGAGAATGGGGAAACGAAGAATACTATATGATGGAACTGAACAACAAAGCAAGATATGCTCTTATGTGTGCTCTCTCCAGAACTGAGTACAACAGATTCTGTGCCTACAAAACTGCTAAAGAACTATGGGATGCTCTCAAAATCTCATATGAAGGCACTGAAGATGTCAGAATGAGGAAGGCCGCTACTCTTCAAAGAGAATATGAAATGTTCTCTATGAAGAAAGGAGAGTCAATTGATATGATGTTTGGAAGATTCCAAACAATATTGAATGGACTCACTACTCTGGGAATCACCTTCACAAAGGCCCAGAACAACATGAAAATCTTAGACAAACTCCCACCTCCTTGGGAAGCTATGTCCACAGCTATCTCTGTTGGAAGAGATATGAAGACATTAACTCTAGACGAGTTAATTGGAGCTCTAAGGGTACATGAGGTACTCTTATGTAAAAGGGAGAAGATCAAGGTTCAAGAACCTATAGCTCTTCCAACCGTTAATAACATCCCTAAAGAAGATTCTGTCAAGAAGGACAGTAAAAAGAAAATAAAGATTTTGAAGGCTGATTCAACTGAATCAGAATCGTCTGATGGTTCGTCTGAAGACGAAGTCTCCCTCGTGGCAAGACGATTCAAAAGGATGATGATGAAGAAAGGCAGAGGCCAACACTTCTTCAAGAAAAATGAGAAGAAGCTCCCTGAGAAGTCATCAACCAAGGAAGAAAGCACAGAGGTTGTGTGCTATGAATGCAGGAAACCGGGACATATGAGGTCAGAATGTCCCAGACTGAAAAAGAGGTGGAGCTCTAGAAAAGACAAAGGAAAGAAGAACTTACTGACTTGGGAAGACCTTGACAGTGAAAGCTCAGAGGAATCCTCTGAAAGAGAAGAAACAACAAACATCTGCCTCATGGCTGGAGACCATGTCTCAACAGAGGTAAATTACAATGAAACTTCTTCATCCTCTTCTTCTGAGTCTGAGTCAGAATAAGAAGAAATGTCATATGATACACTTCTAGCTCACTCCCACTTTATTGCTCAGCAATACAAAACTTGCAAAATCAAGCTGAGACAAGCCTTGGAAGAAAATGCAGTTTTGAAATCTGAAATTGAGTTATTAGACAAGAAAGTATCAAATGATATTTCGTCTGAGTCTGAAAAGGACATTTTCATTCTTGAAATCGAAAGATTAAAGAAAGAAAATGAGTCCTTACTCAATGACTTAACCAAGTTTACAAAGGGATCCTCCATTCTTGAAAATATTTTAAAATATAGGAGATCACCTAATGATAAAAGTGGACTTGGTTATGATAAGGAGACAGACGAAAAGAAAAACAAACCTGTTTCGTTTGCTCAAAAGAAGAGGAATCACAACAAGGTTCCAAATAACTACAAAAAGGCTAAAAACAAAAAGAAGCCTTTTGTAACTAACAAGAAAGGACCCAAAAAGATTTGGGTACCAAAGTCACTTATTGTTCCTGTTGTAGATATCCTTAATGGGAAGAGACAAGACTTCAAGTGGTACACGGGCGGTGGTTGCTCACGACACATGACGGGAGACACTGCATGTTCCAAGACCTCGACAAGTAAAGGGTCTCAATGTCTCCTACGATTCGGAAAAGGTAAAATTCTTGGCATTGGGACTGTTGGTAAGACACCCAATACACTTATCCAGAACGTATCATATGTTAAAGGCCTTAACTTCAATCTACTTAGCATAAGTCAATTTTGTGATAGTGGATATGAAGTAGCTTTTAACTCTGATGAGTGTATAGTCAGGAACAAAGATAAATCTATTCTTTTTATTGGGAAAAGAAAGAATAACCTTTATGAGGTTTGTCTTTCTGACCTGAGTGATCAGAATGTAACATGTTTGATTTCAGCAGACGATGAACGAGATATTTGGCACAAAAAGCTTGGACATTTAAGTCTCAAGTATATTTCAAAAATTTCTAAAAAAGATCTGGTAAAAGGTTTGCCAAAAATATCTTGGAAAACCAATCGTCTGTGTGAATCTTGTCAGCATAGGAAACAACTCAAAGCTTCCTTCAAACCAAAAAATGTTGTTTCCACGACAATACCGCTAGAACTGTTACACATTGATCTCTTTGGACCCACTCAGACTGAAAGTCTTGGAGGGAAGAGATATGGATTTGTCATTATAGATGACTATACCAGATTTACATGGGCATACTTCCTAGCTCATAAACATGAGTCATTCAAGGTTTTTGAAATATTCTGTAAACGTGTTCAAAAAGAAAAAGGAATATGTATTGCGTCTGTAAGGAGTGATCATGGAACAGAATTTGAAAATTTTGAGTTCAAAGCCTTTTGTTTTGAAAATGGTATATTTCACAATTTTTCATCTCCAAGAACTCCTCAACAAAATGGAGTTGTGGAAAGGAAAAATCGTACTTTACAAGAAATGGCTAGAACTATGTTGCATGAAAGCTATCTTCCAAAATATTATTGGGCAGAAGCAGTTAATACTTCCTGTTATATTCAAAACAGAATATTGATAAGACCAATATTGAATAAGACTCCATATGAACTATGGAAAGGAAGAAGACCCAACATTTCTTATTTCCATCCTTTTGGATGCGAATGCTTTATCTTAAACACCAAAGATCAACTTGGGAAGTTTGATTCAAAGGTGGTAAAAGGAATCTTTCTTGGATATTCCAACACATCTAAGGCCTATAGAGTTTTTAACTCTAAGACGCAAGTTGTAGGGGAATCAATTCATGTAAAGTTCCAAGATAACTCAAAGGCTGATAAAGAAATATCAGACCTAGAAAACTTGTTTGATAATTTGCAGATTAACCCTTCTGGTCAAAATGATAAACAAGGGTCGATTGAAACAAGAGCGATATGAAACGCAGGCGAACCCTCTTCGTCTGATACTCATCAACAAAGAGATCAAGCACCTGCAAGATCATGAAAGTTTGCATCTAACCACACTGAAGATCTTATCATTGGAGATAAGAATCAGGGTGTTCTAACTAGATCGAAGCTAAAGGAATCGTCTGGATATGCTCTTGTATCAAACATAGAGCCAAAGAATGTTGAAGATGCTCTTCAAGATAACGATTGGATCTTGGCTATGGAAGAAGAACTTAATCAGTTCACAAGGAATTATGTATGGACCCTAGTTGAAAGACCAAAGAACAAAAACATCATTGGAACCAGATGGGTGTTCAGAAACAAGCTTGATGAAGCTGGAAAAGTGGTAAGAAACAAAGCGAGGTTAGTAGCACAAGGGTATAATCAACAAGAAGGTATTGATTTTACAGAAACTTTTGCACCTGTAGCTAGATTAGAAGCAATCAGAATATTACTTGCTTTTGCTGCTCACAAGAATATCGTCCTATATCAAATGGATGTAAAAAGTGTTTTTCTAAATGGTTTCATTGAAGAAGAAGTGTATGTAAAACAACCTCCTGGTTTTGAAAGTTCATCTCAACCTGATCATGTTTTCAAACTTAAGAAAGCACTGTATGGTCTTAAACAAGCTCCCAGAGCTTGGTATGATAGACTCAGTTCTTTTCTTCTTAAAAATGAATTCTCAAGAGGAAAGGTTGATACAAATCTCTTCAAGAAAAGCATTTCAAAAGACTTTATTATAGTCCAGATTTATGTAGACGATATAGTCTTTGGAGCTACTAATGATTCTCTGTGCAAGGACTTTTCAAAGCTAATGCAGGATGAGTTTGAAATGAGCATGATGGGAGAATTGAAGTTCTTTCTAGGACTTCAAATCAAGCAGACGAAAGAAGGAATCTATATCCATCAACAGAAATACACAAAGGAACTTATCAAGAAGTTCAAGATGGAGAATGCCAAGCCTATGAAGACCCCAATGCATTCGTCTGGAGCAAATCTTAACAAGGATGAGTCAGGTAAGTCTGTTGATCAGACGGTATACAGAGGTATGATTGGCTCACTCCTTTATTTAACTGTGAGCAGACCTGACATTATGTTTAGTGTCTGTCTATGTGCTAGATTTCAATCTGACCCTAAAGAATCTCACTTACAAGCTGTGAAGCGAAATTCTTAGATATCTTGTTGGAACAACTGATCTCTCTTTGTTTTATAAGAAAAATAATGATTTCAGTTTAAAAGGCTTTTGTGATGCGGATTATGCTGGAGACAAAGTGGAGAGAAAAAGTACAAGTGGTGGATGCCAATTCCTTTGATCATCACTAATATCTTGGTCAAGCAAGAAACAAAACTCCATTGCACTCTCAACAACTGAAGCAGAGTATATTGCTGCGGCAGGGTGTTGCTCACAATTACTGTGGATAAAACATCAACTTGAAGATTACTCCAGGTTTGAAAATCATATACCAGTATTTTGTGATAATACAAGTGCAATTAATCTTAGCAAAAATCCTATTCAACATTCGAAAGCTAAACATATTGAAATTCGTTTTCATTTTATAAGAGACTATGTCCAAAAAGGTATTTTCAATATACAGTTTGTGAAAACAGATTTTCAATGGGCAGATATATTTACTAAAGCATTAGACGAAACACGTTTCAATTTCATTAAGGAAAATCTTGGAATTATTTCTTTAAATGATTGAAAATTGTTCCGCCTGAGCTATTTGTTAAATTTGTTCCGTTTGTACATTATTTCGTGTTAAGACGAAACATTGCGTCTGATCAAGTTGAATAGTTACTGTGGTAAATTCAACAGACGCAACTGTTACTGTTTAACAAGTTTATCTCAAGTGTGCAGGGACAAATTAAAAGAAGCAATAAATGTGTCTGTCATTTATTGCACTATTCTAGGACATTGATAGGCATGCGCCGTGAATTACAGAGGTCAAATCAATCATTGAAAAGGCAATGATGTGGACACGTCAAATCAGGGGAAGTTTTCGAAATCTCTTTCGTCTGATGAATCACAACCGTTTTTATCTTTGTCTATAAATACTCTTGAAAGTTCACTCTTTTACTCTTTACCACAATTTGAAATTTTTTGAACTTTCCAAACCTAATACTCACTAAGTTCTTATTCTCTCTTTTTCAAAATATCAACAATGGCCGCCAAGAACACCAAAGCTACCAAAGCTGCTGAAGCCACTTTCTTCGCTCAAGACTTGTTCTTGCCGAGCAAATGGATATCAAGGGAAACTGTTGAAAGCATCTCTGAAAGAATAACGAAGGTCTTAAACCACTCTGGATGGATGGGTTTTGCTGAGATGATAGGCCCAAGGCTGATGGAGGCCTATGCCGAATTCTGGAGCGACGCAAAAGAATTCGAAGATGGTATTGTTGGTACCATAGACAACAAGGAGTACATTATTACAGTGGACTCCATTGCTGAGGCCTGCAACTGCAAGGCCGAGGGGCGTTTCTATAGCCCTAACTGGATGAAGAATGAATCTGAGGAGCACGTAGACAAGATGATCTACGAGATGAAGAAACACAACACTGAAGACCCCAAGTTCTTCAGGTCTGGAAACCTCTGTCCATCTGCCAGAGTCATCCATAACCTCCTCTACAATATCTTCACGCCGACGACTGGTTCGAGGGATAATGTGAGTTCTCGAGACAGATTTTGTATCTTTTACTGTCTGAGGAAAGCTAGGATGAGCCTCCCGCACATTATCCTTGACCACTGGATAAGTGCGTTGAAGAACCACAACATTCGTAGGAAGAGCAGCATTCCCTACGCCACCCTCTTCACAAAGATCATCATCAACCAAGGGTTTGATACTACTGGTGTAGTCTATCACCAAGAAGGAAAGGAAGTTAAAGCCAACACCTTTGCGAAGATGCATCTGACGCCAGGCTACCTCCTTCATTCACAAAAAGAGGATGTACCTCTCTCACCCATCACCAAAGACCCTCCACACAGAGCTCGCATCAAGCGTGCTAAACCCAAACACAAACCCAAACACCGTCCGAAACACAAACCAAAACACAACCCCAAACACAAGCCGAAACACCATCCCAAACAGAACCCCAAGCACAAGCCCAAACACTAAACCAACCTCAACCTCTTCCTCCAGTGATCATTTCTGAGGTTCCTTTTGAGGACGTTCTTGAAGAACCCCTCAAGAAGAAGAAAAGGACCATCAGAATTAAGCACATTGGTGTCAAGCCAAAGGGACAGACGATATCCCCTAGTGAAGATGAAGGGGTCAACATATCGTCTGAACGTGTTCCGTCTGTGAAGATACTCACAGACGAAGAAAAGCAGAGGATAGCAGCAGAGGAAAAGGCAAGAGCTAGAAAGCTTGCTCTTGAAAAGGCTGCTAAAGGCAAGGAGAATATGAAGCAAAAACTTGCGTCTGTCGTAGTTGGTGAGACAGACGAAGAAAGAATGC
Source organism: Hylodesmum podocarpum (assembly GCA_026586105.1). Classification (NCBI taxonomy): domain Eukaryota; kingdom Viridiplantae; phylum Streptophyta; class Magnoliopsida; order Fabales; family Fabaceae; genus Hylodesmum; species Hylodesmum podocarpum. Next base: position 8,753,870 of record JALJEV010001436.1, on the reverse strand, counting down.
TGAAAGAGGCCAAGAGAGTCTCCATATTGCTTCAAGCTGAGAGAGAAAGAATCTTTCTCGATAGCGTTCGTGGCATTGGATTGTCTGAGGCTGCATCTGCTCCAGCAACCTCAGAGGGCATGAACAGTGAAGAAACTACCCAGATCCAGAAAGATAATACCCAGCTTGCGGAGGAGTTGGAAACAATGCTAAGTGAGGAAGTTTCCACAATGGAAGTCTCTCCATCAACATCACTCCAAGACGAACATAGGGCAACCCCTATTGTTGCGTCTCCGCTGAACGCACTCCTTGCACAGACGCTACCTGCTGCGTCTGAGGAAGCATCCTACCACCAGACGAAGGAGATTCCGTCTGAAGACTATGTGCTGATTGAAGAAGTTGATTCTTCGTCTGATGAAGAACAACTTGATATTATAAAGGTGGATGCTACATGGGGGAGATCACATGCTGAGGTGATCAATCCAGAAGATTTACCCCCAAAGCACAAGGTGGACTATTCGTTTCTAAACGAATTAGTCATGAGGAACTTCGCTGAGAGCACCTGTGCTGAGAGACCAATCAAACCAGATTGGATTATTGGAGAGAAGAATGATGAATTCTCCACTGATGGTGAACCGTCTGAGCCTGCTCAAAATGGTGACTTGGCAGACGATGAAGACCGTTATATCAAGGACACTCCCTATATTGAATTGAAGAACCCATACCAAGATGCGAGAGCAAGAAGGGTTTTCAATTAGGGAGATTCGTCAATCCCATCATCTATAACAAACCCTTGAAGCCAGTGAACTTCAATGAAGACACTATCTACACCCCAGAAGAGCAACGCAATTGGCTGAAGCGTCTGCCCTGGGACACACTGGCCAACCTAGACATCAAGGGATTAGAAAATATACAAGAATACAAGGATCATATTGCTGCATCGGTGATTGAAGAACCAGCACTTGGCTATGAACCTCACATCCCACACAGAGAAAGCACAAAGTGGAAGGTTCGGTATGAGGTTAATGCGCCTGTATTCCATCACTGTAGATATGGAGACGCAAACTCTACCATCTATGAGCCGAAAGAGTGTACACATTGGCATCTCGACGCCATAGATCGCCATGATTCAATACCCTTCACAATTCCACTCAATAAAACAGAGTATGTCGGTCTAGGACACTCTCTAGGAATTGTGCTCCCTTGGACGAGACCCCACTGCTCCGGGATCAACCCTCGCTACTCCATCCTCCTCAATGAATATGAAGACCCTGAGGAGTTTGCTCATGCCCTACCGGAAGACTACAACTTGACCTTCAAGTTGATAGCTGGTGCCTATAGAAGGGAAGCCAAGGAAATAGAGGTTTCCTTCTACCACATTGATCGTCAAGCTAAGAAGGATAAGAGATACTGCCCCTTCATGGTGGGTTCACAGTTCTCTTCGCTGGTGTCAGACGAAACAAAGTACACAATCGTCTTAGACCGAAAACGACCATGCTTGGTCAAGTTTTTGGCTAAGGGCAAAGAGAAGAAAGTACTGTCTGTCCCCAGAACCTTCAGATATGCAAGGCACATCTCCAAACTCCTTCCGTCTGCTGCTTATGCGCACCTCAAGGCAATCCAAGCTCAAGCCTCAAGCCCTATCAATCCAAAGATACAACGGATGATAGAAGATCATGAAGTCCCTTCACAGTTTTGCTCTGGAACCTCATTTGATGAGGATTCTACCGTCTGTGGCAGGGTGTTTCCTGGAGGAGCTTTTGCATACACTCACCCATCCCAGGAGCATCCGGATCTTGAACTCTCTGTTCCCACACAAAGTTGTATACATGGCAATGGGAACGGGACTTCACGGCTTACCTCACTCTTCCACATTTCACATTGCGTCTGAAGAAGACTCCAACAGTGCTCATCATTGATGACATTACACCTACCGTGGAAGAACCTCAAACACCAATGGTACATTTCGATGATATAGTGGAGGTTGATGACAGAGTTGAGGTTGCTGAGCCTGATATTCAAGAAGCTGAGGAGTATAAGACTCTGAAGCATAAGTATGATGCCTTGGAAGAGGATTGCGGGCACTTGAAAGCAAATAATAGAGAACTTGAAGAAAATCAAGTTTCTCTATCGTCTGAAGTGCAGCAGCTAAAGGACATTGTGATGACCCTGCTTAACAAGAAGCCAAAGCCTTCTTCGTGATCATGTTTTGATGATTCACAGCCCAAGGGGGAGACAAAGAGAAAAGAAGATAGCCCAAGGGAAAGAAGAAAGGTACAAGGGGAAAGCTTTGTCTGAGGGGGAGTGAACAAGATAAAGCTTCGTCTGAGGGGGAGTAAGCAAGCAAGGAGCATCGTCTGAGGGGGAGTTAACAATAAAGGAGCCATGTACTATACTTGTTGTATCAATGTATTTTATTTATTTATTCTTTTTTAATATAGAAAATACATTGTAATTCTTTATTGGTTATTCTTTATTGGTTTTCTGTCTATACCAATGTAATAATGTACAAAGATTACATCGCATTGATGTAACAATCTTTTATAAAGAGGTATTATTCAGAAAACATCGTCTTGATGTCAATCTGGCTTTTTGAGATTGTTTGTTTCTGTCTAACCATGTCTTGTGCAGATTTTCGTGGTATGGTCTATAATCATCAAAAAGGGGGAGATTGTTAGATCAAGGATGATTAACGTCTCAAGATTTTGATTAATTACAAGACAGACGAAACCAAGCTACCCAAGACTTGCTAAGACGAAACCAACACAGACGAAACATGACCCTTCAAAGATGAATTTCCGCGTCTGTCCAAAAGCCAAGCCATCAGACGATACATGCACAGACGGAAGAGGACTACTCAAGCTAAAGTCCTTCGTCTATCCAAAGAGTGAAGTCTTAAGACGATAGGATAAGACGAAACAACAACAACTGAAGACTGAAGAAACATATCGTCTATCCAAAAGCTGAAGTCAAGTTGAGTCATTCGCGCCAAGTTTTCAAATCTAAAGAAGTACTCATGAGAAGCATCCAAGATCAGTATAGGGATTCAAGCTTACACTCCAAAGTCAAAAAGGTCTTTACCTTTTGTCACATCTCTGTACAAGTCAGAAAAAGTACTGCGCACAACCTAGTCCGTTATATCCGTTGTGACTCTTCATCAATCAATCAAGTACAACTGACAAACTTTTGGAAAGCTCTCAAGAAGATTTCTCAACGACTCTCAACAACATTCAAATGAGTCTAACGGCTATTTGAAGAAGATGCCTATAAAAGGACTTCACAGCATCAAGAATCAGTTGGCGAATACGCTTATCTTATTCATTGTCTGAGAATTCGCTCAAATCTGAACTAAGAACTTTATTGTAAAACCCTCTCTGCGAAGAGGAAGATCTTTGTTTTTCAAACATCTTTACAAATCCACTTGTGTGGTACTTTAGCCTGAGGAGGCTGTGTTTCAAAGAATACCTTTTGTATTAGCCTGTGGAGGCTGTGTTTCAAAGAATACCTTTTGTATTAGCCTGTGGAGGTTGGGTTCAAAGAATACCTTGGTGGTTTAGCCTGAGAAGGCTGGAAGCAAAGAATATCTTGTAATAGCTAGAAGTGGCTGGGTTCAAACAATACTTGTAAACCTTTTTCACGGTTTGTAGTGAAAACTCAGTTGTTGCTGGGTAACTGGATGTAGTCTTGAATAGACGAACCAGTATAAAAATACTTGCTTTTATTTGTTTCGTCTGATTGACTAACTGGGGATAATCATAAAATAACGATTGTTTATTAAAATCAATCTTTCAATATAAATATTGTTTCGTCTGAACCTTTTTGAAACCCACAGACGAAAGGGATAAAATTTTTAATTAACACAATTCAACTCCATTCTTGTGTTTATCTTTTACATAATGTTTGAAGAAGTAGTTTATGAAATCATTTTCTTAAAGCGTGAAACAAAATGGGATAAGAGTAGAATATAATATTTTCTCAAAAGAAAATTATTAGAAACTTTTTTAACATTCATAATTTCATGCAAAATAAAGAGAAAGATAAATTAGTTGGTCAATTTTTTTTATTAAACATTGTTTAAATAAAAATTAAATAAAATAATGAAGACAATTATCCCCTCCCAAGTAGACTTGGCCTACACACCAGTACAATTTTACTTCGCTAACAACTGTAATATGTAATCAATCAGTTAACTTACTTATAAAATATATATGTATTTTTTCTTTTCATATTTTATACACATACGTATTTCTCTCTTTTTATAACTAGTTCTCTGCGTATTCCAATTATATACCAATTATATTTCCACTCCAGTATGTATCATATATCAGTATCGTATTCGTATTTATCCAACATAATAAAACTAAGGAAAGTGAATAATTAATTAATGAAACTCGTTGAAAAGACGAAAACAACATGAACTAAATTATAACACACGTGTATATATATATATATATATATATATATATATATATATATATATATATATATATATATATATATTTTTTGGGTACCCAACAATATCTTTAAAAACGAGTCTAAAAATTAAATGAAACAATTTGAATAAAAAGATTGTTGAAGGGTCTCAATCTGGAAGCTGATTGAAGTAACATAAAGAAGTGAAGTTGTTAGAAAACGTGTGACTTGTTTTTATAAATAAAAGAGATGAAAAGTGCAACAAAGGTTGATCTACGACCCTTCAACTTCAATCAATTAAACAATACCTTTGCATAATTTTTTTCATGTCCCTCACGTCTTAGCACTTTCGCATAACTTGTCTTTTTCATTGCTTCTTGCAGACATGGAGCAGAACTATAGAAGGGGCTTCTGGAGCTGTCATTGAGAAGCATTATCATCTTCACAAGCATTTGATCAATGATATAGTTTAGAAATCTTGGACTGTGGTAGTCCACAAAAGATTCAAAGCACTACAAGAACATGTCAATTCCTTTATTGAAGGGAGAAAAACAAAGCTCCCCTCAATGTATTATGTTATGATTTTATGTTAACAAATCTTTATAATATGACTTTTCCCCGTGATAACCTTAATTACCACTTTTTGCCTCTTATTTCTCAACTTCATCATCTTATGAGCTTTTAAGTAAGAATATGTAAGAATGATTTTAATACAATGATAATTTGTAGCATGATAATTTTAAGGATAAAAAAAAAATATACTAGAATAGAAATTAGGAATTCAAAATATTTTCAGTGAAAGAAGATTAATATTTTGTTTGGAAGGAGATTTCAAAATTTCCAAGTAATTTTAATACCTAGCATTTTAATTACCTTGATTTAAATTCTTTTCATTTTGTATCAATCTTGTTTGGATGAATCAATTCAATTTCTTGTATTTTAATTTCTTTGTTTGGATAAAACAAAATTTTTAAGAAATTCAAATTTTCATTTTTAAATATTTATTTAAAAATTAAATTTTTAATATTAAATAAAAATAAATATTAATCATTTAAATACCTAAATATTCAAAATAATTTCAATATTATATAATGAATTTTAATGCTTCAAAATATTTAATAATTAATTTTGTAATATTGAATAATTGAAAACATAATAAATAATTAAATATAATTTAATTAAAAAATTTGAATTACTTAGTCTCACAATCATTTTAAAAATTATTAGAAATAAATAATTACGTAATTTAAACATGTAAAATTTAATTACTAAGTGAAAGAAGTGAAAGGGAATTAAAATGACTCAAATTTACTAAAAATTTTAATTTCCTTATTTTTATTCTATTTAAATTCCTCTTCAAAATAATATCATTTTAAAATTTTCAAAATAAATAAATTACTCCTAGCAATTACCTCATCCAAACACAGGTAAAAGTTAAGATGCATAAAAATAAGGAATTAAGACTGGAATTGAAATATCATCAATGATTTTATTACTTTGCTATACGAAAGGTGATAGAATATCATTAAATACCACGACAAAATATAATTCAAATTTTACGTACTTTTATGGCACAATTTTTGTGGAAGATTGCATGTAAATTAGATGGAAGAAACCTTTGCAGCAGAACTTCTTTGCTTTAATAATAAGAAATATACAATATTAGAGATATATATAGAAAATAAGTCATTGATATAACATTGAAAAACTAAAATAAAATTTATTTTAGAATTATTTTTTTCTTACACAATAATTATAATGAGACGAAAAAATTATGTATTAAATTAGATATCATAGTAAAATAATAGATGTTATTTAAATGATTTGACTGAGGATTATTCTTTAAAGAATAAAATACAGTCAATTAATTGATTTTATGATCAATTTTAGATTTTACTATATATATATAATTTGAATTTTATTATAAATGTAAACCATTAATTTGATAATCAATGAACGGAAGTGCATTTTACCTCTAAATTTTACTCCTCTAAAGCCAAATCCTTATTTAAAACATTAAATATAAGCTTTTGGTCTTTCCTTCTCCCAATTAACTTAATGCGCCTCTCTCTTTTATTTTTAATATATACCAAATTATCCCTCATTTTTACTATTATTTTCTAGAAAAAGGATGATGTATGTTAAGTATAAAATTGTTAATTGTTCTAGTTTGTCCATGAGCTACGAGGTCCAACATGTAGATATAGATTGGGCCGGGTCGCTTGTTAATTTGGGTTACCATTTTAATCTGGCATATGTGAAAACTTAAAAATACATTTTGTAATTATATGCCTCCCTTTTACTTATTTCGATTTATACATTTTTTTTTAAAATACACCCTTATGCACCCACGCCTTAATATTTGATTTGAAATGGTAAAATTGATTTTATTCTAAATTTAATTTAGATAAATTTCAATCTATTTAATTTTATGTCGAAGAAAAATTTAAAATTAATTTTACACTCAAAGTACGGAATAATTTACACGGGATAAAACTAAAATTTCCTGCCCACTTAATTTTATAATAAAAATATCAAAATACAATCACAGTATTTTAAAATCATTTTTTTATTAAATTAATTTTGCAAAATTAAGATAATTATACTTAATCTATTACCGTCAATTATGCCAATGTTGTTGTCTACACAACATCACCTTTCTGTGTAAACTCCATTCCCATTGACATCCTTACATATGGTGGAGGTTGAGGGGCAGATACTTGTTATTCCGTCATTTGTTTTTTTCTTTTTCTTTTCTGTTTTCGACAATATCTTTGAGACCTTTAAGAGTGAATCAGCATCAACAAAGAATTAAAGAGGGTGTTGGCAGAATTATGTTATGATTATTATTATAATTCTTTTAAGGCAATGACAAAAATAAAATAGAAAAAAACTTTTAACAATATAAATACATTTAAGAACTTAGATTTCTCAGCTAATAGCCAAATCAACGATGCTTAACATTAGCACTTAATATATTAAAAGTACGTTCAAGAGAAAGAGAACAAGTTTACTATGTCATAGTAGTAATAATAGCGCCATTCAAGAGAAAGAGAACAAGTTTACTATATCATAGTAGTAATAATAATGTCATTTTTAAATATTGTACTCTGAAGATTAGTTGTGATAGAAAGAGAACAAGCTTACTATGTCATAGTAATAATAATAGCGCCATTTTCAAATATTATACTCTGAAGATTAATTGTGATTTTAGCCAAAGATATATAAATTCAAAGAGATTAGTTTAAATATTTGAAGATCTTAATCGAAAATTAAATATCAAATTAAAAAATAATCATAATATCGTTAAAGAAAATATGTAAGAAAATCTTAGCATCTCAATTCATTATGAATTTAATATTCCTAATCCTTGAGCAATTCTTGTTGGTACTAATTTAACTGAACATGAAGATTACTTTTTTTCAAAATCAAAACCCGACACTTAAAACTGTGAATTAAAAAAGCTTTAATAATACATAAATTAATTAGAAACTTATGGATAGAATTTGGTGATGCTTCTATATAGGTCCGAACTTATGTTGAATTTCATAAAAAATAATTAAACTAACACTCAAATTAAATTCAAACACTCGGACACTAACCTTTGAATTCGATAAAATTATCAAAATACCTGAGTTTTAAACTGTGCAAACTAACAATTTTGTTTAGCTACTAGGTTAGTAATGCATGATTTCCATTCTCATTCCTTAAGCTCGATTAGGATCGGTCCAATAACCAGCACCAGCAGAAAAATTTTGGCCAGATGACAAAAATGAGTTCTTTTCATAAATTATGTACGTCTAATACAACACCCCCAGTTTTGTCCGGATAATTAAAAAAGTAGGTAAAAATAAAAATATTTTTAAAAAATAATATTTAATTTTGGGTTTCGATAAAAAAATAAATTAATAAATAGAGAAAAATGAAAGAAGAGAATTAATTAGTGAGAATTAAAGTGAGATGTTGTTAAGTTCTAGCTAAATTATATTTCGTAATTTTGATTATTAAGATAGAAGTTTTTATTTATAAAACGAATAAAGTTATAAAACGAAAACAACTAATAATAAAGAGATTAAGTGTCACTAGATGATTTACAAGTGATTATATCACATGAAAGATGTATCTTAGACAAACTTCTAATTAAATTAGTGAAATGAAAGATGAAGCTCGAAATTCAAAGTTAGTTTTATCTGTCATCTTTACTTGAACATATTTTAACTAGAAATTTGTTTTATATATAGTTTTACCAGAAAGATTAATGTTTAGAATAAGTACGAGGAAGTTAACGCACCATCCATGAAAAGATGAGTTAAACTAGAGCAAGAGAGATATTTCTAATACGAAGATCCAATGTAGAAAAACAAACATCTTTTCAGTACTCGTTGGATTAGGAAGAACTTTACAACTCTGATATTGACAACTCAAATGCTTTAAATGTAGAGGAATGTTTAGCATGTTTCCAATATATGGATTGAAGAAATTAGAATTAGTGACATGTACTTCAAGCTTTCCACATATATAAAGGTTGAAAATAGAATATTTGAAGATGGAGACTACTAAGAGAAAAACTCTTAGTTCAATTTTATTTCTTTTCTCGTAAAAACCTTATCTCTCAATTCTTTATCGTATATCTTTCTTTGCGAAAAGGTTAATTCTCGTTAGACAATCTTTTGTTGCAAAATCATACCCTTAGTGATAGTTTAGCCTAAAGACACTGTGACCAAAGAATATCTAACGTTGTTAACGGAAGAGATTAACTTCAAAATATATTATGAGTTGTTAGCATGAAGAAGTTGAGTTTAATTAATACTTGAACAATATTAATCTCAAGAGGTTGTATATAAATAATACTTGATTTAGCCATAATTGGTTAATGTTATATAATACTTATAATCAATACAAAATCTTAGTTATGAGTTACTAGTTACGAAATATCTTGTATTATTATAAAAGTATTCTTTATTGTTTTCTCACTTTATTTATTAATTGAGGTTGTATTGTTATATAAAGTTATGAGTTACGAAGTAATTTATGAGTAAATTTATTTTATAACAATTAAAAAATTAAATAACACACAAACATCATCTAACTACCGAGCACTTGAGCCGTATTTTTTTTTTATGTAGAGATACATAGGAGCATAATTTACTCATATCAACCTAACAAATAAAAGAAATATAAATTCTTTTTTAAATAATTTTATTTTTAAAGAAAAAAATATTTTTAAATTGATCATATAACCTGTGATAACACATTTCCACGCATTATTCTTTTCTTAAAAAGTGGGTAGCGACTCCTCTTAGTACGCAATTGCTTTCAATTGCAAGTGGATGTCTTTATTGTTATTGTAAATAAATGAAATGGAACATAAATACTTTGAGTATAAAATCATTCATGCCACTGAACCAATGTGTTATTTTGTTATTCTATGTGATAAAACTAAATTTTGTATAATACCCATACCCTCATTTTATCAATTACTTTAATCCAGTGTTTTCGCTTGGACGTTCACTTAGAGTGTTCCTATCCATAACATAAATATATTGTTGATCTAAATTCTAGTATTTGCCGTTTATATCTAATGGCCGAAACTCTTTTAAGTATATATTATTATTATTATTTTAACTAAATTTTTAATTCTTTAAAAGAACTATAATCAGGATCAGGAACGAAAATGGGATAAAAGCATTCTTAATACTTAAACTACCCTTCTAACACGTACTAGTATATGCTATAAGGCAAAAGCAACATTTAAGGAGCAACTGTTTCGTAGCTATGTAAGCGTGCTGAGGCAAACAACACGAATTGGGTAGAAACATAGGTGTTTTGTTTTTTCGGTAATAGAAACAACATAGGTGAACCTAGCATGGGGTTGAAAATTGAAAAAAAAAAAAAAAAAGAGTTGAAACATTGACTTATGTATGGTAGAGCAATTGCAATGAATGAATGACTTGTGAAATGTGAAATTGCCCACACAAAGTGTAGTATGTCACTAGCATGTGATAATGAAAAAGAAAGAGAGATAATTATTTTAGGGATGAAATGGTCCATGCCTCCTACGTAGCAACCACAAACCTTAAATGCAACTGTATGAGTTAGGGAGTGGATTGAAAAAGGGCCACTTCACATGCCACATGTGTATTTGTGACCTTTCCATTTTCCCTTTGGAAAACAACTTGCCTTCTACCCCGGCAATACCAATTTCCTCCTTTAATCCATCCAAACATGTTGCACAATTTATAAGCCACAACTACTCAATTACAGGTGTCCCTCTTTCTTAGCCTTTTCATTGCATTTGCCCAATAACATAACTTGTGGCCATTGTTCATCCAAGTTCATATCAAAGCTTAAATAATTTATGCAAAATATTCAATCATTGGACTGAAATATTTAATGACCCTAAACCCTTTTGCCCTACTCCTTTGACTAAGCAACAAAATTATAGCTAGCATACAAGCAACATTCAAAATTCGGAAAATCTTTCTGTCTTTACAAATATACGGTGAAATTTTTGAAATCCTCAAATTATTTGTATTGCTTCTTTGATAGAGGTATCCATGGAATAATATGCATAGTTTTGATGAATTGCTTGAAGATGCCATGGTAAAAGTTTTCTTAACTTGACAAGAAATTCTAATATTTCTTAAATTGATTGCTACTTTAGCATGTGCATTGTAATAAATACGTATTTTGACTGGGTTTGGTTGAACTTGAATAATGAAATATGAGTTGTGAAATTTGAAAAGTAGATACCTATATTTGAACTTGGAAGCTAGTTACCGTTCTTGGTGAGCAATTTGGACTCGGCTTCACTCTATTCAACCAAATGAAATTTATCTAATTAGTTAAATATCTTTTTCAATTTGATGAGGAAAAACAATATTAATATATGGTCATTGTGGAAAAATATTAAAATAAGAAGAAATTGAACAGTTAGTAGAAGCATAATATAACTTGAGGAAATCTTTTCTTATAGTTTAGTTTTTAAATAAGTATGCGCATTTGTTAGTTCAAAAATTTATAAAATCAGGTAATTCACTTCTTCTTTTTTATTTCTCATTTTAGTTTCTTAAAAAGGAGAAATTAATATAAATTGTACATTAATTTCTTTAACATTATTTTTATAACACAGTTAATATATTTAATTAAATATTTTTAATATTGAATTAATAAATGAATTTTTTTCTATATTTTTAATACAATCATTTTTAATAAATATTATTTTAGTTTAAATTTAATATCTCATCTATATAATTTTTACACTGTCAATTCATTAGAAATTTCAATAAATTTTTGTTATACATTTTAATTATATAAGAAAAAACATGACAATTAGTCCACGAAGTAAATTACGTCAAATTATTCAGAGAAAATGAGATTTAAGAGATATTTAAATTTGTAAGGTAGTTTTAATGCATATGTAATAGAATCTTTATGATTTGAATTGATTGGTTTATCCATTCTTTTAGAGTATCACGAATGACATATTAAATATGTAATTAACGATGTTATGATATTTATTTTAATCGGATATAATTTTCAATCAGAACTTTAGCTACACTCTTTATACATGAAAAAGAAAGAGTTTTTATTCAATTATTTGGTACATTGGGATCATAACTTAATACTTATACTATGTTAATTTAATAAGGTTCTTGATATCCCCTACTAATCCAATACTAACATTTACTCGTATCATCTTATTTAGTAATCTAATAGACATTACATCAAATAAAATTTATTAATAGTATGATTTCTTTATAATATTAATCCATATTTGTTATTAGAATATAAAATTTTAAATTTTTTACCTTAACAATACATTTTAATTAATTTTTTTAACTATTTATCCTTGAATTTTATAAATTTAAAATAAGTCCGATACCTACTTAAAATACATGTATGATACACACCTAAACTATTGTTACATTTCTCATTTAATTTATAAATGATTAATTGTACTTTCTCTATTTCCAATTTCACAATATTGTGACGTGTCTTAATTTTCTTTTAACGAAATTTGTTTTTAAAGTTCTGTAATATCGCAAATGTTGACCTTAACTAGAAATTTCGTCACAATTAAAAAAAATATAAAACCGCTTCAAAATGACAAAATGATTTTATTTATCGTTATTTTGGAAAAAGTTATCACAAAATGTTATGACCTCTTTTTTTATGTATGAAAAATTGCAAGATTATGGCTAATACAATTTTCGGACACCAATCATAAGATGATAAAAGTTTGAGAGAGAAAAGTGTAATTAAACGTAAATGAAAATACTTTCCACACTTAAAGTTTTTTTTTTTTATATATATTATCATATTATCTATTTTTTTCTTTGTCGTCCTTTTAAGATTAACCCTGAGTCCCTGATCAATTAAATTGTGTTAAGCATGAAGGGATGATAAAGAATCTGCATAGTGTAGATTCAAGTAAGATGATACAAATTCCTTTTCAATTTTTGTTTCGACTCAACATAGTTTGATTTAGGTCAAATTTAATAAGGTCTTGCTTTACTTGGAAAAAGAAAATAAGAGAAAAATAAGAAGAAGAAAGAAAAAATAAAAATTAGGGCAAGCTCAATATTGCTGAATCAATGCTTCACTAGTATACCAAATATTCTTCACTTGTCAGTATTATATACTGTACATGTCCAAATCAATGTCTTGTTATTAGACTAAAACATAAAATCATTTTAACTAAATAAAATGTCACGTAGCTCAAAAGCTGGTCCATGAGCATGCCACATTCAAAGCCTAAAAAGATATCACATCCAAAATAAATAAATAAATAATTCAAAGCCTAACTTGATTTTCATTGTGTTCAACGATCTGTATGGCCAACCAGTAATAATCGAGTTGGAAAAAAATTGAACTAACCGAATTCAACTAAATGATTCTCATTTGGTTCAATTCAGTTTATTCAAATTATTGGGTCAAATATTGGACCAAATTAGACAATTTGATCGACCTGACCAAGAATTATTAGTTTGATGATTAGTCCCTAAACTTAAACAATTGGTTCAGCTCAAAATCAGTAAAAATAGAAAAGAAAAAGAAAAAGAAAAGAAAAAGACACTACCTGAATACAAAATCTGCTTGAACCATTATTTTCAAATTGTTCTATTTTTATTTTTAATTTAATCTAAAACACTTTAAGTATAAATAAAAGTAAATATTTAATGTTTACTCATAAATATACATTATATGTCAGTTATCATTAATTTTTAAATTATAAAATAATAATAGTTTATTAATAATAATTTATAGTTTTATTATATCTTAATAGTGTTAAAAGTGATAATAAATTTATATTATTTATTACTTAAAATATCAATACTGCTAAAAATATAACTGTAATACTTATTATTTTGACTGATAAAAAATAAAAAAGTGATTTTTAAAATTAATCAAATCAATAATAGTTAGACTTCATATACTCAAGTTTAGAGAGGATCTATTCAATAAAGAGTTATACATTTCATTTATATCATATATGATTATTTCTTATATCAATAACAGGCACAATATTATAAATAAGATTAATATGTATTCGAATCCGTTGTAAGAAAAAAAAAAAAAGGAAAAAAACAGAGGATGAAGTTAACAATGGACCAGGATTCTGTGCCACTCACTCATCTGCAGGTCCTGAGTTCGAAATCTAATGAGTCGTACAATATATATTTCTTTAGTTTATATTTTATTAATATTTTTAAGGCGTGAAAAGGAAATGTTGTACAAAAAAAGGTGTATGAAAAAGAAATGTTGTTAAAAAAAAGTATCAAAAAAGAAAATTAACCATGGAAACGATTTTTGTATTCTCTCTCTCCAAGAAATCCAAATCCATAATATACAAGCCTTGTTTACCTCTAATTCGTCTGCATCTCTGTGTCTGAACCTGTGATAAAAAAAGCATTTTCTAATTTCTATAACAATTCAACAAAACCAAATCTGATACGCTATTTCATCATCTTCTCCTTCTCATATCTCAATCTCAATCTCCATATCAAAGTCAAACTGAGGCATAATTCAACTTGCCTCTCTCTTTTCTATTTCTTCACCCTCACCCCTGATTTCTCTTCAACCTCACTCTTTTCTGAGACAAAGTTCCCTTCTTTTCCTCTCCCTTTAGAATTAACTAACCCCACTTTCACTTACCCCACGATCCCGCCATCTCCACCCTCTTTCTCTCTCTCTTTTTCACACACACACATAACAAACTAAGAAGAAACAAAACAACATTCATTATTGATTATACACAACCCGCCAACACCATGTATTTAACTTAACCATTCTCCTTCCTCTTCACTCTCAAATCCCAGATCCTCCCATTTCAATTATTTCCCTTCAAAAGATTCTGATTCTCTCTATCTCTCTATTTTCCTCTTCACATCACAACTCACACTCAATCCACACTCTCACTTTCCTCCATACCCACAAATTCCTCTCTTCAAAGTTCCAATCTTTTCCCCAGCCCATCACAAAAAATCATCGCTCCCCCATCTGGGTCATCGCCATTTTTCATTTCCCAATTTCGCACTCTGGCTTCATTTTCTTAATCTGGGGATCAGCGAGAGAGGGAAATGTGGGATGTTTTCGTGGCTGGCAAGGATAGTGTCGGCGTGTCTGAGTCCGGTGAGGCGATATGCGCGTATGAACAAGGATGACTTCGACAACGCTTCAACCGTCGGCGACACACTAATCTGGCACCGCGACCTCGATAAACACTCATGTGGTGAATTCTCCTTCGCCGTTGTTCAGGCCAACGAGGTTATTGAAGATCACAGCCAGGTCGAGACCGGCTCCGACGCCGTCTTCGTCGGCGTCTACGACGGTCACGGCGGCGCCGAAGCCTCCCGCTTCATCAACGATCACCTCTTCCTTAACCTCATCAGTCAGTTTCCCTCCCTTCAAACCTTTCTTAATTTATTATTACTTTTTAATCATGACATGAATAATTCCCTAAACTATTACTCTTTCTATATATAAAAGTTCTTAAAGTATTAAAAATTTGTAATTTATAGTTCTTAAAGTATGGAAAATTCCTTTTAATTAGTCCCTTTGAAATGCCAAATTGATGGGTTTTCAATATTTAAGGACTACTTATTTAATGGTTTATTTAGGTCTGAAAAGCCTCTGGTCTAGAAGAGTCTTTAGGAGGTATTTACATTTATCTCACTCTTTAAGAGATGAGTGAGAATTTGAGCCTGCAATGTGTCAGATGAGACTATATCTTACTCCACTCGATTAATTCCTTGGGGTTAATCAATTAATTAATGATAAGAATAATGAGAATAATAATTCATTTATTTTTTAATTTGTTGTGAGTTGGTGGAGCCGTGGAGGGTTGATCAATGTTGATATTTTGGATCTTTTTGGTTTCTTTTGAGGATTTTGGGTTTTGTTGTTATTTGGATGGTTCTTTAATTTGGCTTATGTGCTTCTGGCTAGCCGGTTCTGTTGTTGGTTTCTTAGTTTATGGCGTTTTTGCGGCTCCAATTAACTGAGCAAAATTCAGTTTTTTTGTTTTTCTTAGTGATATTCTTTCTCTTTTAGCTCATGTGAAATTAGTCCCTTCTCTTGGATTCAACCCTAACCACAGTTTGCTTACTGAAGCATGGATATAAACCTGTTATCTTCTTTTGAGTGTTCTTCTTCGAGGAAACAATTAGTGTATCTGTATGTGTATACATGTTGAGTTTATTTGTCATAAGATTTTTACACTGACAACTAATTAGATAACATTTTCGGCAAGACTTTTGAGGGAGTTACTATAAAAGTTACACGATGATCTATGATTGGATGGCGATATAAAATTGTAATTAAATTCTATCTGCATATCCAAGGGAGGACATGGAAAATATTTCCTTAGAAGTTAGAATATTCTCAATTATCATGTAATTCTTTTTATGTTTGAACCTTTGTTTTGTATGTGTGTTTTCCTCTTTTGTATCAGTCAGTCATATGTCTTTGTTGATTTTTATTTTTTGACTTTTGAGTAAAATAGAGTTTTAGATTTATGGTTTGCTTTGTCATGTGAGTGGCAAGTGAGAATTATGTTCATTCTGTTCTCCAATATCACCACCTAGCCTCGTAGTATCAAGGCACCTTCTCAATCAAGTAGACAGACCCTTCCCATAGTGTGATTCACAATTAGTATAATCTTTATATATTTGTAATTTGGAGTACTAGGAGTAGAGAACATAATGTTTCTCTTTAAGGTATTTGAAAGATTGGCACACGCAATGTGATGAAATTAAAGGTGTGTGTGAGTAATTGCTTACCTACTAATTCTGGATTGATATGGTTTATGAAATTCCATACATAGTTTTTCTTCTCTAATTTCTGCTTCTTTTTTGTATCTAAATTGATAGGCATGTGCTCGAATAAGTTAACACATGTAAATATTTTTACTATTTGACTGGCGACACCTATATTGTTATTAACCTTACGCCTGTTTCCCCTGTGGTTTTTTTTATTGTGCAAATCCTCAATATTGCATTGGTTTGGGAAGTTAAGTTTGGTGTTGAAATTTGAATCGCATTGCAGGGGTTGCTCAAGAAAATGGTTCTATCTCTGAAGATATTATAAGGAATGCTGTTTCTGCTACTGAGGATGGGTTTCTGACTCTTGTTCGAAGGAGTTATGGAATAAAGCCATTGATAGCAGCTATGGGTTCCTGTTGTCTGGTTGGTGTTATATGGAAAGGGACACTATATATCGCGAATCTTGGAGACTCTCGAGCTGTAATTGGTTCTATAGGTAGATCTAACAAGATCGTTGCTGAACAGTTAACCAAAGAGCACAATGCAAGTAAAGAGGAAGTTAGGCGAGAACTCAGGTCCTTGCATCCAGAAGATTCACAGATTGTAGTTATGAAGCAAGGAACCTGGCGCATTAAAGGCATCATCCAGGTTTTCTTTACTTTTCTCTTAAAAAATCAATTTCTCTTCATGGTTTATGTTGTTGTTGTTGCCTTTATTTTGTTTTTACTTCTGTTTCTATGTAATATTCTTCCCTTGTGTCCATACACTGTTGAGGCTTTATAGGAATTAGTTTTCTAGCAAGGTGCCACTCAGCTTCCATTACACAGCATTATATTTGGTTTCATACCCTTTCTTTTTTTGTCTATACGAATCATATTTTGGAAGAGCTTATTTACAGTTATCTTGTAAGAAGCACATTTGGGAGAGTTTGTGAAAATAACTTATGATATGCCTCTAAGTTGTCTGTCTTATTTCAATGAACTTTCCATGATAGCTTATGAAAACAACATACAACTCGCATAACAACAGTTTAACCTTATTTTCTCTTTTATAGGAACAACTTACACATTAGCGCATATATGATAAACACTCATTAAATAAGTGCTCAATTAAGCTATTTACCCAAACTTGCCCAAACTGCATTCAATTTTGATTCACTTCCTTGCTTATGCAATTAATTTTGCAATTATTAATGAGATACCTGCTTTGTTGGTTGGGGTTGCTCATTGTAACTTAAGTTTTGTTGTCCACCCCACAACTGAGATCAGGTATCCAGATCAATAGGAGATGCATATTTGAAGCGGCCAGAGTTCTCATTTGATCCGTCATTCCCAAGGTTCCACCTGCCTGAACCTATCCGCCGGCCTGTGCTGACTGCAGAACCATCTATATGTTCAAGAGTTTTAAGACCTAATGATAAGTTCATTATCTTTGCATCTGATGGACTTTGGGAACACTTAACAAACCAGGAAGCTGCTGAGATTGTTCATAAGAATCCACGAAACGTACGAAGCTTTTCCCCACTTGTCCTTTTTCCTTCAGTCATGATTGCAATTGGATATGAAAAGCCATTAAGTTTTTCTTATTGTATGCTGTTTAAACTAATGCTCACAGTATATTCTTTAACACACTCTTTTGAATGACAGGGGATTGCAAGAAGACTTCTTAAGGCGGCTTTAAACGAGGCAGCTAGGAAAAGAGAAATGAGATATAGAGACCTTCAGAAGATTGGAAAGGGGATTAGACGTTTCTTCCATGATGATATCACAGTGGTTGTTGTGTTCTTTGACCATGATTTGTGCAGCAAGAAGGTTACAGTTCCTGAGTTGTCCATCAAAGGGTTTATTGACACAGTTGGACCGTCAAATTTTAGAAATTTCAGGGGGTTGGAATGATCACAAGGTTCACTTCTAGAACTGTAGCCAAACAAACTTGATTGGCTCTGCTTCATTGTTCTAAAGGAAGCTAAAAGAAATTCAATACTTCATTAGACATTTTTGCAGCATCTAATTGTTGTTTATCTTGAACTTTTCTTCTCACTTTTCAAGTCTCTTCCTTGCTTAGCTTGTAAGTTTTAAACTATACCTTGTCTATTGGAAATACGTTGGCTGGTGATAAATTAGGGAAGCCTTGTTGATATACCTTTGCATTGTGATTGTTTATATACCCTTATACCTTGTTTGATTGAATAATGTTGATAATCTGAAGCATGGTTTTTAACTCTTACTATTAAAATATACTTATTTATGTCCACAACTTTGCAACCCCTTTTGCTAACTAGTTTTTAAAGAAATTCTTAAGTGGCTTTGCTTTTTGCACTTTTGGGAATGAAGCATGCAGTCCCAATTTCAAACTATAATTTTATTGTATTAGTGAGAATAAAGTTTAAATTTGCTTTTAAGTTAACTTTTTGACTAATTAAAATTGAAGTAAATTTCCAGCGTAGATTTGAAGCATATAGCAAATTTAATCTTCCTATCGATACTTTCTTGTACTGCAAACAGCAAAGCCTTTTTCCTGTAGTCAAAATACTTTAAGCATTGAGAAGTAAAGTTGTATGAAAACTAATTAGTGGCTTTAATTTTTTTTGAAGTTTGAGAAGCCGTGTTGTCACATTAAAATTACAAATCACGATTCGGCAGAAGTCTAACACTGAAGTTATATGGGTTAAATCTAACATGTAAAAATTAAAATATAATAAATTATTATAAAATATGCAAAAAATATTGATATTATATAATCAAAATAAGTGAATATCGTATGCTAAAAAAATATTTTGATTAGTTAACATTTTATATTTTTATTTGTGGAAATAACATTTTTTTCTTGGAAAATCTTTTTTATAATTTTAGATAAAAAAATGATGGAATAATATAATTAAAATTAAAATACAAAAAATTAATCTAAAAAGATAAGAATGTATTTGTTATTAATTTCAATTGAAAAATTTATAATATAATTAATTTAAGTTAACAATAAATACATTCTTATTTTGTATTTTAAATATTATTTCAAAAATTATTTTCATAACAAATATTAAATTACTAATATTTTATAATCATCAAGAAAAAGAGGTTTAAGAAAAGATATCAATTATCCAAAATAAAATAACTTTTAAGGCTAGAAAATACCATCAAGTGTAATAACAAAAAGTGTAGTTGAGTTCAACACTTATCATAGGAGAGTATTGAAACATGAATGAATTGAAGAAATTGAGGAAAATGAGAATTCTTTATTTTCACAAGTTGCTAAATATTTGATAACTATTAAATGGTAAACTATTAATTAATATTTAGTCGAATTTAGCATTTGCATTTGCATTTGCATTTGCATGTGTTCTTGGTGAATGATGATTTGTCATTTGTCAGGTACATTTGTACCGTGAAAAACTTTGGTACCGTATATGAAACGCTTAATTTTAATCTTAGTGGAATTCCAATACACTTTCTGTGAAGGATCCATTAAACAAAAGATACTTTTGAGTGCAAGTGGTAAGTTTTCATCGTCACACGATGTTGTTATGAGTATTTGGATTCTTTTGAGACCGCACACTCCGTTGCTTACTCGTCAATTTTCTTGTGTCAGCTGTCACTAAATCTAAGGTCTATGCCATTGATTCTCACATCTGAGTAAATGGTGTTGGCGGCGGTACCTTGTCACATTTCCCTAGCATTAACTTCTACTTTTTTTGATACATGTGTAAACACATACAAACTTATGATCAATACCAACCATACATAGTGATAATGGATGGTTTAGCTCGAATTGTACTTGTTGTTGTTGTTAATGTTAGGTAAATAATTATTCATTATTGATGTTTTATGTTCTGCTTTTGCTTTTTGGTGAGTTACTTTGGACTAGACCTTGGTCTGTACAACAGATATTTCTCTTTTACCAAATTGTGTACGAGCCTTCCTTTTACAGATTCATCTTTCCTGATTCTGATTTCCTTCTTCTTTACAGAACTGTAGTTAAGGTATTTCACTTCGTTGGGGATATTTCTATTAAGTCTTTTAGCCTAATATGATACTAATTCTTATTCGTATTCTAAAGAATGACAAAGTTTAGGCTTAATTCCATGCCATTTAGTTTTAATATTTTAGTAAGTAATGTTATTAATTTTTTATATTTATAAAATTTGCTATCAATTATTATAAAATTGTGAATTTTATCATTTCATTAAATACCAGTTAAATAATTAATAATTTATCTGACACATTTTGTAATTAGAATTAATTAATAAACCAATGAGGTTACTTTTCATTTTAAATTTCTTTTTATATACTTAGTTACCACTTACAACTAAAGTTTGAGCCCCAATTGCTCGTGATCTCATTATGTTATCCATTGTAGTCTGTGGTCGGTGATCTTGTTTCTTTAATCACCATACGTGGCAAGTTGTTATTAATCTGTAAGGCTTTATTGTGATTGAGAAGGTGGAAACTCATGCTGCTCATATGACGCATTTTTAAATTTCCTTAACTTAAGGAAAAAAATAAACACTACACACACAAACAAAATGTAAAATAAACTGCAATAATTTTTTATCTTGTCATGGAGCTATCACAAAGTAAAGTAGGGAAAATATCTATATTATTATAATCAAAGATTGGGCCGTGAACAACAATGACTCCTTCGTTCACGGAATAACAAATCAAATACATAACCACTATGCTAATCAAAATACTTGAGACAATTTGGTTCAACCAAATCGAATCAATGACAATACACAGCTCTTCTACATCAAAATGGTAATGGGAAAAAAAATAAAAATAAAACTTATATATCATGCTTTGCTTTCATGCTCTTATCCCAACATATCAATAAAGGAAAACACAAAAACATGGTTAAAAAATGGTAAAGAATAGAAAATAAAACTTCCTCAACCAGTTTATGGTATTTTTGTAGTATATATAAATATATTAAAATTTCCTGGATTCTCTGCATCATTAGAAGCATTTCCTGTGGACAATTGAGGGGCCTGATTCATCATATTCTGCCTTAGCAATCCACATCTGCTCTCAGGAAAGAAATGATATTAGGAATATATTGAAGTGTTATCAGAAAAAGGATCAGATCAGTACTTAGACAGTGTTTAGCACAACTTTTTTTGGTTGTCTTCTTAAAAAGGAGAAGTTGAGCTAAACACAATTACAAAAAGACTCTAGAAAATAAAAGCAAATTTTTTAGTGAAAAAACCAAAAGAATCTTTTCACAAAAGTTAACTTGAGAGGTTTCTTTTAAGGAGAAGAGAAGCTAAAAACTGTTGTACCATTACCATGTATATAACTCTCTACAAACTACATTTGTTTCACATCCATTAACTTAATCCCGTTTCCTTCCCTTTAACTGAGTATTATGTTGGTTATTCCTTAATGTTTTTCTTGTCCCTCAATTTTACAGGTCTCTACATATTCTTCAAACAGAATTCCCCAATTAATTTCATTCATCATTTTTAAAAAATCCTTGCAATTTCATTCACATGTAATTGAAGCCGGGTTTTGTACCTGTTGGAAGGTGCTGAGGGACGCCAAAATGGAGCCTCCAATCCAGACACTGTACTTCCTCTCAGGTGGTGCCACCACCTTAATTTTCATGCTGCTTGGTGCCAATGCTGTGATCTCCTTGCTCATCCTATCAGCAATGCCAGGGAACATTGTTGAACCACCACTCAACACAATGTTACCATAGAGATCCTTCCTTATGTCAACATCACACTTCATGATGGAGTTGTATGTGGTTTCATGAATGCCAACGGATTCCATCCCAATCATGGATGGCTGGAAGAGTACTTCAGGGCAACGGAATCGTTCTGCGCCGATTGTGATCACCTGTCCATCAGGTAGCTCATAGCTCTTCTCAACAGCTGAGCTTGTTTTGGATGTTTCTAGCTCTTGCTCATAGTCAAGAGCAATGTAGGCCAATTTTTCCTTGACATCTCTCACAATTTCTCTCTCAGCAGTGGTGGTGAAAGAGTAGCCACGTTCGGTTAAAATCTTCATGAGGGCATCGGTGAGGTCACGCCCTGCAAGGTCCAAACGCAGGATTGCGTGTGGCAGGGCATAGCCTTCATAGATTGGAACTGTGTGGCTGACACCATCACCAGAGTCCAGAACAATACCTATATGAAAGCATAACAAGTTAAAAACCACAGTTTCAACCCGTTTCAGTTGCCCTTGGATCTCATATTCTCACTTAACATTCATGAAAATCTGCACTAATAATGAAATGAACAGAATATATGACTATCAATTCCCACAAAATGTTTAAAAATTTTAAAAAATAATAAAAAACTCGATTGATTAGATCGCTATATACAACTTCATACGGACATTTGAACTATATTCATAAGAAAACCATCTTGAATTCTAAGGAAATACAAGTGCATGAAATCAACAAATACCATACACCATGCCTCAAAATCAATTTCAATGTCAAGCTATACATATATATTGAGCCCCTTAGATCGCACAAATCTCATTTAATATTTATGAAAATCTGCATTCATAATGCAATGAACAGAATATACGACATTATAAACGTTTAAAATAAACAAGTCAAACTTGATTGATTAGTATACACAATTTCATTTGGAAATTCATACCATACTCATTAGAAAATCATCCTGAAATTCTAATGAAACACAAGTAGCATGACATCAACAAAAACCATGCACCATGCCTCATAATTCATTTCAATGTCAAGCTATTCAACGAGTCAACGATAGAATATATATTGCAAGTCCCTTAGATCTTATAACCTCACTCAACATATACGAAAATCTACATTCATAATGAAATCAACAGAATGTAAGGCATAATTAATTCCCACAAAATGTTCCAAGAATAAAAGAATGAAACTCAATTGATTAGTACACACAATTTCATATAGACATTTAATCTATATTCATTTGAAACCATCTTGAAATTCTATGAAATGCAAATGGCATGACAACAACAACAAATAAACAAGTACCATGCACCATGCCCCAAATTATCAGAAACCAAGAAAGGGAAAACAGATATTGAAGAATCTTTACCAGTTGTACGGCCACTAGCATAAAGGGAAAGCACTGCTTGAATGGCAACATACATAGCTGGAGTGTTGAAGGTCTCAAACATAATCTGTGTCATTTTCTCACGATTCGCCTTGGGATTAAGTGGTGCTTCTGTGAGGAGAACAGGGTGCTCTTCTGGTGCCACACGAAGCTCATTATAGAAAGTGTGATGCCAGATCTTCTCCATATCATCCCAGTTGTTAACTATGCCATGCTCAATTGGGTACTTCAATGTCAAAATACCTCTCTTCGATTGAGCCTCATCACCAACATATGCATCTTTTTGTCCCATACCAACCATCACACCAGTGTGGCGTGGACGACCCACAATGCTAGGGAACACAGCCCTTGGAGCATCGTCTCCAGCAAATCCAGCCTGAAAAATTCAACACAAATCAAAACCAAAAGGAAAATATCATCAAAAACCAAAACTTATAGGCAAGGTTTTGAAAATGGTCTGCATTGTTAAGGTTCTCAAGCATGAACCGCATTTGTCTGCAATTTCTTGTAACATCGATGATCGCAATGAAACTACGATCGTGACCGCAATTCAAACCTTGCCTATAATATCAACAAGGAACATACAAATGGATCCACACATACCTTGACCATTCCAGTTCCATTATCACAAACAAGAGGTTGAATATCCTCACCATCTGCCATTGTTTATTAATTGCTGCAAAGGACACCAAACATTAAAAACAAGAACTCATAAAAACGAAACAAAACAAGAATTAATGTCTCTCACTAAGGTACATTATAAAGATCTGGGGTATAATTGTTAACTCTATGTGTCTGTCACATATGGAAAAAGATTAATCAAAAGATCATGCATGATTCATGATCATCACATTAACAAAAAATGTTGCATTTTCAATATGATAGGAGTCTCACATTAAAAAGATTAAGCTAACGTACAATAAGAGTGCAAATTGTGTATAGAGGGTGCAAATTGTAAGTGACCTGCAAAGAATTGATGATGGAATGTGTGAGATAAAGAAAGAAGAAAGTGGAGAATGTGTTGTGTTGAGTACCTTAGAATTTCCGAAATGAAGGAAGCTACGTGTGCTAGCGTGACTTATGTTATGTGCTTTCTATTTTTAACCAAAGTGGCTTTGTGTGGCTGAGGTACCGCACTGTCGTTTAAAATAGGAAAGTTGTGGCAAATGAAATTCGTCTCAAATGAAACCGCAAATGCGATTTAGGAAGATCCTGACCGTCTGTTCCAATATCTCATCCCAGCGGGTCACATTTATTGTTGGAAATAGCTGGCACTTTTTCCTTCCTTCCCCAGCTTATAAATAAATTGCTCACTTTAAATTTTCAGAATAATGAATAAATCATTCACACTTTATTTGGATCAGGAAATAAATTTAAATAATTTTTTTTATATTTTATTTCTCTATATCTAACCATAAAATAAGCTTTTTATAATTACTTTAAAATTGGAAATTTTCTATTTTAAATTAAGAAATCCATAATATATTTCTGTACCAAATGGTTTTATACATGTGTGTATATATATATATATATATATATATATATATATATATAATTAAAATATTAGCATTTTAAAGCCTAAATTCTAAATCTCATTAAGTTAGTCTAGGTTAGCTTGACTCATTTTACCACTTAATCACGTCTATTATACATGAAAAAAAAATTAAAAATAATAATTTACTTAAATGCAAAATTATGTTTTCTTTAAATTGAAACCATACAGTTCACTAGAATGTACCAATAATATTTAATAAAACTTTAAAGTACTTTAGTACAAGAAATGATTCAACTCCTGTCATTCAATTATAATAATTTAATATAATAAACAGTAAAAGTTCATTACACATTTAAATCTTATTATCATTTAATTATAAATATATTTTTCATGACAATATTTCATAATTTAAAAAATGTTTATAGAAAGTATGAAAATTAAATTCATAATTTTTTTTAAAAAAGAAATATAAAGAGTCAATAAATACTTAAAAAAAATGTTTTGGATGATGATGTATCCTTGAAAAAGAATAGTGGGCAATTCCCTTTCCTAATAAATTGCTTTAGAAAGTAATGATATGCTTTAAGCGTGAAAGCCTCCTATCAAAATTGATATGGGGCAGTCTATTCATTCAGTGGCAACACTCAAAAGTATCACAAACTCAGCTGGATTCAGTACTCTTTGATTAAAGAAGAATAGAGCTAGAGATGTTGACAACCCTCTTTTAATAATATGTTTTTTAAACGTTTATTATTATAAATAAAATTAATATTAATATGCTTTTAGTATTTAGAACATTTTTTAGATGATAATTTTTAGTTTCTAAACATTTTGTTAACCTATCTTGATTTTTAATAATTTTTTATTATCAATTTGGTATCTATCCTTTATTTGCTTTATCATGGAATATATGATCATGTGGCGACATAGCTGTTATTTGCTTCTCTATTATTTTTATAAATAAATTCATTTAAATAATTATTATTATTTTTTTTTCAAAGAGGTTATTTAAGTATTACTTACGAAAAATGAGAAGAGAAGTGTAAATAATAATCATGGAAGTATAAATAATAATTATATCATCAAATCACCGATTAATATATTAAACAACCCGTAGAAACTAAAATTTATAATAGAAAAATAGATAATTAAATCACGTTGAGAGAATAAAAATATATTCAATTCAAAATTTATTAATTAAATAATGTAATTCTGTCCCACATTTATATATAAAAAATATATTTTATAGTAAAATATATAAGTTTTCTGCATGACAAAAATATATTGGTAAATCGATATAATAATAGAAGAGGATAATTTAGACTAGACACAAGGGACCTTCAAAAAAGGTTAAAGTATATTTTTAATTTTTAAAGATAAAAAAAGGTTAAGTTGGTTATTGTTATTTTGAAGGGTTGCTTATTATGGTTTTGTAGTGTTTGGAATTTTGGTTGTATACTTTAAGAGTGAGTAATTATGGAGACGCCAACTCACAATTGCATGGTGTCACGTTCAAACACAAAAACGCTGCGTTACATTGCGTTCCTCAAAGACGTGCATTGCATTACCGCCATCATCCACGGGATTATCTAGATCAGATGAGATGAGATAGAAAAAAAAAAAAGTATGAATAATTTTTTTTAGTTTTTAAGTTTCTTTAAAAAATCATTTTTTATTATTGAATACAATTTTAATTGATCTTGATCTCTCAATATTTTAATATTCCATTTTAACCTCTAAACAAAATTTTTATTGATCTTATTTTCTCGAATACAATTTTAAAAATAATTTAAAAACTAAAAAAATAAAAATAAAATTTAACTTTTAGAGGAAGATAATTAATTTTTTCCTTCATATTCTTTTAGTCATTTAAATTTTCCTTCACTTTCTTTCTCCTTGCGCGATTCTAGGGTACATATGCATGATATTCTTTTAATCCGATAGATATATACTTATAAAAAATAATTATAAAATTAAAATATATAAATAAATAATATTTAATGAAGTTTTAATCCCTATAATTTCTAAGTTTCTGATTTTTAGTCTTGTAAATTTTTTTTGTCAAACTTTTAGTTCTTTATTTATTATTCTTAAACATTTTAAATTTGTTTGGTTTAATTAGAACAATTAAGTGCTTATATGTCTACACAGATAAATATCACGTGAAACTTGAGACTATTTTTATTGACAGAAAATTAAATAAAAATTATTTATTATAAAAAAAATTACAAAGATCAAAATTAACTCTAAGAACTAGACAAAAACTTAATTAACTTAATAAATAATTTCTTCAATAAATTTTTTCCCATTAATACCACGTAATGTTTAGATTTGAGTTTAATTCCAATCATAAGGGCAACGACAAAAGTAAATACTTTTGGTTATAGTAGCTAATATAAATGAAATACAAAACAGAAAACTAAAATATGATAGGTGCTAAACTCAAACCGTCACTAAAAGAAGGCCTATTTAAGAAACTAAGCTGAGGCATATATCTCTCCTCTAACATCAACGTCTACAAAGTCTCTTTGAATTTCACTAACAAATTAGGGGAATAAATAAAATTAATAATTTATTGAGAAAGTGAATGGGAAGGAGGAGAAAATAATTATCAAGTTTTGTATATTATCTTGGATGAAGGTAAATTTCTCACATTTATTCATTACCATATGTCAGTCGTATGCATCTTAGGGTTTTACTATATCTTGTGGTATACTTGTATTTATTAATATTAATGCCCTCTAAGAAGAAATATCTAGTTAAGGTGTGATTTTGAAAATATTTATAGTATTTTCTAAAGGTATAGTAAATCATTCTAAAAATTTCAAAAATGCCATAAACTCAATTTTAATGTTTATAATTGGCATAAGATTTTTTTACTAAATATTCATAATATTTACACAATAATCTTTATGAATTAGAAAATTTATTTTAATAAAGTAAATTATTTATTTTTCATTTCCCAAAAAATCCAAAATAATGCAGACAAAATTAAATTAAAACTTGCATTACAGAGGAAATAATATTTTTCATTATCCAAAAGACACTAAATTATTGATGAACATTTTTTTAAAAATTTATTATTATGCATTTTTCATTTAAAAATTAAAAATAAATCAAGTAATTTGTTAAAAAAATTCAAAAGTTTTATTAAAATGTTGATTATGTTAATCATATGTCATGCTATTTCATTATAATCATCATAAACATACAATACATTATCATGCTATTTTATTATAGTGATCGTAAATTAAATTTTGTCCAAATAACAACTAATTATTTAATCAGTGAAATTTTAATTTTCTAATTTTATGAATATTTACAATAACCAAAATTTTTATTTAGAATTTTAATTTATATTTTTTTGAAAAATGTGTTAAATTATATTGAAATATTAATGAAATAATAATAAATAAAAATTTATATAAATTTAAATTTTTTCTTATTAATTTGATAGGGTTAAATTCATCAATAAAGTATTTGTATAAAAAATTGAAATAGTTGATCAAGATTTAAAGGCTATAGTTTTATAAACATTATTAGACAGTTATAAATAAAATTTTTGAATTTTAAAAAAATAATGTTTTTTCAAATAATTGATAAATATTAATTATTTCATTAGTAGATTTTTAACAGCTCCTTATCATTGTATATCTTATCGTAACATTCTAAAAATAATTTAACAACATTTTATAAATGTTATTTTATTGTAATTATTTTAAAAAGTTTTAAAAATATTATTTTAAATATCTTTTCAACCAAATAAATTATTTTTAGAGGTGATATTTAAAAAAAAAATAAAGTGGTTACCTCCTTTTAATTATTAACTAATTTTTATTTAATTTTAATTGCTTTTATTTATGTTCTTCTACAACATTTTGCTATTTTTTTTATCACAATATCAATAATTTTAATAGATTTATTTTATTATTTCAATTCATTTTAAATATGGGACCAAAGAAAAACATAAAAATAAAAAAATACTGAAAAGAAGATTGAGAAAATAAACAAGAAAGATTAAAAAATTAGAAGAAAAAAAATATTACAACACCGTCAAACTATTATCACACTCAAACTCGATGCTACGCCTGAAATTCTCACCAATTCTCTTAATAAAATTTCTCAAAATGTAAAATAACATTTTTTATTTAATTCAACAAAGCTACATCATGCCCAACCCTCTTCTTTGAAAGGAACCTTTATGATTATTGTCAAATTTTTTCTCCACATTCACATTAAGTCATAGAATCACAGTGATAGAATAAATAATTCTTTAGCACTAAGATCCTTATCAGAATTAACCAAACTTTTAAACCACCTAATCAAGAAAAAATATAAGAAAAATAAAAAACAGACTTTACAAACAAAATTCAATTAGTAGTTATTGCTTTTTAATTCTCGTCCTAGATCCATAACAGAGGTGATGCAACCACCTGCGACGAAAGATCAAAATAGTATGAGAAAAAAATAAGGGAAAAAATAATAAAAGAAAAAAAAAAGAAAAAATATTATAAAGCAAAGAAAAGGAGAAAATATTATGAAGCAAAAAAAAAAAAATCACACCAACATTAAACTATTACGACGTCTCTTTTATAGTAGAAATATAATTAATAATGTTATTTTATTTATGATAAATATTATTATGGACCAAACTTAAGAATTTCTTTTGGTAAAAATATTAAATATTTCGATATAAAATCTTTATCATTTTATTTCAAATATGTATTCTCTACTTTTATTTCATACTATATTTCTAAAAATATTATCTTCTATTAATTATCTTTTAATAATAAAAAATACATCTCATCAATTAGACGTTGATTTCTCAATAATTATTCTTTGAGATACAAATATATAATTTTTACAACTTTTTATAATTAAGGTGAGAATATATATATATATATATATATATATATATATATATATATATATATATATATATATTGCAATTTTCTCTCTCCACACGAAATAATGGTATTATTAAATGTGAAATTTCAATGACGAGAAGTTTGCTTAAGTTTCTATATCGACCATTTTAGTTTGTACACTATGCCTTTCCTCGACTACGAAGTCCATTGATTAGTCAATGTAATTAAACATCTTCCTCTAAATTTCTATTAAGAAAGATAATTTTTATAAATGATGGATTATTAATGCATGATAATCTTGAAGAATGCAAAAATGTCTTCTTATAATCAATGTTATATTTTTAAGTAAAACTTTTCACAATAAATTTAGCATTGTAACATTCAAGGTTGTTATATGAGTTACATTTGATCTTAAAGACCCACTTACAATTAACTCTCTTGTAACTTTCTAATTTTACAAGGTTCAGGCACCATTATGTTTCATGAATTTTAACTCTTCTTTCATGACATTTAACCATTTATTAGACTTTTTTTGTGACATTTAACCATTTATTAGAATTATCACAACTTACCGCCAATGAAAATGAAATTGGATCATTATCATTAATGATTTAGTCAATCTCTGTTACATGTAGATATACTACTTAATCATACGAAATAACTTGTTTTCGTTTTCTTTGATATCTTCTCAATGTATTTCATGTGTGATTCTTCTGCAGTAGGTCCATTTTTAACCATGAGTTCATGATTGTGTTGCTCTTTTTCATTATTATTTGGAACAATAGATAAGAGAACACTTACTTTAATGTCAAAAACACAAGTAAGAGGGACTTGCATCTTAACTTCTTTAATTTCTAATTATATTCTTATAAAAAAAATTACAACAAGATAAAATTTAAAATTATTTTTTATATTTTCTATTTTATCTTTGAGAAATATTTGATAGACATTAAATAAGAAAGATGCATAATAAAAGAAAAGTATAGATGTGATGTGATATAATAAATGGAGTTGGAGGAGCTCGCCGGTCAAAGTAAAGCTACGTTATGTTAAAAAGGTACTCAATCAAAACAATCATAGTAAGCTAATGAAACTTTATTGGATGATAATTCATCAATAGAATCACCAGAGTCACGTGATTATTTTTTATTCATACATACTATAACCTGTAGCTCACACTATACTTGCGCATACATTTTATTTTAACCGATACATAAGGAATGAAGTGAAGTGTGTTAATTAATCCCATGCTAGGAAAGAGTTTAAGGGCAGAATGTGATGACATATTCGGGCCTGTTGGAGCAAGTGAAAGTGCTACTCTTATCATCATAAGCATAGCTATAAGCATCAGGACACTGTTCCTCAAAAAATTGAGAATAACTAGTTGGTGGACACGTTTCAGCCGTGTTATTAGGTCCAGTGCAACAATATTGATCTCCTCCAAAAGCCAAACAAGCACTCTTGCAACCAATTACGTTCCCATCAGATCCTTTCATTTGAAGATCAGCCGGACAAGCAGCATTGATGTTCTTAGGACAACTCGAGGTCTTGCAGTCGCCACTCCCACCTTGTGGGGTTACCGACATCGGCACATTGAACCCGTCGACGTTGCTAACATCGTAGAAATCTTGTCCTCCGTTTTCGGCCACAGTGATTTCAACCAATGTAGCCGGTGGGACTGCACCTGCGCCGTTGCACGCCACTTGGCCGGACGCGCAATCGGCGGTGGCACAGCTGAACTTGCCGTTGTTGTTGGAGCATCCAGTTCGAGCCCAGAACCGACCTGACCATGGAGATGGAAGGTCAACGGAGTCCGATGCTCCTGAAGCTAACTCGAAACCTGTTTTTGATAGCTGAGGCTTTTGGTCACCCGTTAGGGTTCCTGGCCATACTGTATATGTGCACTTGTTCGTGAAAGTTACCTTCGCTCCATTACCAACTGCATACAATTCATGATTTTATTTATTCTTAATACAAATTTAATTAGACAATTATAATTCATTATATAAATATTCTTGAAACAATTAGATAAGAATAAAGTGTTTCTAATATTTTATAGTTGTTTAATTAAAAAAAAATTCATCATTATCGTGTGTATATATATATATAATAAATAGAATTTTGTTTCTAACAAATATTATTTAATTTGACAAAATTTAGAATTAAAAATATTAAATGATTAATTAAAAACTTAATTATAAGTTATTTTAGAATCTCACTTAAGATGTAAGTGTTATCTCTCGAAGTGTTTCCTAATTTGATTTTAAAAACTAAATTAAGAATCATCTTGATGAGTGTCACTAATTAATTATAATTTGTTACTATTTGTGGTTGATATAGGATTTGGATTTATTCCGATATACATGATAAAGGAAATAAACAAAGAAGGAAATAAAATGAAAATTGAAATAAATGAAATATATGTATATTTACCATAGAAGAGGAATGCAAAGCAAAGGCAGAGAGCAGCAACACGGGTGGTGGTCATGTTGTTGGGATGTTTGTGGATTTGCAAGTGTAATTGTGAGTGTTAAATGCATGCTGGGAACAATGCTATATATAGGCTACGAGGGTTGAATATTCAACTATGCGTATTCGGTAGGATGAACAATTTTGTGGCATTAAGACATGACTTTGACTAGTTAAAGGCTGCCGTCATATTGGTATCATAATGGCTGCTGTCACAATCCTTGTAGAAATGTCTTTATGTTGTGATCTACCGGGATCATCGCCGTGAATGATTCAATAGTTTTTTCATAAAGAAAATTCCTTCATCTTAATCTTCTAAACCTATTACGTGTATGTATATGGTTGAATTAATTTTAATGAAAAAATATTTTTTAATTTTAATATAATATAAAAAATAATAGAAAAAAAAAATTATATACAATAATTTTAAGAGAAAGAAAGTTACAATACGAAAATAAAAAGTAACCAATATATAATAAAAGATAAGTAAATCAATTCTAACAGAGTCAGGAGACAGTGACAAAATATATCTATAAATAGTAGAGAAAAATTAAATAAAAACATATTTTATTTTTTAATTTTGTTGTATTTATAATTAATTTTATTATAAAATAATAAATTATTTAAATAAAATAAAATTTTTAACTTGAATCTATCAAGCTAGTTGATTTGATAATTTTTTTATTAATTTTATTAGTTTTAAAATTAATTTAATAATCAACTTAATGTCAAATTAATTTTTTGAATCAAATTAATTTTTTGAATCAAATTAAGATATACTCCTTCGTAATTTAATCCGCTGAATTCAATTTTAATAATATTGATAAATATTTAAAACACAAGGTTTTTCATGATGAGAACATAAATTAATAAATTAATAATCCTTTTTTGAAGATCTATAAGTCCGTACTTCTTTTCTTGATAACTAGATAAAAAATTTAAATTTTGATGATATATTTTCCGAAATTTGAAATATATTATAAGAATAACATTTATCAAATACTCTTTTTCTTACGCTCTTTGTTTTTATTATTTTTCTGTATATACAATTATCCACTACCAAAAGCAATGTTATCTAATTTCCGACGCACAAAAGTGGGTGTTCCCTTTCTAATATAGTTTCTCCCATGCCCAAGATCAAAAATTGAACATAACTTGGTAAGATATACACTGCGCTGCCATTAGAATCAACCATGATTAGTAACACTCTCTTAATTATTAACTAAATTTATTGGAAACTAAAATTTTGGTAGCTCGTACTTCTAAATTGGGAGAGATAGTCATCAAATAAGAAGTGAGATGTGAAAACCCTTTTGCTACGTAGGGGAAACTCTACGTTACCCCTAAAATTCAATTTTTATTAAACTCTTAATTAATTTACTTGTGGAATACGAGTTAATTTGACTTAAGAGGTAAGAGGTAATGGTGAGTTAATTTACTTGTGGAAATATGAGTTATTAAACTCTTAAAGTCATGTCTTAATGCCACAAAATTGTTCCACGTACCAAATACTAATAGTTGAAGATTCAAGCCTCGTAGCCTATTCATAGCATGGTTTCCAAGCAAGTAAATTAATTAAGAGTTTAATAAAAATCAAATTTTAGGGGTAAGGTAGAGTTTCCCTTGTGTAGCAAAAGGGTTTTTACATCTCATTCTTATTTGATAAATTTTTTTTTCTAAAAAGGTCTCTTAGGTCTCTTTAATTATGTCGGCTTGGATGCACGTGATTCCAAGTTAATGCTAGATAAAAAAAATTTTAGTTATAATTTTTCATGCAATGGTTATAATAGTTTTTTTTTTATTGATTATTAGAAAATTTGTGAAAGTAACATACAATGTCAGTTATTACAAAATTTGATACGGAAGTGACATACTCATGTCGTTGTAATAGAAATTGATGTGTTCTTTTTTTTTTTTTAATTCCACGTCAATTTTTTTAATAAATGACGTGTTATGTTACTTACATGTTGCGTTTTGTAATAATTAACGTGAAAAAAATTTATTTTATTAAATATTAGTGTTTTTTTGTTCATTTTCTTTTCATGTCTTTTTGTGTTCATTTTCTTCTCACGTTTGTTCTTTCTCTTTTGCTCTCATACCTATTCTCTTTTTCTTACTCTTTGTTCCACTTTTCTCTCTATGTATATCTCTCTCCCTTTATTGTCACTCCCTTTGT
Source organism: Hylodesmum podocarpum (assembly GCA_026586105.1). NCBI lineage: Eukaryota > Viridiplantae > Streptophyta > Magnoliopsida > Fabales > Fabaceae > Hylodesmum > Hylodesmum podocarpum. The sequence goes on along the minus strand of JALJEV010001436.1, from coordinate 8,719,147 downwards.
TATCGTTCCACTCCGATCGCGGTCTCTCTCTTACTTCTACCATAGTTGTTCCAGTTGTTTATCGCGATTTCTCTGTCATGGTCTCTCTCCTACTATTACTATTGTTTGCCTCGTTGCAATGGTCTCTCATTTCAGTTGCCTTCGCCGCGGTGGTCACTTCAAATTTATAATATGTGATGATTGATTTCGAGATATAGTTATTAATGAGATCCAATTGCTTTCGTGTTTAGTCATGTGTGTAATTTAACTTGAGCTCTCCTCTTTGCTTGAAGGTTTTTCAGTGAGCTTTTTTTCCTTTTTCTTGAAGAAGCGTTGACCTCTCCCCTTTTTCATCATCATCTTCTTAAAGCGTCTGGCCATGAGAGAAATCTCATCATCAGACGATCCGTCAGACGAATCAGACTCAGTGGTGTCAGCTTTCAGAACTTTGTGCTTCTTCTTTCTTTTCTTCTTAGGAGTTTCCTCCTTCGGCATGTTGTTGACAGTTGGAAGAGTTATGTGCTCTTGAACTTTGATCTTGTCTCTCTTACACAGAAGTACCTCATATACTCTCAAGGCTCCTATTAACTCATCAAGAGTTAATGTCTTCATATCACGCCCAACTGAGATGGCAGTGGATATAGCTTCCCATGGAGGGGGAAAACTATCCAATATCTTCATGTTGTTCTGGGCCTTGGTGAATGTAATGTCCAGCACAGTGAGTCCATTCAATATTGTTTGGAATCTTCCAAACATCATGTCAATGGATTCTCCTTTCTTCATTGAGAACATCTCATATTATCTTTGAAGAGTGACAACTTTCCTCATACGCACATCCTCAGTTCCTTCATACGAAATCTTGAGGGCATCCCAGAGCTCTTTAGCGGTTTTGTAGGCACATAATCTATTGTATTCTGTCCTTGATAATGCACACATGATGACATATCTGGCTTTGTTGTTGAGTTCCATAAGCGAGTATTCTTTATTTTCCCATTCAACCTCGGGTTTGACAATAGGAATGTTTCCTTGAGTTATGATGTTCCACAGTCTGTACTAGGTGGATTTGATGTACATCTCTTTTCGATCAGCCTAGTAGGGATAGTCATCACCAGAGAACGCTGACGACTTATTCATGGATGACCCTCCAGACAAGAACGAAGGTCCTTGAGACTCCATTCTGGATCTTTTCCTCTAGTAGTTGTAAAGCGCTCAACCCTTAGAGGCTGAGCTCTGATACCAAACTGTAAAAGATAGAACACAAGAAGGGGGGGTTGAATTGTGTTACTTAAAAAAAATTGTTCCTTTCGTCTGTGGGTTTAAATATGTTCAGACGAAACAATCTTAATCTTCAAAGGTTGATTTTACTGAACAAACGTTATAGTTTGATTATCCCCGTTAGTCAAATACTTAATAAAACAAATACACAAGTATTTTTATACTGGTTCGTCTATGCAAGACTACGTCCAGTTACCCAGTAACAACTGAGTTTTCACTACGAACCGTGAAGGGGTTACAAGTATTATTTGTGCCCAACCACTTCTAGCTATAACACGATATTCTTTGAACACAGCCTTCGCAGGCTAAACAACAAAGGTATTGTTTGAACAACCAGCCTCCTCAGGCTAAAACACCAGACAAGTGGATTTGAAAGGGTTCTTTAAAAAAAAAAATTTCATCTTCGCACAGAGGGTTTTACAGTGAAGAGCAGAAGTAACATAGAGCGAATTCACAATAAGATAGAATATTGAAGCGTGTTCGCCAATTGAACTTTGAAGAAGCGAAGTCTTTAAATAGACAAAATCTTTAGATATCCGTTAGACATAGAAGAAAGCCATTGAGCGTTTTCCAAGCGAAGTCCAAAAAGGTGTCAGAGAGTACTTGAGCGATTGATGGCGTGTGCAGCGGATTTGGATAGCGTGCGCAGTACTTTTTCTGACTTGTACAGAGACTTTTGACAAAAGGTGAGAACCTTTTCGAGTTGCATATGTAAGCGTGAGTCCCCATACTGATCTTGGATGCTTCTAATGAGTACTTCTTAAGATTTGAAATCTTGGCGCGAGTGACTCATACTTTGCTTCACTTCTTTGGCAGACGATGAACTTCTTCAGTCTTAAAAGATTTTCGTCTTAGCCTAACGTCTGATGACTAATGACTTCAACTTTGAGGGGTCATCTTCCGTTTGCGTCTGACTTGATGTTCCGTCTGTAGATGTTCCGTCTGTCTTGTAATAATCAAAACTTTAGAGATGTTAATCATCTTGATCTAACATATTCTTTGTAACACAGCCTCTTCAGGCTAAAACCAGGTATTCTTTGCACACACAGTCTCCTCAGGCTTAAAGTACTACTAAGTGGATTTAAGATAGTTTTAAGAAAAACTTAAGAATTCTTCTACGCAGAGAGGGTTTTTACAATGAAGAATAAATTCTTTTTGATTCAAGAGCGAAGACAAGTATAAGCTTATGTAGCGTTTTCGCCAACTTGAAACTTTAAAGAGAAGACCTTTATATAGGCAACAGTCTTGGAGAGATCCGTTAGACTCAAATCTTGACCGTTGTCCTTTTCTTGAAGCTTTCCCATTAGTGACAGAGATTAATCAGAATAATTAATGTTTGAGCAGCGGAGTCAGCGCACATCCAATACCTTTTTTTGACTTGATCAGATTGAATAACAAAAAGGTGATCTGCTTTTCGTGTTGCAGAGGTTTTACATAGTATCCAACCACTTTTGAAAACTTCCATGAGTAACGACTAGATTTGAAATGTGCACAAGTTACTTCATCTGTCTTCAGCTTCTACTTGTAAATGATGGGTCTTGATAGAAACCGTAGTCTTCGAAGGATGTTCTTCGAGGAAAGTCCAAAGATAATGTCGTCTACCATCATACTTGTATCGTCTGAACTTTGTAACATAGCCTCAAAGATGAAAAAGAAACTCATCAGATTGAGTAGTCATCTTTCATCTGAGATCTTCTATTGTCTGATCTCACTTCGTCTGAAGTCTTCTATCGTCTGATCATACTTCGTCTGAAAGTATCGTCCGTCTTGTAATTATCAAAACAAAGAGTGTTAATCATCTTGATCTAACAAGTCAGAAAATGAATCTATCAATATTTTGTGCTAATTGGAAATATCTTTTCCTTCTTCATCTTTTAACATCATGGTTCACTTAATTGCTCATGTGGTTCTGGCGATAAGGTTGTGTGGTCTAATTTACTTGAGGTAGATGCACCTTGTTAAATGATACATAAAGATATTAAAAGGATATGTGAAGAATTACTATAGACACAAAATCTCTATTATTGAAAGATACATTGTAGATAAAATTATTGAATTTTGTACGAATTACTTATTAAAGACTGAATGTATAGAGATTCCTAAGTCCCTACATGATGAAAGATGTGAATGCAATAGTACATAATTCAAAAAGATTATTTGAGTAAATAAATAAAAATTAGAACAAACATATTTATATATATTGAACAAAATGGATGGAATTTTTTTTACATATATAATCATATAAATGATATTAAAAAAAATTACCTAAAAATAATAAAAAAATAATAATGAATGAACATAACAATAAGTTTTTAACTTGGTTTAAGGATGAAACTTATAACAATATTAAAAAATACTATGGAGATTAGCTCCACGTGAATGTATTACAAATGTCATCCATTATTATTCACTAAATTTATTTGAAATCTCAAATTTTGGTAGTTTATACTTATATATTAGGAGAGATAATCCTCAAATAAGAAGAGATGTAAAATACCGTTGTTGCTACACTTTACCTTACCCCTAAAATTCGATTTTTATAAAACTCTTGACTAGTTTATTTGTGGAAATATCGGTTAATTTGACTTAAACAACAAAATACATATTCAAGAACATACACATTCTACGCACAATTCAATACCGTTATCATTTCACACGTTAAGACATTAAATGTCCGAAATCATATTCCTTTGAAATTCTAAAATAACCACTGTGATCTTGAATTTTGGTACGAGTTTAATTTATTTATTTTTATTTATGAAATGAATTATTTTTCTTGAAACGCTTGTTAAATAATTTCCTTAATTTAATCTTAATGTTAAATTTGATTTTCTTATTTTTAAATTTAATTTCGAAAATTTATTTTGTTAAATCAAAATTAAATAATAATATTTTTATTTAATATTAATCATTTATTTAAATTCAAATTTTAATGTTAGTTTGGAATCATCTGTTGGCAAATGTCACTTGCATCATATCATGACATGTCATCTGAATCTTTATCTGGAAATACTCTGTTTTCTTCTTTTGGATTCATAAATTTTTTATTATTGATGTTGATTAAATTACAATATTAGATTAGATTTTAAAATTCAAATACAGATAATTGATATATATATATATATATTAAATTACATATTAATGATTTAATTTGTTGACTCAATAATAAAATTAAGTTACAAATTAATAACATAATTAATTAAATTTAAATTCCAATCTTAATTTGAAATGAAACTAAGTTTAAACCGTGTTTACATGTGTCATCCTAAACAGTATAGCACACGTATCAATTCGAAGCTCCGTAAAATGCAATGTGAAATTCATGGATTGATAAATTTACAAATGTATCAATCTGAACCCACCGTGTGTCTCCCTCTACTCTCTCTTTACATATAAGTCTTAAGTTCCTTTGCGATTTGGTAATTATTAAACCAATCTCATATCGTTTATAAATATCTACAAGTAAAAAATTATTTATTTCCTTTTTCAATTATAAATCTTTGTTGGAAATTTTTGGTTCATCACTTTTAAAGTAATTTCTTTTTTAGCCGTATTTTTTCTGCTACGAAATTTGAATTCAAGCCTTTATTTAAAATATCAGATAATAGCTTAATATTAATACATTTACAAGGTTGCATAATAGTGAGATTAAGGAGAAGAAATTTTGTTTGTGAAAAACCTAATAAATCATTCACGCCGTGAATCCCGGTAGATAGATCAACACTAACAATTTACACATTTTTAAGCGGATACGAAAGCAGACTCTTATTTTACTGGTCAAGGGTTGACAGCAGCCTTGACCGCTAACTCAAAGTCTTGTCTTAGTTCCACAGATTTATTCCACGTACCACATGCTCATACTTAATGCCTTAATGCCACAAAATTGCTTCACGTACCCAATACGCAAAGTTGAAGATTCAAGCCTCATACCAAATACACATAGTTGAAGATTCAAGCCTCGTAGCCTATATATAGCGTGGGTCACAACATGCATTTAAAACTCACAATTACACTTCCAAAACCACAAACATCCCAACAATATGACCACCACGTACACCCGTGTTGCTCTTTGCCTTTGCTTTGCATTCCTCTTCTATGGTAAATATACATATATTTCATTTATTTCAATTTTCATTTTATTTCCTTCTTTGTTTATTTCCTTTATCATGTATATCGAAGTAAATCCAAATCCTATATCAACGAGAAATATTAACAAATTAGAATTAATGAGTGACACTCACCAAGATGATTCTTAAGTTAGTTTTTAAAATCAAATTAGGAAACACTTCGACAGATAACACTTACATCTTAAGTGAGATTCTACAATAACTTGTAATTAAGAAAAAATAAATTAAGTCGTTGATTAATCATTTAATATTTATTAGAAACACACAAATCTATTATTTTTCTTATATATATATATGATAATAATGGAATTTTTTTTTAATTAAACAACTATAAAATAATACATATTTAAAAAACACTTTATTCTTATCTAATTGTTTCAAGAATATTTATATAATAAATTATAATTGACTAATTAAATTTGTATTAATAATAAATAAACTCATGAATTGTATGCAGTTGGTAATGGAGCGAAAGTAACTTTCACGAACAAGTGCACATACACAGTATGGCCAGGAACCCTAACGGGTGACCAAAAGCCTCAGCTATCAAAAACAGGTTTCGAGTTAGCTTCAGGAGCATCAGACTCCGTTGATCTTCCATCTCCATGGTCAGGTCGGTTCTGGGCTCGAACTGGATGCTCCAACAACAACGGCAAGTTCAGCTGTGCCACCGCCGATTGCGCGTCCGGCCAAGTGGCTTGCAACGGCGCAGGTGCAGTTCCACCGGCTACATTGGTTGAAATCACTGTGGCCGAAAACGGAGGACAAGATTTCTACGATGTTAGCAACGTTGACGGGTTCAATGTTCCCATGTCAGTTACACCACAAGGTGGGAGTGGCGATTGCAAAACGTCGAGTTGTCCTAAGAACATCAATGCTGCTTGTCCGGCTGATCTTCAAATGAAAGGATCTGATGGGAACGTAATTGGTTGCAAGAGTGCTTGCTTAGCTTTTGGAGGAGATCAATATTGTTGCACTGGACCTAATAACACGGCTGAAACGTGTCCACCAACTAGTTATTCTCAGTTTTTTGAGGAACAGTGTCCTGATGCTTATAGCTATGCTTATGATGATAAGAGTAGCACTTTCACTTGCTCCAACAGGCCCGAATATGTCATCACATTCTGCCCTTAAACTCTTTCCTAGCATGGGATTAATTAACACACTTCACTTCATTCCTTATGTATCGGTTAAAATAAAATGTATGCACACGTATAGTGTGAGCTACAGGTTATAGTATGTATGAATAAAAAATAATCACGTGACTCTGGTGATTCTATTGATGAATTATCATCCAATTAATAAAGTTTCATTAGCTTACTATGATTAATTTTGATTGGGTACCTTTTTAACATATACGTCGCTTTAGTTTGACCGGCGAGCTCCTCGTATTCCATTATAGTATATCACATCAAATTTACATTTTTCTTTTATTATGCATCTTTCTTATTTAGTTTTTTCTTTTAGTATTTGGTGTCGATTAAATATTTCTCAAAGATAAATAGAAATATAAGAAAGAATTTTAATTGTATCTTCTAGAGTAGTTTTTTTTACTTTTGGGCAGAGTAATCTCCAACTTCAAATCTTTAATCTTTAGTTTTTATATAGATGAAAAATATGAAATTGTGATAAGTCATTGATGTATGAGTTTACTCAACGTTCTCATACATTTAATGTAATTGGATAGGCATTTAATATCAAAGGCAACACTTTTTATAAAGTATAAAAATTAGGTACTGAAATTGAGTCATTCTTTCTAAGTGTCAGAAAACATTCTCATTTGTTCTAACTTCTTTCACAAAAAAGTAGTTATTTTCTTCGTACTTGTTTTGAGCAACAAACTTTTAAGATGACTTAGAATTATAATAAGTCAATTTATAATCTTTAACACCAGTTTTGAATCCAACAATTGCTTTAGTCTCTGTTTGTGGTGACATAAATCCCTCCTTACAACTCACTAATTTAGAATTCACAAAACAACAAGGTCTACTTGACATGACTTAGGAGCTAACCAAATCTTTTACTTCACAAGAAACTTTCACAAATAATCAACTAATAGTTAGTATAAAGGTAACAAATTTGCTAAGACATGAATCATCTGTTGAGACTTCATTCATCTACTAGCTCTATTCGTCTTACATAGGGGTAAGAACAGTTTAGATGGCCTGTCAAGGGCCTATGGCATAATCTGTCTTTGGCCTGGCTTAACTTGGTCTGTTTTATAAATGAGTTAGACGCAATCTACTTTTTTAGTCTATTTTATTATATGGGTCAGGCCCAGGCTAATTTTTTTTTAGCCTATTTGACCTGTCCGGCCGGCTGATTGAGATTGATATTAAAAATACGGTAGAGGTAGGATTTAAACGTATGTATCAAGGTTCAAATCAAAACCATTAACAAACACCACAATACTCTTTTATTATAAATGTCTTGAAAAATTATATCTATATTTGGAGAAATAAGTCAGCCTATCAAGACATAGGCTAAACCATACTTTATAAACAGGCCAGACCAGGCTGAAAAAATAGCCTATTATAGGCCACAAACCAAGCTCAAACCTACAAAATATCAAACAGATTTGACTTGTTAAGAATTGAGCCTGGCCTGGCCTGGCCTAACCTATCCTGTTCCCACCCCTAGTCTTATACATGGATCTTTTATTCTAATCATATTTAATCATCAAAATTAAGGCCTAGACCATTAAGAATTGGGTCTAACCTGATCTATCATGTTCTTACCCTTAACTTTGTACATGAATCCTTTATTCTATTCATATATAATTATTAAAATTAAGGGATATAATATGTTCTCGCTGGATTTTGAGGTAGCCCGAGCTGAGCTCGGCCCTAAGAAATCCGGCGGCGTGAGGGATTGGAACCCTCGTTGATTTGTATGAGTAATTTAGATTTTATTTTGTGTGTCAGTTTTGAGTCCTCTATCGGTATTTATAGGGATCATAATTAGGGTTTCATATTCGTGGATTTCATGGGGAAGATTGTTTCAGGCCCAAGAATCCCGATAAATCAGGGAAAAGATATACGTCCATATTTGTCCAGATATGTTCTGTTTATGTTAAGCTCAACCCGGTCAGTGAGGTGAGCCCGGATCCAGGGGATGAACTCAGTGCTCATCCTCAGCCCGGTACATAATACATCTTTAAAAAAATTATTTAACAATACGTAACTTAAAGAAGTTATTATAAATTACCAAGTATTGTCTTCTCAAATGGTTCCGGAATAACCCAAAGAGATAGGCATGTGAATATCTCTCCTATGGCCACAACTCAAACAATACAATTGATGCTATGAACTCAAACAATACAATTGATGCTATGTATCACGAGCTGAACCCTCCACCTGTCACATATTACCTCTCTTTAGTAACTATTTTTGCTCAAATTTGTTGGTCATATTCTTTAATTTTTGAATAAAATATTGACTAATAATTGAACATTTGTTACTATCACTATTTTTAGTGTTCACGTTAACAAATATTTAAGAATTAAAAATATTGACGTGATAAATATTTTGAGGTTAAAACTGAAACATTTTTAGAAAAAGAAAAAAATAAAAAAAAATATATGAAATTTAATTTTTAAAATAAATTTTTTATTAACTAATTTGTTAACATTCATTTTTTTTTAAGTTTTTAAAAAGTATGTAAAACTTTGTATAAATTAGCTAATGAAAAGGGTTTCTTATTTTCTTTTTATAAACAAAAATTCTTTATTAAAAACCCAAATTAACCGTAAATATATTTTACACAATGTTTTTAATGATTTAAAAAAATATTAAATAAATTTATATTTTTAAAATGTTATATTGAGAAAGAGACATAAAATTATAAGATTTTAAGATCTTATCTCTTGTGTATTCACGTGTAGACTTGGTTAAGAGTAGAAATAGTAGAGTCATTTATGTCTTATGTGTCCTGACCTGCTTAAAAAATTTGGTCTAACCTGTAGTCTGTTTCTCTAAATATAGATATAATTTTTCATAATATTTATAGTAAAAGAATATTTTGGTGTAGTAATTAGTAATTTTGATTTAAATCTTGTTATATGAGTTTAAATCATACCTCTATTATATTTATAATATCAAATTCAATGAGGCCAAAGACAAATAAGACTAAATGAAACAAGTCAAACCGAAGATAGATAAAACCATAAACTCCATACTGTCGAAGGCAAATAAGACCACAAACCCCATATTGTTCGCATAAGTAAAGCTAAACGAAACATGTAAAATTAAAGATAGATAAAGCTAGGTAATGCTAAATGAAAAATAAATCAAAGATAGGTAACACCACGAACCTTAGACCACCAAAAACAAGTAAAAAACAATTAAGATCACAAACCCCACATCCCTTACATGTCAATTAAAACTATTTACACTCCTACTCGTCTGGACAAATTCTTTAATAATATTTTTTTAAATATGCACATTAACTATTATTTTGTTGGACTTCTAGAACAAAGTTTAATAATATTCTATTATGGGTTTCTAAAACATTTAACATTATAAAACTCAATTCCACATCCCACTTGACCCGGCGAGGCTAACACAACTTATATATGTATCCATAAGAATTTATATATATTTATATATAAATTTTAAAAATATTAAAAAAAATCTTATTTTATATTATTGTATTTACTGCTTTGGTCAAGATCACTAGTCTATTTTAAGGAATTTTTATTTTAATTCTAGAAGGAACGTTACTCATTACAAAGATTTTAACTTTAGAAGGAACGTTACTTATTATAAGGATATTAAATATTTCAAATAATTTTTCTTATTATATTTTTAATAAGGATTAATTAAGTTTTTATTTTTTTAAGATCCTTATATTAATTTTTTTTAAAAAAATTAATTACATATATTTTCAATATATATCATTAAATTAAAACTATTAAATGATGACGTAGTTACATTAAAAAAATGACTTAACACTATTATTATTGACGAAAAATTAAGTAAGAGTCATTTATTAATTGTTGAAATATTTTATGATTAATAGTCAAAATCTTAAAAACTAGAAGAATAAAAAAATTAATTAACCTTTTTAATAAAACATGAATGTTCTGCGGGAGAAAAGAAGTAAAATATATCTTTTGTTTAAATAAATGAGTATTTTGAAAAAATATCTTAAATTATTAATTAAAAAGAATATTAAATATGTTTCTAAATTTTTTAACTATTTAAAAAAGTAAGTATCAGATAAATTTTATATTTTTATTATAAGAAATGATGGCATGATCTACGGATGATAAGCAGCAAATTAACATGTATATTTTGTCAAGATCAATGGTTTTCTAGAAGGAACCCTTGAGGTATTGATTAAATTGATATTAACTATTTTTATTAATATTTTTTACATAATATTTTAATAATTTAAAATTTAGTATTTTTTATTATAATAAATGATGAAGCATTCTACAGATGATAAACAACATGTTTTTCTTTCGTCAAAACCAACTTTTTTAAAGGAACTTAATTCTTACGGTATTAATTGAAAATAGATTAAATATAATCAATTAAATATTTCAAATAATTTAAAAATAAGTATTTAATAAATTTATATATATATATATATATATATATATATATATGTATGTATAATAAATGATGGAATGTTCTAAAGAAAATATGAAGCAAACTGTGACTTTTTCTACTATCAAAAACTTTAATGAAAGGAACATTTAATGTTAATGTGACTTTTTCTGCTATCAAAAACTTTATTGAAAGGAACATTTAATGTTTTAACTAAAAGATATCAAATATATATATACACCTTATTGAATGCTTTTAATAAATTAGAAATAAGTATTTGATAAGCTTGTACTTTTTTTAATAAAAAATGATGTTTTCATAAAAAAAAAAAAAACTGTTTTTTCTTACATAAATATCATAAGAACATTATTTGGTTAGTATTTATATTTAAACAAAATTAAAATTTCTCAATCTTAAATATGCATGTAAACGGTCAAATTTTTAATTTTTTTAAAAGGAAAAAGCAATCATAAAATAGATTAAAAAAAGAATATTCTTTTGACAATTTTCTTATATAGGTGTGTAGGGAGTGCGAAGAATTGACTAAGCTACTTTCTTTCTCAGTCACAGCTTTGCATCAACCAAGACCATGGAAATTGAAACAACCTCCTCGCAATTCATCAAACCCTCTAGTCTAACACCACACCCAAAAACACATAACCTCTCAATCTTAGACCAGTTTATCCCTTGTATATATATCCCAATGGTGTTTATCTACTCTGCTGCTATGAGCACTCAAGCCACTATTGGTGATATAATTCAACAAAAATTGAAACAACTAAAGGAATCCTTATCACAAGTGTTGATCCAATTTTACCCTTTTGCCGGAAGGGTTAAAGACAAGCTTACTGTTGATTGCAATGATGAAGGGGTTCATTACACTGAGGCCAAAGTAAATTGTACCCTAGTTGAATTTTTCAACCAATCTAATTTCTCATCATTTATCCATAAGTTTCTTCCAAATCAACCAATTATGGAATTAGCGATTGAAGGGTACACATTTATGGTAAAAGTGACCTGTTTTGCATGTGGTGGCATGGTGATTGGTACCTTGATATCTCATATGATAGCGGATGGAGCAGCCGCTAGTGTTTTTTTAAACACTTGGGGTTCTAAATCTCGTAGTGATCAATTTCAACATGCATTTGAAATTCCTAATTTTGATTCTCCTTTCCCTCGGAATTTTGCATGCCCACAAGCCACAAATGTGATGGCTTTGTGTGGCCAATTTTTGAATAGGGGTAGGCTTGCTACAAGGAGATTCTTGTTTAATGTTGATGCTATTGCAAAATTAAGGGCTCAAGGGTCTAGTTCAATTGTGCAAAACCCTACTCGAGTTGAGGTAATAACATCCCTTCTATGCAAATGTATTGCAAAAGTTTTCAAGGCAAACTCTAGTTTAGAGAAGCCAACTTTGATAACTCATGCGATAAATATGCGTAGAAGGGCATCTCCTATTTTTCCAAATTCGTATATGGGTAATTTTGCTTGGTTGGCTACGGCTTTGATGAGTGCAAAAGAGAATGTAATTAATGAGTTACCTAATTTTGTTATTAAATTAAGGGAAGCAATTACAAGCATCGACTCTAATTTTGTGAAAGGCTTCCAAGGGGAAGGAGGGTTTGCTTACTTATGTGAACTTTCAAAGAAATTAACTGAGAAAGCTTGGATTGCACCAACAAGTGGGGTTAATTATGTTCACTATACTAGTTGGTGTAATTTTGGTCTTTATGATGTTGATTATGGATGGGGAAGACCAATTTGGGTGTCTTGTGTTGCTGATTCACCTAACAATTCTATGTATTTTAACTCAGTCATACTAATGGATACACCATTAGGAAATGGAATTGAAGTTTGGGTTTATTTAAATGAAGATGAAATGGCCATATTGCAACAAGACAAGGAGCTCCTTCAATTTGCAACCCTAGATCCAAATCCTCTACAACTAAAGGATCATACATCTCATACATGATGGTCCTAATTCCCGATGTTCTTCTTTTTATATTAACCCCCTAGAGTATATGTGTTTTGCTCTTTATGTATGTATTCAAATAACGGGTTAATATGATAATAAACTGTTATATACCAAATCTATTTATATTCCGTTTGTGATTGTTGATATGAATATGTAGATGTGCATATAGGAATTAAGTATTATTTATTAATTTTTAGTTTGTAATGTAATAATTTTAATCATACAAAATAGTTACATAGATAAAATAATTATGTTTGGCCAGTGATCAAAAATAGTATTTTTTTTTTCAATGATCAAATTGAGAAAATTTTATAATAAACAATTTTACATAAAAGGTAAATTTACATATCTAGTCTTATACATTAAATTAGATTTTCTATCTATTTTTAGAGTAGTCTATTCTCCCCCACTTTTTATTTCTCACATCTACTCTCATTCAACTATTTTCTTTTAGCCAAATATTAAACTATAATCTCTTTTATTGTAACATAGATTCTATTTTTCATATCATAATTTTGTTTTTAATTTTTTTCTTTCCCGAATTTTGCTGCTCTCCCTTAATTTTATTTTCTTTACTTTATTAAAAAATGTTAATATTTATTATGTTATTTTAAAGAAAACAACCATTCAAAATAAAAAATGAAACTAGACCTATTATTAATTTAAATTTATTAAATTATAAAAACATTTTGATTAAAATTAAGAGTAAATATATTCTCATCTTTTCATATTATTTTTTAAGAAATAATATTCTTGTTTTTTTTATATATAAGCAACATTGAATTTCATTATTTCCATGTTTCCTATCATTATTATAATTATTATTTTGACTATTTTAATTATTAATTGATTGAGAATAAATATATATTTTGATAGAAATGTGTCAGACAAAAATTAACAAAAAATATTCCACAAATAAAAATATAAAACTTTATCAAAGTCTTTTGATATTTATTTATTTATTTTGATATGTCTTCTCATAATATTTTTTGGTAAATAATATTTAATTAAATGATACAAAAAAATTTCACATATTTCATGATAATTCATTATTACAGAATGAAATACCCTTCTAGTTTTGATTTTTAGAGGTGGTCTTATTTGAATATCTGACCTTTAAAAATTGACTAATTAGTAGTACTCACAGTAATTTACACTAGAGTTTATTAAATGTTATCAAAATCATTTCAAAGATAAATTAAATAACAAAATTAAAAATAACAGACTAATTTATCCATTTTTAAAAGTCAAACAAAAATGATATGAATTCTAAAATTTAAGACCCAAAGTGATACTTCATTCATTTGTTTATCATCACATAAATCTCACGAATTAGATTTAAATTACGTGATGCAAAAAATAATATATATGTGTATATATATAATATAATATAATATAATATAATATAATATAATATAATATAATATAATATAATATAATATAATATAATATAATATAATATAATATAATATAATATAATATAATATGAAGGTGTCTATTTAGAAATAATTAATGGATGCACTATCACTGTAAATATTTTTGTAATATCAACCATTTAAAATAACATTTCATGTAAATTTTATTATATATATATATATATAGTTTCATATTAAAAAAAGAAAGAAATTTTGATATTATTGTAAATAGGTTAATTTACTTTTTTTTTCACCATCTTTGTTGCACCACCTTTTATGAATTATTGCTGGAAAAATAATTAAATAATGGTGCTCCTTATATTACAAAATTTTACATCTAGAAGAGTATTTAAATGGCTAAAGTTGCGTTTTGTAATTATCATCGATTTCTTTAGTAGAATAACGGAATTCAGAATTTGCGGTGAGAACTTTTAAAGTTTTAAGATTTTATTTTTAGTGCCATGGGAAAGTAAAGTTATTTACAGCAAGATTTGCTTCATGTTTGCACGGACTAGGCAAGTAGTAACAATTGAATTAAATAGAGTGGAACAAAATATAAGAAAGTAAAGTTGAAACAAAATAGATATAAAGATGATTTGAACAGGTGAATTAGATAGAATGAAAAATAAATATTATTAAAATATGTTTATGATTGATAAAAAAACAATTTAAAAAAAATATTGATATAAGTTATTTTTTTATTATTTTATTTACTGTAATCGAAAACAAATTACTTTAGTTGATTAACTTGACAAAGACACACTCAAAATATATGTTTATTGGATTTAATTTTAAGATAAATAATTAAACATATATTCTTTATATTTTATTTTTAAAAATATTTATATTTTAAAAAGTATGGTAGGCCTCCTTTTATTCTGATAATTAGTATTTATTTTATTTTTAAACAGAATTAACGCAAAATTAATAATTTTTAATTAAATCATATGATTTGAAACGGTTAAAATAATAAAAATTTAAATGAATAAATACTTTAGAAGTTATGTTTTAAAGTTTAAAATATAATGGATTGACATCTATATATTAAATTTTGAACTTCATGAATTAAAACTTTTCACCTTAATTTTAATCGATTAGCTTCTAAAATCAAAATAAATTAAAAATTTAGTGTCAATATTAAATAGTATATTAATCAATTAAATTTGTCGTTGATACATAAATTAATTGATTAAATAGTATATATAAATCGAAACAGTATATACTTATATATTAATTCATTAATATATCAAAGTAATCGATTGAGTTATCAAAGTACTTAATTGATTAATATATCAAAGTAATTAATTAATAAATCAAAATAATCAATTAATAATTATTATTATAAATTTAATTATTTTAATTTACTTTATTACTACCTTATAATTAATCGATTAAGTTCTTTTACGCAGGAACTTAATTGATTAAGTTTAAGTTAGGCCTCGCTTAAAAATTAACGTACATATATTTTTGTTCAATATTTGATTTGGAAAAAGACGACGTAATTAGTATAAATTAAATAGATAATATAGTATAAAATTTTAATTTTTTTAATGGAAAAATCATTGAAAAAAAATTGTGTAATATATAAAGTGTTTTTACTTATCTATTAATTTTAAATTATTTTATTTAAATCATAATTATGTAAAAAATTTATCATCTGGTTATTTTAAATTAACACTATCTATATGCAACAATTTATCAAATTTTATATATTTAATTATAACCATCAATTAATCTTCCTAACCATGCTTATTTAATTATTCCTGTTGTATTATTGGATGAATCAAATTTCTATTTTAGTAATCGTCCCTTTTAAGATTACTTACGTCGCCTATATTGACTCGTTTAATTAATTTCTTAAGTTATACTAAATCAATTAGAGTTTATGGTTTGTGTAAAAATAATTGTGAGGTTATGGTTCACATTTCATCTAAGTTTCTGTTTTTTTTTAAGTTGTCCTAGGTTTACGTTTAATTCATTAAAGGTCAATTAACAGAAAACATTAAGTTTAGAAGAAATAACTCACAATTCCGAATCAATTGAGGTTTAGTTCATGGTATTACATATCATAACACAAAGATAAGTAAAAGAGAAAGAATACATACACCAGACTTCTCAAAGGATCCGAGTCATGGCGTGCTCTCCTCTTTTGCCTATGGTTGATGTCACTCTCTCGTTCCTAATCCCTAATTCCCCGGAGCGGTGAATGACAGAAAAAAAGTTTCTTTTCTGATGTTTCTCTTGGTGTCGTTTTCAATTGTGAATATGATCTCCTATTTATAAGTGTTTTGTTGGGTTTGGGCTTGTGATACACTCAACTCGCACGAGCTGAAGTTACAACGCATGTCCCTGGCAGCACTGGAGGCTCAACTCGCGCGAGTTGTGGGGCAAGCCACGCAAGTTGAGGTTACAGAGGCAGATCTTGGCACTCTTGAGAGGTCAACTCAAGCGAGCTGTAGGGCACGTCGCGCAAGCTATAGGCCAGCTCGCACGAATTGTATTCGATCTATAGGCGAGCTTGCACGAGCTGTAGGCAAGTTGTAGGGAGCTATAGGTGAGCTCGTGTGAGTTGTAAGCAAGGTCGTGCGAGTTGTGTTCTTCTACACTTTCTCTCCCTATTTCTGTTACTTTTAAGCCCTGAAACATTAAATAAACCATCAACACGTTCTATTCGACACATTTAACAACTGTTTTGTCTTGCTTGACATTGATTAATGGAAAAATTTACTTAAAAAAGAATGTCATGACAACTCACTTTTGCGATTGCGAGTTATCAATAATCAACTTGGTTACAAGTATTTTTTCTCATAAAGTCATTTCTGGTTCAACCAAATATTTTTTTCTTGTAAAGTCACTTATGACTCAACCCAAATATTTTTTATTATAAAGTCATTCCTTTCCAGAGACGGAGCTACATTGTAGCTCGGGAGCCGTTCCCCCTTTCCCCCAAATTCTTATATATATATATATATAATAAATTTATATATATATTAATAATAAATTTTAGTTCTTCCTAAATTTATTTTAATCTCTAACTAAAATAAATTATTGTGTGAGTAGTAGACTTGCATCCAAACTGCTTTTAGAAAAAATGTAAGATTAAGATAAAAAAATTTTAAAAAAGAATCAGCAAAAAGTTTAAAAAATTTTAAAAATAATTCGGCCCCTCCCACCTTCCATTCTGGCTCCGCCCCTGTTCCTTCCTCAAACCTAGTTAACTTATACCAAAATTTTACTACACAAGTATTCTTTATCATTAAGTCACTTTTAGATTTTACAAACAAATAAATGTTTGAAAATAAGATAACTCTTTAAAGAGAGGATATTATAATTAGAGTGGATGAGATTAACTTTACTAGGTAAAAGATATACTATAAAGTACACTCAAATGAAACAAAATGCTTATGGTTGTAAAAAGTTCTAAGAAATTTCTCTTCTATGAACCTTTTGGCTTTTCTCTTAACTTATTACTTTTCTTTTTTTTTTTTTCGCATTTCTTGTTGTGATATGATAAGTTGACCATTTTATACATTGTGTATAAGAAGATGTCCGTTGAAGGAGTTTGTACATTAAGAAAAGTTAATTGCTCATCATAATTAGCCTTTTCCTAAGCAGTACAATTTGACTTGTTGGTATTAAATACTGTTACAGTATGATATTTTTGACCGTTGCTTATAAGAATATCTAAGTTTTTCGAAATATAAATGTTAGAGGGACAAATGTAATAAATGCATTAATTTATAATAAAAAAATATATATTTAGAGCAGCTATTTTATTATATAAATTTATAAATGACCGTTACTTTTCCTCTTAGATATTGGACAAAAATAATTACACTTATTATTATTAAACAATCATTAAATAATTTTTTAGATAATAGAACTTTATGTATTAAATGTTCGCTTACTTAAATGTCGTGTTAATTATTTCGATAAAAGATATATTTTATTACACGAATTTTGTTTAAGATCGTATGTTCTAATATCAAATTCGTTATATTGATAGAAAAAGATACCCAACACAAACTGTGTTGTTTGCAACTTTAAGTGCTAATTACTTTTGTTATTATTGATTAGCCTAATCATGCATATTCATTCAAGTGCAATTAAAGAAATTAAAAATGTGTTCACGCAACCTCTCAAATGTACATGAATCCTTTATTTTAAAAAATTATCATGTATATATCTTAAATTAAAATGTCATAAACTAATAATTTTTTTCATCTTTCGTGAAAATATTATCTAGTGGAGGTTGGATATCCAAACATTTGAGGTTAGCTAGCACCATAGAAAGTGAAAGGTATCACATTTCTGATTTCAAATTTGGTATTCAAGAGGAATGTAAACAAGAAGCATTTAGTGATACATATATTCTTATTGAAATATGTTATTGAAAGAAAATTGAAGATTGGTGGAAAAGTGGCATATCTCATGTGATACGAAACCATATCCATTGGTTTAGCAACAAAAGATTGCAGTTGCAACATCAATTTTACATGATGTCATCTAAATATGGAGAGTTGAAGATGATGAATTTGACCAGTGTAATATAATTCCATAATATATACCTAGACATGAAGAAGAAAGAAATATTAAAAAAGAAATAATTTTTTTAATCCTGATTTGTATAAATAGAATTTGAAATCAAATATTATTTACACATCATTTATTTATTTCTCAGAAATTCTCAGTAGTGAATTACTTGTTAAACACTTTCAGAAGTCAATAATATTGAATTTTGTCTAAATAATTTATCTTAAATTTATTTCATTAATATTTTATATTATTTGTTAATAATTATATATTAAAATAAAATTTTATGCTTAAAGTAATTTTTTATATTCTTAAAATTTGTAAATTTTCCCATCTATAATTAATATTTTTATTTATTATTACTAAAATAATTTTATGTAGACTAAATTAATTTTACACAATATGTATATCTTAATAAATACACATTTTTATTGAACAGGATAGTTAGTTTTATATAAATCCAAAATTTTTAAATTTTTTAGCAAACAACTTTCAGCTTAGAAAGACTTTTTAAACTATAAAAAATGAAAATCAACAAACAACTTCCATTTAATTTTTTTAAGTTCTTTTTTCTACCTTTAACTTATATTTACATTTTAAGTGAAAAAGTTGAGCCAAACATATTCTCTTCTACGGAAACTTTTCATCATTTATTTTGAGAAAAAATCAATTTATCCATATCATTAAATCAATTAAAACTTATAATATATTATTTTTGCTTTTGGTGAACTGAATCACCTGGACTGTTAACATTCTCACAAACGGATGAAAGAATTAAAATCATGACAATAATAAAGGGACAATATATTTGAATCAGAAAAGATGAGAATTAAATCATAATTTTAAAAAAATAGAAGAACTAAATATCTAAATAAAAGATAAAAATTATTTAATATTATAAATTTAAAAATAAAGAGAAAGGAAAATGTCATTTTAACCATTCTTCTGCTTGAGTTGTTGGCATTGTCCTTTTCTTCTACCTAGTAAGAAGGCAAGTTATTTATTATTGAGACGTAACCATCTTTTAAGAAGAAAAGTCATTTGTGGCTTAGAAAAAGCCAACTGCTGAAACATTGAAAATATCGACCGACATTTAATATTCACACAACAGACCAATTGATATTGTGAAAATAGTTTTATTTAAGTACAAAATATTCTAATAAATCTTTTTTATGATTTTATAACAATGCTAATCAATTAGTGTGAAGTGATTTTCGTAAAACTATACCTCTAAAAGAAAAGAAAAACTTTAAAAACATCAAACAAAATAATATTCGTTTGAAAAGAAATTAAGAAGAAAAGAAAAACTATAAAAACATAGATAATGCTATATTTTATTATTATTTTATAGAGAAAGTAGAAGAAATGAAAAAAAAATTAAAAATACAATTTTTTTAATTGAAATTTTGAATTTTTCTTTCTCATTTTTCTTCTTCTGTCCAAATACGTTATAGCAGTGGGAAAAAAAGTAAAAGTTGAAGAAAAATTATTTTAATTTATAATATAATAATTAATAATTATTTGAAGAGAATTAGCTGACAGGGAAATTTGACCAGATATTATTGTTTAAACTGAATAAATTTAGGATATTGTCACCGTCATGTTTGTTGCTCAAACGTCATTTTCTGTCGGAACTGCATCCTCTACTGTTGAAATTTCGGTGAACGAATCCTCACCATCCAAAATATTTGTCATAACTAAATTATAAAACAAAAAATGAAGTTAGTAAATTTTCAACGGTAAAAGATACAACTTTATCACGTTGCAGATACATCGCGACTGTAGAGGATCACATTTCTCTCCTGTCAACTCTCTGCAATCAAGGGCTCTTTTCTTCCTCGTCATGGATTATCCTTCATCATCACTTCATTCCCCTGTATGTTACTCTGACTATTACATTTCTTCTTCTTTTTCTCATTAATCAACTTTTTCAGTGAATTGAGTTGTTGAATTATATCAATGAATATACCCCTTGATTGTTTTAGTTATAAATAACAAATCTTTGGTTTAAAACTATGGAAAATCAATCCTCATATCTTTCTCGTTTGATGTGTTCAACCTACCATTCTCTAGTATAGTTTTCTTCTGACTAATTTCACATATATATGTATAATTATGTTTGATAAGTTAGTGTTAGAGATCTCACAGTTACTAATATGACTAAAATAATTTACATAAGTAGGGGTTGCGCACCTAGGAGCATTTCACACACACACGTATCTTTATTGATAAGATATTGTACGTTTTAAGTCTTAACCCTCACAAATTTCCTTGTGATCAATGCCCAAAAGGCTTCAATGGAGGTAATGTGTCTATAAACAAACTTATGTTTCCACCTCAATGGGTGAGTTGGCTTTTGGGGTTGAGTAAAAAAGAAAAAAAATAAAGGCTCAAAAGTCTGGGAAGGTTTAAGAGTGTATTTTAGTAGTTGTTGATTGGCATATCAAGCTACCCATTATCAAACCACATGTAGATGTTCAATTATGCAATTTTTTTACTTCAAAACTTCACCCTTATCTTTTTGTGTGTATGGGTGTGTTGGAAATCCTGTATTGATGAGTGATGTGATCAAAATAGTATATATAGGGGACGAGTAACCTTCATCCCATGAGCGGCTTTTAAGGTTTAAGTTAGGCTCAATTCCAAATTCTAAAAATGTGTATGATTTGAGATTTTGGATGTGGTTGGTTTTGGTGATTAGTTGTTGGTGGCAGATAGATGAGTAATTCCACTCATTTAAATAATATAGTTGCGTTGTGGATTGGCTTTTGATGTTATCTGCAATCAAGCTGAACCAGAGGACAATCTTAAAATACGCATGCCTCTTCTCTGCACCAGATATTCCGTAGTCTCAAATAGAAAGAAATCTTGACACTGTCTCCTTATACTCTACACAAATTTCATCACCATCTATATTATAGCTATTTGTCTTATTGTTGAGTTCGATTACAATGTAGGGAGATGTTCAAAAAGTTAAGTTCTGTCAATGGTGTGGTGGTCCAACAAAGCATGAAATACCTGAAGGAGAAGAAAGGTTTAGAGCTATATGTACAAGTTGTGGGAAGATTACCTATCAGAATCCAAAAATGGTAAAGGCCTAAAAATCACCGTAGCTTCCATTTCATTCAATTTAGTGCTTTAGTAGAAATAACAGGTATTTTGTTTATGCTAATTGGCAATTTTCTTGAATGTATCAGTAAAAGTTATAAAATATTAATGTCACTGCTTGTAAGTGGAATGAGAGCTATTACACATTTATACAAAAACAATTTGGCTTCTGTTATTCTTGCTTGTATCATATGTCGAAATGTTTTGAGTTTTAACAGCTAATTTGGACTCCGGTTTTATTGTATCCTTAAATTTAAGCTAGGGCCTCATTCTCTCCCATAGTTGGTTACTTTCATGACTCACGAGGTACAAAATAGGGTGTGTGTGTGTGTGTCTGTGTGTGTATAACCATTTTTTCTCTTCAAATCTAACCGTCTTTCTTATTTTATTAAAGAATTTGTTTACTGTTGCAGATTTCAAAAGGAAGATTGAATTCTATTGTTTTAACTGTAATTATAATGAGAATGATACAGCCTTGTGGGTTACCTAACGTTCTATTCAAGTTGATTTAGTATGATACTTTAGACTGAAAGTGTTTGACTGTTAGTAATCATGAGTTTATCACTTGTTTTAAGTATTATGGCTTTTGGTGGAGTTTTAAGTTGCATTTCTTACTGAAACTGTGAAAGAAAAAAATTGATAGTTTTAGCTCAGCATTCACTTTGAGGAACCAGATATGATATACCAACTTTAGGATTTTATATATTATGTAATGTATGGATTTGATTCTGAAGTTGATAAGGATAATAATTAATAAGTTACTGCATGTTGATTGTTTCATATCAGTATGCATTTAATTCAATCTCATTCTCTGAAGTACCTCTAATTCTATTCTCTGCAAAACTGGCAGTGCAAATGCAAAATCGATTCAAAGTTTTAAAGAAGATTATGTGCTGGTTTGGATAAACACCTTAATAAGAATTTATATGAGAAGGAAATGATATGAATTAAGGATGTATAATAAATCAAACTCCTCCCATAAATTAAACTCAAGTTATGAACCTCAACTTGTTGAAAGTTAAATGTGGGAGCTTCTAAAAAAGTAGAGGTACATATGTTGATTTTAACTTGTGTGAAAATTTTGTTTTATTTTTCTGATTTTATTTGCTTTATTTTCTCTCCTACAAGTGTTTGTGGAGAAGTTCAACCAAACCAAGCCTGTATATTTTGAGATAAATACTCTGACTTTAATCTGGAATAATTACTATAATAATTGTAGCACTTAACTTATTACTTCTGAATATGACATGCATTTGGATGGCAAAGTAGGTAGTCGGTTGTCTCATTGAGCATGATAACAAGGTCCTCCTTTGCAAACGGAAGATTGAACCATCTTATGGCCTTTGGTAAGATTCAACTTATTGTACTGCATATTTTTATGAGTTTAACAGTGATGTATTGACAGTGTGAAACAGTACTACACTATCATCTAATCACAAAATTATTGTTGATATGACTTTTAATGAAGTTTTATCAAAGTCAACAAACTTCCAAGACATGATAGTTTGTGATTGGATGATAGTATAGAATTATTTTACGTTGTCAATATATGACCCTTTTTCTCTTTTTATTGATTCGGGTTACATTCTGTTAGGAAACCTCCTACTATGACAGTGTATAGGGAGAATTATAGGGAATTGAAGCCCTAGTGGAACAAGGGATTTGGCATGACTGGGGGTAACTAATGGCTAGCATGGCCATTGAAGGAAAATGGGAAATTCTGTTGTAAGCCATAGAAATATATAAAATGAAAGAAGAGTAGAAAGCGACGACATAAGGATTTAGGAAGTAGTGACCAGGGAGTGAATAGGAGAGATTGGTGTCCCTCAAATTTCCTGTGTTTCTGTATCTCTTTCCTTCGGCTCACTTTTGTAATCCATTGTAAATCCATTCATGTCACCTCTGATATCACATTGACATCTGTGGCTACTGTGTAATATTACAGTACATACACTTTTTCTGTGTGATCTGATTCAGCTGATTCCTTTCTGTGAAAGCTGTATATTAAAAAAATGCTAATAAGTTTCTTATTGTAAAAAGAAGATTGCTTCTCTTATAGTTATCATTTGTGAGCTATGTTAATTTCATATTTTGGTGTTGACAAGGACGCTTCCTGCTGGTTATTTGGAAATTGGGGAGTCAGCTATGGAAGGTGCTATCAGGGAAACGAAGGAGGAAGCCAGTGCTGATGTGGAAGTGATTTCTCCTTTTGCTCAATTGGATATTCCTTTAATTGGCCAAGTAAGCAACAATCATTTGTTTATTTTCCTTGTCTCTTTTTTGTTGATCTTCTATCTTGCTAGAGATTTTTGTCATGGTTGTGGCATGTTGGAGGCAGACTTACGTAATCTTCTTAGCAAGGTTGAAAAAGCCCCACTTTTCACCGGGTCCAGAATCATCAGAATGCCAGCTTTTCTCACTCAATGAAATACCTTTCAGTTCTCTATCTTTTTCATCAATGGTGGTTACTCTAAGTTTGGTATGGTTCTGATACTTGAAGATCTTTTATGCGTATGGGGTATTTTTTTGCCTATTCATAATGAATCTTGTGGTGTTTTCCCATGGCTCTAGTATGTTGAAGATATGAAGGCAGGAGGAAAGCCCAAATTCCATTATGGTACCATTAACAAAAGGTATTTCCATCTTAAGTGTAACCTATTTCCCTATAAATTTCATCCTTTTACTTTGTCTGCTTAGGGAAGAAAATCGCTTTTAACAATGTCATTTTGTTGTGAAAGTTGTAAAAAGTTATAAACCTATTATTGTTCACGTGTTTGATTTTATTCTGATGGCTGTTAGGCCCGGTACCAGTGCTTCTGATATCCATGCCTTTACACTGGATCATCATATGCAATTATGAACCATGACAAGCTGGTGAGTCCACTCCTACATAAACTATACTACATTTTGGGTGTTATATCGAATATTAAACTTAGTATTAATTGTTTCTTTGTTATTATCCTTGAAGGCCTAACAAATTTCCTAACTTTCCATTATTTTTAAATAATAAGTGTCCATCATTGATAATACATCCATATTTGATAATCCCTATTTTTTGCCAACATTTTGCTGGATACAGTACTCTAGATATTTGAAGATTGTAAGTGGCAGCTATTTGTTGAGTCTTTCAGAGTCTAACTTCTGCAGGAACAGCTCATTAAGGTCTTTGGCATTAGATTCTGGAATCCAATCTATTCTTTTAAATCTGCTGCACCGGCATATAACATGAAAGGCTCAAATATTCCAGACTTAAAACCCAGCATTGTTGCAAGATTGATAGGCAATGACCTCAAGAAAGACATTTTATTCCTGTTTCTAGATGCAATGTTGCAATTCGTTATCACAAAAAGCGTCTTCTTTACTGATTGTATTATATCATGAATTGATTGTTGTAAATTGTAAAGAAAAAAATATTTCTTTTATTTAAAATGATCCCGCTTGTGCTTCAAATGTTGGTATGCACTAAAAATTTAATATGCCTATTATTAAAGCAACCAATACTATATATAGGGTCATACTTGTAAGATATCCACTAGTGAGAGAGGGCATCCCATTTACCTATTGCTCGGAAGAAAGCATTCTCTGACCATTGTAGCTTAAATGACTAAATTGATTGAGCTAAAGATGAGAATATACTCTAGTTCCATATGAAAACATGCAGAATTTGTTGATATAGCTGTCAACACAAACATCTGATTTTCGTGTTTACCTCCATGATTAGTCTTCTTGTTGGATGATAGGCTTTACACTTCATTCTTAATTAAGATAGTCAAGTTTGACTTTACACTTTCTTTTCTTAATAAGATAGTTAGACCTTTCTCTCGAAGTTGTCTTGTGCTTAAAAGGTTATTCTTGAGATTAAGAATATAATAGGTATGTGAGATGACATGTATAACTTCAATAACATTTAATCAAATATTTTCTTTTCCCACCACATCTACTCGAGTGTCATTGTAGGTTTTATTGTATGTTGAAAATTCTCATCTAACTATGAGAACCACTCCTTGTTACCACTTATATGGTTAATACATCCTGAGTTAAGAAACCATTATTTTCCTTGAGCCATTAGCAAGAGTTCATTCTCTTGTTTCTCATATTCCACTGTTTCTTCCACTACAGTATAATTTATTTTCTTCTTCCAAGTAGTATATTCATATTGAAAATTTCTACGCTTGTGACATTTGAAGCATTCGGTCTCAGTTTTATTAAATAATTATCACCCTCAAACATTCAATCTCAGCTTTATTGAATATTGAATGATTACCACCCTCTTTCTTTGCCTGTAAGTCTATGCTTATGAGAGAAAAGTCTACCTCTTATTCTTCCTCTTCCCCTGTCTAAAAGAAACTCTAAGTCTTGTTCTTCTTCTGTCTCATCCTTCCTTTAGGAGTCAGCAAGATTTTTGCATTAATATATTCTCATGCATGATTAACCGATTCTCAAGTATGAATTGTGCTATCTTCATTTGAGTAAGATTTTCTTAAGTATGAATTGTGCTATCTTCATTTGAGTAAGAATTTTGATTTTATCTTTTTATCTTCATATGAGTAAGATCTTTGAATTTTTGTTGTAAAATCTTTGAATTTATCTTTTTATCTTCATTTGAATAAGATCTTTGAATTATTGTTTGAGTAAAATATTTGAATTTATCTTTTTATCTTCACTTGAGTAAGATTTTTTTATCACTTAGTAAGATTTTGAATTTTTGTTTGAGTAAAATCTTTGAATTTTTATCTTCACTTGTATCTTAAATATGTTTGGACGTGAGGATGATATCTAAAATTTCACGATAATTGATATAACTAAATAATTTTTTATTAAATATTATTATTAAAAATTTAATCATGTTAGACTAAATTATAAATTATATTCTTAATTAAATTAACATATAATTTTTTAAAAGTATAAAAAAATAAAATATTTAATTTTAATCTACAAAACATTAATTGATTAAAGTTTTAAAATTGATAATATGTTTATATGAATTATAAAATTAATAAAAATATAAAATTATAATAATATAAATTCAATATGATTTTAAAGATTTAATTAACAAGAAATTAAGTTGTTTGAATAAATTAAAATAAGATAGAGTAGGAAAAGTATTATTAAAATACCTATATGAATTAAATATAAAATAACTTAAATTTATCTATTTCTGTATAGAATTCATCTAACAATCAATTAAAAAATAAAAATTTAAAATTATTCAATTAAACCATAAACGAATTAATTTTTCCTTCAGGTAATTTTTCTTTTCTGGTTAATGCTCGAATGTTCTTGAATGTTCTTGAGTATAGGTATTGAGGGTTATCAAACATAGCCAGCCATAGCCAGCGGAAGATCCTTAAATCTCATTGGAAATCACTATTACAAATCATTGTGAACCAAAAAGAATGCTGTCCTCCCCTCTTAAAAATGAGAAACAGAACTTAAAGATCAATGCCATCAATGGGCATTGCAATTTTGTCATGAACAGCAATGGCATCCTCCAAACCCCTGTCATCAACTCATCATATACAATTTACTATCCTTCCAGAAAAGAACCATAGATTAATACTTATATATACAGATTATCTCAGCAAATAACTACAGGATGATAATTCTTATCTCCGATAAATGGAAAAATGAAAAAAATAAAAAAAGCAACATGTAAGGAAAAAAAAAACAAAAAAAAAGGGAACTATAAAATTCGCTACACAGACTTGGATGAAAATTTGAAGATCAACTTTTTCAGAAACAAATCATCATTATCAATTATTAAATTTCAGATAGCTCTGTGCCATTAAACTAGAGGCAAAAGCATCCAACACATTAAAAAAAAAAAAAAATGAAAAATCGAAAACTCATGACAACGGGAAAAAAAAAAAATAAGTATAAGAGAAAACCATCAGAAAAAGAGGATCAATGCATCAAGGGAATCTCAGACGACCGTCGTGAGAATTTGTAAATCCGAATTCATCACATGGTTTTCAACATGAACAAGAGCATTCAAAATTGAACGGAAACAACAGATAAAACAAACGCAGACACAATCAAAAAGAAAATAAATAAACCGCACAACAAAACTCTAATCCTCATATTAGGTCTTCAAACAGAGGAGAGGATGGAGCAGAGGAAAATCACCGAAGGCATTTAAAGGCAAGGGAATTAGGGTTCAGAGGAAAAGGGCTTGAATACATTATTTTCTTTCTGACGAATTTACCCTTATATTTGTTTCAAAGCCCAACAATTACTGGCCCAGCGTTCATGGCCCGCAAAAGACTTCTTTATTTTTTGGTTTTTTTTTTTTTTGGATAAATAAATCAAATTCTTGAGTGTTTTTAGGTACCTTTAATTGTCTATTAGTTCTAATAATTAGGGGTAAATAATGAACTTTTGTGTAGAAGTATAATTTTAATTAAATAAACCAAACTTGAGTGTTTATTATTAGATCTTTTTTCGTTTACTAAATGTTGATTAGTATTATATCTCTCCAGAATTTGATGTTATTCATGAATTAAAATTATGATAACACTTTCCTTCTGCAAATTGAAAATTTAATTAATTATTCTTAATATAGTATAAAATTGAAAATTTATAAATTACTCAAAACTTTTTCAACTTTTTTGAAAATTAAGAAAAACACATTTTCTGGAGTTTAAAAGCACCAAATAAATTTATAAAAAAAAAAAAAAAGTTACACCAATTACTAATAATTTGTTCTTATGTACTCGCATCAGATTTCGTAACCACTCGTACTTTTTATACTTAGGTGAAATTCTATAATTGCTTTAAAAATATTGCATTACAACCCATTTATATATTATATTAACCTCGCCCTTAATTTTAAAAAATATTACAATTAGACTCATGAGATTTGTATATATGGAGTAAAAATAATAAAAAGATTAAATTAGACTCATATTATACATTGTATCTCTCCATTTTTCAACATTACTTTCTTACTCCTATACAAGGGATGTGAGTTTAATGTTTTATAAAATTAACGTGAGGTAGAAGAGGTGTCAGTGTAACATTTTTTAAACAATTATGGGATTTGGCATAGCTGTGAAAGAAGTAAAAAATGTCTGAAATCTCACCCAAACACATGGAGTCTCAGTGTAATTTGTTTAAAAAAGAAATAAAAGAATATCACGTGCAAATTAAAAACAATACAAGGGTTCCAAGTATAAGTTGTTTTAAATATAGTTAAAAAACAATCTCTAAGAAAATATATTTTTAATTCCTTAAAAGCTTAATTTTAACCCCTTTAATATTTATTTGTTTTATTTAATCTCTTTATTTTAAAATTGCGTCACTTTTAATGCTTGAAGTAGTATAGATAATACTTTATAATTATTAAAAAGTGTTATCTAAACAACTACAAAAGGATGCATGTTCAAGTTTGACTCTAAAAAAGATGAAAATATTTAAGAAGGACTGAACAGACAGAACTTTAATGAAAAATTTTATTGATTAAATTGTTTAAAAATAGGAAGAAATGTAATTATATATAAATTTACCTAGCAACAGCCAAAAAAAAAACACATTTATTATCTATAATCTCCATAATTTTTCATTTTCTTATCTATTTTTTAATTTTAATATTCTTCCTTCAACAAATCAAATTTTCCTTTTTATTATTTATAATATGATTAACCATTTCACTTTCTTATTTTAAGTTGAACTTAAAATCTCAATGTGTTATTTCCTTTAGAATTCATATGAGGGATGATTTTTTAATAATAAAAAAAACTAATATAAATGAGTATATATTTTAATAATAAAAAAAATAATATAAATAAGTATATATTTTAATAATAAAAAAAGAACTAATACGAATGAGTATATCTTTTATATGGATAGAAATCGAAATTAGTATTATAACTTTTTTGTCTATGACATTTACAAAATGTTAAACAATATTAGGTTTATATGTTTTTCGTTTAAGGAAATATGACATTTACAAAATATTAAGCAATATTAAGTTTATATGTTTTTCATTTAAGGAAATTTCTTAACAATCAATCATCTATCGCAATCGTCCCATGTATTGTAAATGTAGTTATTTTATCTAATGAACAAGTAGGACAACTTATAAGTAAACCTTTTGTGATAATTGTCGTGAATATATGTTTTTTGTTGTTATAAACTAATTCATTTATTGCATTTATACCTTTAACATTTGTATCTTGAAAAAGCTTAAACATTCTCACAAGCAATAGGAAAAAAACAACAATGCAACAGTATATACAACTACCTAGTTAGCTTATGCAACTCAAAACACAAAACAGTATATACAACTAATTAGTTAGCTTATACAACTCAAAAAAGAATACACGTAATGTGACTAGTCAATACCTTTTCTTAGGTATAATCTCTTCAACAAGCATCTTTTCTATGAAAGAATATAAAATGTCAACTCATCACAATAAGACACAAGAATGTGTGCATGAACGTGGAGAAAAAGAAAATAAAGCGCAAAAACACAAAGGGAAATAAAAGAAAAGAAAATACTTTGAGCGAATAGATTTTTTAATCTGAAACATTGTATTTCAATCTTTGAGTGTTCTTTATGTCTTATTCTTTACTTAGCAAAATTATCTCATATTGAGTTGATTGTAATATTTTCTTGTTAGAGAGTTATCTATGTACCTTCAAATATTTATTGTTTGTGAATGTCAGAAATGATTTAGTGATCAAGAATACTTGGGTTAAGTCAAAAGTGATAGTGAGAAAACAATACTTGAGTTGAGACAAAAATGACTTTGTAAGAAAGAATAATTATATTTAAGATAATTATAGTGAAAATCCTTCAATATTTACTACTTCTGATCAAAAGTGTTTAAGGGTTGAAATTTCATTCAACATGGTTCTAGCCATTTCCTATTATAAACTATTTTTTCTCTAAACCACACCATTTTGCTATGGGGTTTCTTGGTGTAAAGAAATTGTGAAGACTTTTGTTCTCCTCACATAACTTCTGAAAACTCTCATTTTCAAATTCACTTTTGTGATCACTCCAAATAGAAGTATTACATATGCTCATTTTTTCTTTTAGAACATTTTTACAGAATATATTAGAATACTCATACTTATGGCTAGGAGCATAATTCGTATTCATCTAGTATAGTCATTAACAATAACTAGTTCATAACATTTTCTACCAAAAAAAGTTATTCTTATTGGTCCAAACAAATCCATATGTAACAATTCAAGTGGTTTAGTAGTGGAAATAATGTTTTTAAAGGAGAAGGAAGTTTTTACTTGTTTTACCCCTTGACATGCATAACATAAATCATCCAATGAAACTTACCTATCTTGGAATCCTCTTACATGGTCATGCTTTTTCAATTTGAAATAAGCTTCATGTTTAAAGGTGTCAGTTTCTTATGTCATGTCCATTATCCAGTTCTTATGGGCAATAAATATGTTTATCCTTATTTGCTAGATTAGCAAGCTTAATCTTATACAGATTATTCGACCTCTTACATTAAACAAAGACGAACCATCCTTATTATGGACTATACATTTATCTTTATTGAAGGTAATATTGTACCTACTATTGCATAGTTGACTTACACTTAGTAAGTTATGTTTCTGACTTTCAACAAACAACACTCTGTTAATGGACAAGGAGAGATAGAAACTTTACCCACTTCTGTTATCTTTTCTTTCTAATTTCCTCCAAAGGTTACCTTCCTCTTTCCTTCATCTAGAGGTCTTAGAACATACACTTTTCTCCTGTCATGTGAAATCTACCTCATTTTCCTCGTCTAAGGATCATTTAGAGAAAGTTGTTTCCTTCTTTTCCTTTGTGTTAGCTATCAAACACAAGTTGTCTTCTTCTTTTGAGTTTTCTACTCCTGAGGACGTCTCCTCATGAAGATCTTTCCATGTTGGCATGATAATTTTCTTTTTCTTCTCAGAAAGTTTTTTCTTCTCATTTTTGATCTATGGATATTCTAGCATGAAGTGTCCAGGCTTTTTACACTCGTAGAAAAAATGAGACTCTTGTCCTTCTTGTCTTTTGAAAATCTCATATTGAACTGTTGGAGCGAGCTTTTCCTTTCTTTTTCCACATAACACGTAACTTATGTGATATGAAGGATCTCAACATTATCAAACTCAGATTCATCATGTTCTTCCTCTAAAGATTTGTCTACTAGCATGACTCTAGAAGATGATTTTTTTCTAGATGTTGAGTTCCTGATAAGTTTCTAGGCATTTAAGGCTAAAGATTTGCCTTTCTTGCTACTTTCTTCATGTTACAGCTCTAGCTCATGCACTTTTAGGATTCCTACCAGCTCTTCTAGAGACAACATTGTTAGATCTTTGGATGCTTTGAGAGTTGTTACATGTGGTCTTATAACTCTAAGCAAACTCTACAAGAACTTATTTTTATTATTAAAATTATTATAAGTATTGTCTATAACATTGAGCTCATTTAGTATGGTTTAAAATCTGTTAAACATACTTTGTATCCTCTCATTTCCCTCCATACAAAAACATTCATATTGGCGAGGTAAAATATTGAGTTTGGTTCTCTTGACATTAGAGGAATCCTCTTATGTTATAACAAGAATGTCTCGAATGTCTTTTGCACTCATGAAACTATGCACTTCGGCGTACTAGATCTTCTTGAGAGAGGGCACACATGATGACATTTTTCGCCTTAGAGTTTAGAATATGGTTGTTCTTTTGTTCATCATTCCAATTTTTCTCATCAATGGGAACTCTATCCTATCTAGGAATGTAGTCTCCCATGCACACCACATTGTATATGTCTATGGTAGCAACATCAAAAGAAAGCTATCATTCTTTATTTCCAGTAATTATAATTTTTCCTTTTGAACAATGGTGGTTTGTTGACAACTTGTCCTTCGTTTGCATGCTTTTCTTTCAAGATCTTTTACCTTTGCACTGTTAGATACTTAATCGTAGAGGTTGAGCTCTGACACCAACTGAAATAACAGAAGGTACAAGAATGAAAGAGGTTGAACTGGATCTTCAAAAGATTTTTCACAAAACAACTATTTATCGGATATTCAATGTAAAAACAAGTTTAAAAGCTATCATCCATTGGTGTTTGTTAAAAACGCAGTTCTAAGACAAGCATCCAACAAATAAGGATAAGGATAAAGGAGAAGAACATACAAGAAATTTTTATACTGGTCCATTCCACCTAAGCTACGTTCAATACCTTCAACAACATTGAAGGATTTTCACCGTAACTAACTTGGTTACAAGTATCATTTCTTACAAAGTCATTTCTAGCTTAATCCAAGTATTCTTTCTTACAAAATCATTCTTGACTTTTATAAATAATAAGATGTTTGAAGATAGAATAACTATCTAAAAAGAGAATTATACAATTAGAATAAATGAGATCAATTTTGTTAAGTATAGGATATACTATGAATTACACTCAAATGGAACAAATGTTTCAAGTTATAAAATGTTGTAAGAGTTTTCTCTTCCGTGGAACTTTTGGCCTTTTCTCTTAGCTTAGTCTTTTCATGATACACTTTTTTTTTTTCACTTCTCTTGTTCTTTTCTTTGTTATTATAAGTTGATCTTTTATATTTCTTCATAAGAAAATATTTATTGAAAGAATTGTACATTGAAAATACATGTTAGCTTTGCATGTTTTGACTGGTTACATCACTAGTAGCCTTTTTGAGTTGTACACTTGTAATAGTTAAACACTATTAACTAGTATTTTTTTACTGTTAAGTTGTCGAATGTCAAAACTTTAAGAATACAAATATTGGCTAATTAACTATGTAGGGTTATTTTTTAAAAAAAATTACGTTAATAGATTTGTTCTAAAAATATTTACATGAGGGAGTCTGTTTTGAGTCAAAAGCGTTAGGGAAGAAAACGTCTTCAGGGAAGGCGTTGGAAGACCAAACACCTCTTTCTGGGTTGTACACGTGGCCATTTGTGATTGGTGAACTTTTGAGATTCAAAAGGAGGCGTTTAAACACCAAACGCCTCCCTCAGGAGACGTTTAGATTCAAAACGCCTCCTTGTTGTTTGTTTTAATAATATTTTTTTACGGTGAATTGTTGAAACAAATAACGCTATTTATTGCCTTCATAAAAACAAAAAATATATACATAATTTAAAAAAAAACAGTTAAAGAATAAAAAATATATATTAATTTAAAATAAGGAGGCATTTAGATTTGAAACATCTTCTGAGGGAGGCGTTTGGTGTTTAAATGCGTCCTTTTGAATATCAAAAGTTCCCCAATCACAAATTCACGTGTACAACTCAGTAGGAGACATTTGGTCTTCCAACGCCTCTCCCTGAGGATATTTTCTTTCCCAACGCCTTTAACTCAACACAGACCCACTTAATAAATACTTTTGGAACAAACCCATTAACGTATTTTTTTTTAAATGACCTCAAATGGTCAATTAGCCACAAATATTAAAAGTACAAATTTAATAAATACATTAATTTTTTTTAAAAAAAACACATTTAGAACCGTTATAAGAAAAATCTATTTATAAATATATATAACAATACGAAATGAACACTAATTTTGCGCATAAACTTTGATCGAAAATAACTATATTTATTTCCATTAAACAATTGTTAAGTAACTTCTCTAAACAATTATACATTTATATTAAATTAATTAACTCTTTATTAAATGTTTGTAATGCGTAGATGCTAAAAAATATTGGAAGAATGTATTTTTCTTTATTTACGTATCTTCATCCATAAAATATATCATATTCATTCCTAATTAATTTTTTTTTATCATCCATTGAAATTTAGAATTGACTTCTTCAATTCCATCAACTTATCACCTAAATATTTTTAAACAACTCAAATGATTTTTGCTTCCGATGTTATCATAAACAAATTGGTTAATTAATATGTATCTACTCTTTTCAATATCTTATATTCTTTGGATCATCCTAGAAGAATAATTTATCATATAAGCAACTCTTTCTAATTTTAAAAAACTCAAATACACATATGGCACATCAAAATAATATTTTATGGTTAAGCAACTGACATGATGTAGCTAAGAAACTCTTATTAGGAGTGCTCTAATTCTTATACGAAAAATCTAGCTACTTTTTAACCTTTCATATTCTCGGTCTAAAGGAAATATCAGACGACCTCTTTAACAATAATTAGTATGTTATTCTGTATACTATGCGATTTAAATTTAATTTGTAAATTTATGTTATCATGAAATATCATAAAATACGTAAAAATTATCTATATCATGTAATTAAAACAATAAATATATAATAATAATAATATAACCCTAAATAAAATTTCATATTTTTATTGGAAGAAAAATTTTCTATCAGACAACAAATCATCTAAAATATTTATTTATTTTTAATGAATTAATAAAAAATTAAAATAAAAA
Source organism: Hylodesmum podocarpum (assembly GCA_026586105.1). Classification (NCBI taxonomy): domain Eukaryota; kingdom Viridiplantae; phylum Streptophyta; class Magnoliopsida; order Fabales; family Fabaceae; genus Hylodesmum; species Hylodesmum podocarpum. The sequence continues at coordinate 8,683,799 of JALJEV010001436.1, read as the reverse complement.
AGGAAATAAATATATTAAAATGATAAAAAGCAAGATATAATAATAATAATAGTAATAATAATAAATCCAAATTCTAGCATAATATATACTCTAAAACATACTCTCTTTCCCAAAGTAACTACAGTTTAAGATTTATATATTGATTAAAAATAATAATAAATATATCATTCATTCAAATAATTTTACTAAAGTAAGTTTATTCTAATCATAAATAAACATACTCTTTCCACATTTATGTGAAGGCAAACTATGAAAAAAATTAATATTGCATTGGAAACTAACAATAATAATCATTCTCGAAATTTTACGAAAACCTAGAACTGTAGTCATTTGGGACGAAGGAAGAACTACATCCGATCCTATATTTAAAAAACAAATCCATAAATAATTAATATTAATAAAAGTGATCAAATTGGTTAATTTGCTATAAATTTTAAACTAAAACTACCGATAGATTAAATGATTTAAGGTGTAATTATTTTTTAAAAGATAATATTTTAATCAATTAAAATATATTATTTTATTAATGATTTCATGTGTGAATGAATATATATTATTAATAGACCTTGCGAATATTAAAATAATCTCACTTGTGACCAATAAAATTATATTTCTCTTAAAGCTTACTTACGACGCGAAATTTGACTGAGTTATACAGAACTCCCTGTAGCCACGTTCATGAAAATTAAAGCAAATTTCATATAATATCGTTGACCATAATTGATAACAACTGTTTGGGCTGAGACTTTGTGTTCTCTAACCTTTTGTTATAATAATTAACTAATATCCTTTTTTTTGGTTAACCAATTGCATAATTTTATTCAAGGTAAACGAGGCCTAGCCTAAAATATAAGGAACTTATTCCTCTCTCTCAGAAGAAGATATGTGGTAGAACACACCTCTCTCTCTCTATATATATATATATAGTATGAACGATTCAGGCAAATATTCCATAAAGAAAAAAAGATGTTCATCATACACAGACTTGTCAACGTGATTTCAAATACATGGTAGAGTTCATTTATGCAGTAACTGTTACTTGACCCTATAGATACAAAGATTGATGGACACAAATTTTACATAATGTTGTGTGCAAATATAAATGAAGCTACACCACATACATTAATTTATCACCTATATATGTACGTACCCATTTACATAGAAAATCTAAAATCAGTGAATGCAAAAACAATTCCAAATCTCTAACACTACAACCAGGATAATCTTAATCAATTAGTTCCCAGCTTTGGTGAACAAAATACAAGCAATATTAATTTCATTATTTTGATCATCTGCCAGTGATTTCAGTGAATGGAGTGAGTGTTCCTTGGATGAGGGAACTATCTTCACCTTCTTTGAATGATGGAGGCATGGCAGGCCACATAAAAGCTGGTCTTTCCTTAGGAACCTCTGGTGGTGCTGTTTCTCCATTCAGAACCTGAAGAACAGTTCTCATAGATGGCCTTTGGTGAGGATTTGGATGGCAACAAGCCAAACCAAGAATAAGAACAGCCTCCACTTCTTCGTCATTAATCTCTTCCTTTTTCAACTTTGTATCAACAGCACCAACTATATTCCCCTTACCATATAAGTCCCAAACCCAATACACAATGCTGTTTTTATAGTCATCTTGTGCATACACATTCCCTGGCCTCCTTCCACACACTACCTCCAACACAAGCACCCCAAATGCATACACATCTGTCTCCAATGTTGCTCTCCCTGTGAGAAATGTTTCTGGAGCCATGTACCCTGGAGTACCTGCAGTGGCGTACCAAGTGCCCTAAGTTAGTTGGAGCAAATTAAAAAAGAATTTCGTTAACTTATCTAAGGTGGTGTGATTTTAATACATGACTTTTAAAAGTATTTAAATAAGTTTTTAATTTTCAATTTTATTATTCAATCTTGTTTTTAAAATTATTTAGATAATATTTTATAAGTGTTAATATTATGTAAATCACTTTGAAAGACTAAATTAAATATAAAATTAAAAATAAAAGACTAATTTATTAATTTTTAAAGATCAAAGATATCATTTCAATAAGGTAGAGATTAAACTAGTAGTTTATTAAATTGTAAAATTTGAAAGTATAGGGAGTTCAAATATATAAAAAAATAAACACAAAAACAAAAAATTTTAATTTTAATTTTTAAAAATGAGATGTATCCTCTCATGTGTACCTGCAATTTCTTTTGTTGAGTGGTGTGTTTCATTTCTCTGTTGAATGGTTCTAGCCAAGCCAAAATCTCCCAACTTGGGATTGTAATCTGAGTCCAACATTATGTTGCTGGCTTTGATGTCTCTATGAAGCACTCTTTTTTCACACCCATTGTGGAGGTAGTCCAATGCTTGTGCCACCCCATGAATCACACTGTGCTTAGTTTTCCAATCAAGTGTTAAAGAAGAGCCGTTAACAAAAGTCTTGTCACCAAATAGGTACCTGTCTAGGCTACCTTTAGGCATGTACTCATACACAAGGAGAAGCTCTCTATTCTCATAGCACCAACCTGTGAGTTTCACCAAATTTCTGTGGTGAAGGCTTCCAATTGTTGTCACCTCTGCCACAAACTCTTGCTTCCCCTGGCGTGAGTTCTTGGAGACTCTCTTCACAGCCACTTCTTTATTCTCCAATAGCCCTTTATACACAGTTCCAAAACCACCTTCTCCAAGTTTATTTTGAGGGCTGAATCCACCTGTGGCTTTTTTAATTTCCCTTAGCCTAAACTTCTTTGGAGCCATAGAGGAATGTTGAATCTGATCCTCTATCCTTGGATATGCATCTTCTGGCATAGGCTTCCTTTGATAACAAAAGAAAAATATTAAAAGCCCAACAATGATAATAATGACAATCACTGTTGGAACAGTGATATAAACCCACAAAAGACTTTTATCATCTCCAAGATCAACACCACTGAATTCCCATGATTTTACACAATTCAGCTCCGTGTAGTTACTTGTTGAGGCAGAGAAACCAAGGTAAACCTCTTGTTGAAGATAGTTAGATAAGTTAAGAGGTGGAGATACCAAAAGGGTCTCCATAGATTCTTCTGAAGTTCCATTCATGGCACCAAAAACTGTTATTACGTCATTGAAGTACTGAATTTTAATTCTGACAGATTCACCTGATGAAAGATTGACCTTAGTGTTGATTAATGAAACCTGTTTGATGGAGTTGATGCTGTTTATGTTTATTCCAACATGATTGTCAGGGCCATCTTGTGTGGAACTTTTTCTTGTGTCAAACTCCACTGCAACAATTTCAGCTTGTGAAGTTCCATTGGAAGTAGCATTTACAATTCCAAGCCATTCTCCTTCACTGTTAGGTGGGAGAGTGGTGTCTGAAGTTAAGATGAAAGCCAAGCCTTCTCCACCAGGGGTAGTTTCTGGCGTGATGTTGAGAATAAAAGTGGTGTTGAAGGAAGCAATTTTGTTCTTTTTCTTGCTCCAAAGTTTGTATGGCTTCTTGAAGAAAGTACGTCCAGAGTAATTTTGTATTGGACCACGTATATCTGGGGTTACTTGGATTGCATCTAAGTATATTTTTGAATTCTTGCTTAGCAATAATTTAGCTTCATCCTCTTGGTTGAAGATAGGGAAATTGAAATTGAAGCAGCTAACTTTGGTTAAGGCAATGATAATGAAGATGATTGATGCTAGTTGATATTTGATCATGCTTGTGTTGGTGAAATGGCCAAGAGTGGCCTTGGTTTGAAGGGTACGTGATAATTTGAGACAAGGTGAAGGATCAACAACAAGGTATTAATTGAAGGTCAATTCTGAATTCTGAAATGTTTATGAGGAATCATTAACTTCTTTGTTTTTATAAACCATATATATTATACAGCTGGGAGGGTCCATTGGTTTTGTTCTTAATTGTCTACAATGTGTCCTTGTCTCTTGTGCTTATCTTTTTCGCGGAAAATTCTTGTGTCCCTCTGTAAGAATTTTATAAGAATGAAAAAAATAAGTACTTGGAGATCTTATACCATTAGAATAATATTACAACAATTATAAGTTATAAAGCCGGCAAATAATATATTTCTAAAATAGACTCAGAGCATTTAGTCAAGAATTGAATAAGAATGTCGAAATTATAAACTTGTTTTTTAACATGTGTGGAAAAAAAAAAGTTTTATTTTGGAGGGATAAAGCCTTAGTCTCTACTCTCTAATGGTGAATTAGAAAATATCTTAATTAAGTTCTTATTAGATAAGTGTTTATTAAGCATTTATGTATGCATTGTTTCATATATAGTAACAAGTAAAGTACATTTATTTCATTTAAGGTCTTCTTCAATAACACGTACCCTCTTTAATTTTATACATTTAATAAAGTGACATATGCACTTTTTATTTTGTTTAAATTGGCACTCACATCCCTTCTTTGATGAAATTAGGAGATGTGTAAATATCATTTAGAAAAACTCTAGGAAAATAAATATAATTTTCCCTGTAATAATCAAAGAGAAAATAGAGTCAAATTATTTTCATATAAAAATGTAAGTTTTTTTCATAAATTATTAGAGTTTATTGAAATAAGTCAAAAACAGCTTTTAGACATATCAATTACCATTATATATTTTCATAATTTCTCAATAGTAATTCATACAAATAATTATAAGATATTGTACCAAAATATGCCAAGAAGATAATTCTAAATAATTCGTAATGCACCCTATCATGCATGTAATTAAAAAAAAATGTTACATAGAGATTGGATTGCAGTGGAAAAATAGATGGTTTTGATATTTTAATAGAAGACTTTTAAGAATTTATCCAATTACTTGATGTTCATCCAAATATTTCAATTCAAATATATATATATATATATATATATATATATATATATATATTATTCACATGTGATTGGCATCTTATATACCGTTTTAACAACTTTTCCATGTTGTTGTACTACGGATATATTGGACTTATTTAGCACCAAGTCAAATAAATCGATTCCAACGAACCTACCTAGTGTTTGTCCTTGTGACAGTATTTCATAATGGGATTAAATTACTAGTTAAGGAATAAAATACAAATTATGACTTTGACTTTATGCTTTTGCTTGAATCTTGACGCATCACAATTGACCAACACATTGGAAGGAGCTTAATTGTGATTAAACCTAAATCAAATAATTACGTATTATTAATAGAAAAAAATATTAAATTCCGTTAAAAAATAAAAGTCAATGGTTTCGATTTCATTTTCATGCACAAGTAATAACCTTAGGAAGTTTCTTTGTTGCTGTGTCAAATGTAAGTGATATTCTTTTAAAGAATTTTTTTTAATATTTTTATAATATTAGTTAAAACATAATTTTTCATTTAATAATTCTTTTTTTGTTTAGATGCATGATCTAAAAATTTATAATATTTAATAAATTTTAGCAAATAATGAAACATTAGAAGAAAATACTATTTAAGAGAATAATAGTATAATATTCCTCGTTTGTCATTGGACCTTTAAATCCTCTCCTTGATTTTGTCATTGTTTTCTGTGGATTGGTAAATACTCCAATCTTTGGAATTAAACTAAATATTAAAGTCCTTTTTGACAATTATAAGCAATTAAATAGAAACACATATTACATAATATGATATGTCTTTCGACACGGGAGGGTTTATATATGAATTTCTAGTTGTAAGATAATTTAATTTTCTTATGCAGTTACGTTGGATAAATTTAATTGGGTATTGAGATTTTTGAATATATATATATATATATATATATATATATATATATATATATATATATAACTGCTCTATTGACATCTTCTATGTTTTCTCTCCTGTTATGCCATTATATCACATTTCACGGTCTATTTGATTATGTCAAAATTATACAAGTAGTAGTATGAGTTGACAACTCTTTTGTTGACATTTGAAGGGAATGTCAATTCCATTATTTTTTTACTTGTTACGTAATGTATATTTTTAAATAGTTTAATGTTTTTTACTATATTAACGTTTCTTAAAATGGTTTAGTACCCATTTCATTTTATAATAGCATGACTTTTTATCTTTTAATCTCTAAACTTAATTAACAACCACTTAATTTCTATATAAATACTTTTAGTTCTACTTAGAGTTCCCTATTCATGCATTTTTATTCTGTAGTGCATATCATTTTTACGACAAGAACTAAAATAAATCTAAATATACAAGGACTTAAATAAATAATTTTTAAATATATGAAATAAAATTTATAATTTATATAATTATAAGAGTTAAATGAGTTATCAATTTTTTAAAAATTTATGGATGTTGCCAACGAAATTAAATTTTAGATTTGTTTTTTAAACTCGGAAATTAACAATAATTCTTCTAATTTTCTTTACGTGAATATATTCCATTGCGCTTAAATCAACCATCGATATCATAGTTGAAAGGATTATAAAATTATATTTTTAGTGGAAGAATTATTGTGTATTTATGTTTAGTAATGAATGAAAAATTCTCAAACCATTGTAAAGAACAATATAAATTTTTTATAAGGTTTTTACTTAAGTTTATGAATGGTTTAACACGTTATCATTGAACTTGATAAAAATGTCTATGGATAAAAGTTAAGCTATCTATGACCTAAACAAATGATGTAAAGGATTTATCATTATTTTGTTTAAGGAAGATTTTTCGGGAAAAGTCCAAAGATTGCATATTTTATTGTCCTAACTATACCACAAAATTAATGAAGTTTGGTAATATTAGGTTCATTTGGAATGACAAGTTCGGTGGGAGTATGAAATCATGGAAAGTGGATATTTTAGAGACTCATAGTGAATCTTTTTTATCTATAATTTCTCATTAGGCTATTGTTCCTCTAGTTGTATTACATTCAAATAACACTAGGAGACAATATAACAATATTCAAAACCCACGAGATGAGCATATAAACAATGAACCGGATGACAATGTACAAGCCACTAATGAACAAGTGATAAAAGAGATGTAAGAAATAACACCAAGGTAGTTTGAAAGGCAAATAAGGTCAACCATTTCAAGTAATTATGTTGTATATTCATTTGAACATGAATGCGATTTAAGCATTGATGAAGATCTAGTATCTTTTATATAAGTCATGGAAAATGAAAATTCTGAAAGGTGGCTTAATGTTATGAAAGAAGAGTAGAAATCAATAGATGACAACAAAGTATGAGATTTGGTTAAATTGTCTAAAGGTTCAAAACAAGTTGATTTTAAATTGGTTTTTAAGACCAAAGGTGATTCGAAAGGTAATATTGAAAGGTATAAAGCTAGAATCATCGTCAAAGATTTCATTTAAAAGGATGTCGTTAATTACAAATAAACTTTCTCTCTAGTTTATAAGAAGAATTCTTTGAGGATTGTATTAGTTTTGGTAGCTCATTATGATTTAGAACTTCACCAAATGGATAAAAAAACCTTCTTTCTAAATGGTGACTTAAACGACAAGGTTTATATAAATGAACCAAAAAGGTTTGTTTCTACCGAAAAGGAAAATCTAGTGTAAATTAAAGAAATCAATATATGGATTAAAATACGTTTGCGGATAATGACATCTTAAGTTCAATGATGCTATCACGTCGTATGATTTTATAGAAAATGATGCCATCAGTGGGAGTAGATTAATTTATAATTTTAGTCTTATATGTTGATGATATTTTATTTGTTGCTGATGATTATACTATGTTGCATGACATAATAAATTATCTCTTTAATAATTTTGAAATAAAAGATATGGGTAAGATATCTTATGTAATAAGAATAGAAATATATGTTCTGATAGGTCACAAAGATTGTTAGAATTGTCTAGGAAAGGATATATCAATGAGGTATTAAAGAGATTAAGAATGGAAAAGTGTTTTATAGGAATTGTTTCAATCTAGAAAAGCAATAAATTTAATCAAATGCAATGTCCTTGAAATGACTTAGAACAAAAGGAAATGGAAGTTATCTCTAATGCATTAGTGGTTTGGAGCTTGATATATTGCCAAATATGTATTCGACCAGATATTAGCTTTTTTGTTGGAATGTTAGTCAGGTATCAAAGTAGTCCTTGAATAGATCACCGGAAAATTAAAAAATAGGTTCTAAGTATTTACAAGACACAAAAGATTACATACTTATATATAAGAGATTAAATCATATTGAAATGGATGACTATTTAGATTTAGACTATACTAGATGTGTGAACTCATGGAAGTCCACATTTGCATGCATCTCTTGATTGAAGGAGATGTGTCAGGAGGAGAAATGTAAAAGTACAATATGTGAATATCACTTCTATCATGGGGCTGAGTTTGTGATATACTTTGTGACCATAATTCAAGCATTATAATTACAAAACTTTATTTCAAGATTTTGTATTATTGACAATATAGTCAAACCGTTGAGGATTTATTGCAAAAATTTTACAATTTTCTTCCCTTTTAAGAATAATAAATACTCCAAAATAAAAAAAATATATATGAATTTAAAGTACTTGTTAGTTAAAAGAAAAAACGCAAAAACATAGAATGTCAATTAAACGTATTAATACAATTTAATAATAATAAATTCGTAACTAAAAGCTTAACATCCAAAACATTTATTGGCCAAATTAAAATCGATACTATAGATAAGTCTTTGTTAACAATTTAATGTTATATATATATATATATATATATATATATATATATTATATTATAATTGTGTTGCTTATTATATGACACTTATAATAACACTTATTGATTCAATTAAAATTATATTTTTGTTTGTCGTGTAATTTACATTATATAATATATGTTATTGTTTTAATAGATGGCTAAATGTATTTAAGAAAGGAAAATAAAAATACATTATAATTTAATTAATGTTAAGTTGAATAACTTACCATCACCGTAATTAAATATTTTAAATTAAGGATGATGATTCGCTATTTCATTATATGATGCTTACTTATATAGTTAATGTTAAATCTTTAGGTCATTACATAGTCAAGTTATTATTTTAGAATTATTAAAACTATTTCTCTTTTTTCTCATTTCATAAAAAATAATTTTGGCATTAGAAAAATATTCAAATTTAAAATGAGAAGTTGATTTCATTTTAAAAGGAACAACTTCTCTCTCTTTTAAAGGAAAAAAGAAAAATAATATTTTGCAACTTTATTCTAAAGGCTAAAAAAAACTATCAAATATTAATCTTTGGATATTAAAAGGAAGTGAAAGAAGGAAGAAAGGGAAGAGCAAGTTTCTAAATCACTAATTAGACTTACGTAAATTCTGTAAATCTTCTCATTGAAATCATGTTGTATAAAAAAAAGTGAAAAATGTATTATATGAAATCTTAAGGAAATAATTTCGGTATATATTAAACCTTAGAAAATCACACGTGATAGTAAAATTTTATTCCAAAATTGAACAAATTAAGTTGACCATAAGGTTTCACGAAACCATGCTCCAACAATGATAAAAAAAAACTAAGATTATTATCTCAATTTTTTATAAAAATAAATTAAATAAAAAATATTTAAAAAATTACATTTCATTCAATATTTCTAAAAAAATTACATTTCATTCAATATTTCTAATTTCATAGTTAATATTTATTAGATTACCATAAAAAATAAATTTCTGAAATTTTGAAAATAAAATGTTGAATATTCAAATTAAGAAAATAAAAGACGAATTTTTCACAATTATGAAAATAGACGACGAAACACATTCGCATTCAAACTTATAAATCTCAAAATTACAATCAAAGGTCTACTTTTCACGTTAGATGATTCAAAATATCCGTACACGTAATTCAAATACCGTACAAGACATGTAGAACAAGGGTGTGTATCTATTATTCTATAACTGCATGTTCCACAAGCTACTCAGAACAAGTCTGTATCGTTATCCTTACGAAATAAATATTGAATGAATATTCTATAAGAAACTTTCAGTTAATAGCTATCGCTATTATTTGAATAATATCACATGTACCAAATTTAAAATCAAATAATTTCACGTGTTACAAAAATTGAATTTAGCTCCCTCCAAGGAGAGTGTACCACAAGAATGATGTAAAATATAATCATTAATTTTGTCTTATTACTTCAGTTCTTAAGGACTTTTTATAATGGTTTCGAACCCAGAACATTTTATTATAAAAGTTAACTTTTTTTTTTTTTTTTTTTTTTTTATAAAAGTTAACAATTTTATCACTATATTATATAATTTTTAATGTTTATATTCTTTTTATAAATATATTGTATTAAAATTTTGATGTCAATTAGACTAAAATAAATTCAATTAAAATAAAAATAAATTCAATTTATAATTTAAGATCTTCTACAACTAAATTAAATAAATTCATAATATATAATTATTTTAAGAAATTAAGAAAATATTATAATTCAATATTAACTATATTATATTTTATATAATAATAATCATAACATATAAAGTTTATTTACTTTTACTTTATTTTTTTTACATAATATTTATTATTAAAATTTAAATATATTTTTAATTATAATAAAATTACATAATACGAAAATTTTTTTTCTTTATTTTTTAATAATATTTTTTTTTATCATAATTAATTTAATTATAAAATGTCTTAAATTTTAGATTAAATTTATTCTCGTTATAATTAAAATTATTTTGTTCCAATAATGTTAATAAAAAGTTAAAGAAAGAATAAAAAACAAAAATAGGATATATATAATGTCAGTTATATAAAGACCAACGTGAAATATACGTTGAGATTTTTAAAAATGATATATCTTATTAAAAGAATTGACGTGAAATATATTTTTTGTGTTGATTCTAAAAAATCGACACAATATAATTTTTTATGTTGTTTAAATGAATAATTATTGTGAATTAAGTGACGTTTTAAATATTTTTACACTAATGATTGTTGATTTATTAATTAATAACATTTTTTTAAAAGTTTATGTCCTTATTTTATAATACTCAATTCCTTATGCAATATACATACTTATAAAATAAACAAGTCTACGTAATAAAATTTTTCAAAGTTTATACAATCTCTCCCATGAACAAATTAAATATAAATTACATACAAGAAAATCTTGGGTTGGTTGCTCTTATCAAAATTATTTCAATGTCTCTAATTCAAAGATTTCAATATCTCTAGTACACGTTGAGTAATATACAAGCCAAAAATTTTCAACATTTTTGGGTTGCGAGTCAAGATGGAGCTCTATATATAGAGATGGGAAGAATGAGTCAGCCCTCAAGGGCTTGAAAATAGGCAGGTCTGTCGTCCAATCAAACATATTGAGGGAGAGGAAATAATAGCATTATATATGCAAACAAAATTGGGTTTATTCTCAGAAACTTGCTTATGAATAGAAACCAAAAACCAGGTGGTTTTCTAACATTATAAAAAACAACATGATAATATTTATAAATGAGACGAAGTTATCTCAAGAGTAGTTTTAGGATATTATTTTATTCATTAATACTTTTTTATATATACAGGAGGGATTGATATTCATCGTGTAAGTCTTAAATTTTGTTGACTATATTTTTAATAATTTTTAATATAAATTAAATATAAATGATTTAATTATTTAAGTTAATGTTGTTATCAGCGGATCTTGTTAAAAAAATTTGGGGGGCCTGCATATGTAAATATATACTCTTACATTTTATTTTATAACGATTTTTGTGTACTTATAAGAAAAAAAGTTGAGGGGCTATGGCTGCCCCACTCTCAGGAAGTTTTGCACGTGTTTTTATTATTGAAAATTATATATATATTTTTTAAATTAGTTGATAGTTCATTGAATTAATACATATTATGATATTAAAATATATAAATATTGATAGTTAGATAATACGTAAATTGTATAATAATTTACATTCGTTGATAAGAATATTAAATTAAATGGTTGAATTATTTAAATTTAATTTATACTAAAAATTATTAAAGAAACGTGAATAACTAGTGAAGCATTTAAGAAGTAGACCGGCTCCAATATTTTAGCATATTTTTATTTATAATAATATTTAAAAAATTATATTTTCACATGATTTAAACAAAAGTAAATTAAAAATATAAAAAGTAAAAAACAGTTACAATGTAAATTCATATTAACTTACTAAATTACTAACATGTTGTAAACAATGGTGATTTTAAATATTTTTTTAATGTAATTGTAATGTTACATTCTTCCATTTATACTAGTTATATACAAAGAATTAAAAATTACCAGTATATTAATTTTTTAAATAAAAATATTTATAAATTTTAAAAATATATGTTACAATTATCTATTTTTATGACAAATGTTAATCGTTAATAACAATAGAAGATTCAAAGTCACAATTTTCCTTTCCCTCTTATATTCATTTCCTCGATTATTAAATTAATTTATCTCTTCTTTGAAATTATTCAACTTTAGTGGTTTACAATAACAAAATTTATATTACTTTTTAAAAAATTTCTATTTTATCAATTTTTAATAATTTTATGCTAATTAAAATACTCCTACCAAGTAAATAGTTTAAAATGTCAACGTCTAAAATTTTAATTTCAAACATTTTTATAGTTACAAAATATATAATTGAGTGTGTTATATTTATTATTAGGTAATAAAATGTCAACATTATGAGTTTGGATATTTCGTAACACCATGAATAAAAATTATAGTTTAAATAATCAGAGTAGATAATTGAGTTTAGATAATACCATTTGACTCTAATAAATTACTAAAGACTTTTTATTATTTATAAACTAATATTTTATTATTTATTAAATTTTCATTGATATGCATCCAGTTGCTGAAGATTTCATATATCATATTAAATAAATTTGGGTAAAATAGAAAATCTTAATTATTATGATGACAAATGATTAATTTTGAATTTAATAACTTTTAGTTTATTAACTATCGAGGGTAAATTTAGCTTTAGATTCAAATACTTTATTATTGATGGTTAGATACTTTAAATACATAGTTATAAGTATTTTTAGCTTTTTTTTATGAATTTAGTTGTTTTAGATAATTATAATCTTTTCTTTGGATGCTTTAAATACTCAATGATAATGTTTACTACGAAGATTATAATAATTATTTATATATATATATATATATATTGGCGGTATGATTTACAATTATAATTTGGTATGGTAATTTATATATCTTCGAGAGTTATAACATTAAACATCTTTGAAAGAATTGCTGTTAACGATAATTATTACGTGGATTACCGTGTGCATTAGTCATGTATTTGAATGACAATTGTCAAAATAATCATAAGCGAAAGCAAATGATGTATGATTGTTCTACACTAATGCTATAATGTTTCGTAGAAAACGTGAATATGAAGCTAATTAACTATCGTATTTTAAATATTTCAGTGGATGGAAATGAAAAAGGCTTGGAAATCAAAATAATACCGTAAATAAAAAATGTGGTTTCAAATTAAAATCTTCCAAACAAAATTTTTAGTCCTGCTTATTCTTGAATCTATCTTTAAACTTATGTCATTGAAGAAACTGTGTTCATCAAATCTCTTCTCCTTCATCATCATCCTATTATATATATACTTTTATGAAATATGTTTGTATATTCTTGGATATTATTGTAAAATTTTAAGTGATTGGTTGATCTCGTATTCACATTATCTACTTAGCATTACTCATTGTTATATATACAATTGTAGTTTAAGTTGATGCTCGATGATGATAATTATCATAAACATTATCAAAATCTGACAATAATGGCTAACTGTGTTTAATTGTCATTTTAACTGTTATAATTTTTAAATTATAAGTATTTTGATGAAAAATATAATTTTTAGTATTTTTTTAAATTAAATTAAAATTATTTTCCAAAAAATTAGAAATACCAATTGAGGTGAAATTTATTATCTTTAATTATTTGAAAATAATATTTTAAATTAAATTTCAAAAATTAATCTCTATAAGTACCACAATGAAATAGAACTCCAAAAATTAGCACACTCACACGAATAAGTTAGCCACAAGTTTTAAAAATCTTTTAAGTTTTATAGTATCACTTAATAAAATACATCGCCACCAAGAGGAAAAGTGTGAAGAGAGACCCAATTCTTTTTTTCACTTTTTAGACCGAAATAAACCAAAAGGAGCAACAACCTATGAACAACAAACATAAACATTTGAAGTGAGCAAGTGAGAGACCACCAAGAAAGTGGAATAACTATTAGGAGAGGAAACCACAGTGCGTACACTAGTATTATGAGAGTTTGGGGCAACAACCATCACAATCACCTTTTGAACACATTGAGAGAACCATTTCAAGTTCTTCTACACCAATCATTTAGTTTTATCTAAGGCAAAGAAATTGTTTCATTTGGATTCAACTGTGAGAGTGTCAAAGGGATTTGATCATAAGAATTTTTCACAACATCCCCTAATTGTATTTTATGTGTGGATTGCGTTTTGATGATGGTTGGTATTTGAGTTCTAGAATTTCAACATACGGGACATGCAATTTCATGTTGTTTTTGTTGAAGTTACAATAACCAGTGGTTGAAATGGGTTGTGATGTTGATTATGGGTTTTAAAATTGATAATTGCTTTAGTTTGAAGTTGTAATATGTGCCATATGTGGGAAACTTATTTAATTACTGTCGCGAGCTTTAAATACATGTTTAGATAATGGATGGGTTATTATAATGGAATTGATAGTTGTTTTATATTTTGTAATTATGTTGATGTATTACAATGTATTTAGAACCAATAGTTGTGTTACCTTGATGCAATAGGAATGTGTGTTGACGGGGAGAATTAATCTAAGTGGTTATTGTGAGTTTGAGACATGTAGAGTGTGCTAGAGAAATATGCAATAATGTTGATTAAATGAAATTGTGATTGAAGGGTATATTCTGTTTGAGAAGTAATTTTATTTCTTGTTATGAAACTTAAAAATGAGTATTTATCTTGTTTGATGTTTATGTTAAATAGAGACAATGTGGACTGAGACGTTATAAGTATGAGTTGAATTGGTATAAGGTTTTAGGGGGAGGGGTGTTTTGTGGTGAGAAAGTGAGATGAGTTTTTGTCACGTGTTTAAATAGATAAGGTAAGTATGTGTGATCAGGGTAGTTGTGGTTTGAGATGTCATGATTCAATGTGTTAAGATCATTTATGGTAGTTCTGTGTTTAATAATGGAGGACAAACATAGGGTTCAAGTGTGAGAGCTTTTTAGTTGAGTTTCAACTTAATTAATATTTTATTTAGTTGAGTTTGGCTATTAGAAACTGTCACACTTGAAATTTGTGTAAACTGTCAAGGATGGATTAAAAAGCTGGGGAAATGATGTTGAACACTTTGAATTGTGTATATGATGTATGTTTGAGCAAAATTTTGAGTGAAAGAGTGAGAAATCAACTTTTATATAAGTTATAATATTAGATTTTGTCATCGTTCGCTGAGCAGTGTCCTTGCCACTAAGCGAACAAGAACTTGTAAAAGGGAGGATGTTTTTTGTCTTGAATTCACTAAGCAAATTGATGTCCGTTGGGTGAATTCTTTTTCATTTTCATCATCGAAAATTTGAGAGTGACATTGAGTGACAAAGGTTGGAGTTGCTTAGGCAAACTCTTTGGAGATTATTGGCTAGGTGATTTATATATATGGATGAGCAAAATTAGCCATAGGAAAATAAGGCTATCTACCTCATTTCTGTTATGCAGGAACATTTGTCACTGAGCATCTTGGGCTTGGTTTTAAGTGGCTCTCTAAAGCTAATTTGCTGAGTGTCCTTGATTGACGTTGAGTAAATGGGTTGTTATTAGATATGTACTTGAATTTGAGAATGTACAAACATACGATATGATTCATGTGTATGCCATGTTGACTTGTAGCATGTGAGACTTTGAAAGTTTGTGTTTATGTGGTGAGTTAGTATAGTTCAATTTGAAATGATAAGTGTTGTTAGTTGAGTATGTTCCTGTTTGAAGTTATGCAATTGGGGTTTTACTGCTACGAGTGGGTTGGTGTGAGTTTGATTATCCATGGAAGTCATAATGCTTTGAATGACCTTTAGAGTGTAGGGGTTGTTTAGATGACATATAGTATTCAATAAAATCACATGTATACTTATGATTTTGAATGCAAAACCCATTTGTGAAGTTTATTTGTGAGCTATATTAAATTTTGATTCAACTCAATGGATGTCTAATTCAAATGGACATGGTAGTTTGCTGGAGTTATCATAATTAGAATTCATAAGATTGAAATAAATTTATATTTCGAATAACCTTTGAGATGCTATTGAATGGGTCATTCTATGTGTTGAGCAATTTGAGTTTTATCTGTTGGCAGAGTTTGCTATCAAAATTTAGCTGAAAGAAATTTCTAACGTTGAGCAATTCTTTGTGACATATTTCTTATTTTCTTGGAAAATTTTATTTTTCTTATGCATTCATGTGTTGTATAATGCATTATAAAGGTAAAAATGAGAATGATATATATAGGTATGAAAATGATAAGCTTGGTTGCTAGATATATAGTTAGGTTATTGATTGGATTTGTAGATATATCATGGTTAGTCACAAGTATCCCTAAGTAGAATTGTGAGAGATGTATTGTTTGTCTATGTTGGAGTGCATGTGTGTGTGTCTATTAAGCTAATTATTGAGAAGCTTAAGAGAGAGTAGGAGATTCATAATGGACCTAAAAGTGGTTTTGTGATGTGTTATATGGGAGTGATGCATTCGTGGAAATCAATGGATACGTGATTCTGGTGGAGCTGTATGTGGCTCGAGGTGGTTCGTGATCTGGAAAGGGTTGTTGGGTAACATGTTCCAAGTTCAACATCATTAACAGTTCAAGATGGTCCTAGAAAAAGACCTGGTAGAGGAAACTCAATACGGAAAAGGTTTATATATTTTATGTTGCTTTTAAAAGATAGGCAGTTGGGGACTTTGTGGTGCGAAGTTTCATCCTTTCTGCAAGTGAAAAGGTGATAGGAATAAGATTTCTAAACATTGTGTTTGACCATAGAGTGGCATGGGGTAAGGACCTCGCATCCATCTTAATTTCCATCTAATACCATGTGTATTAGATGTTTTTCCTTTTGCAAGTTACTATAAACCTTGTAAAAAAAATTGAGAGGAAAGTTAGTCTCTTAAGTTGATTTGTTCCCTACTTTCCTTTTCTTATAGAATTTTGTTATTTTCTTTAAAAAATGTTCAGAGCTATTTAAACAACAAAAGCTACGATTCACATTATAATTCATAAATAAAACACAAGAGAAAAAACACAACATATCATGAGGCAATAATTTAGAAAAGGGCATCTTGAACCAAAATCGAATAAACTAAGAACTCCATATACACAAGAAAAAACAAAATAAAATTATCTAATTATAACAAGTTTGGTCTGCAAAGTAATTTGATACAAATCATCTAAATAACATTTGAAGAAACAAACCCAGGGCATCTCAAAAGTTAAACCATTTAGTGGGGTATGTTATAGTTGTCAAAACTTATCACTTAGGATTTGCAAAGAGAAAAGAAGCCTAATAGGACATTTAAGGTTTGTTACGATTAATGGCAAGAAAAAAATGAGAGTGAAGACAAGAAAACACAAGAAAAGAAGAGAAGGCTTATGGCATTCTAAGGTTACGCCGCTTCAATGACGACTATAGTGAGAAGGCTTACAATGACAAAGGGTTACGACATTTCAACAATAAGCAAATCTCAATGGTGAAATAGAGCAAAAAGCTTAGACTTTACCCAACCCTCACAACACGACGACATTTGCAAGTACGACAACAAAGGAGACGTCGGGTTTGAAGCTTGAATGACAGCATGAACTATAACGTGAATGACAATGTTATAGAGAAACGAAAAAGAATGAGAGGATGATAACGAGAGTATGTATAGCAAAGAAAAAAAAGAAAAAAACGAGCTACAATGTGGCTCAAACTATGCTTCAATGCTAACATAGGGAAAACAACGATGATTAAAAAGTAGTTGTCATCATTCTCAACAAAAAAAATAAATGAAAACAACAATGTTTTCTTTAAAGTCGTCATCATTTTTTTTTTAAAAAAAAAGACCTATCAATTTTTCATGTGAGTATAACAATCTATTCATTTATAAGAAAAACAAAAAATATTAATAACTATAGGAGTAATGATAAAATAAAATCTTAGGTCTCAAGAAAATGATTCAATTAATGATAAACACAAAAAATTCTTTGTTCAATTTTCTATCTTAATGACATAAAAATGAGTTGATCAAATTCTTTTGAGTCTGACTCATAGTGACTATTTATCAAAGAATAACTCTAGTTATTAAATGATTGAACAATTAGGAGTAATTTACTTATGATGCTTAGTTGACATTCATAAAAAATATCTAATATTTTATGAATCCAGTACATCTTGTTTAGTATTAAAATAGATATTCCTTGCTAATTATTGGACAATTACTTATTCACAAACCCTTCAAGTAGCTAATAATTTTCATTTCTCATCTCATAGAAAACCATTTTTTGCTCGCTTAGCCCTACCCCTCTTAAATGTATTTTAGTGATAGGTTTTATAGGAGGTGAACGATCCTATTTGGTCAAATACCTAGTAAAAAAAAGATCTTATGTTTCTTTCACTACAATATTTTTGAACAAGTTCCAGAAAAACAAGTTTAAGGATTTCTTATTGATGATGATGTCGATAGTAATGACAATGATAATAGTGACGATAATGACTATGACCTTAATATGGAGCTGGAGGTTCTAATGATAAATACAATAACTATGGATATGATGCCAAAAATAAACAGATTTTTTATCACCTTTCAATTCAATGATATGAATTCAAAACATTCATATCCATGTGAGAATAAGTCGAATTACTTGTCACTTGATCTTTTAGTGAACTATTTTTCCAAAGATTATGAAAGATATTTCATTAGAATTTTTTTTTTGTTATAATATAATTTTATACTAATCAAAAGTATTTATTTATTATAAATTTTAATTACATAAAAACTTTTATTCTATATGAAAAATACAAATTTCTATTTTATGACATATGCTTTTATGTTGTCAACTATCATTGTAACAAATATTTAATTCCGATAAGAGAAGTATTCAAACCGACAGAAATAGTAAGAAAATCATGTAGAGAGTTTAGGTCCAATAACAAATTGCAGACTAAGGAACAAAGAAACTTCTCAAGGTTATTTTTGTCCGGAGAAGAGCAACTTGTTCATCGAATCCTTGAACTCTTCCATGGGAAATTAGTATTATATGATATTTGAAAGCATCAAGATTCAAGCAAAACAATAGATAAAGATAAATCAAGCCATGATTTATATTTCATTTCTTGACTAGTTTGTCCTCTAACATGAAATATTTTTTCCTGAGGACAAACTCTAGGTAGGTTCGGTGGCACACATAGACTTGTCTAGGCACTATAAGAATAAGGGAGTTGTAGCAGTACTCTAGTAAGCTCATTAAAACCTTACTTGGAATGTCAAAATAGGGTAAAAGTTCTATGAAGGGTTAACGAAAACAAATTCTATTAACAGGGTTTAGTTAAAAATTATTTTTTTGGGAGAGGTTGTTTTTGAAAAGAAGACGAACAAATCCTTTCGACTTCACATTATACTCACACGTAGCAATTTATGAGGAAGTCGAAGAAATCTTTTCGACTTCACTGTAGATTTAACATGTGGCGCTGAATGGTCTAAAGAGTTGAATAAATTAAATACAAAATAAAATTAAATATAAAAAAAATTTGTGAGGAAGTTAAAAGAATTTTATCATATTTGTTGAGAATTTGTTTAAGGGAGTTGAAAAAAATTAAATAAATAAAAATTAAATATAAAAAATATAACTAAACACAATAAATATTAAAAATTAGTTAAAATTTTTGTTAATATGTCACCAAATTAAGAATTAAATATAATTAAACACAACAAACATTAGATATTTAATCTTAAAAATTTTGTTACGTTTGTCACCAAATTAAACTCAACAAACATTAAAAATTAAATATTTTACAAAAAATTTAACTAATTTTTAATATTTAATGTTTGTTGCATTTAGTTATATTTGATTTAAATTTTTATGTTACGTAGTTATTTATTTTAGTTTAATTTAAATGGTTAGTTAGTCATTAATTTTTTTTATTTAATTTTTCAACTCTCCTTAGACCATTCAGAAAGCGTGTCAAGTCTATACTGAAATTGAAAAGATTTCTTCGACTTCCTCATAAATCGCCACATATCAACATCATGTGAAGTTGAAATCTAAATTTCTGTCTTAAAAAAAACCACTTCTAGAAAAATAATTTCTAACTAACCTGTTAAGGAAATTTGTCTCGTTAAAATAACCTTTGAATAAACTTTATAATTGAATAATTTTACTTTTCTTCTTGTGTGACTATTTATGATTTGATTAAATGACAGCAAAAGAAAATCATTTTTGTCTTATGTATATCATAAAGAAAAAGTTTTATATGATCTTTTAATCATTCAATGTAATTGTTGATTTTATTAGTTTTTATTTTAATTCATAACTAATGGTGTCTATTTGGTAGGTGTGAAAGGAGTAGGATAGAAGAGACCTGAGGATGAGAAACTGAGAACTAAGGTCTTGTTTGAATTTTAATTTTCGTTCAAAGTAAAAAATATAAAGAAAATATGTTTAACTGTGTTTAAAAAATATTGTCTGAAAGTGTCTAGCTTCCAAATGGGCAAGAAAACTGAAAATAAAAAAAATTACTCGTTTGTAATCTTTTCTATAATAATATAAAAATCGGTGGCGTAGAAATAGATATGATAATACTCTGTTTATTTTGTTATCGTATATATATTATAACTTTGTCTACAAAATATTTTTCTATATTACGCGTGCTTCTACGTTGACAACGCAGTCATATATGTCGTCCGTCGGTTCACACTCTCCTCTTTCTATTGATTTGATCAGTTCCAAGGATTAGCTATAAGTAGTTTCTTTTTCTAACTTTTTAAAATTTTTGAAAATAAAAAAATGAAAATATAAATTAAACACGTTTTCTAAATTAATCATTTCAAAAATAAAATTATTTTCAAAAATTTATCTCTTTTACTATCTTGGTATTCTTCACATCTATTCATTTAAATTATGTTTATTTTCATTCTTTTCTCCGTGTCTTACGATTAAATAATTTATTTTCTTTTTTGAATAAAATAATTGACAAATTGACGCAATTAATTATTAAGTATTTTTAACTTTATTTCTTATTTATTTTATATCTATTATTCTTATTTATAATTTCATATCTTTTAATAAAATAAAAAACATTTAAATTAAGATAAAAGCAAAAGTCTACGTAAAATTCAAGTCAATTTGTTTCATGTTTTCCTCTTCCCTTCCTCTAATATTATTCCATTGCTCAGAAAGGACGCGTGAAATTCCCCCGAAATTGATAAGCTAAAAGGACAACCTTCTTAACTGACCTTCAGTTAATCGCTTGCTGGTGATCATTCACCTTGTAAAAAATTATTACAAACCCTCCAAATTAATACAATATGCACTTCCTTTGGTTATTCAAATATCAATTAGCAGCAACCATCTTCATTATCATAGCACATAACAAAGTTACCTGTTTATATTTCAATTTCTCTAAATTCAAACCAGAGGATGAAGCTCATATGTTGCTGAGCAAGAATTCAAAAATATACTTAGATGCCATCCAAGTGACCCCTGATATTCGAGGTCCCATTCAGAATTATTCTGGCAGGGTCTTCTATAGAGAACAACTAAAGCTATGGGACAGTCAAAGTGGCATGAAAGCCTCATTCAATTCAACTTTTGTTTTCAACGTTGTTCCTCAAAGCTCTCCTGGTGGTGAGGGATTGGCTTTCATATTGGCAGACGACACCTCTTTTCAAATTAACACTGGAGGCCAATGGCTTGGAATTGTCAACTCAACAAGCATAGGGATCAGAAACGTAGTTGCAGTGGAGTTTGATACAAGGAAGAGCTACCCTGAAGATGTTGATGACAACCATGTTGGGGTGGATGTAAAGAGCATCTATTCCATCCAACAACAACCTCTTCTACCACATGGTGTTAATCTTTCTAGTGGCAATAATATTGTTGCTACTATTAACTTTGATGCTATAGAAGAGAAAATGACCGTTTTTGTTTCTACAACAGATTTGATATCGAGGACTCCAGTGCTTGTGGTGGATCATCTTAATCTCTCTAAGCTCCTTCCAGAATATATTTTTGTTGGATTTTCAGCTTCCACAGGTAACTACACCCAACTCAACACAATAAGGTCATGGAATTTCTCTAGTTGGGAGTCTAATGAGAAGAATCCAAAGAATCTAATGTGGTTATGGATCTTGATTTCAATAATTGTGGTTGGAGGAGCATGTGGGCTTGCTGGTCTATGTTATTGGAGAAAAAAACACAGAAAGCACCAAGGTATGGAGGAAGGTCTGAACATAGAGGATGAAATTAAAAGCTCATCTAACGCTCCCCATAAGTTTAAGTTGAAGGAGCTTCTATCTGCCACAAGGAATTTCCACTCATCAAACAAGCTTGGTAAAGGGGGATTTGGCATGGTTTACAAAGGCACCATATTGGTTTTGCCTTACCTTATGGAAGTCCCACATTGGTGGGATTAGCTTGGCTAAGAAGGCTTAAACCTTATAAATAAAGGCTTAAGGCTTTGTTGAAATCCATCCCACACTTGAAGCATTTCCAAGTGTCTTTCTTTGTGTAGTAAAAGTATTATATAGAGTGTGTGAGAAATTCCAAGAGTGTTGTGAGTATACACTGGGAATTTTGGGACTCTAATATTTTACCAGGGATACCACTTTGGTTGTAATTGAGTTTTGGGTTGTGAGTGAAACACTTAGTGAGCTTGTAATTCTTCGGTGACATAGTGAAATTTTATTGTTGTTCTCTAGCTGTGGACGTAGGCAAATTGCCGAACCACGTTAAATTTTGGTGTTATTATTTTCTCTATTATTCCTTTATTCTTCAAATGGGCCTTTTGCTTCAACAAACTGGTAGAGCTGTCATAGCTCTCGGATACTAAGGTGCCAAGAAAATTGTTAGTATGCTCTGTAGTTGCAGTATTGTCTGATCTTCCACATCAGAACACAATTATTCTTGTTGCTTGAAAAGTGTGGTAGTGTGAAAGTGCATGTCTAGGAAGGTTCTGGCTAAGGAAAGACTTGGTATTTAAGTGCGTCCATTAGTGAGCCACCTCTCTTTCCTGGGAACTTACCTGGTGTACTATTCACGGACTACGGTCACTATTCCACCATACGACATTGTTCACGTATACGGCACTGTTCATATATACGGCACTATTCACGTATACAGTCATCATGACGAGTGCTAAATTTGATTTGGAGAAATTCAATGGAGAAAATGATTTTAGTCTTTGGCGGTTGAAGATGAAAGCTCTACTGGTTCATCAAGGCTTGGGCAAAGCCTTGGAAGGTAGAGACAAGCTGCCACAGAGTCTAACTGACATCGAGAAAAACGACATCTTGGAGAAAGCACACAGGCCAATTTTGTTGTGCTTGGGAGATGAAGTTCTACGAGAAGTGTCGAAGAAAATACAAAACCTTTCGTTATGGTCAAGCTTGAAAGCCTGTATATGACGAAGTCACTCACAAATAGACTGTATTTGAAGAAAAGGATATATACTCTTCAAATGCAGGAAGAAAAGCCCATTAAAGAACACCTGGACGAATTTAATAGGATTATTCTTGATCTAAAGAATATCGATGTTAAAATCGAGGATGAAGACCAAGCAATTCTTCTATTATGTTCCCTTCCGAGTTCTTACGAGCACTTTATTGACACCATGATGTATGGGCGAGAGGATCTCACCCTAGAAGAAGTCAAGGTTGCGTTACACTCGAAAGAACTAAAGAAAAGAGTATCAGATTCAAAATCTGAAGGCTCAGGTGAAAGTTTCTTTGTTAGAGGAAGAGGAGAGACACGAAATCAAAATAATGGAAGAGGAAGATCTAGGTCAAAATCCAAAGCAAAACCTAGAAAACACAAATGTTTCCATTGCCACAAAGAAGGGCATATAAGAAAGAATTGCCCAGAGCGTAAAGGCAAGGAAAAGATATCTGAATCTGAAATGCCAGCTATAGCAGATAGCTACGATAGTGCAGATGCACTGACAGTCTCAGAACATGACTCCAAAGATGAGTGGATACTTGATTCTGGATGCTCATACCATATGTGTCCCAATAAGGATTGGTTTTCCACTTACCAACCCTTAGACGGAGGCAAGGTCCTTATGGGAAATAATACTCCCTGTAAGGTCGTTGGCATCGGTACAATTAGAATCAAGATGTTCGATGGAATCGTGAGGACATTGACGGATGTAAGGCATGTTCCAGAATTAAAGAAAAATCTGATTTCCTTGGGAACTTTAGATTCAAAAGGTTATAGCTACAAAGGTGAAGGTGGAGCTATAAGAATATCTAAAGGCGCTCTGATTGTGATGAAAGGAAAGAAAGAGAATAGTCTCTACGTGCTGCAAGGAAGCACAATCACAGGCACTGTTGCTGTCTCCTCAACATCTAATTTTGATGTCACCAAATTATGGCATTTGAGAATGGGCCATGTCAGTGAAAGAGGTCTAGCCGAGTTGAGCAAGCAAGGATTACTATGCAGTCAACAAATCGGGAAATTAGATTTTTGTGAACACTGTGTATTTGGAAAACAATGTCAGATAAAATTCAACACCGCAGTTCATCGAACAAAAGGCACGTTGGATTATATACATTCCGACTTGTGGGGTCCTTCTCAAGTACCATCTCATGGTGGTGGCAGATATATGTTAACCTTCATTGATGATTATTCAAGGAAGGTTTGGATCTTCATTTTGCAAAACAAAAATGATGTATTTGTCAAGTTCAAGCAATGGAAAGCCTTGATTGAAAAGCAGACTGGGAAGCAGATCAAGCGACTGAGAACTGACAATGGTTTAGAATTCTGTAGCGGTGAATTTGAAAAGTTTTGCAAGGATCATGGTATTGCCAGACACCACACGGTGAGGCATACTCCACAACAAAATGGACTTGCAGAACGAATGAACAGAACCCTACTTGAAAGAACGAGATGTATGCTGTCAAATACTAGATTACCAAAAGCATTTTGGGCTGAAGCTGTTAATACGACTTGTTACTTGATCAACCGATGTCCATCAACGGCCATTGATTTCAAAACTCCAGAAGAGATGTGGTCGGGTGCTCCTGCCAATTATGAAAATTTAAGGATATTTGGTTGTCCTGCATATACTCATATCAAAGAAGGAAAACTTGATGCGAGAGCATTGAAATGCATTTTCATTGGATATCCTGATGGTGTAAAAGGATATAAGTTATGGTGGCCAGAGAAAAGAAAATGTATTATTAGCAGGGATGTCACTTTTAATGAAGCTGAAATGCTAAAGCCTCATAAAAGTGAAAACAAAGATCCTAAAATCTTGAAGAAGGTGGAGCTTGAGGTGGAGCCTGAAAAAGAAAAATCAATTGATCAAGAAGTAAAACAAGACCCAGTTATTGATACTGATACATCACAATTGCAGCAATATCAGTTGGCTAGAGATAGACAAAGGAGAGAGATAAAGCCTCCTCAAAAGTATGGTTATGCTAATCTGGTGGCATACGCTCTAAATGTTGCTGATAATATCAGTAATTGTGAGCCTCAATCATATCAAGAAGCCATCAAAAGCAAAGAAGTTTCCCAATGGACTACTGCCATGACAGAGGAAATTGAATCTCTTCATAAGAATCATACTTGGGATCTTGTTGAAAGGCCAAAGGCTCAGAAGATTGTTGGATGCAAATGGGTCTTCAAGAAGAAGGAAGAAATCCCTGGAGTAGAAGATGCAAGATTCAAAGCGCGATTGGTAGCTAAAGGTTTTACACAAAGAGAAGGTATTGATTTCAATGAAGTCTTCTCTCCTGTGGTAAAACATAGCTCAATTCGCATCCTACTTGCCATCGTAGCTCAATTTGATTTAGAACTCGAGCAACTAGATGTCAAGACGGCATTCTTGCATGGCGAGCTGGAAGAACAAATCTATATGAAGCAGCCTGAGGGATTTGAAATCCAAGGGAAGGAAGACCATGTTTGTCGATTGAAGAAATCTATGTATGGCCTAAAACAGTCTCCCAGACAGTGGTACAAGCGGTTTGACACCTTCATGTTTGGAAATGGCTATTGTAGAAGTGAGCATGATAATTGTGTGTACTACCAAAAACTCAGAGATGGGTCGTTCATTTATCTACTCCTCTATGTGGATGACATGTTGATTGCCAGTAAGAACATGTCTGAGATAAAGAACTTGAAAGCTAAATTGAGTTCAAAGTTTGAAATGAAAGATTTAGGAGCTGCAAAGAAAATTCTAGGAATGGAGATTCACAGAGATAGAAAAGCAGGATGCTCTTTCTATCACAAAAGAAATACATCGAGAAGGTATTAGAGCGCTTTGGAATGCAAAGCTCAAAACCTGTTAGTACTCCATTGGCAGTTCATTTCAAACTTTCAGCAGCATTATCACCAAAAACTGAGGAGGAGGTGGAGCACATGTCTCATGTTCCATATGCTAGTGCAGTTGGTAGTCTCATGTATGCTATGGTATGCACTAGGCCTGATATTTCTCAAGCTGTGAGTGTGGTGAGTAGATATATGGGAAATCTAGGAAAAATCCATTGGCAAGCAGTGAAATGGATTTTGCGTTACTTAAAGGGTACTATTGATGTTGGTTTGGTCTACAAGAAACAAAATGACACCACGAGAAGTGTTGTCGGATATGTTGACTCAGACTATGCCGGAGATCTAGATAAGCGAAGATCACTCACTGGATATGTCTTTACATTGTGCGGCTGTACTATTAGTTGGAAAGCAACGCTACAATCGATTGTTGCTTTGTCTACAACTGAAGCAGAGTACATCGCAGCAACAGAAGCTGTAAAAGAAGCTATTTGGGTGAGAGGATTAATTGAAGAGTTGGGTATACAACTGGTAGAAACAACTATCTACTGCGATAGTCAAAGTGCTATACATCTGACTAAAAATGCTATGTATCATGAAAGAACTAAGCATATTGACGTCAGAATGCACTTTATTAGAGATATCGTGGAAAAAGGAACTGTTAGAGTTGAGAAGATACCCACAACAGAAAATCCGGCAGACATGATGACTAAGCCAGTTACAACAACCAAGTTCAGACATTGTCTGGGCTTGATTAGAGTTCAGAGACTCTAATGGACATAAAAGGAGAGCAACAAGACAAAAGTATTGCCGATTGATAAGTTTAAGCATTGCTTAGACTTGATCAATATTTGCAGAGCTTGAAGATTATTCCACAAGGCAAGTCAAGGTGGAGATTTATTGGTTTTGCCTTACCTTATGGAAGTCCCACATTGGTGGGATTAGCTTGGCTAAGAAGGCTTAAGCCTTATAAATAAAGGCTTAAGGCTTTGTTGAAATCCATCCCACACTTGAAGCATTTCCAAGTGTCTTTCTTTGTGTAGTAAAAGTATTATATAGAGTGTGTGAGAAATTCCAAGAGTGTTGTGAGTATACACTGGGAATTTTGGGACTCTAGTATTTTACCAGGGATACCACTTTGGTTGTAATTGGGTTTTGGGTTGTGAGTGAAACACTTAATGAGCTTGTAATTCTTCGGTGACATAGTGAAATTTTATTGTTGTTCTCTAGCTGTGGACGTAGGCAATTTGCCGAACCACGTTAAATCTTGGTGTTATTATTTTCTCTATTATTCCTTTATTCTTCAAATGGGCCTTTTGCTTCAACACACCATAAGTGGTAAAGATGTTGCTGTGAAGAGGATTTCAAAGAATTCACGACATGGGAAGCAAGATTTTTTGGCAGAAATCACCACCATAGGGAATCTAAACCACAAAAATATAGTTAAATTACTAGGATGGTGCTATGAAAAGGGTGAGATCATCCTTGTGTATGAGTTAATGCAAAATAGTAGCTTAGACAGATTCATTTTTTCTTCATCTGGAGGGGATTCAACTTTGAGTTGGGAGAAGAGTGTTGAAAAAGTGTGGGGTTCAGCCAATAACAATTTAGGCAACTTTCGGTGCATGTTAGGTGTTGAAAACTTTCAATGGCCAATTTGCAGAAAAACAACAAAAATGTTTTCGGTGCATCATTATTAAACTTGCATGAATAGTGTTATGGTTTGCCTATAAAAGAGACACTCCAACAGCAAAGGATACACACCACCGAAGAGAATGTGAGAGAAAGAAAAACTTCTAAGTCTTGTTTTCTCCTATATCAAGAGAGAGTGTGATTGTTCTCTCCTTGTGTTTAGAGAGAGGTTGTAGTTCTCTTCCACTTAGTAAAAATTTTCTCAGATCTTGCCCGTGGTTTTTTCCCTTGTCTGTTAAGGGTTTTCCACGTAAAATATTGTGTGTCAATTCCTAATTTTCTCATCTCTATTTTAGCTGCATAATATTCCATTTACATACTCTGATTACCCAACAGTGGTATCAGAGCTCTTTGGTTCGGTAAGAATATTCTTAGTATGCTCTGTGGTTGCGGTTTTGTCCGAACTTCCACATCAGAAAAGAAAAATTCTTGGTCCGCTGCAGTAACGCTGGAAGATACGGTTCACATGTGTGGTTGTATACTTTTGCAGTAATTGTTAACGTAAACTAGACCGGGTCTAGTGTACGGTATAGATATACAATACTGTTCAAGTATACGTTACTATTCACAGTGAAAAACGTATAACACTATTCACAGATACGGTACTATTTACATATAGTACTATTCACAGCATGGCGGCAAAATTTGAGATTGAGAAATTCAGTGGGAGTAATTTCTCCCTGTGGAAATTGAAGATGAAGGCTTTTATGAGAAAAGAAAATTGTTTAGCAGCAATTGAAGGTAAACCTGCTGGTATTACCGATGAAAAGTGGAAGGAGATGGATGCTATTGCTGTTGCTAATCTGCACTTGACATTGGCGGTCTCGTCTTATCTAGTGTTGCGAAAAAACAAACGGCAAAGGAAATCTGAATACTCTCGTAAAATTATACGAGGTCAAGTCTCTTCACAACAAAATTTTCTTAAAAAGGAGACTCTACACTCTTCGAATGAGTGAATCCATTTCGGTGACGGATCATATCAACAATCTGAACACGCTATTTGCTCAGTTGACAACGTCAGATGTAAAAATAGTAGAAAGTGAACGTGCGGAGCTTCTACTCCAGAGTTTACCAGACTCGTATGATCAACTCATCATAAATATCACAAATAATATGATTTCTGACTATCTAAACTTTGATGATGTTGCCGGAGCCATTCTTGAAGAAGAATCCAGGCGCAAGAATAAGGAAGATAGATTGGAAAATTCCAAGCAAGCAGAGGCTTTAACGGTGGTGAGAGGAAGATCAACGGAACGAGGCTCTAGTGGGAGTCAAAGTCATGGTAGATCAAAATCTCAGAGAAGGAAGAACTTCAAATGCTACTATTGTGGCATGAGAGGGCACTTGAAGAAAGATTGTTGGAAGAAGAAAAATGATGAGAAGTCTCCTAAGGCTAGTACATCTCAGGGATGTGTTGCAAATACCTCTGGTGATGGAGAAATTCTAACTAGCGAGGTTGCAGTCAGCTCTAAAGGCAAAAGTCAGCTCACTGATGTGTGGATAATGGATTCGGGAGCAACATGGCACATGACTTCAAGACAAGATTGGTTTTGCTCTTATGAACCTATCTCGAAGGTTAAATGTTCATGGGTAATAATGATGCCTTAGAAATTGTTTGGTGTTGGTACTGTCAAATTGAAAATGTATGATGGTACTGTTCGCACAATTCAAGGGGTACGACATGTGAAGGGCTTGAAGAAGAACTTGTTGTCAATTGGGCAACTAGATGACCTCGGGTGCAAGACCCATATTGAAGGTGGGATCTTGAAAGTCGTTAGAGGTGCTATTGTGGTGATGAAAGCAGAGAAGATCGTTGCTAATCTATACATGCTTAAGGGAGAAACGTTGCAAGAGGCTGATGTATCAGTTGCATCAATTAGTCAAGAGGAATCAACAACAATTTGGCATCGCAGACTAGGCCATATGTCTGAACGAGGCTTGAAGGTCCTTGCGGAACGTAAACTCTTACCTGGGCTCACATCAATGACCTTACCTTTCTGTGAGTACTGTGTGATAAGCAAGCAACATAGATTGAAGTTTGACAGATCAACTGCAAGAAGCAAGCACATACTAGACTTGATACATTCTGATGTGTGGGAGTCACCAGAAATGTCCCTAGGAGGAGCAAAGTATTTTGTATCATTCATTGATGATTATTCTAGGAGGCTATGGGTGTACCCAATCAAGAAGAAGTCGATGTGTTTCCAAAGATTCAAGGAATTTAAAGCACGGAGTGGAACTTGAAACCGGTAAAAAGATCAAGTGCTTGAGGACGGAGACAATGGAGGAGAATATACTTGATGGAGAATTTCTCGGCATTCTCGCAAGCAAGAGGGTATGAAAAGGCAATTCACAAATGCCTATACACCTCAAAGAAAATGGTGTAGCGGAGAGCGAATAAATAGAACGCTTCTAGAAAGAACTAGAGCCATGCTGAATACAGCAGGATTAGCCAAGTCTTTCTGGGCAGAAGCTGTTAAGACTGCCTGTTACATTATAAATCGGTCGCCATCAACAGCAATTGGGTTAAAAACACCAATGGAGTTATGGAGTGGAAAGCCAGCAAATTATTCTTCTCTACATGTGTTTGGATGTTACGTACGTAATGTACAACTCTCAAGAAAGAAGCAAACCGGATCCAAAGTCCAGGAAATGTATTTTCTTGGGTTATGCGACGTGTTAAGGGGTATCGCTTTGTGGGATCCCACCGCTCACAAGGTTATCGTCGACGAGATGTAATTTTTGCGAGAAAATGAACTGCAAAGTAAGAAGAAAGATGACAAAGACTTCAAAAGAGGCTACTACGGTTCGGATAGATGGGAAATCGGAGAAGATGATTCTTCCAAACGAAACCCGAGCACGAGGAACAAGATCCATGTGAGACGGTCAGTGTGGAACTTCGACGAAGTACACGACCGAAACAGGCACCAATTCATCTCCGTACTGGAGAATATGTCATGACAACTCATGATGCATACTGTCTTCTTACAGAAGAAGGGGAACCATCAAACTTTCAAGAAGCTATGAATGGTTCAAATGCTTCTCTGTGGATAATGGCAATGCAGGAAGAAATGGAGGCCTTGCATAGAAATAGAACATGGGAACTTGTTGAACTTCCAAAAGGTAGGAAAGCCATTGGAAACAAATGGGTTTACAAGATCAAACGTGATGACAATGATCAAGTGGAACGATATCGTGCAAGATTGGTGGTCAAAGGATATGCTCAGAAAGAAGGCATTGATTTCAATGAAATATTCTCTCCAGTGGTTAGACTTACCACTATCAGAGTAGTATTGGCTATGTGTGCTGCATTTGATTTACATCTAGAACAATTGGATGTAAAAACTGCTTTTCTTCATGGAGAACTTGAAGAAGAAATTTATATGCTCCAACCAGAAGGCTTTGAAGAAAAAGGAAAAGAAAACTTGGTTTGTAGGTTGACCAAATCTCTGTACGGTCTTAAGCAGGCGCCAAGGTGTTGGTACAAGAGATTTGATTCCTTCATTATTAGCCTCAGATACAACAGACTGAGTTCAGACCATTGTACTTATTACAAGAGTTTTGATGATAATGATTTCATCATTTTGTTGTTGTATGTGGATGACATGTTGGTGGTAGGCCCCAACAAAGATCGAGTCCAAGGATTGAAGGCACAGTTGGCTAGGGAGTTTGATATGAAGGACTTGGGACCCGCAAACAAGATTTTAGGGATGCAAATTCACCGAGACAGAAAAGATAGGAAAATTTGGCTTTCTCAAAAGAATTATCTTAGAAAAGTCTTGCGGCGCTTCAATATGCAAGATTGTAAGCCAATTTCGACCCCACTTCCTGTCAACTTAAAATTATCCTCAAGTATGTGTCCTAGCAGTGAAGCAGAGAGGATGGAAATGTCTCGAGTGCCATATGCATCGGCGGTGGGAAGCCTAATGTATGTTATGATATGTACAAGACCAGACATTGCACAAGCAGTGGGAGCGGTCAGTCGATTTATGGCAGATCCTGGTAAAGAGCATTGGAATACTGTGAAGAGGATCCTGAGATATATTAAAGGAACCTCAGATACTGCATTATGTTTTGGAGGATCAGAGTTTATTGTTAGAGGATATGTTGATTCTGATTATGCAGGTGATCTTGATAAAAGAAAATCTACTTCAGGCTATGTGTTTACACTTGCAGGTGGCGCAGTAAGCTGGTTATCAAAGTTACAGTCTGTCGTAGCTTTGTCTACTACAGAAGCTGAATACATGGCAGCTACGCAAGCATGCAAGGAAGCAATCTGGATTCAAAGGTTATTGGAAGAACTCGGGCACAAGCAACAGAAGATTACTGTGTATTGTGACAGTCAGAGTGCCTTGCACATTGCAAGGAATCCAGCTTTTCATTCCAGAACAAAGCACATAGGTGTTCAATATCATTTTGTTCGAGAAGTAGTAGAAGAAGGGAGTGTGGACATGCAGAAAATTCACACCAAAGATAACCTAGCAGATGTGATGACAAAGCCAATCAACGCTGACAAGTTCATATGGTGTAGATCCTCATATGGCCTTTTGAAAATTTAAAGTGGCATTGATCAAGGTGTGAAGACAGATTGAAATCAGTCTTCAAGTGGGAGATTGTTGAAAAAGTGTGGGGTTCAGCCAATAACAATTTAGGCAACTTTCGGTGCATGTTAGGTGTTGAAAACTTTCAATGGCCAATTTGCAGAAAAACAACAAAAATGTTTTCGGTGCATCATTATTAAACTTGCATGAATAGTGTTATGGTTTGCCTATAAAAGAGACACTCCAACAGCAAAGGATACACACCACCGAAGAGAATGTGAGAGAAAGAAAAACTTCTAAGTCTTGTTTTCTCCTATATCAAGAGAGAGTGTGATTGTTCTCTCCTTGTGTTTAGAGAGAGGTTGTAGTTCTCTTCCACTTAGTAAAAATTTTCTCAGATCTTGCCCGTGGTTTTTTCCCTTGTCTGTTAAGGGTTTTCCACGTAAAATATTGTGTGTCAATTCCTAATTTTCTCATCTCTATTTTAGCTGCATAATATTCCATTTACATACTCTGATTACCCAACAAAGAGGATTAGTGTTATATGTGGTATTTCAAGGGCTCTGGACTATCTTCACAACGGATGTGATAAAAAAGTGCTACATAGAGACATAAAACCAAGCAATGTGATGTTGGATTCAGACTTCAATGCTAGACTTGGAGACTTTGGCTTAGCTCGTACCATTCATCTTACTGAGAAAACTCACCACTCAACAAGGGAAATTGCTGGAACACCAGGGTACATGGCACCAGAAAGCTTCCACACCCGAAGGGCTTCGGTTGAAACTGATGTCTATACATTTGGTGTCCTGATGCTGGAAGCTGTGTGTGGAGGAAGAAAGCCTGAACACAAAAGCATTGTGGACTTAGTGTGGGAGTTTCACAGTAGACAAAACATAACTGGTGCTGTGGATTCAAGACTGAATGGTGAATTTGATGAGGCTCAAGCTAAGTGTGTGCTTGAGTTGGGGTTAGCATGCTGCCATCCTAACCCATATGAGAGACCATCAATGAAGACTGTGTTGCAGGTGCTAATTGGAGAAGCACCACCACCATTTGTGGCCTTTGAGAAACCTGCTTTCGCATGGCCAGCCACTGTTCCTGTTCTCATTGAAGAAGTGAATTCCCACGCCACAGCAACCCAAAATGAACCGATAACAGAGCTTAATAGTGGGAGATGATGAATCACAAGTCTGAATGAAAAAGGGTCACTATATCTCAAATTTGTGGAAATTTATGGTTGAAACTTAGTATAAGAACTGTTGTGTTTATCCAACGTTTTATATCGATAAGCATTCGCATCAGAGAGACAGAAATGAAACTCATACATTTAGATTCTACTAGTGTGCGTCAAATATTCTGACAGGTAACTTTTTGGTTCAAATATTATGTATGACAGGTCATTCAAAGATTTTACGTGGGTAAGGTGTGTAATTTTTCCATTTCTAGTGTGTTATTTTCTTTCTAATACTTTTAGGTTCAGGGTCGAGCAGGATATCAGAATTATATTCGACTTAGTGAGATATAGATATAGGTGAAGGTTATGTGTATTTATTTTGATGGAATTCATGTGCCGAAAGTCTTCAACTACATGGAAAAATAAATATAATGGTTCTTTGTTAAGGGGAAAGATTGTTGGAAATCAATATAATGGTCCTTTATCTAAAGACTTTGTTAGTAAACAATCAAAGTCACACGTTAGAAGAATAATGCAAACCTTGAAAGGGAAACGTTAAAAGAATAATGCAAACTATGAAGGGGAAATTTTTTTATATTAATTAAAAGATTATGCTACAATTACATCCTTAAATCTATAAAAGGTGTGGTTAGATATTAGGTAATTTGTATCCAAACACCGGAAATAGTTGTAATTTTTTCTATTCAATAATTATACACGTGGAGAGTTTTTCATTCAACAATTACAAGAATTGAATTTCTTCACGTAGAATAGGTCTTAAAACAATCGATACACATTAATATTTATTGTACTCTATTTCATTCCCTCTAATATTTTTTTTCGGTTGAGTTCCCAACCCGTATGTAATATACACTTGAAATAATTTTTACATTGTTTCTGAATTTTGTGACTCGCATGCATACCTAATTTGATTTTCTTACAAGCAGCAAACAAGGTAAGAACTTCAAATTTTCTCTAGGCAATTAAGAATGCAGTACATAATGTTATTTGCTTGTTTATTAAACATTGTACCCACAATACAAGTGCGAACAAGCAGTAAAGTGAATAAACGCTGCAACCAAATTCAAAACCCTCAATTTAAGGAGTAAAAAGAAAGGGATGGTTGCTCAAGCTAGCCTCAATTATTTAAATAAGCCTGTATCAAAGTTTGAGTCTAATTTCTTTAAAGCTTCAACTTTAAACATAAAATTCTAATTTCTTTAAACAAGATAAAGCTTCAACTTCGTTTGTTTAGCTTATTTTTAACTTCATTATTTTTCTCTTTTTTATTTTTTCCTAAATTATTTTTTAATTTTAGTTTTTGGTATCAAATAAACATTTTAATTCTAAATGGTAATCTATATATAAAAATATATATACTTAATACATGGAATCAACACATTTTAGACTTTTATATTTTCATAATTCAGAAAAAAAAACCTCATCACTTATCAAATTAATTTTAATGTTTTTTTTTCAATAAAAGTTAAGCATATATCTATAATAAATATGTAAATAAAAAAATTAGCAAAATTTTCATCTTATCATTTTAATTAAGTGAAGTCTTAAGCTAGAATTTATTTAGTTAACTCATAAAACGAGCTTGAACGAGTTTTTATCGAATCAATTCTTTTAAAAATATATTCTTCTCTCAAATGTTTCAATCTATAGTCCTATCACACCTATAGTTTTAGGCTCACTTGCAAACTGATACTTAATATATAATTTTTTTCATAAGATTACCCTAAAATTATTGCTTTACCTTTGAAAAAAAAAATCTTGGAGAAAACAATACACCTATAAGTTCCATTTAATCTTTCAAAAATTAAAAATGTTAATGTGCACCCGAGATATTCTTTTACCATATACCCAGGGAAAAAAATAAAAAACCTGAGTACTATGGAAGCACAAAAATAGTCTCCAGATTAGCAACAATATCCACTATACTGATACTATAATTATTCAGGCGCAATCCAAAAATCATAGGTTCTGCATCAATTATTTGGTTTGGAATGCTCTGGAAATGACAAAACTAAAAGCCTAGATGAGCAGTTTTCATATTACTCTAAGCAATGTTACATTTGCATTTTTAACGTGCCCAGAATACTACTTCATATTGTTAGAGCATTCAACTGATCTGATCCAAACTGAAGTTTGAAATCCTTAAAAAAAAATTCATTCTGTCCTATATCTACTACATCAGTTAGACACATCCTTTGTTAACAATAATCTATACACACTCCTCTATGCTACTGTCATAAATTAAGCTATGTTTGATGCTGTAGTTTCTTCCAGACAAATTTCCCACATTAGTTTGAACTTTCAACCATACTTTGCTCTGTTTAAAACATCTGGTTCCATATATTCTAGTGCTCTAGCAAAATCCTTGGACAAATATCATAGTATAACAACACCAATTCAAAAAACATTGGTTTGAACCACAAACCTTGGTGGTCCAGTGACCCTTTTCCATTTAGATGACTAAGCATTACATTTATAGACACACCGTGATTCATCACCTCCCACTAATCAGTTCTGTTATTGGTTCATTTTGGGTTAATGTGGCATGGGAATTCACCTCTTCATTGATAACAGGAACGGTGGCTGGCCATGCGAAAGCAGGTTTCTCAAATGCTACAAATGGTTGAGCTGCTTCCCCTGTTAGCACCTGCAACACATTTCTCATTGATGGTCTCTCATATGGGTTAGGATGGCAGCAAGCTAACCCCAACTCAAGCACACACTTAGCTTGAGCCTCATCAAATTCACCCTTCATTCTTGAATCCACAGTACCAGTTATGTTTTCTCTACTGTGAAACTCCCAAACTAAGTCCACAATGCTGTTACAACATCTCAGATCCAGTTTGTGATCAGGCTTTCTTCCTCCACACACAGCTTCCAGCATCAGAACACCAAATGCATAGACATCAGTTTCAACCGAAGCCCTTCGGGTGTGGAAGCTTTCTGGTGCCATGTACCCTGGTGTTCCAGCAATATCCCTTGTTGAGTGGTGAGTTTTTTCACTAAGATGAATGGTGCGAGCTAAGCCAAAGTCTCCAAGTCTAGCATTGAAGTCTGAATCCAACATCACATTGCTTGGTTTTATGTCTCTATGTAGGACTCTTTTATCGCATCCGTTGTGAAGATAGTCCAGAGCCCTTGAAATACCACATATAACACTAATCCTCTTCTCCCAACTCAAAGTTGAATCCCCTCCAGATGAAGAAAAAATAAATCTGTCTAAGCTACCATTTTGCATTAACTCGTACACAAGGAGGATCTCACCCTTTTCATAGCACCATCCTAGTAATTTAACTATATTTTTGTGGTTTAGATTCCCTATGGTGGTGATTTCTGCCAAAAAATCTTGCTTCCCATGTCGCGAATTCTTTGAAATCCTCTTCACAGCAACATCTTTACCACTTATGGTGCCTTTATAAACCATGCCAAATCCCCCTTTACCAAGCTTGTTTGATGAGTGGAAATTCCTTGTGGCAGATACGAGCTCCTTCAACTTAAACTTATGGGGAGCGTTAGATGAGCTTTTAATTTCAAACTCTATGTTCAGATCTTCCTCCATCTCTTGTTGCTTTCTGTGTTTTTTTCTCCAATAACATACACCAGCAAGCCCACATGCTCCTCCAATCACAATTATTGGAATCAAGATCCATAACCATATTAGATTCATTGGATTCTTCTCAATATACTCCCAACTAGAGAAATACCATGACCTTATTGTGTTAACCTGGGTGTATACACCTGTGGAAGCTGAAAACCCCACTAAAACATCTTCTGGAAGCAGTTTAGAGAGATCAAGATCCACTACAAGCACTGGGGTCCTTAACTTCAAATCTGATGTAGAAACAAAAATGCTCATTTTCCCATTTTTGGCATCAAAGTGAATAGTAGCAACAACATCAATGCCACTAGAAAGATTAACACCATGTGGTAGAAGAGGTTGTTGTTGGATGGAATAGATGCTCTTTACATCCACCCCAACATGGTTATCATCAACATCTTCCGGGTAGCTTTTCCTTGTATCAAACTCCACTGCAACTATGTTACTTACTCCTATGCTAGTGGAGTTGACAATTCCAAGCCATTGGCCTGCACTGTTGCTTGGAAGAGAGATGTTTGATGAAAGTATGAAAACAAATCCCTCACCACCAGGAGAGGTTAAAGGATGAATGTTGAAAACAAAAGTTGAATTGAATGAGGCTTTCATGCCTCTCTGACTTTCCCATAGCTTCAACTGTTTACTATAGAAGACCCTACTAGAAAGGTTTGAGATCTCTGAACCTGATGCTTCTACAGGAACTTGAATGGTACTTTTGTGTATGATTGAGTTTGTAGACATGTTGAAATCTGTTCTGTATTCATCATAGAAAGTTGGATAACTGAAATTCAAACACCTCACATGCACTACAGATCCACAAAGGAGACTTGCAACAGTAAGAAACTTAACAAAAAATACTGGGGACGAATTGAAAATGTGAAGATAAAGCATATTCATAGGGCTAATTGTAGTAGGATGGAAATGATTCCTAAGTACCTATTTAAGTTGTACCATTCAATGGACAAGAAGAGAATATGAAGAGCCTGTCCAGAGTTTCAGAATAAAAAGAATACGGTGGAAAACTTGTATTAGGTGTTTATTATTTGGATTTGAAACATGATTTTCTGTTACTAATTTATTTGAAAAGATTGGCATTGCATGATGATTGGCACGAAGCAATAAATGAAAAGTATGGTTTAAACTTCCATGAGTTGACCAAGGATGAGTGACTTGGGTGTCATAAATTTGCACAGCTTATTGATGGGTTGAATCTCACCAAGCTTAAATATTTAATGGTGCATCATACTATATATTATTGGAGGTGACACATACGTATCATCCTGTCATGCATTTGCAAAAAAATATTTTTTTATTTAACCGATCATACATTATTAATATAAAAACTTTATATTGTCAATGTGAAATTATTTTTAAGCTAATTATTACAACATAGTAAACCTTTTTTTTTCAATGAGTAAAACTATATTTTATTTTGACTATGTGCATATTTTCTTCTATTATTTTTTTCAGTGAAATTTGAATAAGCTTTTCTCAGTTAAATGTTTTATACTACCATTAATTAATGCAAATAACTAACTAAAATTCATTCAATCCATACTTTAAAATATTTATTTGTTCATTAATGTATCTTTTTATAAAATAAACTCCTTTTTAGTTTAAAAATATTTTGTCTCCCTGTCTTCTCTTTATTTTCTTTCCTTACGTTAATTAATTAATAAAAAAATTATGATAAGATAAAAAGAGAAGAAACATACAAATTTAACATGGTTATTGGTTACACACGTAACATTACCCTCCACATTAGGACCAGATAAAAAGAAAAAATACAAGAATTCGACGTATTTCAACATACAATATTTATATCCATGTTCACGACTTCCACGTATAATATTTATACCTACATCTACGACTATACTAAGAAGTATTTTTATTAACTTTGTGTAAAGGTTTTATAAAGTATTACTTATATAGTAAAAATGAGATACTAGTTACTCATAAATGAATAAAGTGGGACTAAATTAGTCTACATTTTACTAATAATTTTTCCACTTAGAATTTGGTTCATAGTGAATCCTTGTAAACAATAAGCAAATCTACTCTTCTTCTAGTGTGGTGGCGCCTTCATCATTAATTATCCTCGAATGTTAGTTGAGACGATGCAAAGTCTCAATTTATCAGTTGTAATAGTCTTGGTTAATATATTAGCAGAGTTTTCTGATCTTGAGAGCTTTAATAAGGACAAGTCTTCATTACTTATAAGGTTCTTGATAAAATGGTACATTATATTAATATGTTTGTATCTAGAATGAAAAATTAGACTTTTAGCAAATATATAACACTCAAATTGTTACTGAATAACAAAAAGTCATCTTATTCTTTTCCCAATTCTTTGAGAAAATTTGTTAGTCGTAGCATTTCTTTTATTGCTTTTGAGATAGCTCTATACTCAACTTTAGTGATTGAGAGAGAAACTTTACTTTGAAGTTTAGACTTTCAACTCAGAGCAATACCTCCTAAGGTAAAAATGTAACCTGTGGTACTTTTTCTATGCTCTAAACTTTTTTCCGAATTTGCATAAAAAAATCCTTATAAGATGAGATTGCTTTTGCAAAAGTGCAAACACATTCTTAAGGTACCCTTTAGATATCTTAATATCCACTTCATACCTTCCCAATGCTTCTTTTTAGGATTTGATAGGAATCTATTGACAAGTCCCACTACATGTACTATGTCAGGTCTAGTACATACCATAACATACATCAAACTCCCTACTGCTCACATTAATTATCTTTTTTATTTGTCTGTGAAGTTTGCTTCTTTGAATGCTTTAAGTGAGTTTCTAAAGGAGTATTTTTGGACTTTACATATGTAACATTTTACTTGTCAAACAAATTTTCAATACATTTGTCCTAAGAAAAATTAAAAATACCTTTTCATTTGTTTTGTACGGATTCTCATTCCAAGAATTTGTTTGATTGGACTAAAATTTTTCATCTCAAAGCTTTCTACCAACTACTGCTTCAACCTATTGATTTCTTTCATACTAGACCCTGCAATCAATATATCATCAACATATGAACAAGAATAACATAATTGTCATCATATCACTTAACATAGCACAATGATCCATATTACATCTGTGACATCCAGAATTGCTCATAAACTCATTAACCATTTTGTACCATTATCTTGGTGCTTATTTCAAGCCACATAGACTTTTGTCAAGCTTGCATATAAGATTTTACTTGCCTAGGATGAGAAAGCCTTATGATTGTACCATATAAATGTCTTTTTCCAAATCCCAATGTAGGAATGCAGTTTGACATCTAACCGCTCCCATGTGAAGATTTTTCATAGCTAAAATATTCAAGATCACTCTAATGGTAGTCATCTTGACAACAGAAGAGAAAATTGCCATGAAGTCAATTCTCAATTTCTACTAAAACCCTTTCACTACAAATCCTGTTGACACACGCGTCGAACGTGCGTCAAATAAAACCAAATCGACTACTACCTTGCAGTAATAGTGGACCTATATCGTTTCTCGCTGATTACTCTATTATTTCTCAATAGCCAAAAATTTAATATGAAATTTGGGGAATTTTGTACTTAGGAAAAATTAAAACATTCAAAAAGTGAACAATTAATACAGTAACAACAATGAAACAGAATTGCAAATCTACTTAAAAAATGCAAAAACTGTCAGTTCATAGTTTTCCTCACTAGTTCAACAAAATAAGAGCAATCATCAATGTAGTGTATTGAAACTGAAATCTCTACGTTTCAACACTAAACTAACGCTCTGAAATCTAAGAGGATTTTTCATCGAACACTTAGTGGCCTTTAAACTCACACAATCGCATAAGAGGACACAATTTGGTTTAGAATTATAAAATTAGTTCTCTGCATTCGTTTTTAATCAACAACGCCAGAACAACAACAAAATCAATTCAAAACATTAATCGATACATTGAAATCGAAATTGCAGAATCTAAAACGAGTACTTTATTCAAATAAAACAGAGAACCTAAGGAAATTAAGGATCATATTGAGATCAAATTTATTGATGAAATTAGCTACATATACTTGCAATTAAGCAAAACATTGATTGAAATTGCATAACAGAGATTGAAAAACGTAATAAATTAAGCAAAACGTAAAGAAGAAAATGAAACCCTAGCAGAGCAACATAAGAGAGGACAAGAGAAGCTGAAAAACGAAAATCTAGAAAAATGAATTGCAAAATGCAAAGTGTGTTCATATTTGAATTTTTGCCTATTTAAAAGTGCAGGTCACGGGCTATGCACTGACCTTTTAATGAGTCAGGGATATAGCCTTCGAATCCTACTCATGGCACAATTAAATGGTTCAATATACATGAATTTAAATGGGCCCAGACTAAAGTCTTTTTGCTGGAATTTTCTGACAACAACCAAACGTCAAATTCAAGCTCAATTTCACCCTAAATATGCTATGAATTAGCTCTTGATGTCTTCATAGCCTTTGTAGCTCTCTTCGTCCTCTTTAAAACGACATAAAAGGAAGCTTAAACAGAGTTTTATAGTCAAAGTTATGCTTAATTTACTGAACCTGGTCAAAACCAAAAATTATAGCGAATTAATTATCAAATCTGTACTTTAGGCCCAATTGAGTCCTAAACCCTAAACCTTAAACTCATAAATACACTTAAACATGTTAATTGAGCACTAATTATGCTTTAATAATTTATGTTAAACAATATCTAGGCTTTGAACATCACACTCTTACATACCATGTTTTTAAACTTAAAATGGCTTTATATGGTCTTAAGTAAGACCTACAGTTTGGTATGATAGACTGAGTAATTTTTTTTTTTTTTTTCTGAGTAACGAATTATGAGAGACAAAGTAGATACAACTCTTCCTAGAAAAAACTTAAATAAAGATTTCATAGTTCAAATTTATGTTGATGACAAAATCTTTGGTGCTACTAAAGAATCCTTGTGCACGGGCTTTTTTATTGAGGCAAAATGAATTCAAAATGAGCATATTCTTGGGCCTGCAAGTCAAGCAGACAAAGGAGGTTATCTACATGCATCAACAGAAATACCCAAAAGAATTTCTAAAGAAATTTAAGTTGGATAAGGCCAAGCCAATGAAGAAACTTTCCATTCTAATGGTGCTAACTTATGCAAAGATGAATAAGGTAAACTTGTAGACAAAACAATCTACAGAGGTATTCTTGACTCACTTCTTTATCTCACAGCATGTAGACTGAATATTATGTATAGTGTTCACTTGTGCGTCAAATTTCAATCAGATCCTAGAGATTCATATTTCCAATCAGCCAAAAGGATTCTAAAATATCTAGTTGGTACGGCTAAACAATCCTTGTTTTATAAGAAATATCAAGGTTTCAAGTTAAGCAATTTTTATGATGTTGATTATGTTGGAGAAATGGAGAGAAAAAGTACAAGTAGAGGTTATCACTTTTTTGGAAACTTTTTCATCTCTTGGGCAAGCAAGAAACAAAACCCAAATGCCTTCTCATCAGCTGAAGCAAAATGTGTATCTATAACAAGTTATTGTTCACAGCTTCTATAGGTAAAGTATTATTTAGAGGACTACTCTAGGTTTGTATAAAAAAATTCAATTTTTTTTAATATAATACTAGAGTAATCAATCTAACTGAAAACCCCATTCAACATTATAATGCTAAGCACATACAGATTAAATATCACTTCATTCGTGATTATGTTTAGAAAGATGTTTTTATATAAAATTCGTTGACACTAATCACTAATGGGCTCATATATTCACTGCAATTTTAGTTGAAGAACATTTTAACTTTATTCAAGAGAATATGGGAATGGTATTAATCTGTATCGAACGAAGACTCATTAGGTTAAGGCCACTCAAATAAATCACAAATTGCATTTAATATGCCTATTCAAGTGTATAGGTTCGGTGAGTTTAATATAAGTATTAAAAGTGTCTGAATATTTAAAGCATATCATTATTAGGAGAATTGTGCACCATTGTAACTACCTTTACTACGTCTTTTCAAAATTCAAATCACAATAATGGGAAAAGTTTTATAGGGACAGTTATGTAATCTCTTGTCCTATATATGATT
This sequence comes from Hylodesmum podocarpum, assembly GCA_026586105.1. NCBI lineage: Eukaryota > Viridiplantae > Streptophyta > Magnoliopsida > Fabales > Fabaceae > Hylodesmum > Hylodesmum podocarpum. The sequence continues at coordinate 8,640,241 of JALJEV010001436.1, read as the reverse complement.
AAATTAGAGTAAAAATTATTTTTACCTTCTTCTCTAAACTCTCACTTTCAAATTTTCCCTATCAGACTCGCTCTCACTATCTGAATATTTCTATGAAAAGAGAAATAAATGGCTAACAAGACTGCATTTCCTACCTTCCCTAACAAGGACATGTTTGTCCTTGAGAAGTGGATGAACCTTTCCAACTTCATCAATTTTTTTGGGGACTTTTACCTCTGCTAGATGGTGAACTTTTTCAAAGATGAACAATGAATAGTTCATGGAAGTATATGTTGAATTTTGGGAAAATGCATCAAAAGACCACGGTGTCATCAGTGGCACCATTGAAGATTCTCAATTTTTTTTTTATCTCATTAGAGATATTTGGTGCATCATTTAGTTGAGAGGATGACAGTCAAGTACTTGTTGCCTTGGGATTCTCACATTAGAGAAAGGCGGTTGACATCGCTTGGTGTAGATCTCCTTGACCAAAGGAGACAAAGGAGGTCAACAAGTTCTTGAGGTACGGGGACATGCTTCACATTTGCAGAGTCCTACATAACTTTTTATTCAACATCTTCACCCCAAGGAGTGGTTTCAGAGACAATATGATTAATAGAGACAATATGATCAATATCATCTATTGAGGTGTGAAAATCAACCTTGTGTTTGTTATAATAGAACATTGGGTCAATACTTTGAGGGAAAAAATCAAAGGGAAAAGTTAAGTGATCCCTATGCTTCTCTCATATCATTCAAAATCTGAGATTCAAGAGATTGAAAGTCAAACTCTTGGTCCTGAGTTAAAGATGGACACCCTTAACAGAATGAAGTCAGGGCATCTCTTTTCTAAGTATGACAAGATGAAGAAAGGAATCTTTGTCTCCTCTCCAAGAAAGACAATAAAGATGAGGGCTTCGTCTCCTACCCACAAGTCTTTGTCCTTAAGGGAACAAAAGGAAAGAGTACAGGAAGATCTAGTGATAAAGGTAGAACCTCTGGATGATATCAAATTAGCTAGGTGACTAAAAATTTGTAGTAAAGGACCAACTTAGGTCATTCTTCTCATGGACTGCTCTATAACTCTTAAGCCAAAAATTAAAATTGAATTAAGTGAAGTTTTGGTGAAGAATCTAATTATATGCAATTAAAGAAAGCACAATCGAATCAATAACAAGCAATTAAAACGAAAACAAATCAAGTAAATTGAGTGAAAAATTATGCAATTAAATGATCAATCTGATTTGTTTTTGATCTCTTTAAATACTTCACTAGCTCCTAAATGAATGTAGAATCACACTTATGGCCTATTTAAACCAAAATCCCTGCATATGATTAGAAAATTTTATCGAACACTTGGTATGCTAAACAAACACAATTGTATGGTGAGCAATAAACCCAATTCGGGAATCTACAACTACAGTCAAACAACATAGAATTCGAGATTAAAACACAATTTCAACATATTATCATGTGATTGGATCATGCATTAAATTCGGAATTGAGCATAAGGATTGAAAAAAAAGAGAATGCAAACCAAATTGACACTAAAGAATTAGCTACTCATCATCATCAATTAAAATTGCAACAAAATAAAAGAAAGAAAAGTGCAGAGGAAGGAGAAATAGGCCTTGGCCAGCAAAAGAATAGAGAAAGAAAATATGAAAACCTAATTGCAATCAAAAATAAATTTCTAAGTGTAAAAGTGTGAATATAATATAAGCAATTTAACATTTATACTAAGTGGATCGTGTGCTAGTCACATGACAACTTAAGTGGCTGAAAATCACTCTTCAAGCCCTAGCTAAAGAAAAACAAATAATGTGCCAATTAAATGAGTATTTGGGCTACAATTGCATGACAAGTCTAATTTGTCCAGCACCCGTCCAGATTTTGTTTGTCAACTTTGAGCCAGGTTTTGACCACTTTGTAGTTCGAATTTAACTCTTATTTCTTCATAGAACTTGTAGAGCTTTGAGTTAGCTAAACAAATGAGACCAAGATCAGCTCAAAACGATGTCTATATGGCCAAAATACTAAAATTGTACAAGTTTGGAAAAATCTGATTATTAATACAATTAGGGCCCAATAAGCCCAATCGATTAAGAATGATCTTAAACACTCTAATTAATTATTAACCATGCTATATTTATTATTATTAAGTGTTAGAAAAGTGATTAAAATAATAATGTATCACTTAACTTTTAGTTCACCTATCTGGTGATGTCGTGTGAGAATGAACGAATATTCTCACACAGGTGCGACAAGTACACCACATCGTCAAGAAATAAGTATGGTTCAAAGGATCAAAGTTATCATTCTCACGAAGACCATTAGATTGAATTATGTTAATTGTTTTACTAGCAAGGTTAGAATTCAATTTCCTTAAAGACATGTAACAAATGAAAAGGAAGATTAAGCATAGTAAATTGAGTGCAAATTTTGATTCAATTCAAATTAATAAAAGCGATTAGGATCTTGACTTCATCACTATTTACTCTAACCTCATTCCCTTATTATTCAATTCACTTAATTGGATTCATATTTTTGTAATAATCTCCCTCAAGATCAATTGCGCCTCCTAAAATTGACCCAGCTAACCAATCTCTTAAAATTAGCCTAAATCGTCTAGGGTTTATGCTTTATGAGTCTTATGTAACTTGCAAGGTTACATATTCACATCACTTTTTATCTTTTATCTCTAAGGTAAAGTTAAGTGACGATTATTTCTCTAGAACCACCTAAGTTTCTTTTTTCAAAGTTCCTTTAAGTTTATGATTAAGTCATTAGTGACCAATTAATGAAAAACATTAAGAGTAGAAGAAATAATTCTAAATCATATAAACTGAATAACATAGTAAATGAAATTAGAATGGAATATGGTTACATCGTTCTCCTAATCAAATAATGATTTAATTCATGATGTTCATAAAAATACTAGCAGAATTACACGAAGAAGAAGGGAAATATATAGAAGATTGATTTCTGAAGTAGAGAATCGATTATCAACACCCTTTAAATCGTCTCTTTCTTCAAGATCTCTTTCTAACTCTCTTTTCTTCCGTTGTGCCTTGTCAAAATGCTCATCAATGACGTGAATGAATGGTACAACAGCTGCTTTGGATACACTCGGGCGAGACGAGGTCCAGAGGCCACAACACACTCTCTGTCAACCCATCTCGCGCGAGATGCATCTTGTCTCGTGCAAGATGAAGTGGCAAAGACCTTGGTGACCTTCCTAAAGTCTTATCTTACACAAGATGAGTGGTGTCACACGTAAAATGAATATTAGAGGCTGTGATCTTTGGAACTCTCACTTACTCCTCTTTCTCTATTATTTGAGCCTTGAAACACTTGATTTGAGCCTTGAAACACTTGAACACACGTCAACGTAACTTGAACACTATGAACATCATAATTTATTTAAACCAAATTAATCTCAATCTAATTTGTCTTAGTTTGAAAGGAACTATTACTAAAAGATATACAAAAGTAACTTGTGTTGGAGAGTTATCATTTGACTACCCTTAAAACAAGTTTTTATGTTGCTTTAGATAAAGTTCGTCCTTACTATTGCTGCTTCGGATAATGCTAAGAAAGGGGTGAAAGCATAATAAAGAACTAATCCGTAATTTGAAACACAAGTTCTCATATAAGAGCACCTTGTTTTGAAGACTTCGTAAAGTATGAAAGAATGTAATTCAAATAAAACTTGTCAATAAACCATTATTTTCAATATAATCGTATCACGTAGTAAACTTTTAAATTACTAGTTAGTCATCGAATACGTGATGAATTAATTAATATAAAACATTAAGTATTGCTTCCACTAAAATTTGCACTCGTGTGCTATCTTTGAAAGAAAAAACTAAGCAAAGAATAAGGACATACTAACCTGGTGAAAAAATTAATGCAAGAATTTCACTCGTGAGGACATGTAAGAGCTCTCAACTTCAATGTTGAATGACCTTATTGAAGCTTTGGGCAGCTCTACTCCAGGTGAGAGCGACACGTATTGTATTTGTACAATATCAAAAACAATCAATATTTGCCACTTCTCAAATTATTCACACAAAAATGGTGTGTTGCAACTATATAATTGTATGAACCATGAACTTTGTTCAATACAATAAGTGTTTCTCTCACCCAGAACAGAAGTGACCAGAGAAAAATGAAAGGAAATTAAGGGGAAATGGGTTTCTTCGTGGTTGTCTTTTATTAAGTTTTCAGCTTGTCCACTAATCATTTCTGTGCTTATCTATTGTGAAGTGTGAACTTGTCGTATGGACTTTTATAAATCCATGAGTAAAAATCAAAAACATGAAAAAAATCATGTATTGAAAAAAAAAATACAATCACGTCACTCCTTGATAACAAAAGCATGCAATAATCATGTATTGAGAAAAAATATAATCATGTCATTCCTTGAATTCGATTACTATTAATAAAAAATTTATTTTTCGAAAAAATAAAAACATATTTTAATAATTTACCGTATTTAATATTCTTATTCTTAAAATACTTTTAAGTATGTTAATATTACAATATATTGTTCTAACTCTCTATTTCATGAACCTTAAATAAAAATAACAAGGATAATCTAATAGAAAATTTTGAAATTAGTAAAATTTAACATAAATAATTAATTCCTTAATAAATTATGCCAAGAGTTAGCCGCCACTATGAATAATCCAGTTTCTACTCGTTCCAAAAACATTGATTTGATAGCTGGCTATTCTATTATTGTCTTAAGTGAACATTGACTAGTATTAAGTGGTCTATAACAGCTGCGTCTTCTAATGAAATACACCTTATCAATATGCTATTGGGCTAGCAAGGATATGAATTCAGCCCTCACATTCTGAAAAGTGCAACATGCCTTTATTTATTAATGTTGATTTTCTACGCCATTTGTTTTGTCTAATTAAAGATTTTTAGTTTATCACTCAATTGCAGATATTCGTCTAGCAGATTTAATTTCCTTACATACACGTGTCTGTCGTATCAGAGTACATTATTTTACATATAATTGATTGACACTTATAATGTAAAATTAATTGTTGAAATAATTTAAGTCCCATGTATTCAATAGTACTATACTGTCGTTAAGTGACAGGACTCCAGTGAAGATTTTCCAGACGGGGGAAACAAGATTTTTTTTTCTTCTTTTGTTATAAGTCATGTACTAGTTTGTTGGTTCTCTTTTATGAGATAAAATATACTATACATAATTCGGCTACCAAAAATCAGCAATAATGCGTCTTTAATTAGTTCCTGCCACGTAATGTGTGCAAGTTGCTCATTACTTGCATGTATAACTGAGTTGTGAAACTTAAGTTATAAAAAATACAAGTCCTGAATTGGCTGAACCAAGTTTTGATAGTGTATGATTTAGTTTGGGCCTAAGCACAAATTAGAGAGTTGTTTTGTTATAGCAAGATGAGTGATGCAGTTGATCCAAATGGTGATATAATTATGGGATAGTCACATGACCGTTGAATCCTGTTGGGTGGATGGAAAGAAAATAAAAATAAAAAACAAATAATAATTATTATTTTTTTTATTTGATTGGAAATAAAATAAAGAAAAATTTAATCTTTGGAGAAAAAAATAAGAATCTTTATTTTCTTCCAATTTTTTTCTAATTTAAATTTTAAATATTTCCTCTCCTTCTTTATCCTCTTTCCTTCAATCGACTAAACATAGCAGATATTACAGCAATCTCATAATAGCGTTGCTCTAGCTACTATTAAATAGGTGTGAAACCATATATCTTAAAAGGAAAAATTATTAGACGATGATTCCAAGTAATCTTTATATAACATTTATCGAAAAAATGAATTTTATAAGAAAAAAATTAATAACAACTAAACACGTGTTATGGTGATGTTTGTGTAACCAATGAAAACGTGATTGAGGCTATGAATAAGCTAAGCTAGTGCTGTTGTAAACCATGTTCTTCACCTTGCCCTTGAAGTTTGCCGTCGTTATTTTCGCCATAATGATGGTGGTTACTTCGTCCGACACAATAGTTTTCAACTTTTCATGAGTACTTTTGTCAATGATGAATATCACGAAACCCTAATATACATCCATGATATATATGCTCCAGAAAAATCCTTTTATGTTTTAAATATTTGGATACTGGATTCAAACTTTTGGGTTATTTCTTGAACTCTAGTACGGTGGTTTATTGTTAATTCTTGCAAAATCTGAAGAACGTGTATGGCCATGTCTTAATTGTGTGTGGACCACACAACGTTTAATCTTGACGTTTTGGAAGCTAACGCCTAGCTACTATATATCCTGTCTTTTAAATTTAGTTTATATTTCTTTAGAGTTATTTTCTCCTGTATCCGTTTTTTTCTCGATTATCCATACATGCAAATTTTCAAGAATAATTGATTTTTAAAGAAAAAAATATGGTTTAAAAAATGTTGCTTTTGGCTCTTGAGTCTTTCTTTATAAACAAACTAAGTGCCTGTTATGTTGCTAAATATTATTTGATTTAATATATTAGGTAAGAGTTTAGTTATTATATATGCATGGTTTTTACACAATTATCTTAACTATAAATTATTATATACCATGGTATTTTTATTACGCCTAACTTTTACATAAACACTTAAAATAGTTATTTGTATTAAATTTGACTAGTTTCAGTTTTTCTCCTAAATTATCTTTTGTCGTCTTATTTATTGCACATAAAACAAGACTAAAGTACTATTGTAGTCCTTTATCTTGAGAACAATTTCTATTTTAATTCCTCACTTTTAGAATTTAACAAATAATTTTTTTTTAATTTTACATGTCTTGTTCAATATAATCCTTAAAGTGGTATTTATATGACGTTTTATAAGCCAAATTACAATGTTATGGATATTATTTTAAAATTAGATTGAACAATAAATATAAAAATGAGATATTTATCTGTTCATTCATAAAATTAAAAATTAAAATAATGTCACGTTTAAAAGTTAGAGAATTAAAATAGTACTTTATTTTAGAATAAAGTGTTAAATTATTAAATAATAATATTTACTAAATGGTATTTTAGGAATAATTTTTTTAATATATTTATAAATAAGATAAAAAAAAAAATTTTGTTCATTATAATTAAGACGGGAGTAGTATAAGAACTCGTATTTTGAGAAGAAAACTACAGAAGGAGATCAAACAAATCCACCCGACATTTCTATACATGAAAAAGATAAGGTCAATTTTAAAATACTTTTCTCAAAAAAGAAGATAGAATCTCCACACAATTAAGGACCTTATCCTTTTCCGCTTTATCCATCCACATCCTTTGGAATGCACCATCTCACCATCATCCATTGCAAATGTTTTGCTGCTTTTGGTTCAAGCTTGTGTTAGACTTAGCCTAGTGAAGACTATTCTAGTCTAAAACCTGCATTATTTTTCTTCACAACGAGAGCTAAATCGATTATGTTTTATTATGATTTAACCGAAGACTATTCTAGTGTCAAACCTGCAGTTCTTTTACAGTACTTTGACTAAAGTAGCAACTATTATTTACACTCTCTTTGGTATTGCCTCCTTATCTTTATAATCATCATTCACCGCACAAAAGATGACATGTTATTTGGTAAATGGTGTAAAACCAAACTTGAATTTTGACCATGTGACATTTTTGTGCAACATACAAGGTTGCAATAGGTGGCTCAAATGATGCGTTTACAAACTCTAAGGATATATATATTTCCCACAATCAAACGTGTTAATGTTTCTAAATTACAACTACAACAACCCAAGTGGACCATATGTATGGGATTAGAGAACATGGGTTTGGTGGCACAGCATATTGGTGCCTTGGTAGGGGGACATCGATAATTGGCCAGAAGATTTTGATAGTGTTTACTCGATGGGATATATCGTAGATTACATAGTGCAAGGAAAAAACACTAACAAGATAATTGAAATTTAAATGTATTATCTTATATAGTTGTTAATATTACTGTGGTGTTTGTTCAGGTGCCAACCTGTTTTTATTTTTTTTTTTCAAAAGACTGTTTTGTTTCATAGATATGATTTTCTTAAAATAATATTAAAATATACAAACTTTTATGTGTGTGTATATACACACATGATTTATACAATAAATGGCACTTTAAGGTTGTTTAGGAACGACACTATAAAATTTTGTTAGTTATGTAATTAAAGAATTCATTAAATATATTTTTTTAATCAAAATGTATTATTGAGATAAAAGCTTTGATTATGAAGAGAGACCAATACCAACTCTTATTAAACTTGCATCGAAGTTTCATTAAAAAATAAATAAAATAAAGAAATGTTTTTCAGACAAAAAAACATAACCATGCAATTCAATGATAAAAAGAGATTTTAGATGAAAATATTAATAAATTTTAATTATTTTTAATCTATCAATTTTATGATACAATTCCTTAATTAAACACCCTTTATTTAAATGAAATTATATAGGTATAAAACATTTGTTTTAGGTAACCAACCCTAAAGTAGTTAATTGGCCAAGTGGTAAAAATTCTTGTTTAAGATGTTCGAGGTTTCACCCTTGATTCTTTGTGGGTGGAAATTATTTTATATTTTTCATATATTTTACTATGAAATACCTATTTTAAGATAAATATAAAATAAAAATGATATGACCAAAATGTTCCAAAACATGTAAATTTAAGGAGGCACGGTGGCATTTACTATATAATTCTTTTTTACTTTTGATACATGTTTCAATCCAAGATAGTTTAAAATTTAAGTTTATTTACAATTAAAATTAGTAAATTAAGTGATTAAACTGATATTCTTAATTAACATATTAATTAAATTTGTTTATAATTGAGTTTGAAAGGAGTACTTTATCGAACGTTTCCATCCTCTGATCACACCATTGATTATGTCCTAAAAGGTTGATATATACAGCTGAAGGAACAAGTGACCAGGGCAAATATTTTGATGGCAGAGAAAATTCTGGGAAATTATTATTTTTGTAAAGAAAAAACCATAGAATCTTAAGCTATTAGGTAATTGGCCATGTTACAATTATGGTCATGCAAAGTGGCATAAATTCATACATATCCTAACTTTGGAAGGAGGGTATAACAGTGGTTTTGAATAATAAAGCCAGAAAGTTGAGGTATAAAATCCTAATTAAAATGCTAAAGTTAGACTCCGCAAGTTAATGGTCCCTACGAATATAATTTCACTGGATAAAGTGCTAGGAATCAATTCATCAGGTTTTATTTCAATTACCCCGCTACTTAAAACATAAAAAGAGAAAGAAGATCATTCTGGACATTCTTGCCTGAGCAACTTGGAATGTCTTATAAGACTTGATTTTTTAATTTATCAGGATTAAAGAAATTGATTAATGTAATTGATAACGTTAAATTTATCTTAGGTTTACTTTTTTTTTACAAAACTATCTTTAACATATAGTTAAAGATGTATTTAACCAACTACTAATTATTTAAGATAAATGACTTTAATTAAAAATGTGATGGAAATTTTTTTAATACAGGGATATTTTAGATTGATTCGTATGAAATTAAAAGACTAAGTAAGACATTTGAATTTGGGTGTAATAATTAGGTATACAATACATGCTACATCTTTGTCTAACCTTTACTGTCAATAGTAAAAACACCATGCAGATCTGTTCCTCGGGAATTTCTGAGTGACACTGACACGGTTTTCTACTTCTGTTACAAGTGCTGATATGCTTTTTCTCTTGAGTTCAGTGCATGAAAGATATGGGAACTGTTGAGCATAAAGGAAGCTACTACCCCTCAGATTTAGGACATGCATGTAGAAGGTAATAAAATGATCTATCGTATGAATTTATTGCATGAATTGAACTAAGAAAATTTTATTGCAGATGCCTTAAATGTGGACACATTTTTTTCTCTCTAAAAATTAAAGACTTGATTCACCATGTTGTGGAGGGTAAAACAACTAATGTACTTATGTCCTTTCTCTGAGTTTGGCCTAGCCAGGTTTTAAATTCTAAACCAGTTTGTTTTAAAATCTTGAACTGATGAATGTGATTAAAATGTGTACATGAATTGATTTTAGTCTGTAAAGAATCAATTATGAAATATAACTGGGAATGAACCAATTTTTGGGTCTTTTAATGGTATAGGACACAAACAAATTGCTACAAGACAGCGACAAACAAATTGCTAATGTTTTTGGCGTTTGCATTATCGAGTAAGAAAATTTATTGGAACATATATAGCAATAACACTAGCAGGGAATCCTGTGTATTAAAAAAATGTCATTATCTAATCTCTAGAAAAATTAGTTTGGTTAAATTAACAAGCCAACCACATCATTTCTTGCCGCACAATATATATTTTTTTTATTCATTATAACAAACCACACACTCACTGCCATTTATTTTACTAGACAATTATTCTATAGTAAGATGTTCAAATGCATTTGGCTGTGGCAACACACAGCACTAAGCTGAAAGATTGACAATGCCCATGATGACTGCAGGAGACAATTTGAGATGATATGTTCACCAAAAGCCAATAGACGAAAGCTCCAGCTGTTGTGGGGCTCTCAAATTACTTTTTTTTTTTCTTAGTTTTATATTAGGATTTTACGTCCTAATAATTTAAAAGAATTTTAGAATCACAGTTGTGGTTGTATTCTGTTCTAAAATATTATATGGCCTAATAAAGATTCAATGACTTGTCCTTAATTGTAAACAATAGTAGAATCAAATGGTTGTCAAAGTTGAAGCTTAGAACGCATGCAATTAGAAAAGGTCAAATTTGGTTGACCTTCAATTTTATAAATTTAAGTTTAATTGAAAGTTGTTTTCCATGTTCAATAATAAAAATAAGAAAAAGTTGCTTTAAGTTCAATTATAATTTAAATAAATATCATGTTCAGCTCAATAAAAAATTACCAAACAAATATGTACCACTTTAACTATTCATGAAAAGTAAACCTAAGTTTTAATAACCAAACACACTCCTAGTATCCCAACGTTTGCAACTACACCTTTATTTGTAAACTCTTGATTCTGACCCATAATGACTAGAGTGCCTGAGTCACTGCAAATACACCTTATTATTGCAGAACTTGGCAAATAACTATTGAAAGACTAAGTGACTAACACACTCATGAGAATAGGAGGTACCAAATCAATTCCTCGTTCTATATGCTGAACATATTTGTAGGTAAATTTTTTGTAATTCACAATAATCATAAGCACAATATAAAATCATGATTCATGTATTTAATATTTGATAAAGTACATGTAATAACAGATGGTGGTGGTGATCCATAATACTACAACCCCCAAGTTAAATGAAAAAACTTGCAATGTGGTGGAGGTGGTGGACCTAAACTTACTCTTCAAAACTAAACTTCGAGGGTAAAATTCTCAACATAACATTATAAGGTGTTGATCTTTTCCAATTTCTTAATCATTTAAACTCAATATTATTTGATCCACACAATATAAAATTCTCAACAATGCATCGACACATCCAACAGGGTTTGACATTTTACTTCATAGTCAAAATATACTAATTATATGCTAATATATGATTGGGTAATATAAACAAGTTGGCACACACAAACTAACCACTAACAAAACTGATATTAAAATTAATGCTTATTTGTCGGCAAAGTTATGAGGGTCTACCAATTTTGCATCTACTAACATATCCACCCTACATGAGGACATACATGATTGACAAAAATGCAATATACAAGTGTGAGTTATCAAATGAACAATGGTTCTTAACCAATGGAAAAAACAGAACAAGGAAGCTATAATAAGTTGAGCATCGATCTTTCTCAGTAGCAATCCAAAATGGTCATTTAATTCAGCTTATACGGCATCTACATCAAGGTCCAGCTAGCTATATACTATGGTCCCCTATCATCATATGTGTTTTGTTCTCACCAGAATATGTGATCTAATAACTTTCTAGTAATAACTTGAATGCAGAACAGATCAATATTAATAATTATGCTAAGCTTCACATGCTTACTTCCTTCATTTTGTTATCATCATCATTCACCACAACCAATATGTGTTGTGGATCGGAAATTAGAAAAATGAGCAATTGTAACACACTTTCTGAGCCATGCCTATATGATAAAAAAAAATTGTTAACATATGTCATTGTAAAATCAGAGAAAGGATACTACGATAGACTTACCTAAGAAAGCCGGTAAGTCCCACCATTTCTCAATTTTCCCTATTTTTCCACACGAAATGCTGAGTGGTGAATAGACGTCACTGTTTAAATAAGTAATTTTACTTTGTAATCATTTATATTATGCAATCAGATTAATTCACTTATAAAATATATATATATTTTTCTCTCTCCATATATTTTATATATTTATATATATATATATATATATATATATAATTTTATAACTTATTATCTACATATATCAATTGTTTATTGATATTTTGTATACTCTGAGACTATGATATAAGCATATGATATTGAATCCTTAAATAAATATTATATTAGTCTTTACCTCTTAATTAATAGTTTTGAAAAAAAATATATATAAAAATCAAGAAGAAAATTAAAATAAATTTTATCATTTTATACTCTATTTTAATTTAAATGTTTATTATTTATTTCATTTTTTCCCACTTTATCAAACGATTACTTCCTATCAAAAAAATAAAATGAAAAAAAAGTAGAAACCATAAAGATATACATCAATTAATTCTGTTTGTACATAGTACAACCTTTTTGAGGGTAAAGGGTCCACAAGTGGCAGAATATGAATCAATTATCAAATGATTTGTGATTTCCATAATTAAAGAGGAAGAAATTGAAGCCCATATATACCCAATTGTTTTTATTGTGACTTTAAGCTAATATTATACGCACCAGGCTGGCTATGAGCACTGATGTACATTTTTATACTGTTTGTTTGTAACTACTAGTGCTGGACAGTTGCTTTTGCCTTTTAATGGAATAACACAATATTTGTTTACATGAATATGTAGACGAATGAGGAATTAGGATGATGAGCTTTGGTGTAAAAAAGGACATGAAGCATTATAAATCCACATTGACCTTTCTGCAGTGAACAGTAGTGAAGTAACATAGATATAATAGATTGGTGTGTGGCATTGGTGGGGCTTTTGGCCACATGCCATTGAATATCTTATCTTACTCATGGGGTAAGGGAAAGGATGATGCTATTGCCAATACTTGCTTTGCTGTTTGGGGCCCCCAAAAACTTTTAGGCATATTTGCACTTTCTTTGCTGACAAGTGGCCTTCATCAACCATTGAAAAGACACTTTTAACCATTTTTCATTCACCCTATGGAACTTAACAAACATGTTTACGTCTCGTCTCAATTCTGATAGATCATCCCTCAATGCCGGAGACTTTGTTTTTAAATTAAATTATTTTTCCATGGCTGTTCCCTAATTCAGTCGGAAAAGATATTATCCACAATGTATGATCATGGCTCGTCTAATTTTATAGAGTTGAGATTCAACCTAAACTTTTGGGTTAGTTAAGTATTTAATTCTTTAATTATTTTAAATTTTAATATTTAATTTTTTTAGAAAAATTATTAATTTTTAATTCTCTACTTATTTTTTGTTAATTTTTTTAAATGGTGATGTTAAATTAAACGGTTAAACATGAAAATGTTACGTATTTTAATATGATTATGTCAGTGAGGACTATAAATACTAATAAAAATAAATAAGATTAAAATTTAACAAATTTTTTTGAAAGACTAAAATTCAAAACTTAAAATATTCGAGAGATATGAAAAACTTAAGTAATCCTAAATTTTTCTACTAAATTGAAAAACGTTTTTAAACAAAAGTAATTTAGACAGACACTCAGAAAAGAAATATCTGCTTGTTTTTTTAACAAATAAATTTAAACAAACGGCTCAAAGTAAAATAACCATAAAGTACAACTAATTCAAAATAAATTGATTATGAAAATATAAAATAAAATAAATAATTAGTAATGATTATATGAAAAGAAGTAAAATGCAAAATTATTAGCCCACGAGAAACACAAATCATAAATAATATAAATATATAATAACACTTAAATACGTACGTAATAAAATCCGGGTTAAGTTATTTTAGTTTTAAAATGTCGATCTATTTTTAGTTTTTACAAATCTTTTATTTTTTATTTAGATCATAATATGAATATTCGTTGAGAAAATTTGTAATATAGAGATTTAAAAGTACCTTTATCCTCAAGACAACTTTTTCCTTTTCCATTTAATTTTTGAAATTTTACAATATACGTTAAAATTTATAAAAATACTTTTACTCTCAGGATTTAATCCAAAGTGTGTGTGTGTATATATATATATATATATATATATATTAACTTCTTGACTAAAATCACACTAATTTAACTTTAAAAAAAGATGCATTCAATGTGAACAAACAAATTGGAAGCATACAAATTTTGTAGCTTTTCGGTACTTAATTAATTAGGACTTCATCTTAAGGAATAAAAACCATAAATTCAGTAAAAAAGAAAAAAAAAAAAAAAAACCCATAAATTCAGTACTTGAAACTCCCTCTCGTAAATAATTAGCAAACTAGTAAAATTATGAACAGTATTTTTCTTACATAGTATAAGTAGTATTTAATTTGATCCTTGATTGTTATAGATTACTAATATTGACGAACTGTTTTAAATAAATTTTTAATAGTTGAGAAACTATTTAAATAACATGGTTTTTAATATTTTAAAGACTATTTATATAATTTGTATATAAATTTTATTAGTGTTAGGATTATTTAGGAGAGAAAGAAATATTTTAAGACCAAAATTATTGGTTTATTCAGATGTTTAGTGTAGTTTTCTATGTGAAATGTTAAGTTATTAAAGGAATATGTTCTTATTTAAGGATTTAATATCAAAGTTTTGATTATCTTGAAGTTAATTAAGTCTCGTCTAAGGAAAAGTTCATAATTATCTATCTAATTATTTATTTATTTATTTATGAGGAAATTACACTTACTATCTCTAAATTTATCTAGACGATAACTTTAAACTTATTTAAATATTAGACTGCTCTTATTTATACCACTTTTTCGCACCTTTTCTTTTTATCATGACTATAAATAAAATGAGTTATTTTAGAAATTAAATAAGTTGCAACTCTAATAAAAATTTAAAAATAAAATTACACATTTAACTAAAATTTAATTTCATTCTTAACTTTTATATATTTTTTGAATCAAAATATATTTAATAATTTAATATATAATATATTTGAAAACGAAGTAAGTTCATTATAGATTTTTTTAATCTGATTTCAAAAACTTCTATTTATGTTATTTTAAAAATGTAAAATAAATAAATAAATAGACACTTTAATTAAAATTTTACTTAATTCTCATTTTTTTCATATGTTATTTAAATTGAAATATATTACATAAATTAATATAAGATTTATTAAAAATAATAAGTAAATTAAAATTTATGTTAAATAATAAAGTGGGTTATTAAAGGTTTTCTTCGAACTTAACAGGGAAAAAATAATCTAAATTTTCTAAATTCATTTTTCTTAAACTCTTATTAAACTTGCTTTAATTTTTACAAAGAGATAGGAAATGTCAAATTTACCATGTTATTAATTACATGTAACAATTGAAAAATGTAACTTTCAAAAATTTTATCATAATATATTTGATGGTGTTAAAAAGTATGTTAATTTTAAAACATACTTAGTATCTCATTTCTTTTTTACCTTTTTATTAATTTTTGTAATCAGTTGAAGTATATATATATATTTTACTTTTTAAACATTTCTTAAAAAACCAAGTCCAACTCTTTTTCTGTAAGGTAAAAAAAAATCCACGAGGGATCTACTTACTTTTCATATACTTTCTTTTATCTATAATTTTAAACAAATCATATATTAATCTTTTAATTATATTTTAATTCAAATAATATATGAAAATCAAGAATAAAATCAAATTTTAGTCAAATGTATAATTTAAACTAATATTGTTAAAGTTTAAAGTAACTTAATTTTTTAAATAATTAATTTATTTTCTTAATCATTATAAAATTAAAGATAATAAAAATGATATTGAATTATTATTATAGTTTTAATCATATAAAAAATAATTTATTTAATTGATTAAAAGATGTGGAGTATAATATTATTTCTCAAATAATTTAATCAATAATTTCTAATCATTATATATGTAGAAAAAAGAAATATAATATAAATTAAATAGAGTATAATTCAGTAAAATAGAAATTTAAGAGATAGTGAAATATAATTTCCTCCCATGCATGGTATGTGCTGAAACTGTGACATTGGGTAACCAAATTAACTAGCTATAATGGTATAACTAATGTTTACTCTTTTTGTGATATTTTTTAATTTTCATCTGTCTAGGTTGTGGCCACCCAAGCATTTGGGTTTTGGGTGATGTGAGTCTCCATCCCAAACCATCTCTTTCCACTCTCAAGAATCTCTGTCACATTTAATGTCTCAGCCTCAGAAATTAATACCATTACTGATATTTTTCTGCCCAAAATTAAAATAAATTAAATTGAGTGTAACTTTACAAAACTGAATTTTCGTTTTCAAAGAACATATTCTTTTTTTTTAATATTAAAATATTAATATATATATATATATATATATAAAATAAATTATATATATATTTTGAAGCACTCCCCTGGCCCACGGACCCACAAAGTGATTTAACAATATAGATTAGATTTAATAGTTGTGATGCTGTGAGTTGGATTTATGTTAAAATATAAAGGCTAATTTAATATTCTTATTTACTATAGATATTTTTATAGATTTATCATAATCTATTTAAAAGTTTGACGCCTATACCACCTTATTAAAAATCTGAAAATTATAGTTATAATCTAAGATGTTATTTAAAACAAGTGAAATATTGTTTTAATTTTTAATTTTTCATTGCAATGTTGACACTTAAAAATTGATGAATTAGTTTTTATATTTTATTTTATTATTTAATTTAGTTCTAGAAGAGGTTTTAATAGTGTTTTATTACATTTTATTAGCATAAATCATTGTCTATAATAATTTGTCAATTTTAAAACCCAAAAACTAAAATAATATCACCTTCAAAAAAAATTAAGCACTAAAATGATGCTTAATCTTCTAATAAAGATATTTTGGTAAAGTCTAACTATCTTTATATAGATTATTCCCTTATTATTATTATTAGGAGATAATAAATAAAAGATAAAAATAACTAATATTATCTTTGAGGTAAGTTGTATATTCATTGTCGTAGTTTATCTTTCTACATTTATCTTATTAAATTATCTTTTAGATTCAAAACCTTTTTTTACCCTAGGTCCACTCGAATAAAATACATCCTTTAATAATTTTCTTTTCACTTTCGTAAATAAAATATCAGTTCATATATATAAAGTAGAAAAATTTTCTATGTCACATTCTTTCTCGTTTATTTTCATTCAATCACTTTTTTTTTTAACTATTAAATTACATTCTCTTCCAACGTGATTATTAAAATTATTATTTTCTTATCTTAAAAGTTATTTTTATCTTAAATAATTCTTAACTTTTCATAATTTTATTTACCTTCCTTTAATATTCACACCATTTTTATCTTTCTCTATCCTATAAAAAAAATTTCTAACAAAAAAATGTTGTTCTACAGATAAAATATTATGCAAATTTATTAACTTATCACAATTCTCTTCAATACATGACATTTATTATTCTAATTATATAATGTAGTCACATTTATGCAAAGCAGGTAATAAGCACTAGTTTTTACTATGTCTAAATAAATAAACATATCCACAATAGATTTAGCCAGTTTTTTCTTAAACTTGAATCCAACTTATTTAAATACATATTTAAAAAAAAAAACTCAAACTTAATATTTTTATTAAATTAACAAACTTTTTTAAACCCTAAACTTAATATTTTTATTAAATAAGTTAGATTTAATCAGACATTAAATAATTCACACCATTACCTCTATTAAAGTCCATCCTATTTTCCAATATCCCCCATGAGAATTAGTACATGCAATTCACTGGTATACCTTCTCTTGCAGCTAAAAAATTTACATGACACAACACAAAGCTTAACAGTATGAATGGAAGCTGAATGCATGACACAACATACATAAGATTATAGGTTATATAAACAGAGGCAATGCAAGCAAGCCTACCAAAGCTATATAGTTTTGTGCTTCATTTGCGTCAATCAAGGAAGTATCCTTCGAATAAATGTTAAATATACTAATCTCTCAAGATACTTGTATTCATAAAGGAATTAATGCATGTACTTTTATAAGGTGAAAAGCATGCATATCTACATAGATTATTTCATTAAACTTACCGACAATTAATTAAGGTCCACTAGAAATTAAATCAAACAAATTTAAAGCTTATGGTAGCGTTTAGTCTCTCCAATTAATTAACTAAGATTAAAACTTTTATGTCGATAATTATATTAATTGCTCGTAATTAAATTTTGTAAAAATAAAAAGAATCTTATACTAGAGTGAATATTACATTAATTCAAGTATATAGTTCTCTACTCGTGTGTGGCATCTAAAACATTGACCAAACAAAAAACTTTATTGATCTGGCTAGATTTGCTGAAACAATATAATTTTTGTACGACAAAGAAATTGATACTGTACTATATATCCGGCACTGCTAAAGTGCTCCCTGTAGGGGTCTACCTTAATTATTCAGAAATTGACCCATTTCAAGTGATCGCGTCCTCAACATTTTTTTTCCTAGAAATTACAGCGAAAGCTCGAAAATAACTAGTTTACTCTTAATTAACAAAAGTGTATGCATAAACCTGTTTAATTTATTTAATCAATGGATCGACATCATCAGTTCTTATCATGGGGTCTACATTTATGCTTTTCATTAATTGCAAAGGCAAGAAACATTTTACCTTCGTTGACTGGATCCACTACTGTACGCTCAGATAATGTTTTCTGAACAAATATTAAAAAGAATGACATCACAAGTTCAGTACTTTAATTTTAAGGCATATTTTTAATATATTAAAAGTACAAAATAGAAAAGAAATATAGATAATTTTGTATATATTTTAATTTTTAATATTCAAATATATGATTTTAATTGTTTCTATTTTACAAATATTGGTACGTTC
This sequence comes from Hylodesmum podocarpum, assembly GCA_026586105.1. Taxonomy (NCBI): domain Eukaryota; kingdom Viridiplantae; phylum Streptophyta; class Magnoliopsida; order Fabales; family Fabaceae; genus Hylodesmum; species Hylodesmum podocarpum. The sequence goes on along the minus strand of JALJEV010001436.1, from coordinate 8,621,102 downwards.
CTACTTAAAAAAATCTAATGGTTTTCTTTGACAAATCTCACACAACATTTAATATTTAGTGAACAAGCTTACACAAAATGACAAAGAATCGGAGAAGCCCCATTTGAAAAATATTTAAATTAATGACATCATTTAGTTACATCTTGATGACTTTATATCTCTATACATTGACTAAAACACTTATTTTGCTTATGTGCTTCAAAAGTTCTAAGATAATAATACAGTTGCATACATTTCAAAACACTGATTAAGGAAGAATAACTTGGGGTCATGTTCGGTTGCAATATGAATCATAAGCCGAAAATCTGGAAATAAATTGTTTGACAAATAGCAACTAATTAAGGAAAAATTTATACAGCGGCAGTCATGCATTTTTCATATCCAATTCCACGGTTATCCAACTAATTAAGGAAAAAATTTATTACGATTACAATTTCTTAATGTATACAACTAAAAATTTACATATGCCAGATTTAAAGTAATAAAGACTATGTAAAAATTTTATTTTCAATTGCTTTACCTAAAATTTTACATTTCTATTGTTATACGAAAAAAAATCATGCAAAAAATAATTATGAGAAAATATTATTGATGGACAAAGTCGTTCATGCTGTAAATTAGTTTATAAGTTCTTTATTAATAGTACCATTTAACCATGTAGATATTTTTCAGCTCCGACTACTTACGTCAACTTCATACGATCCCCATTATAGGTTGCAACTATTAAGCCAGAATAAATGCACGGGCTAGAAAATACAAACTTGATTTATCAAAAAAATAAATACCAACTTGCATTTAAATTTATTTTTTTAACATTAATTAATGGAAAAGCCATAAAAAAATACTACATGTATGTAAATCCTGTGTTGTATTAATGCAAGTGTACGCAATTGTTGAGACCAAATGTGCATGGACGATTTGACGATGGAACCATTCAATATATTCATCACCCCAAAGGTTAAATGAATTGTTTATTTGCCTTCCAATCTTGTTAACACTTCATCACGTGATAGAGTTCAACATGTTTGTTGGTCAAAGAAGACACCGTGACCATGATCGAGTACACCACCGTGGTATAGTATATACTCCATTATAATATTTAATCAAGTGGGTGTTTAAATATTGCATTCAACTGCAACAACAGATCGTCCCCAGTGCAAATATACTTAAAATAATAGAGAATTGTTTTTTAAAAAAAACTCCACAAACAAAGCTTCACAAAATCATATGAAGATAACGATAATATATCAAACGTACACATGGAAGCAAGGGATCAACGCACCGCACATGCTAGTTTGTTATGAAGAAAGTTGCACCCATATTGTAAGTATATGACAACAAGGTTCATTATTGAAAATATTTTTTCAAGCATTATACATGAAATAATAGAAATTTTGAGAACATAGTTTTTCGCCTTACATGTTTTCACTATGATCCTCAGCTATGGTAACAATTTCAGTGTTGGTTTGTCCGAGTAAGCTGCTTATGGATCGAGCTTTCACCATTCCAAGTTTCATCCTCTTCTTTGTGACAACCTGAGGCTTCTTCTCTTCATTGTTTTCGGCATCACTTCCCAAGGAATCATTAGTGGCACTACTAGACTTTGTTGATAAAGGCTCCGGTTGTGGCATGTTGTTAGTGTTCTTTGATGCACTTGTGCCAATGGACTTGTTTCTCACACTTGTCATGCTTCTCAACCTTCCTTTTCCCAAGTGATGCTCACAAAGAGAGTAACCTACTAAGGTTTGTTGACAACACCTCCATCCTCTTCCATTTACACGACTACACCTTGAACCTTCCATTAGTGCACCACCTCTTACCCTCTTCTTGCCAAAGTTCACTTGGGGTTTTGTTTCTCTTGCTACCTCCTCGTCATTTTCCTCTTCTTCTTCTCCTTCTTTATTATCGTCTCGCCTTGATGAACATTTCTTGTTCATCTTCATCTTCGACCTCTTTGTCCTCATTTTCGATTTTTTCTTATCATTATCACTATTGTTATCTTCATCATTGTTATTATCTTCACTTGCACTCTCGATTCTCCCTCTTCGTTTCTTCAGTGGAAATGATTTCTCTCCCTCGCACCAATTCTCATCTGAGTGTGTACATGTACAGGAACAATGAAAAGTTATCTTTTGATACTACTATGTTTGTGGGCATCTCAAATATAGATATAACTTGTTATTTAACGGAAGAGAAATGATGCATGCACATTACTATGCTAGTTGATATATAAGATATTGAGAAAGAGAAAGAAGAGAATAAATGTATATGCGGTATACTATATAAATGATAAGTGATAATCGAGTGTTTACGATGGGTGTAAATTCATAAAGGAAAATGGAAGAGGCGGAAAAGAGTTTAAGGTGGGTGCAAATAATGGTGTAAATGTGGAAAAATTTTGCATGTACATGAACATTTAATATTCTCCAACGAAAGTTAAGACTAGCAAGCAGTGGTAAATTCGTGCATTGTTCAAACTCATTATGCATCTTTGTTACCTTGTTTAAGAGGGTTTGAAGATGGAAATGTCTCAGGTAGCGTTTCCAAGCACGAGATGCTTCCTTTCCTATAAACAAAACAAAACCCAAAAACTCCAACAACCACATTTATAAACACACTACACACAAATTTTACAGCCAAAAAGGTAAAGGATGAAAAAAACAAGAAGCAATGTAATACTTTCGAAAGAGTGAGATCGATGTGATGTAGCTGGGGACCAGCATTTGGTTGAACAATTGTGCACCTCAAGGGCAAACGGTAGTTTAGCCAATTTGGAGAAAAAAACGATCGCATTTCACAAGAGGGTATGGTGGCTACACAAAACCTCTTATTTTAAAACGCTGCTTTCAACAGTATTTCCACTAACGGTACATATTTTCTTTTTCTTTTGTACATAAAATAATAATTGTAAATAATAATGAATTAAAAAATTCTTTAAAAAAATTAAAATCTTTTTCCATGCCGGTTAAAACCGAGTCATGGGTCTCCATGTTTTCACCTTTTTTACTACGAGATTTCATGTAAGATGGGAAAGAAATAATTAAATTTCATCGTGTCTTTATCTATTTTAATTCATGTCTAGCTACCTTGGTTTCTTATAATTCTTACCTGGTATCATTACCCTTCTGTCCCCTTCTTTCTTCCCTTCCCACATCTTTCGCCTGCAAATCACAAACACAAAAAGAAAAAAAAAAATTAAAAAAAAACATGGAAAATATTCAACACATACATGGGATCCACTAATACATGCTTGATTAATTTTAATGGTTACCCCTAATGTGCCCCTTTGTTAGTGTAAACAAAAATTAAGAAGAACAAAGAAAAATTACACCAAACCCATGTCAAAGGTTGGACAAAAGTGCACTAATTCACAAACTCAAGAAACCCCCAAAAGAGGACTAAAAATTAGAAAAGATTAATTCATGTAAAATGATATTTCCACTAACCAAAGAGTCTTGCTGCTTGGGCTGCCTCCGAGCTTCTCCGAGGGAGTCATCAGAGCCGTTGATGGGTTTCCCGATCGGTGAGAAGAGCTCATCAGACGGCTGAGGACGATCCAAGAGTGGTGAGGGTGCAGTGGGCAAACCATGAGTGCAAGATTGATTGTTTGAGGTGGTGGTAGCATCGTTGAGTTGCACCATGACCGGTGACCGGTTGATCAGGTTGGGATCTGAGTTGGTCACCGGCAAGAGAGGGAAAGGGACTTGTCTCTTACGGATCCTCATAGGTGCAAAATATATTGGACTTGTTCTTCTACCTCACCAGATTCAACCCTTCAAAACACAACACTTTGAAAAACTCTCGTACCCAAGAAGAGATCTTTGTTCAGATTTCGGGGAAAATAAGGAGAGAAGATAAAGTAAGAAGAAACTCAAAAAGGGTGAACACTATACAGACCCATCATCTAGTATCTAACTACTTCATGCCCTCAAAGACTAGGAAGGAAAAACAAATAAAAATTCATTGTTTTATAGGAGTTTATTTATGAAATCTCTCGTCAACACACACACTCTCTCTCTTCATATATGCTTGGCTGGTCTGGGTTCTTATCTAGCTTTTTATTTGTTGCACCAAGGAAAGGAGGGTGTTGTATGGGTGAGTGCGGCACGTGTGGCGGGGCTAGGCACGTGTAGAGGGTGACCGGATGGAGCCGTAACCAGTGCAAGAGAGAGAATAAGAAAGGGACAGAGTACGGACGAAAATGCCAGGGTGGTGGAATGAGGAAGAATTGGCAAATACAAAATTAAAAAACTAGAAATTAATCATTTTTTTAAAAAAAATTGGAATATCCTTTCAACATACTCTATTAACAAATAATTTTATATCATAAATTAGAAATTAAGTTTTTAATCACATTCAAGATACAAATTATTTTATCAATTATGTTATATTATGTTTGTATAAAATAAAGAGAAATTATTAAATTACAAAAAAATTGAAATAGAATCATGTGTTTTTCTTTTATTGAAGAAATAAATGTGTTTTTAATATATAAGAAATAGTTATTAATACTAAATGATGTCTTATATAAATATTAATAAGAATAATAATAATTTTGAGTTATCTAATAATATAAAAATGAAATAGAAAGAAAAAAATAGAAAAGATTAGAATTGGTAAAAGAAGGTGAGAGGAGAAGGAGGAGTGGGTGATTCTATGGTTGATACTTTTAAGGGATGGTGGGGCCCGCAACGGTGACTCTCTTAACAAGGACCCATATGTTTTCTTCTAGTCATACCCTTTTCCAGGATATAGGATGAGTTGATAATTCAAAATTATTACTACGCAGATATCATAAATGTATTGTGCGGGACCTTTCTCCATTTTTTTATGCTTTCCTATTATTTTCTTCTTATTATTAGATTATTAAAGTTATTAATTAACTAACAAAATTCCAGGTGGGAGGTGCATGTATACTTATCTATTTAAAGTGACTATGTTTTCTTTTAAAAAATAATAGATATATAAAAAAGAAATAAAAAGTTAACAATTAAAAAATTAAAAAAGAGAATAATGTGAAAAAAATAAATAATCTGGATATGTATTCAATTTGAAACAAAGTTAATAAATATAAAATATTTAATAAATTTAATTTTTTAAATAAATAAATTATAAAATAAAAATATTTTATAAAATTAAACATAAAATTAAATAATTTTTAAATTTATTAAAATAACATGAAAATAAAAATAATAATTAAGACATAAAAACTCCAATTTATTAACAAAAGAATTATACCATTTGATCCCAACCAAAATAAATAAGTTTATAAATTTAAAAAGGTAAAATTATTTAGATAAAAAATGTCAAAGAATATCTCATTAATAATTATATATTATAAATTATATTTTATATAATTTCTTAAAATTTTATTATTAATGTCATAATTATATCTTATATAATAGATTATGATTAATTATTAATAAATAATAATATTTTATTTGAAGAAAGCTTATTAAGAAAACATCAATCTGAGTTTAATTTAATAGTTTTATGTTTCTACTTCTTTTACGTTATAAAAATAGTGTCATATAATATTAAAAATGATAAAAATAAGTGTAATATTATATGTGTTTAATAAGTATAAAAATAAATTTATATTATTCATCGATAAAAATTTATAATAGGTATCATTTTTAAAATAATTTTGTGAGGTTAAAATCATTCTTTATATAATTGTAAATATTATATTTTTTTCATGATATGTCATTATTTTTTTATTTTTTTATTTATTCTCGTTGAAATATTATTTTCTCACGAAGTCTTGAAATATAATTTTTTATTGTGACTCAAAAGTTTAATTTCTTAATTCAAAATTTATTTTTATGTTAAATAACTTTTATATATTTATAATTTTTCTCAGACTTATGTATTATTGTCCGGAGTTCCTGATATACGTAAGAGTTTTTTATTTCCACTTTTTCGTGGACACACAATTTAATTAATGCATGTGTAAATATAATTAATAAATATGAAAAATTAAAATTAATAATAATTTTCATAAAAAATTAAAAATAATTTATATTTGAATATGAAAAATCTTTTAATTCATTAATTAACTAGATCAAATGTAACGTACGGTTAAATTCTGAAAAGGTAAAATTTAACATTCTTATTTTTGTTGTTAAAAAATAATATAAAATTATTTAAAATTTATGCAACTTAGAAATATAGGTTGACTGCTAGTTTTTAGTATAATAAATATTTTATCTTAAATATTTATATAATTCATTTAAAATAAAATAAATAGACACAAAAAAATCTATAGAACAAATTATCAAACCCTACTAAATTACTTTTTCAATTATTCATTCAAATTATTGCGATAAATTTGATAAACTACATTAAAAATCATCATTAACAAATATCAACAAAACTTAGATATGATTATCTGTTAATTATAATAAAAATTATTATGTAAAGCGTATCAAGTAAAATTAATTTATAACATAATTCAGTATATCATTACTTTTAAAATAGCAAAATCATCTATTACATTGAATTGAATAGTCAATTTCTAACGCAAGTGTATAACGAGTTGCATCATCAAAAGGGCATGTGATTAAACATTGAAATAAGAAATAACATTATAATCACAATTTTTTATTTTTAGCACACGAAATACTGTTTTTAATATTAAAGAAACTCAAATACTGTTTTTAATATTAAAGAAAAAAAAAGAGGAAATGTTTTTAATCCTACATAAGTGGATAATTACTTATATTACTAAAATATTTTTTTATAATCGGTGTCCATCTGAATTCATAATTTATAAATTAAAATATAAAATAATACTTACTACTCATAGTAAATATAAGGCAGTAATATAACAAATGTATCTTCAATTTGGATGAATTATTAATTACTCCCAGAATCCTATTTTTTTTGTGCATAAAGATGAATTACTTTAATCTATTAGTTTGTAAAAATAAATTTTTGACATATAAAGTTTAAAGAAAATCTTAACCAATATAAATTCATTAAAATTGATAAGATCAATGTAAAATAATGTTAATTTGTTTGCATGATTTCAGCTTTATGATATTTTGTAATAAATGTTAGTCATATTAATTATGTTAGTTAATTTTGATTTATTGATATATAAAATTTGAAAATTCAAAAATAAAATTTTAGTTTTTAAAATAAGAATATATAATATTTTACACAATCCATTACGATTTATTATACGTTATAATAAAATGAAATGATATAGGTATTCTTTATTTTGATAGCTACTAGCTAAATGGACATACCTAGAAGTCTTTGGACCCTTTTCCTTGTATGAACTTCCTTAGAAAGTCATGATTGAAAAATTATGATTGTCTTTACCTTTCGAAATCTCAGAGCTTTGGAATTGTTTTTAGAATGGGTGTTTTAATAAGTGTGAGGTTGTGTTTTTATTGATAATTTTGTTTGTCCTTACCTTATCAAATCTTGGAGCTTTAGAATTATTGAGAATGGTGCTTTAACAAGTGTGGGGGAGTATTTTCATTGATAATTTTATGTTATACCTCATTTGTTTGGACATAGTTGTGCCTACTTGTGCCATGAAAAAGTGAAGAAAAATAGAAAAGAGAAAATAAATAAATACAATTAAGAAAAGGAAAAAAAAAGAGAAAAAAATAGAAAAATATACATACAATACAATTAAACAATTGAAAAGAGAATAAAAAAAGACACAAGGCAAAAGAAAAATGAGAGATAAAAGAAAAAGTAAAATATAATCTTGTAAGGGTTACTAGTAACTTATTCTTTATTATTCGCCTTTTCATTTAGTCATAGTTACTATCTAAATATTTTTTATCATATACTTTGATCTTTGGCCTTATTATAATTATAAAAGATATTTTGACTATTATGTGCATGTGTGTTAGGTGTTGATGTTAAAGACTTATTAAGTCTATGGTAGTGTTGTTTTTAAGAGTGTTTTGAGTATAAACATAAGTATAAATAATTGAGAGTTATAATGAGTATCATGTGAGGTTCTATCACATTGATTCACCTTTTAGTATGATTGTTTTTTTTTTTTTTGTGTTTTGCATGTTGGAATGATGTTCATGATGTATCTTGATCCTCTTGATCCATGTGCGTTGTTGCCTATTTTCTTTGAATAAATTAAGAGTTTTGTGGAGTATGCTAAACTTCATGATCCATGTTGATGTGTTAAGTTGGATCCTTATTTATCAATTTTTACTCAGGAATGCAAAAGGTTAAGTGTAAGGGAATTTGATAACTAATATTTCTCTTAAATTTTCTATTCTTAATACACTTGGTTTACCTGGAATGATATCTAATTTGTTTATCCATTGGTCTATTTATTGGGTTAAGCATTGATATAATTGTTGAAGAAGTGCTCTTAATGTATTCATTTTATAGGTGTTTTGAATCAAGCTCAATGTGAAAGAGGAAAAGAAGAATGGTGCAAAGAGAAGCAGAAGTCTTAGAGAGTTGGTAGAGGACTTAGAAGAATTTTAAAGAAGAAAGTCTGAAGTTCCTCTGTGCCTAGTTCTTGCTTAAACGAGAAGTTTTCGCTTAAGCGAGAAAGTTCTAGCTTGATGAATCAACCTTTCCCCTTTCGCATCTCAAGCGAAGAACTGTTGCTTGAGCAAAGAGCTCCTAAAAGACTAAGTTCTTACTTGAGCGAGCTGTTATCGCTCAATCAAGAGCCTTGAGTTCTGCATTATATGATTTTTATGCGCTTGAGCAAGAATGTGGACCTCAAGCGAGACCTGCAGCATACAAATTTTCTATTTTGGCCCAATTTTGAAGTGGACTGCTCTCTCTATATTTTGTCTTATCCTTAGGATTTTGCTCAGCCAGGGTTTAGTTTTCTTTACATTTTATTGAAGATTTTGTAGTAATCATTCTTATAAAAGCTTAAATACACATTCTGACCGACTTCTTGAAGATATTGTAATCCAAGTTCTTGAGGTTTTGTGCCCTTTTTTTGGTTTTCCACATATTTCATCATCTTCTATGCTTCAAATTGACTCAGAATCCAAATTTTATGCTTCATTGATTTGGTTTTTTCGTTTTACATCTTCAATGGTTGATGATAGGATTGAGAGTGATTAGGGTTCATGCTTAATGGCCATGCTCATGCTCAATCTCTATTTTTGCTTATAGTTTGCTTAATTCTATAAGCATAAGGCAGATAATCCATATAAATGCTTAATCCAATATGTGTTCAATGATTCCTAGCATTAGAATCTTGTTTGGTAACGCATAGTTGGATTCTAAATCAAATACTTGTTTATGACTTGAGTAAAGGGATTGAGAATTAGAGAATGCTTATTTAATTAATTCCAATTGAACTATGAAATGGGTAGAATGCTTATTCTTTGGTAACCAATGAGAAAATTTGATTACAATTGATTCATGAAGTCGATCATGTTTTTTCCTTTAGAGACAACCTGGGTCATTGTAAAAGATAGAACACAAGAAGGGGGGGTTGAATTGTGTTTTAAAAAAAAAATTCCCTTTCGTCTGCGAGTTTAAATATGTTCAGACGAAGTATTACTTAATCTTCAAGGATTATTTTTAAGTAAGATACGTTATAGCTTAATTATCCCTGTTAGTCAAACACTTAAGAAGATAAGTACACAACTATTTTTATACTGGTTCGTCTATACAAGACTACGTCCAGTTACCCAGCAACCACTGAGTTTTCACTACCAACCGTGAAATGGTTACAAGTATTATTTGCACACAGCCACTTCTGGCTATAACAAGATAATCTTTGAACACAGCCTTCGCAGGCTAAACAACAGAGGTATTCTTTGAACAACCAGCCTCCTCAGGCTAAACAACCACACAAGTGGATTTTAAAAAGATGTTTTAAAAACAAGAAAGATTCCTCTTCGCAAAGAGGGTTTTACAATGAAGTACAATCGATGAATTGAGCGAAATCACAGAAGATAGAATAATAGAAACGTTTTCGCCAACTAATCTTTGATGAAGTGAAATCTTTAAAGAGGCACCATCTTCAGATAACCGTTAGACACATGAGAATGTCGTTGAATATTTTCTTGAGAGCTTTCCAAAAAGTGTCAGATAGTACTCGAGTGATTGATGGCGTGTGCAGCGGATTTAGATTGCGTGCGCAGTACCTTTTTTGACTTGTACAGAGACTTTGACAAAAAGGTGAAGACCTTTTTGAGTTGCATATGTAGGCACGAATCCCTATACTGATCTTGGATGCTTCTAATGAGTACTTCTTAAGATTTGAAATCTTGGCGCGAGTGACTCAAACTTTGCTTCACTTCTTGGACAGACGATATACTTCTTCAGTTTTTTAAGAGGTTTCGTCTTATCCTATCGTTTGATGACTTTGACATGAGACAGACGAATGACTTCAGTCTGAGGAGTCATCTTTCGTCTGTGCTTGTTTCGTCTGACTTGCTCGCTAATGTTCCGTCTGAAAAAGTTTCGTCTGTCTTGTAGAAATCAAAACTTTAGATATGTTAAACATCTTAATCTAACAATCTCCCCCTTTTTGATGATTACAGACCATACTGATAACTTTTCTTAAGAAGACATCTGCATAAGATAAGGTTAGTGATCACAGATAAAACGCAAGTCAGATTTACATCAAGACGATGTTTTCTGAAATAATACCTCTTTATAAAAAGAATTGTTACATCAATGTGATGTAAACGTTATACAATGTTGCAAAGGTATACAAAAAACCAAAGTTCTAAATAAAATACATGTATGTGCTATACAAATTAATAAAGAAACAATACAATACAAAAAAAATTTTGCTCCCCCTCAGACGATGCACTTTTGCTCCCCCTCAAACGAAGGACTCTCCCTTTCTTCCTTTCTAAGATATTCTCCCCCTTGGGCTGAGAATCATCAAAAACATGATTAAGAAGAAGGCTTAGGCCTCTTTTGAACAAGACTCATGACAATCTCCTTCAGTTGTTGCATCTCATATGTAAGAGAGGCTTGATTATCCTCAAGCTCTTTGTTCTTTTGCTACAGATGCTCGCAGTTCTCTTCTAAGGCATCATATTTACGCTTTAGAATATTATACTCATCAGCGTCCCTTGCGTCATCCTCAGTAACCTTCACCCTATCATCAATCTCCACAAGCGGTGTTTGAGGCTCTTCCACGATAGGTATAGAGTCATCTGTGATGAATATTGTTGGAGTCCTCTTCAGACGCAGAGTGAAGAGTGGAAGAGTGAGGTACGCAGTGAAGTCTCTTTCCCATTGCCAAGTGTACATCTTAGTGGGAACAAAGAGCTCAAGATCTGGATGCTCCTGTGATGGATGTGTATAAGCAAAAGCTTCTCTAGGATACACCCTGCCACAGATTGTGGAATCTTCATCAAATGAAGTTCCAGAACAGAACACAGAGGTGGCTTCATGATCTTCTATCATCCTTTGAATCTTCAGATTGATAGGTTTTGAGGCATAGGTTTGAAGAGATTTGAGATGCGAGTATGCAGTAGACGGAAGTCTCCGGGGGATGTGCCTTGCAAACTTGAAGGATCTGGAGACAGACGGAGTCTTCTTCTCTTTTCCTTTTGCCAAAAACTTGACCAAGCAAGGTCGTTTTCGGTCTAAGACGATTGAAAACTTGGTTTCGTCTGAAACCAGAGAAGAGAATTGGGATCCTACCATGAATGGACAGTCTCTCCTCTCCTTCCTTGCTCTCCTTTCAATGTGATAGAAGGAAGTTAATCTAGCTTTTGCTTCCCTTCTATAAGCACTGGCCATCAGTTTGAATGTCATGTTGTAGTCTTCAGGAAGAGCATGAGCAAACACTTCGGGGTCTTCGAATTCGTTGAGGAGGATGGAGTAGCGGGGGAAGATGCCTGAACAGTGAGGTCTTGTCCAGGGAAGAACAATTCCAAGAGTATGTCCTAGACCTACATACTCTGTTTGATTCATGGGAATTGTGAAGGGTACAGGATCATGACGGTCAATGGCGTCTAGATGCCAGTGTGAGTAATCCTTTGGCTCATAGATGGTGGAGCTAGGATCTCCATATCTGCAGTGGTGAAATGCAAGAGCGTTGATTTGATGTTGAACCTTCCACTTGATGTTTTCTCTGAAAGGGATGTGGGGTTCATAGCCAAGAGTTGGTCCTTCAATCACCGACTCAGCTAGATGATTCTTGCACCTGTTTATTCCTTCTAAACCCTTGATGTCTAAGGAGTCCAGTTTATCCCAAGGCAGACGCTTCAATCATTCGCATTGCTCTTCAGGAGTGTAGATGAAATCTTCTTTGAAATCTACTGGCTTCAGGGGTTTGTGATAGACGATGGGGTTGACAAATCTCCCAAGTTGAAATTCCTTTTTGCCTCTGTACCGATAGGGATTCCTCAACTCAATGTAAGGAGTCTCCTTTATAAAGCAGTCTTCATCGTCTGCCAAGTAACCATCTTTAGCAGACTCAGACGGTTCACCATCGTTGGAGATATCTTCAATCTTCTCTCCAAGAATCCAGTCCGGCTTGACTAGTCTTTCAGCACAAAAGCTTTCAGCAAAACGTCTCATGACTAATTCGTTGAGGAACGAATAGTCCGTCTTGTGCTTGGGTGGTAGATCTTCAGGATTGATGACTTCGGCGTGAGATCTCACCCATGATGCATCCACCTTTATTATATCCATATGTTCTTCATCAGACGAAGAACTTATGTCTTCAATAAGTATTTCTTTAGATAGAATCTCCATCGTCTGTTGGTGGGATGCTTCTTCAGACGCAGCAGGTATCGTCTGATCAAAGGCAGCGTTGAGAGGAAACGCAACAATAGGATTAGACACATTTGTCCCATTTTCGTCTTGGAGTGTTGATGTAGAAACCTCCATAGTTGAAGCTTCATCATTAAGCATGGTCTCCAATTCCTCTGCCAACTGAGCATTATCCTTCTGGATCTGGGCAGTTTCTTCACTGTTCATGCCCTCTAAAGTTGTTGGAGCAGACGCACCTTCAGACGATCCAATGCCCTTAACGCTTTCAAGAAAAATTCTTTCTCTTTCAGCTTGAAGCAGCATAGAGACCCTCATAGCCTCTTTTAGTTGTTTTGCTTCATCTGTTTCTCCAACAATCACAGACGCAAGCTTCTGCTTCATCTTTTCTTTGCCTTTGGCAGCCTTTTGAAGAGCGACCTCTCTGGCTCTTGCTTTCTCTTCAGCTGCTTTCTTCTACTTTTCTTCGTCTGAAAGGATTCTAACAGACGAAACACCTTTAGACGATAGCCTAGCCCCTTCATCTTCACTTGGGGATATCGTCTTTCCTTGCGTCTTAGCCGCAATGTGCTTTATTCTGATAGTCCTCTTTTTCTTCTTCAGAGGCTCTTCTAGAGCATTTTCGAAAGGGACTTTAGATATAACCACGGGTGGAAGAGGTAAGGTTGTTTGGGTTTGTGTTTGGTCTTGTGTTTGGGCTTGTGTTTGGGTTTGTGTTTGGGTTTTGGCGCATTTGATGCGATCTTTGTGAGGGGGTCTTTGGTGATTGGTGAAAGGGGAACTTGTTATTCACTCGCAGTGGGATGAAGGAAGCCAGGGTTCAGATGAATCTTGGCAAAGGTGCTTCCTTTGACTTCCTTGCCTTCTTTGTGCCAAACAACGCCAGTGACATCAAAACCTTGGTTAACAATGATTTTGGAGAAGAGAGTGGCGTAGGGAATACTGCTCTTCCTACGGATGTTCCTATTTCTTAACGCACTTATCCAGTGGTCAAGAATGATGTGAGGGAGACTCATCATTGCTTTCCTCGACAAGAAAGATGCAAAACCCGTCTCGAGTACTCACATTGTCTCGTGAGCCAGTTCTGGTGTGAAGATGTTGTAGAGAAGGTTGTGGATGATTCTTGCAGTGGGACAAAGATTCCTTGATCTCAAAAACTTGGGATCTTCAGGGTTGCGGTTCTTTCCGTAGAGAATCTTGTCCACGTGTTCTTCAGACTCAATCCTCATCCAGTCAGCGTTATAAAAGCGCCCTTCTGCCTTGCAGTTCCCAGCTTCAGCAATGGAATCTATTGTGATAATATACTCCTTGTCGTCAATGGTACCTACAATAGCATCACCAAATTCCTTTGCGTCACTCCAGAACTCAGCATAGGCCTCCATCAGCCATGGCCCTCTCATCTCTGCGAATTCCATCCATCCATTGTGTACCAAAGATCTTTGCTACTCTTTTTGGAGATGCTCTCAATGGTGTCTCTCGATATCCACTTGCTGGGCAAGAAGAGATCTTGCGCGAAGAAAGTTGCTTCGGTTGCTTTGATATTCTTGGCGGCCATTGTTAAGTTTGAAAGGAGAGAGTTAAGTTGTGTGAGTAGAATATTCAGAGAAAGTGTGAATGCAGTAAGGAATAAAAATGTGAACTTTAAGAGTATTTATAGTCAAAGCTAAAACGGTTGTGATTCATCAGACGAAAGAATTTTAAACCATCCCTGATTTGACGTGTCCTCATCATTGCCCTTTTAATGATTGATTTGACTTCTGCAATCTACAACGCGTGCTTTTCAAAGTCCTAGAATAGTGCAATAAATGACAGACACATTTATTGCTACTTTTAATTTGTCCTTGCACACTTAACTTTAAAATAGTTAAATAATATCCTTGCGTCTGTTGAATTTCCTCAGACTGATTCTACTTGATCAGACGCAATGTTTCGTCTTAACACGAAAAGATATACGAAGGTACAGACGAAATGAAATGCTCAGACAAAAGAGAAAACTCAATCAATTAAAGAGATAATTCCCAAATTTTCTTTAATGAAATTAAAGCGAGTTTCGTCTAAAGCTTTTGTAAAGATATCTGCCCATTGAAAATCAGTTTGAACAAACTATACATCGAAAATACTTTTTTGAACATAATCTCTTATCAAATGAAATTTGATTTCAATATGCTTGGCTTTTGAATGTTGAATAAGATTTTTGCTGAGATTTATTACACTTGTGTTATCACAAAATACTGGTATTTGAGTTTCAAACCTGGAGTAATCCTCAAGTTGATGTTTTACCCAAAGTAGTTGTGAGCAACACCCAGCCGCAGCAATATATTCTGCTTCAATGTTTGAGAGTGCAATGGAGTTTTGCTTCTTACTTGACCAAGAGATTAATGATGAACCAAGAAATTGGCATCCACCACTTGTGTTTTTTCTCTCCACTTTATCTCCAGCATAATCAGCATCACAATAACCACTTAAATTGAAATCACTACTTTTCTTATAAAAGATAGAGAGATTAGTGGTTCCAATAAGATATCTTAAAATGCGTTTAACAGCTTGTAAATGTGATTCTCTAGGATCAGATTGAAAACGTGCACATAGACAGACATTAAACATAATGTCAGGTCTACTAGTAGTGAGATAGAGAAGAGATCCAATCATACCTCTGTATACCATTTGATCAACGGTCTTACCTGATTCATCTTTGTTGAGACTGGATCCAGACGAATGCATGAGAGTTTTCATTGGTTTGGCATTATCCATTTTGAATTTCTTTAGAAGTTCCTTAGTATATTTCTGTTGATGAATATATATGCCTTGTTTAGTCTGTTTGATTTAAAGTTCTAAGAAAAACTTCAGTTCTTCCATCATGCTCATCTCGAATTCTTCTTGCATTAACTTAGAGAAATCCTTGCACAAGGATTCGTTTGTTGCTCCAAAGACTATATCATCTACATATATTTGAACAATAATAAAGTCTTTTGAAAGGATTTTCTTGAAGAGAGTAGTATCAACCTTTCCTCTTGAAAAACCATTAACTCAATCTTTCATACCAAGCTCGAGGAGCCTGTTTAAGATCATATAGTGCCTTTTTTAGTTTAAAAACATGATCTGGTTGAGATGAACTCTCAAATCCAGGAGGTTGTTGACACAAGGTCGTACTCGTGCAAATTAAAACAATTAAATGCAGTATACTAGGAAGTGACTCCTAGGTCGTCTCTCAAGGACCATCAATTGATTTTTATCAAAGACAAGACACGAAGTGGGGGGGGGTTTAAAACAGTCACAACAACAATTTAAAAAAAAATGCAGTTAATGTATGAATAAAAGACACCAATCCGATCTCATGTTGGATCCAAATTTCCCTCATTGGTTCAACAAAATAAGAGCAACCATTTATGCAGTGTGTTGGAACCGAAATCTCTGCATTCCAACACCAAACTAGCGCTCTGAAATCTCAGAGAGTTTTCATCAAACACTCGGTGGCCTTTAAACTCACACAATCGCATGAGAGCACACAACTTGGTTTCGAATCCCAAAATTAGTTTGCTGCATTCGTTATTGATCAACAACGAAAGAGTTCAAAATCCGAATCCAACGCATAAATCAACGTATTGAATCCGAAATTATGAAATCTAAAACAAATGCTCATTCAACTAGAAACGGAGAACCTAAGGAAATTTGGGATCCTTTTGAGATCGAATTGGTTGATGAAATTAGTTATACATAATTGAATTTAAACTTAACACAAATTGGAATTGCATAATATAAATCAAAACAAAACAGAAAGGAACAACAACAAAATTAAAATGCTAAACTTAATGAAGAACAATTAAATTGCTGGAAATTAAATTATAGAACTTTATAAAATTCAAGTAAAGGTGGCAGAGCCTCCTAAGTTAGAATTTTATAATCTTCTATAAACTGCAAGAATTAAAAGAAAATGAGAAAGGGGCCAATGGCAAACCCTAGCAGAACAAGAAGAGAGAAATGGAGCAAAAACTGGAAAATGCAGAAATTTCACTACGAATCAAAAATGAAATTCAAATTGAAAGTATAGAAGAATGGAAGTACATTAATGGACGAATTCAAACACAACAATAGCTAGAAAAACTGAAATGGAAATGGCTAAAACGAAACCCTAGCAGAGAAGGGAAGAAGAAAAGAAAATGGAGCCAAAAGGAAATGGAAATGCTGTAATGTGTGTAATGTGTGAAGTGCAGAATGTAGTGTGTCCAGAGAGCTCCCCCAACATCTGAATATATAGCCAATACATCAAGAGAAGTGGGGAGAAAAAGTCAAAGAAAGTGGGGAGAAAAATCATCAAAATCTGTCCAAAATTTTTCCCAAATCTAGTATGTCCCCTACTAAATCCAATGTGCATGTCATTGAGAATCCATTTTTATCCATTTTTTCTTCACTTGACAGTCCCCTTGCACATGTCAAATTGGGTGAGAGGTCCAGGACTCAATTCCTAAGCAAAACATTACAAAGTGGATCAATTAAATGCAACTAAAAATTGGTCCAACTCGCATAGAATTCTGTCACTGGAACATGGTCTACTTTCAAGGCTAAATTCACCCCCGATTCAATCCGAATTGGATCTTCATGTCTTCATGACTTTTGTAGCTCTATCTCTCTTGTTTAAGAGGAATTTAATCGCTCATCAATTGGACATCTGTGGAGGGAGTTATGCCTATTTTACTGAGACATGTCAAATCGTTAAATGCTGGAATTTCCAGAACAGTTCGTGTGCTGCATTCAAAGACATTTTCACACTAGATGCACTCCGACTGGGAATTTTATGTCTTCATAGAAGTTTTAGATCTTTGAGTCCTCTTTAATTTGACATAAAATTTAGCTCAATCAGAGGTCTGTAGTGAAAGTTATGCTCAGTTTTGTAAACCTTGTCAAATCTGGATAAAAATAACGAATTAGACCAAATTTATCATTTAAAGCCAAAATGAGTCTAAACTCATAAATACATTAAATCATATTAATTGACCACTAATAATGCTATTTTAGGATACAAATGATGCAGAGAAAGTAATCAAAATATTGACTTATCAGTTGTCTTACATATACTTCCTCTTCAATAAAACCATTTAGAAAAGCACTTTTTACGTCCATTTGATATAGGATTGTTGGTCCCTATGTGAATCTAGAGGGGGGGTGAATAGATTCTAGTTCCCTATATCAATTTTTTTTCTTCTCTCACTTTCTTTCCCAATTCAATTTTATCTTAGTTACAAGTAACGTATCAGAGACATTACAGCGGATAACAGCGAGAATGTAAAGCGAGAAAAACAATGAAGTATAAGAGATAAGGTAGAGAAAAGAGTTTAGACAGAGATTTATCCTGATTCGGCTTTCAGCCTACATCCAGTCCCAACCCAACAATCTGTTGCGATCGGTTTTTCAACTACAATGATTCTTTGTGTCCAATACAATCACGCTGCACAAACACAAAACAAATCAAAAATACTCAAAACATATGTTCTTCACCTAAGAACATATCTTGATTCTTGATCCCTTCAAGAACCAACCTTGAGAGTACCTCTCTCAAAAAAAAACTCTTCAACTCTTCTAGAGAACACCTTTCTCTTTAGAGTCTTAAACCAAAAACGAATACAAAAAGATAAAGATCAGATAAGAGTACACCTGTTGTGTATGCATTGATCAAGATAGCATCCAATGAATTCAATCATTCACACAGCCTTCATCTCAAGAGAAAGTCTTTTAAAAACTTTGAAGAGAATTCTTGTGTAAAACTGGTTTTTTCGCTCTTCCTTTCTTTCTGAAAAACTCAAAAGATCTCTCTCCTTGAAACAATTCAAAGAGGTTTCTATTTAAAGCAGTTTCAAAAGCTATTTGAAATGAATTCTGGTGTGGTAATCAATTACTGGATAGAGGTAATCGATTACTCCAGAGAAATTTGCCTTCTCTGTTTCTTCAAGCACGAAGTAATCGATTACTATGGAGTGGTAATCGATTACTTTGAGCAATTGGGTTTCCATTGTTTTAAGTCTGGTAATCGATTACAGTTATATGGTAATCGACTACTTCAGCTTAAAACCTTTTTAAACCAAAGTTTTTGACTTTTCCAAAACAGAATGGGGTTCCAAAACTTCTCTAGCTCAAATCATAAGAGTAGATTCAAATTCTCTATGAAAAAGATTGAATAAAAATCACACACAAAGCCTATACTAAAACAATCAATACAATTAAGCTCCTATTTACAATCTATCATAAAGATCAAAATTACAAGTATATCAAAACTAAAACAAGAGGCGACTTCTTCAGCTTCAAGTCCAACAAGGATGATATTCTTATGAGCAGCAAAGGCAAGTAAAATTCTAATTGCTTCCAATCTAGCTACAGGAGCAAAAGTTTCAGTGAAATCTATACCTTCTTGTTGATTATAGCCTTGAGCTACTAATCTTGCTTTGTTTCTTACCACTTTTTCATCTTCATCAAGTTTATTTCTGAATACCCATTTGGTTCCAATGATACTTTTGCTTCTTGGTTTCTTTACCAAAGTCCAAACATCATTTCTGGTAAACTGATTTAGCTCTTCTTCCATAGCTAAAATCCAGTCATTATCTTGTAGAGCTTCCTCAATATTCTTGGGCTCTATATTTAACACGAGAACATATCCAGACGATTCTTTTAGTTTGGATCTAGTTTGAACACCTTGATGTCTATCTCCAATGATAAGATCTTCTGAGTGGTTTGATACAAACTTCCATGTTCTTGTAGGGGTTTTATCTTCACGTTGATGAGTATCAGATGAAGAGGGTTCGTCTGTGCTTCTATCGTCTGCTCTTGTGTTTGTTCTTCCGTCTGACTCAGGTTGACCATTTGGACTTGAACTTTGACCAGAATGGTTAATCTGCAAATTATCAAATTAATTTTCTAGGTATGATATTTCCTTATCAGCCTTTGAGTTATCTTGGAACTTTACATGAATTGATTCATCTACAACTTGCGTCTTAGAGTTAAAAACTCTATAGGCCTTAGACGTATTGGAATATCCAAGTAAGAATCTCTTCACCACTATTGAATCAAATTTGCCAAGTTGATCTTTGGTGTTTAAGATGAAACATTCACATCAAAAAGGATGGAAGTAAGAAATGTTGGGTCTTCTTCTTTTCCATAGTATGGAGTCTTATTCAATATTGGTCTTATCAATATTCTATTTTGTATATAATAGGAAGTATTAATTGCTTCTGCCCAATAATATTTTGGAAGAGAGCTTTCATGCAACAAAGTTCTAGCCATTTCTTGTAAGGTACGATTTTTCCTTTCCACAACTCCATTTTGCTGAGGAGTTCTTGAAGATGAAAAATTGTGAAAGATACAATTTTCAAAACAAAAGGCATTGAACTCAGAATTTTCAAATTCTGTTCCATGATCGCTCCTAACAGACGCAATACATATTCCTTTTTCTTTTTGAACACGTTTGCAGAATATTTCAAAAACACTGAATGACTCATGTTTATGTGCTAGGAAGTATACCCATGTGAATCTAGTATAATCATCTATAATTACAAATCCATATCTCTTTCCTCCAAGACTTTCAGTCTGAGTAGGTCCAAAGAGATCAATATGTAACAGTTCTAGCGGTCTTGTCGTGGAAACAACATTTTTTGATTTAAAAGAAGCTTTGAGTTGTTTCCCATGCTGACAAGATTCACACAGACGATTGGATTTCTAAGATATTTTTGGCAAACCTTTTACAAGATCCTTTTTAGAAATTTTCGAAATATACTTGAGACTTAAATGTCCAAGCTTTATGTGCCAAATATCTCGTTCATCATCTGCTGAAATCAAACATGTCACATTCTGATCACTAAGGTCAGAAAGGCAAACCTTATAAAGGTTATTCCTTCTTTTCCCAATAAATAGAATGGATTTGTCTTTATTTTTGACTATACATTCATCTAAGTTAAAAGCTACTTCATATCCACTGTCACAAAATTGACTTATGCTAAGTAGATTGAAGTTAAGACCTTTAACATAAGACACATTTTGGATAAGAGGATTGGGTGTCTTACCAACAATCCCAATGCCTAAGATTTTACCTTTTCTTGAACCATATGATACAGATCCTTTACTTGGTCTGAGATCATGGAACATAGACAGGTCTCCCGTCATGTGTCGTGAGCACTCACTGTCCAGGTACCAGCTTGAAGTCCTCTCTTTTCCTATTAAGGATTTCTGCAACAGAAAAAATGAGTGACTTTGGTACCCAAATCTTTTTAGGTCCTTCTTTGTTAGTTAAAGAAGATTTTTTCTTGTTTAAGGTTCTTTTATCTTTCCTATAATTATTTGGAACCTTATTATAATTTTTAATCTTCTTTTTATGAGCAGACGGAACAAAATTGTTTTTCATTTTGTCTGACTCTTCAACATAACCAAGTCCACTCTTGTTAGATGGAGATCTCACATATTTTAAAATATTTTCTAGCACGGAGGATCCCTTAGTGAACTTTGTTAAGTCTTTGAGTAAGGATTCATTTTCTTTCTTCAATCTTTCAATTTCAGAAATAAAATTATCCTTTTCAGACTCAGATGATTTTTCAACTGATACCTCTTTTTGCAGTAACTCATTTTCAGTTCTCAAAGTAGCATTTTCTTCCAAGGTTTGTTTTAACTTGGTTTTGCATACTTTGTATTGCTTAGCAATAAAATGTGAGTTGGCCAAAAGTGTATCGTATGAAATTTCTTCTAATTCTGACTCAGACTCAGATGAGGAGGATGAAGAAGTTTCAGATTCAGTTACCTCTGATGAGACGCTGTCTCCAGCCATGAGGCAGATATTCGCAGTTTCTTCTTCTTCAGTGGATTCCTCTGAGCTTTCGCTATCAAGGTCTTCCCAAGTCACTAGACTTTTCTTACCCTTGTCTTTGCGAGGATTCCATCTTTTCTTTAATCTTGGACACTCTGATCTCATGTGTCCAGGTTTTCTACATTCATAGCAGATAACTTTTGAGCTCTCCTCCTTGCTTGATGATTTTTCAGGAAGCTTTCTTTCCTTCTACTTAAAGAAGCGTTGACCTCTCCCCTTTTTCATCATCATCTTCTTAAACCGTCTGGCCATGAGAGAAATCTCATCATCAGACGATTCATCAGACGAATCAGATTCAGTGGTGTTAGCTTTCAAACTCTGTGCTTCTTCTTTCTTTCTTTCTTAGGAGTTTCCTCCTTTGTTGTGTTATTGACAGACGGAAGAGTTATTGGTTCTTGAACCTTGATCTTGTCTCTTTTGCACAAGAGTACCTCATGTACTCTCAAAGCTCCTATTAACTCGTCAAGAGTTAATGTCTTCATATCACGTCGGACTGAGATGACAGTGGACATAGCTTCCCATGGAGGAGGAAGACTATCCAATATCTTCATGTTGTTTTGAGCTTTGGTGAAGGTAATATCCAGCGCAGTGAGTCCATTCAATATCGTTTGGAATTTACCAAACATCATATCGATAGATTCTCCTTTCTTCATTGAGAACATCTCATATTCTCTTTGAAGAGTAGCAGCTTTCCTCATTTGCACATCCTCAGTTCCTTCATAGGAAATTTTGAGGGCATCCCAGAGTTCTTTAGCTGTTTTGTATACACAGAATCTGTTGTATTCTGTCCTTGATAATGCACACATGATGACATATCTGGCTTTGTTTTTGAGTTCCATAAGCGAGAATTCTTCATTTCCCCATTCAACCTCAGGTTTGACAATAGGGATGTTTCCTTGAGTTATGATGTTCCACAGCCTGTACTGTATGAATTTGATGTACATCTCCATCTGATCCGCCCAGTAAGGGTAGTCATCACCAGAGAACGTCGGTGGCTTGTTCATGGATGACCCTCCAGATAAGAACGAAGGTCCTTGAGACTCCATCCATGATCTTTTCCTCTAGCAGCTGTAAAGCGCTCAACCCTTAGAGGCTGAGCTCTGATACCAAACTGTAAAAGATAGAACACAAGAAGGGGGGGTTGAATTGTGTTTTAAAAAAAAATTTCCCTTTCGTCTGTGGGTTTAAATATGTTCAGATGAAGTATTACTTAATCTTCAAGGATTGTTTTTAAGTAAGATACGTTATAGCTTAATTATCCCCGTTAGTCAAACACTTAAGAAGATAAGTACACAACTATTTTTATACTGGTTCGTCTATACAAGACTACGTCCAGTTACCCAGCAACCACTGAGTTTTCACTACCAACCATGAAATGGTTACAAGTATTATTTGCACCCAGCCACTTCTGGCTATAACAAGATATTCTTTGAACACAGCCTTCGCAGGCTAAACAACAGAGGTATTCTTTGAACAACCAGCCTCCTCAGGCTAAACTACCACACAAGTGGATTTTAAAAAGATGTTTTAAAAACAAGAAAGATTCCTCTTCACAGAGAGGGTTTTACAATGTAGTACAATCAGATGAATTGAGCGAAATCACAGAAGATAGAATAATAGAAGCGTTTTCGCCAACTAATCTTTGATGAAGTGAAGTCTTTAAATAGGCACCATCTTCAGATAATTGTTAGACACATGAGAATGCCATTGAATATTTTCTTGAGAGCTTTCCTAAAGGTGTCAGATAGTACTTGAGTGATTGATGGCGTGTGCAGTACCTTTTCTGACTTGTACAGAGACTTTGACAAAAAGGTGAAGACCTTTTTGAGTTGCATATGTAGGCACGAATCCCTATACTGATCTTGGATGCTTTTAATGAGTACTTCTTAAGATTTGAAATATTGGCGCGAGTGACTCAAACTTTGCTTCACTTCTTGGACAGACGATATACTTTTTCAGTTTTTTAAGAGGTTTCGTCTTGTCCTATTGTCTGATAACTTTGACTTAAGACAGACAAATGAATTCAGTCTGAGGAGTCATCTTTCATCTGTGCTTGTTTCGTCTGACTTGCTCGCTAATGTGTCGTCTAAGAAAGTTTCGTCTGTCTTGTAGAAATCAAAACCTTAGATGTGTTAAACATCTTGATCTAACAGTCATTTTATCTAGTACCACATTGTTTTCAAAATTGTTACAAATTTGATCACTAGTAACAAGTTTGGTCAACCATCGATGCTTGTGACCCTTTTCGGTCGCTAACATTGCAACAATGAGCTTCGCCTCCAAAGCCAATTTTTGACCCATAAAGGTTTTAAATCCTCTTATCATCGCACTAAAGGAAGCACAAACTAAACTGTGCTTATTGTTAGCCCAGAGCTTTTTGTATGTAGCCCCATTTATGGTGCCTTTGAAAAAGCCTAGGATATATGAACACTAATCCTCTCACTTGATTTGATGTTGTTTTCCATGCTTAAGAGGGATACCCAATTTCTTTAGAAGAATGAACTCATCCATGGAGCACCCCATTAGACCAATAGTGCAAGCACTACCCAATCTAATAATGGCTAAGATTTATGATTTCGCTTATGCAATCAAAACCATGACATTTTGGAACTTTTTTGCATTGCAAGCATACCATATAAACCAGAAACCGTGAACCACAGTCTCCAACAAGACATTTCTCATATAGGGCTTTAAGTGATGATGCAACACTATTGATGTGTTTGCAAGTGTACTCATTAATTGTTTAAAACATATTCACAAACCTGCGCCAAATTTGAACAACGAATAGATAATGCAAGAAAACATATGTTGTAGTGTCTGCAAGGTTACAACAAAGCTCACACTATGAAGCTATATTCTAGCCACGTCTAGCCAAAGACTCATCTATAGGAACTTTATCATGATAGATCCACCATAGAGAAAGGACTTATTGGACAGAACCAATTTAGCCATATTTCTTGTTCCCAATTAGACCCATGTGTAAAAGAGACAACCACCTGCTTCGTATGTTTGAACATAAGCACACCGTTGTTCGCAAGGTCTTAAACTAGCTGGTCCATATCATGGTTGATGAAGTTAATTAGGGTTTAAGTTCTATGAATCCAGTAATAACTGTTAGGTTATGTCCACACTACCGTCTACTCCTATCTCTCAAGCTCTAACTCATTAATGGTTATTTATCTAGTACCACTTAGGTTTCTTTTCTCAAAGTTCCCCTAGGTTTGCGATCAATTTATTACTGACCAATTAAAAAATAACATTAAGCATAGAAGAGATAAACTCGTAATCATATACTGAATAACATCGAGAATTGTATTAGAAATAATTAGGTTTACATTATTTTCCCAATCAAAGAGGAATTTAGTTCATACTAGTAGAGAGTGCAACACGAGAATAATAGGGGAGAGTTAAAATAGACAATTGAGTTCTAGAGAAGCCAAGTAATCTGTGTGTCTCCTCTGCTTAAGCTTGAGGTCATACTCTAAACGTTGCGTAAACCAAAAGTGATCAAAAGATTTAGATTCTTTGTTGATAGTAGCTTTGTGAATATATAGCCTTCTTTAGTGGACTTGGGCTTGACGAACCCAACTTGCGCAAGCTAAGGATCAACCCGCGCGAGCTGAGGTTACAGAGAGCAAACTTGGGTTGGAAGCGAGGTCAACTCGCACGAGCTTAGAGGCAAGTCTCGCGAGTTGATGTGACAGAGAAGAATGGTCAACCACTGGAGCTCTAACTCATGCGAGGTGTATTCCTCTACATGTTTTCTCCTATTTTTGACTACTTTTTTTTACCTTTAAAACACTTAAACAGACCATCAACAAGTTTTATAACAACGCATTGTAATTTAAGGCATTTAAAGTTCTTTTGGCTTGTTTAAGAGTGTTTAATGGATAATTTCTTAGTAAAATAGCATATGTCGATAACTCACTTTTGCGAGTTATCAATGGTACTTGAGGCATTGGGTCTACTTGCTTATAGTAGGTAGGACTGAGGAGTAGGTAGTGTCCATTCCACGTTCTCACCATTAGGATACTTCTACTCCATGCCTGGTGTGCGTGGTAATCACAATTCCCAAAAAAAAAACAAAAAAGTTTTCACCCTTTAATAATGGATTGCCACTTTTCTAAACGCACCTATGTGTCATCTGAATACTCGACCTCATTAGGTCTATCTACATATTTCATATATAGGCAAAAGTGAATTCTTTCACCTTCATCATAGATGAATACCAAATAATGTAAAGTATAATCAACGTGAAAACATTATTGTGGTTAACTAACAAAACTTTTGTGGATAAACTTTATCATAAGCGCAACTAGGCTTATCATAGTTTCTCTGGTTAGTTGTCACACGAGTCACCATACGTTTTATGGACTTACAATTAGTTCTTGATTAACTGTTAGGAGTACACTCAAACAGATTGTTGTGTGATCAGTGTCAAGATCTGTCAACTTGCTTTAAGCATATTTCTTTACCCATTTAATAGTACATCCCCAAGGATTTTCATACCATAACCGGAAATCTCTACAAGTACCACTCTGTGATCAACCAATACGCTTGAGACTGACTTTCCTCTCATCATAACTTCGGGAGAAGGGGTGCCTTCTCACAAAGGGGGTCGTAGTGACCAGACCCGGGCGACTGTTTACCAAAAACACAGGTCTCCGCAAAGTCATAAGACCATGTATGGGGGCTGACGCTTGCCCAGTGCCGGAAGGTCAAGGAAGTTGGTGACCTAATGACAAGGGAGCCGATGACCGAAGCCCCGGTGAACGGCGGCCATAACTATAACAGTCCTAAGATAGCGAAATTCCTTGTAGAATAAATTCTGACCCGCATGAAAGACGTAACGATCTGATAGTCAGAATGATTTTTAGAAAGGAGCCTCTTGTGCATGTGACATTAGATAGCAATAGAAACAATCTGGAGTATTCTTATTACTCCATGACACTTAGATATATATTACATTTTCAAAAACATTGTTCTTATCACCTCTTCATTTCACTAGAAAGGCAAAGCATTCGCACAACAAGTTCATAATTGTCTATCTTTCAAAAGCAATATAATATATCCATAATTCATCCCTAATTAAGTACCCTCTACCAAGTCATTTCTACTAGGATCATCATGGAATCGAATAATGTACAATTCCACCAAGATTTAGTCTCCACCAATTTCATACACGTGATTCTCTCACTTGCCAACATTATACATGACTCTTAGGTTCATTATAAATTTCTCATTCTCTCTCTTTGCGGTTTGCCTAATTACACAATATACTTGTATATATACCAATATATCTAACCATATTGCATTATAATTAGTTTTCACATGTTCATGTAGGAACTGTATGATCAACACACTTTGATTAAAATCAAAGTTCACTCATGGTTTCTAAGGTCATTCCTTTACTTACAATCAATTTTCATTCCCTTAGGGTTTTTATTTATCTCAACAATGTAAAATTAAAAAATTATCATAACATAGAGGTATCTATCATTTTATTTAAAATATAAGAAGGTATTCGAAGGTGATACACTCAATATGAGCTTGTCTGCTCAACAAAATCCTAACCAAAGGCTTTGACCGCTTAGCGCCCGCCCTAGCACTCAAATAAAAAATTTCCAGACATAAGTCATTCTCATCACAAGCTTATTCGCTTAGCACCATACAGGATACTCAACGAAAATCTACCTAAAAATCTCATGGCTCAGCATCAACTCTAACACTTCACAAAAAGTTACAAAGAACAATATTTCTCTCATGACAACTTTTTTACACTTAGTGTCAACCCTAACACTCGGTGAAAATCTTCTAAAGAACATCTCTTTCACTTTCATTCACTTAACAAAGTTGAATCCGCTTAGCGAATGAACTCTTGAGAAGGCTTTGTCACTTAGGGATAAAAATGCCTAATCCGCCCAGTGCAACCAATTCGCTTGATGAATTGACAATCAAGAACATTCTTTACTTTTTAGACACATTCAGTCAATGGTAGAGCCGTCACAAAGTAGATGATGACAAATAATAAAATTATATCCTCCGTAGAATTAGTTCTTCACACTTGTACTTAAAACTCTTAAACCAATATTATGTGTTTAAGGTTTTTAACCTTATTTCTCAAGCTTTTTAGTTAATCCTTACCTAATTTATCGTTAATCTCAAATGTGAGAACTTCTCATCACCAAGTTCACCTAAATTGAGCACCAATCAAGTTCAAGCTCAACTTAAAATCTTTTACATTTAGACCTTATGTCATTGGACTCTTATTAATTAGACATAAAACTACCTTCAATGACTTTAAAACACTTCAAATCATGAAGTCTAATTAAAACCTATCGTGCATCCCAACTCAATTCCTATCATTTTATCTAAACACTAAACACGTGTGGCTACTCCAAGTTCACTAGTGTCATTATACACGTGTGTAAGAATTCATAATATTAATAAACCCGCACGATAGCAATTAGGTTCGTAGACCATTTCTACCATGTCTTACCACAGCCACCATATTTTCCATATAGCTATTATATTCATAACCACAACTACAAGATCTTCCCAAACAAAACACTCATGCACAAACTCTCAACTCAAGCTACTGTTAATCTCCAACAACATCTATAAAGATAACATGAACCCCTTACAATTTCCTTTCCCCAAAATCACATGATTGGTTTCAGCCAAGAATTCCTCTTACACGTAAAAGAAGTTTGATGAGAGAAAGAAGGATTGCAGTAGTGATGGCTACCGCAAGCCCTCACAATAACTGTGATGGAAACCTTACGCTTAATTATCTCTTTTACTTTTCATAGTGGCTATTGCTTGATCCATGGTAAGAAAAGAGAAGAATTAGGTACATGCATGTGTTGTTGTTGTACGACGATATAGCTGGTTTGGCGTAAGAAAGAAGAAGAAACAACTATAAGTACAAACGTACTAGAAGTATGAGAAAACAGTACAGTACTGACGATAAGAAAAGAATGAGCCGGAGCCATAATCGAATTGAAAGATGGTCCCCTGAAGGAAACAGCTTGGTCACGGCTATAGCAGGGAGTGACTAGCCTCATGTTAGAAAAATGCACCATTTTGAACTAATTACGACCACTCATTAAAGGTATCTTAGACTATTACCATGTCTAGGTGATTTGGGAAGATGCACTGTTCATTAATTCTGCTTTAACTTATATTCTGTGGTTGCTTTAATAGAATGTTAATTTAATTGAGCGAAAAATATTCTCTAATTGAAGTAATTTTGACCAAATTTAATTTATAAAAATAGTTATTAAAATATCTTTTTATAATTTGTACCAAACACATATATGAATGGTATATTATTACACTCACTTTTCCAAGAATAGATTTTTTAAAACTTATAAAAAAAAATCTTTTTCCACTCTCTATCTCGGTTTAACCTTTAAACTTTTTCTTTATATATATATATATATATATATATATATATATAATAGAAGGTAAAAAATAGGACCAGTTTGCGAGTTTTTTCTCTGTGATTTATAGAAGGAAAAAATAAAAAGAAAAAACGAAGTTTATTTCTTTAAAAAATAAAATTAACTTCTTATCAACCAAGTTAGCACATCTTTAAAAAAAAAAATTAAAAGAGTGAATTTTTATAAAACTAGCTTTTAACATGTAAAAAAATAATTATTTTTTCTTATTTTCTTCCATAAATCTTCATGGATATCTATCTATATTCCCGACAATAACGACAGCAAGTCTAATAAGGGCTTGTGTTTCATGCCTTGAGATTTATTAGGCCAATGCACACAACCGTTTTCCTCACTCGATGTTTGAACGGGATGATCCAATTCCGAGACTTAAAATCCCTTATCAGATGAATCAGGGGATAAGAAGCATGAAAGGAAGTTAGATCTTTCTGAATCAAATCGAATGCTAGTTGAGAATCTGATTCGCATATAACATGCCTGAACCCATCATTTCAACCTAGCTTTTGATATTAATTGCATGATAGACAGATAGATACCAATCTAACTGCCTTCAGGCTAGTTGTATACCCGCAAAATCCTGAAATAATTGAGACACGTATTTCCAATAACAACTTAGATATGTTGCTCCATTTGACAAACCATTTTTCATTAATTGGCAATGAATCTAACAAATTTATCCATAACAATTCCATCGTAACACCTTAATATTGAAAAATATAACAACTTTATAAAATCACAAATGTTAGTTTGTTAAAATGTTGATTAACCTATTAGTTAATCAGGAGGCTAGTTAGCTTTAGTTATTTTGTTAATATACCAATCCTAATTGTAAAATAACATTGAAGTTTATCCTGCCAGTTGTTGATCCAAATGGGTCATTGAGTCATAATTGAACTAGTTACCTGCATATGCTTAATCTTATAAACTACACATTTGATATGCTTAAATCCTCTACATGAGAGAATATATTGAAAATTCCACGTTATCTAATGACATGATCAAATCATTTTTAAGGTTGAGTTAGCTGAGTAGAAGGATTAGTTCTCCTTTCGAGAGAACAAGAGAGAAAGGGAAGAGAGATTCAGAGAGATCTCATTGAGTTAATTGAAAGAATTACAGAGAGGGGGTGCTATATATCCTATATATAGATATGAATAGCTACCTTCGTGACTAACAGATGATACAATATCCTAACTGTACAATCTAAAAATAACAGCTCAACTAACTCATTTGCTATCTTAGTCTTATCACTAACAAGCTGAATCCTATATCCAAGAACAAACAATCCATGTCTGCATTCGAAATAAGCACAATCATTGAGAAGCATGGTAGAAGATGTTTCCATGTGTAAGTAATGGCTGCAAAGTTTACGACATCTATCGTTTCCTCTTCCAGATTTACTCATCCACCAACCTGAAGAATACACAAAAATGCAAAATACAAAATAACAAAAGAGGACAGCTTCTTTCACAACAATTAAAGACACAAGTTTTAATCAGATCGAACGGGGTCACACACAACTAGCATTACAACTTATCTCAGTGATTCGAATATCTATAATATCAAACAAATGTCAATTATGCACTTTAATTTGTTGTATCCAGATTAATTCATCAAGACATAATCTAAGCTGTTGTTGCGTTTGCTAGTTTACCATACTTAATGTTAGTTGTTACTTATCTTGCAGAAAGTTATGTAAATATAGTACTCAAGTAAATATATAAAATCTCATGAGTGATAAAATGGTTGATGATTGCTCAATGGAAAATGGTTGGGTGGACAATATAAAGTTACTAATATTGTAAAGCTTCTTTTGTTCTTAACTTTTTTGACTTTTGTTACATTGCTTACACTTTTTCTTTACTGACATTATCCTGTACACTTCAATTAGCTTCTAAATGCAAATAAATTTTGAATACATATATTACGAAAAGTAATTGTATATTGAAAGCAAAATGCTGTGATCAATAATGATAGGTTTACAACAAGTTACATATCATGCTGAATTAATTAAACTCAATGAATGATATTGTTTTGTGTGTAGAGCTAATCTTTCATTTGACAATACTCACCTTAAAAGAATTATTATTTGCAATAGAGTAAAAATTTTAAGTTTTATTTAGTATTAATATAGAATATTTTATACAATCATTAATTATAATATAGGAATCTTTATTGTTAGATAAGACTCAACTTTTTCAAAAATATAATGTTATTATTAATTAACAGAACAAATATTTTGTACCTCATCTATACTATATATCACTTTATTAATTAAAGACATGTTTTCTTTAAACTTCTCCTTAAGTTATATTAGAAGGGAAAAAAAAAAAGAAAACTATAAAAAATTTTCCATAAATTAACTAAGTTAATGTATAAGTTAATTTGTAAAATTTCTTTCATGTTAATTTCTTTGAAAATTAATTTTTAACTTGTACGTAAATTTATTGTATCTTATATAGGAAAAGTTTATCTCATTCTTCCTTTTCTATATATATTTTTTTAATATGACCTTGTGAGGTAACTTATCTGAAAAATACGTACCTTAGATCCTAAAGTAAATTTGGAAGGTAGTGCAAATCACCTGATCTATAATCTGTTCTTGTCACCTGCATTAAGCTCTGATGTGTGAAGGAGGGTCACCTTTGGATGTCCCCCAGATAACAGGACTGAAGATAAACCATTGACGAATGCATCTAAGACCATTAGCCACACATCCTCGCCTACAATATATACCCCATCAAGTTTTAGGAACCAAAAAAGGACTCAACCAATTGAGCTAGGGAGCCTTCATTGATTTCGTTGAATTCAGGGTTTACTAAACTAGAAACACCATCATCACTATTCACTACATACAGGCTTGGCATCTACATTTTACAGGGTGGAAAAAGAGTGGACACAGTTTCTTGGTGTATAACTTGAAAATACTCCAATATGGCTCATTATTTAACCTATCATCATCAGGGCATTCCATCAACGAGGGTAAGATTATTAATGAGAGTTCTCAAAATCCAATTACTTAATGTGATTTGAGTATGTAAAAACCAACTTCAATCTCCAATTAAAACTCACTTCTCTCAAGGTTGAGTAAGGAAAGAAGGTCCACCTTTTAGTTGAATACCCAAACTGTATCCAGAAACTTGATTAAAATGAAGAGACACTTCCCTAACTTCATTTAAACCATGCACAAATAAGTTATTATGAGAGTTGGCTCAAGTAAGTTGGAAAAGGTGATTGGAACTATGATATGAGGGAACAAGAGAAGTTCTCACTCATAACTTTGCGAAGAAAAAAAAGTTTAGAGCAATGCCTTACCAGACAATTATGCCAAGAGTATTAATTAACAGACTTACAACACTAACAACTGCAATACGCAGCCAATCAGTCACCCCACTCACAGAATATCTGTGTATTTCTCTTTCTTCACACTTTATATGTATACGTATTTCTCTCTCTTTACCAAACATTTTTCATTAATTAATACACATTATCCAATAGCTAGTTTACATGCATGACTTGCCATGTTTCACCTATCTAACGAATTGCCAAAACTCAATTCACAGGATCTAACATAATTAAGAGATTATAGAGATTCCTTGCACATATTCATAAATGTTTTTTTTTTTTTTTTGTCATATGTACTATAAAGAAAATTTTATTAGAAAAGACAAAACTCACTTCAATAAACTCTAGGATTTAAAATAAATCAATTTTGCGAGTGTCGATTAAGGAATATTCTTAATCCACACAAAGGAATCATTGTATCAATGAAAACAATATTTTAGAATAATTTACTTAAAAAACCTTCCAAACACGTTGGTAAAGAAATACTACTATCCCACATAAATGGAGCCTAATGTCTTTAGAGTAAGTATTTAGAAATTATTAGGTGATGTCCATGCATAATGTCGATCAAATTTTATAAAACATATATATTTAAGTACTATTAACTTTTTGTAAATTATTTTTTTTTAATACATATCATGTGTGGCACACCTAATAATTTAGCCGTGGAGAGCATCCAAATTCCGAATGCCTCCCAAGTTAATGTCCATATACTATAAATAATCATTTTTTTCTTGAATTGGGCAGGTAATTTCATTTTAGTTATTGAAATAAACAAAATTTAAAAAATCACAAAATTAATATTTTGTCATTGTTTTTAATAAATTTTTGGTGCTTATTTGAATAATGTGACGTAATATTTTTTTAATCTTATTTTATATATTTTTTTATTAATTTGATTTATTTTTCTTTTTAATATACCTATACCGTTTAAATTAATAGAAATAATATTAAAAAAATTAATTAATACATTACTAATATATGAACTGACCATGTGTCATGTACCTTTAACTAACATACAGGCTTGTAGTAGTATATTTTCTCTGAACCAAGTAAGCACAGTGGAAGTGAACGAAGGTTACCAAAATAACAAAAGGGTACAGTGGTGCTTGTTTCCTGGTGTGACATATGTCTTTTCTGTTGGCAGCTTCCCTAACATCCCAGGAGAGAAAAGTCAATAAACTATTAACCTCAATCATTAAGAAGAAGAAAATAACTGAAACAAGCCCACCTGAGGGTGTGACTGTGACACC